>OZ024903.1:69556608-70194108 GCA_964017125.1 Flabesymbios commensalis
GGTCACTTTGCCGATGGTCAGCTGATCCTGAATGGGAACCTGGAGCAGGACTCGATGGCCGCTTAGTTATCACTGAGAGTCCTCAGAGACCAATGTGATTCATCAGAGTGGACGGGGGACTGTTTATCCCGGGATGAGGGGGGGGGGGGGTGAGGAAACATAATCGGCTGCGACGCTGGACCAACATTAAACTAGCGTTGGCCCGGTATCGTGTATGCTGGAGCAATCAGTCGTGACCTGGTGACAGAGGGATCATGGCTTTGGTAAAATATACTCGGGAAAATGACGGAACCCTGCTCGTTTTTCTAGCTCTGGAAATGTCTAAATTATTTTCGTGGTTTTGTTTCTCCTCAGAGCATTTAATCGGTGACACGTTCAGGTAGGTTTGCAATTTGATCGCGAAGAAAACATGGATAATAGGTCCCTAATCATATCTTGCTTATCAAACATTCAATTGCTAGAATATCCTTTATTCTTTTTTCATGTTATTGACATGGCACACACAATTTCTTACATTGGAACAGACTTGTTTTTCCCATATGTTTTGTCTAATTAAGAAATTTACAGAATTTTTTTGACATTTTTGTCTAATTGAAGTACCTTTCTTTGTGCCCGTATCTGATCCGTAAGCTATAGGCCTGAGGTGCTATCCGCAATCTGCCCATGTCGCTTTTGTATTAAATACAAAGTCATTCCCATGTATCCGTATTTATGTTTCAATAGGTAATACAATAAATTTTCAACCACTTGAGATTGTGTATCGCTACCGCGATCCACAACCTCAAGTGGTTGAAAATTAGGTAATACACACACATACATGAAAATGACTCTTGTGCATATCCGTGTATACACAGATAGCTTACTTCGACGACTGATACACATACATATATTATGGAAACGTAGCAGAATATTTAAAATCTTCCATGAAATTTTAGTTTGATGATTTAAACAGCTTGCTCAATGGATTTTATAGCAGCAGCTAAAAAAACGTAACTACAAAAAGTAATGGTCAGAATTAGATGTTTTGTGGCATACATGTATATCTCTACTTATATCTCGCTTATTCACAACAACTTATTGACATCCAACAATCAGGCCCATGAAAAGATGGCGACCTTTGCCAATTATATCTAAATAGGCGTCAAAATAGTGACAAATCCTATATATCTGCGGAGATACATGTATTGTGTGATTTACCCCGTGTCAATAGTTTTACACAAAAAAAAATCAAAAGAGTTGCACTGCTATAAAGGTGCATGCATTTAATTTTTAGTGTTCAACTCATTTGTCGGCAAAATAAACATAGAAAAAAAATATTCATGTCCAAACGCCCCCTAACTCATGCAAATAAGGTGCACACTAACCAAATGCGAGGAAAACTGACCAGTGGTCTCTTCGCAATACAAAATGCTGACAAAACTGTCAGGTAGTAAGTGACAGTGCAGTTTGTGCGTCATAATATACAGATCAAGGAAAAAATAATAATAATGTGCCACATAGCTGAAACAACTCCTAAACATAAAATCGATCATGAATGCATTGGGGATAGATACACTCTCAGAATGTCGCACCATCTATATTACTATATGAAAATGCACCTTCAAGAACCTTGTGTTTTAAGGGTGTAGATAACATGTATTACGGATGGATGGATGGATGGATGGATGGATGGATGGATGGATGGATGGATGGATGGATGATGGATGGATGGATGGATGGATGGATGGATGGATGGATGGATGGATGGATGGATGGATGGATGGATGGATGGATGGATAATGGATGGATGGATGGATGGATGGATGGATGGATGGATGGATGGATGGATGGATGGATGGATGGATGGATGGATGGATGGATGGATGGATGGATGGATGGATGGATGGATGGATGGATGGATGGATGGATGGATGGATGGATTGGATGGATGGATGGATGGATGGATGGATGGATGGATGGATGGATGGATGGATGGATGGATGGATGGATGGATGGATGGATGGATGGATGGATGGATGGATGGATGGATGGATGGATGGATATAGCAGTACATACAAAATATTATTAATCGCAAAATTGTCTGTAATGTTGTGAAGTAAACAGTGTTTACCAATTATAATATGCTCATACTGGTACCACATTCAGTGAAAATCTTCACCACTAAACACGTATAAGCATACAATCTAACAACTATTACCAAATTATCCCAGTACTTAAAATGTGTTGCATATAATTAGGGATTTCACAATTTGAAAGTGTATCAGGTATATAAATACCCCACATATTCCAACGTACCTCATGAAATTAGCAAACTAGTCCGAACACTTACGCTATTCGGGTTCAGTAACACACTGAGAAAATTGATTTGGGGTCAGAGGTTTTTTAATGATGACCGTGACGCATTTTCCCTGTATTTTCTTCAAAGCCAGTTATTGTGCACAGTCTCAGGTCCCATCGAATCAATTTTGAAGATAATCGGATACATATTGATATATATATACTCTTATTATGGTTTTTTTGGTGGCCATCTTGGGGAAAAACACTTTCCTTGGAACAATTACAAAAATATTGTACACGAATAATTTATTGACTATATACCTTAACACTTACAACACTGGATCAATTTTCTTAAAGCCATGGGTTTTTTTTTAATTCGAAGTCATCATAAATATCCTAGTTAGCTCCTTCTGATTCATTTGAATACATGTGTTATGGGTCTACGATCGGTAGAAATATTTTTACTCTTACTCTTACAGGATTCTGACGACTAAAGCCGATCCCCGCGCTGTAAGGGTTAAAAAGCTATTCCAAACACCGACGCCAAGCTGGTCCAGTGCCACATTGAGAAAACTGATTTGAGGTCAGAGTGGGGATGGTTTTTCAAAATGTTACCATATATTGCGCACAGTCTCAGGTCTCACCAAATCAATCTCGAGGACAATCGGATAAACAGGGACGAAGATATTGTGTTGTTACGTTTTTAGGCGTACACGGGACTTATTTAAAGTTGGTTAAAATTATATGTTGTTTTTGAGTTATCAACAATTTAAAATATTTACGAATGACCCCTAGTACATAAAAGATGTTGTGATACCACAATTATTTTGCAGTTAATCAGGTCTAGAAATATCCCATATATACCAACGTACCTCATGCAATCAACAAAGTAAGTGTGTGGTGGGGGTGACTAAAACCTTTATAAGCCTCTTTTGAAAATTGGCTCGTGGACTACTATGTATGACGGAATCCGGACATGCGCCCAATCATGTTATTAAATAGTGACAAACCTGGTAACATTAGTACAGTTGCCAAAAAGTAAACTGGGATTTTTAAAATTAAAAGTTTTTTATTGATACCGCAAGTTTTGTCATGTAATAAAAAATGTTCAGTAGCATGATCATAAGTCGTAACCTTTCAACGCTAATCGTTAAACACATTTCAACCTTAGAGCTAACATCACACTGGGAAAAAAAAAATTTGGCATCAACTATCCTTGATTGAAGTTCCCTCCTGGCAGCTGCCATAGAATCAAAAACTGAGGCAGCGTTCAAGAGTCAGCTGGTCCAAAGTATCTAGAGATTCTTTGCTAAGTCTACCAGCCTCTTCCCCCCTCCAGTCTGATACTCCACATCGAAGGTGCTGCTGGATTATGTATAATAATACTTCAAAGTTGAAAGTTACGGCAGACCCACTGCTGTGGACGTTAACTATGCTGCGCATGCGTGTCGTTGTATTGAGCGCCCTTAATGTTTATCCTCAATCATAACGACCCACCTATTTTGTTAACGCATAGACTAAAAAATGTTTATGCTTTAACTTGCACTGACGTTATACCTACACGTTCACGTCAGTTGTGTATGAACCCACCAGCAGTTTTAATAAATACAAAAACGCATACTTTAACGACATCTGGTGAATGTTCGGTTATCAAGTCACACACGGTGCACTGACCCAAATGCTGGTTTAAAATTGGGTGAGCCTCTCAAAATTTGGGATAATTATGTAGGCCTAGATTTACATACAAGTTATTTTCAAAATATATGTACGATAACTACACGTGGGCCTAAATTATGTTAGAGAATGTTTGAGAACTAGTTACGAAGCATGAGTGACGTTTAGTGAACTAAAAGAAAATAAGCATAAATGATAAAAAGGAAATATTCTAACTGTATTTGGTGAAAAACAAATATAATAATCGTATATTAAGCTCCTCAAAAAAGTCAAATACAATTAAATAAAACGACGTATATTAAAGCAGAATATACAAAATGTGCTTAAGAATTATTCAAATTACTAAAGTACAGGATCGCATCTTATATTATATTATATTAGGCAGCAACCAATTCAATATCTGTGGAGATTTTTCGAAAAAAATATGGCTCAGCCTCAGGTTAAAAAGGTGCTTTGATATGTTGCTAGCTTGTACTATGAACATGATGAATGTCGGATATGAACATGATGAACGTGCCCACACATCCGGTAGTGAAATTCGTATCGAGATTCATTGGTATTTCCAAAGGAGGTCTATCCCAAAGCCGGGGGCAGCCAAAATGAATGAATAAATTAATGAATAAATGAATGAATGAATGAATGAATGAATGAATGAATGAATGAATGAATAAATAAATTATTTAATGAATGAATGAATGAATAAATGAATGAATGAATGAATGAATGAATGAATGAATGAATGAATGAATGAATGAATGAATGAATTAATGAATTAATGAATTAATGAATTAATGAATTATAAATTAATTAATAATTAATTAATTAATCATTTAATTAATTAATTAATTAATTAATTAATTAATTAATTAATTATTTAATTAATTAATTAATTAATACATGAATGAATGAATGAATCGTGTGGATCAGTTATTATTAGTGAAATTTTGTGATTTAAAACAGTAATAGCTGTCCTTGCAGGTTTGGATCAGAAATCAATATTATGAACCGAGAATCACTGAGCATAATGACAATTATCAAGAATGAAACACGAAGCCTCAATTTGAACGCTGCACAGATTTGAGTACATTTCGAGTTTTAGTGCTGCTTCCCAGAGCCTGTAGTAGCTGTCATATTTGCTTCTCAGCAGTGTATAAATATGCACACTAATAACAAACGTTAAAGGTCCGAGTAGGATAATGTTACTTACTTGAACATGTTGAATAACCGAGCAATATTTTGCATCATCAATTGTATCGTAAAATTACAAGCTCACCACGTAGGCTATTTTGCCAATCATGTATGCCCTACACATATTGAATCTATTTTTTTATTGCTTAGATAAAAAATAATTAAAATTGGCATTAAATATATATTAAATTGATGAAATAAGACCACCAAGCTCAAAATATATTTCGAACATTACCTTGACTTTGACCTTGAAGATATTGATTGACTTTGTCCTTTATCATGTTTATGCGATATATAATAGTGTATAACATTTTGTACAACATTAAAATACACAGTGTATTAAAATAAAGTAATTAAAATCATAACGTAGATCCATTTACGAGACATGTGCGAAAAAGACAACAATTAGGACACCGTTTATTAAATCAATACTCCATTAAACCCACAAATGAATGGTCATAGATTATGTTATTTTTTAATAATATATCAAAGAATTTCGGATAATTTGAAATATTTTAAATGGGCTATTTAACGTCCGAAATTGTCCGATTTTCTTCGAGTTTGCCTTTGACCTCGACACATCACATGACCTTGACAATGAATGATCCCAAAAATATTTTCGTTGTGTCAAGGATCTAGCAGACAGATAACAGAACTTGGAATCATAAACTCGACCCACTGATTCTTGAGATATCATTTGCACTGGATTTTTTCCAGATTCTGCTAATTATGGATACTAATTACATGTTAATTAGGTGTTAATAGAGTCAGGTTAAATCAGCGCTAAATCAGGTTAGAAAGAGTACATGTTACTGATTATCTGGGCGAAAAATGGTAATGTCTTCCAAAAGGGCACAGAGATTTGGCCGGAATTCAAAGTTCAAAATGCTATCTGATTCATTTCACTATGCTATATATATGCTTACTAGTAAGCAAACTGTATGACTTAAATATTGCAACAAATTTTCTAGAATTTCAACGCAAAAGTGATTAGGATCATCAATACTTTATAACTGATTACCCCCCACTTCAGGCTTACGTGTTACTTTATTGATAATCACTATACAGCCAGGTTACATAATCAGTTAAAATGGTACTGCTCTCATGGGGATATTGTGCTTTACTTGAAATCCAAGTAGGTCAACGTATATTGCAATATTATTACCAACAAAAAACAAGCGTTTACCCGATTCAGTTTCAATGATGGTCTTCTGTCTACTACGCTGTACAAAAGCATTGGCTCGTCAACGTCTCGTGTTGCTGATATCAAGCTATGACGTCATGCAGCGTAGACGGTCCGTACAACAAGAAAGGTAAACAAACTGGTGATACCGGCCTACAATACATAGCGTTACGTGTACATGGTGTACCACCATACGTTGCTCACGTCACCCTGGAACTGTGATTTTTATCAGAATTACAATAATTACTGAGGAAAACATAACACGTGGATGACATTTAATGATATGGAACACAATGGAGGACACACAAGAACCCGGTAGGCTCCTGTTGAATTTTGCAGCACGCTGGTCATTGCTGGCACTGGGTACCGTCTCGCGGCCGAAGTGAATCGGCAGCACTCGGGGTGTGTGTGTATATACACACACACCCCGAGTGCTGCCGATTCACTTCGGCCGCGAGACGGTACCCAGTGATTGCTGGCTGCTTCTGTTGCTGTACATGCAAATCCACTGATATTTTTACCGGACGCAACACATAAGGTGTACCAAAAATTTCATGGGGGTGTTAACAGATAGGCCCACACATCAATTACATACACCTCCAACAACCATTGCAAAGCATAGAACACACCTCAGCTATTTCCAAAAAATGTGTACATTTATGCCTGTCATAAGTTTTTATTTCGTATGGTGAGTGAGAGAGAGTTTTTTGGTGGCGTGATTTTCAACCCGTTTTTATTTGCACACACAAAAGGGTAGGCCTACAAAGCATAGGCAATACAATACTGCTCTGAAAAGTCAAAAGGGGGGATCTGCTTACAGACACCACTTCTTTATTCCAGAAGAGGACATTACACAGTACGGATAGACAGACAAATACAATATATTGATAGAGCTGGTCCTTTCCAAAAAAATTGAGACTCGAATTAGTTCAATGAGACAGGGCACTTATATATCGCCCCCCCCCCCCCAGAAATGAAGGAGTGTATCCGCCACATTGTAAAGTGGCAGCTCGCACATCAAAGGAGGAGAATAGATGATAATCATTAAAGTGTGTAAAAAATGTAAAGCCTAATTTAATATATCTGGTATAACATCCATATATTTTCCCCACTTCCGTAAAAACTTATCGTGGGTATTATTCTCTGATGCATTACTGAACAAAATTTGTATAGATTTAAAAATGTGATGCTTAATACCTTTAAACAAAATTAATTTTCCTTTTTGTTAATAGGTATAAATAGTTGACAATGTATAATATAATTTCTCCAGTGGCAACATTGTGGTCAGTACTAAAAATATGTATTCTGGAGAAAACCGTATAATCATGTTCACATTATAACTTTTTTTTCACATATCTGATATTATTTTGCCATTCAATAAAGACATGTAATATTGTTTCCACATAAGTCTTACAAAATCTGCATATATGTTTGGGATATGCCTATTTTTTTCAACAAGCTATTAGTTGGTAAAATTTTATGAACTAGTTTATATTGAGATTTATTCAATTGAATATTACTGGTGCATTTAAAAGATCATCCGAATATATTTGACCGATGTCTACTACTGCCACTTAGCAATACCCTGTCCCATCTTCTTATACATAATGGTTTATAATGCTTACATAGGGCTAACACATTATATATTGTCTTACTGCCAGCTGGAACTCTTAGTAAACATGGTAAAAGTTTGACTTAATTTAATTTATTTTCCATTGATTTATTATTAATTAATTTACGCCATGCTTTTGGAAAGTTGAAACGTTGCTTTAAATTTGAAAATTTAAAAAAGGTTCCTTCTTCCGTTAAAATATATTAAAAAAATAATATACCTTGTTTTGCCCAGTTATATATACACATATAGCCATCATTAAAATGCTTATTAATCCATAGGGGTTCGTTTAGAATTTCTTTAGAACATTCAATAACAATTTCATCCACTAAGTTAATGTAAGCTAAAAAAAAGAACTTCCGAAGAAGATTATCTATGCACTTAAAAGACAAAATTCCCGTATTTCTTTTTTTTGGACATGCATGTCCGAAATAAGTAATTTCGTCTCTATATCTAGCCTAACCTGCTAACTGATAAATGCGCAGCATAAAAATTAAAATAACTTTTGCAGTTGTAGTCTATGGACATGTTTACATCATATGGTCATATAAGGAAGCCAAAATAAAATCACCGATTTTTTTATGATTTTAGCCTGATTGAGTCCCTGTATGAGTTTGCAAGTAATTACTACCAAACTCCCATATGAAGGGACTATTTTGATAATTTGGTGAAATACAAATTGCTAAACTTTCCATAATTTGAGTGATTTTAAAAAGTGCTCGATATCTACTATACCCACCTGCCTCCAATAAATGGTTGTTGTAACGTATCTCGTTTTATTTTATCTTGTTTTCCCGCCAACTATATTTTTAAAAAGGTTTGATATCTTTGAATACGGATAAAGCCGGGCTTGGAAGACATAAAAGCAAATATACAAACTTTGAAATAGCTAAAAAAATTATTGCAGTGATTCTACTCATTATTATCAACTGTCGCTGCTCCCATCCAGCTAATGAAGATCACATTTCAAAAAAAAATTGTCAAGTTAATTTTCCAAATATCGGATAAGTCAGCGTTCATATTTATTCCTAATACATTAAAACTGTTGATATTTTGGATAAATAAACAATGAAGTTATTTCATGATTCATGTTTATTAACCATGCTGGAAAAGTTAACATGTCGGAAGCAACAACAGAACCATGTCAAGTATGGCAAGTTATTAAGGTACGTAATTATCATAATGTAAGGTAAGTCATTAGGTCAATAATATACTAGAGTGAATTTCTTTCAACACTCCTTCTCACTCGCAGAACTGTCATGTATTATTGTTCAAGATAATTAACTGTTCATGCCATGCATCAAGTTCATGATTTCTTCTAAATGATTCATAAAAGTTCAATAACTGTTCATAAATTGGTAAATTATAGTGTATTCTTCACTGATACATTTAGCAAAAATGTTTAATACAGACTACAATTTAAAAAACAAAATAAAAATCATTCTAGGTACAGGAGTAGACTATCCTGACCAAAGTGGTTAGCAAGAGGATTATTCTGCCTCTGCACATGGCTTAACCACATTATCAAAATAAATGTAAAATCATTAACACCTATCAAATTCTTTCAGACCAATCATGTCTCTGAAGTTTTGAAGTTTTCCCTTTCCAAGTCCTTTTGTCAGCATGTCTGCTATCATGTCCTCACTTGGACAGAATTTCAGAGTCACTTTCTCTTTTTCCAGCAATTCGCGAATAAAATGAAATTTTATATCCACGTGTTTGGCACGTCCATGAAATTGTGGATTTTTGGACATGGCAATAGCAGATTGATTATCCTCATTAATCATTATTGCCTCAGCTGGTTTATTTCTAAGGTCACTAATTAGTTGTTGAAGCCAAACTGCTTCCTGCGCAGCACATGCCAAGGCCATGTATTCGGCTTCAGCGGTTGAAATTGCGACACAACTTTGCTTTTTGCTTCTCCAAGTAATTGCAGCTCCACTCATCTGAAACACATAACCAGATGTTGACTTTCTGTCAGACAGGTCACCAACCCAGTCTGCATCTGAATATCCTACACACTTTTCTGAGTCCTCACTGGATTTAATAGTGTACAGTAAACCTAAATTTATAGTACCATTTAGGTATCTCATAATGCGTTTCACAGCCGTCCAATGTTCTTTTTCTGGCTTCGAACAAAAACGAGCAACACTGCTCACAGCAAAAGCAATGTCAGGTCTTGTCCACAGAGATAAGTAAAGAAGACTACCAACAGCAGATTGGTAAATTTGCTCGTCAACTGATTTATTTCCATCAGTTTGTGTCAACTTTGTAGTGGTATCAACTGGAGTTGAAACAGGATTACATTTATCCATATTGAATTTCTTGAGAACATTTTCAGTGTAGTTTCTCTGGCCAATCCAAATTCCATTTTCACTGTGATGAATGTTGACACCAAGAATGTATTTTAGTTCACCCATGTCTTTGACAGTGAATTTAGACGCTATGGTACGGTGGCTTTTTAGGGCCACCACAAATACAAGTTAGACGTTGTGGAAATACAAGTTATAGTTGTCGCAATGCAAGTTAGACCTGTAGAAATACAAGTTAATGTTGTTGAACTACATCTTAGCTCTGTTGAAATACATGCTAGAATTGTTGAAAAACAAGTTAGTGCTTATTAGAATTAACTTGTATTTCGACAACACTATCTTGTATTTCAACAACTCTCAACTTGCATGTCGCGAAATACAAATTAATTTTGTCGAACATCATGTTAGCCTTTGAATCATGTTTTTTATTTCAAATGACAGTATTTTCTTAACTTGTAATTCTACACTTCTGCTAACATGTTGTTCAGCAAGTTTTCACTTATGAGAAACTACAAGTTATCTGACCTTGAGGAAGGGAAGATATGTAATCCATGTCGCGGGGCCAAACACATGTGCAGGACACATCAAACTGTCCTGTTAATCATTCCCAGCAAACACGAGACACTGAACCATTGCTCTTACAACGTTGGGTCATCGACCGGCTGACACATACCAAACACTAGGCATTCACCCAAGGCCAGGTCAATGTTGTCTTGTCATCTGCGACGCTGAACCAACATTGATCAAACGCTTGATGAACTTCTCCCGTTTGCTAGGCTGTTGCGGTTATCCTGTAAATCGGGTCAAACATATTGAAGGGACACATTTGCGCGATTTTAATTCCGACAAGAAAGTTTGAATCCACACACCACAAGAAAAACAAGCTACTGGGCATTGTTTAGAAGTAGCGTTGGATCTACATGCAGGTGCATACACAGTGATATATAATGCCAAACTAAGACGGATTCTACAAGATGTCTTGCTCATGAGCGAAATTTAGACGAACAGCCATTGCCATAGGGAAAGAATAATATATGCCTCTGGTGCTGTCGTCTCAAAGCTGTGGACCTGACAAAATGTACAATTTTCAATGTAAAAATGTAAAATTACTAAAAGATTTCTTATTATTTAGCCATTTTTCATGTTAAAACTATTCAATACATGATTAACCAGATACAAGTATTAGAAAGATACAACATCAGTAAATAATTATATTTGCGGTAATCTGCAAGAAATAATCGTTCAACATCAGAAATCAATCAAATTAAGGTGACAACGCCCCCTCCCATTATATGGCAACGCGCCTCCTCACAGTGCAGTGTATGTGACATGATGTCAATATGGGAATATTTTAATCTAACAGTTACATTATTTTTTTAAACACTGTTAAATGATCTGCAATATTAATGTAGGCTTCATTATGTATTATCAGTAGTTTGCTAAAACAGTATAGATTCAGATATATATACACATCGATCCACTGTTAGTTTTTTAGACTGTCCATGTCGGGCGAAATTTCGAGGTTTTACCTTGACACCGCATGGCTATTGGCTATATGCTTCATGATTATTATAAGCACCACCTTATCAACGATATTATTAGTTTATTAATGTTCTGTAACGTTAATTTATCATTGAGGCTATCCCAGCAAACACACGCCATTGACCTAATATAGTGACGATGTATTTGTTTGCTGGGATTTCACGTTTTTTGCCGAGTAGCTGCTACTATCGAGTTATTTGTCTCGGTATGGACATGTTACGCCTCTCTTCAACACGATAATATTTGGCGAGATTATGTCACCAATTACTCCTCAGATTCTCATGTCAATGAAATGCCAGAAACGACCCTCACATCACGATTGTCATTCATTAATTAGTTTTATTTAGTTGTATTAATTTTTCATTTATCGCTGATGGATATAAAACAATAACGCTTGTGTATAAATTACTGCCAGTCACATCTGCTGATTGCCGAACTGTCACAGATTCAGGGAGACTCTAGATCCAGGGTTCTGACCGCCACAGTGGAGATGACAGGGCAGGTGGCAAGAGGATCCATTACACTCCTAATGTTGTCATATTATTATTATTATTTATTCATTAAAACCCCCACAAGTGAGGAAAACATACTATATTGTATATTACATACATAAAACGTATCACAGATAAGAAATATCACAGTATATGTATTAAAAGCGGGTAAATAATTTAGTTAGAATATGCGTGGTAGAGGTTCTATTAAAAAAATCAGCTGTATACAGCACGCCTTGCAATGAGTCACCACCCCGTCTCTAGCAGAATACTTTTGAGTATATTTAAATGTTGAAAGTGCAGAGAGAAGGGGTGGTAGACCCATGTCAAGTAGTCTGCCAAAAAGCGTGCTTTTACTGTACTAACCGGTTAATAAATATTTAGACATAAAAAATGAGCATAGACTCCGTAGGCCTACTGGATAATTCACTAAATATAGCCTTTTCATCAGGCTTACGAACATAGGCATAGATTTAATACTTTCTTCAATAGGTAAGATACCAAGAGCCGTCATCAACTTGGGAGTGATGAGAGTACCTACTCAGACCAAGAAAAGCTTTAACAATTGTACCCTGCAGCGATTCGAGCTTAATATACATTGCTCTATTTAAATAAACGGTTTCAAGCCCGAAGATTAAAATAGGGCGACATATGGTGTGCCAAAAGTGGAGCTTTTAAAAATTCTGCTGTCGACCTGATTGATGTATTTTCCATCGCTGGATAACATAAATTATATAAAATTATATTTTCATATATGAGCATTCGGGCCCAACAGTAGCGATTCAGAGACTGGTATAGATGAAAATGAATATGGAATACTCCAGAATTTAATCAAGACAGTTTCTGTAATGATTCATATGCTACAAAATGTGACTCAGCGAACACGAGACGTTGTCCCAATGTTGTTTTAATGTTCGACCGACGTCTTCGAATTCGGCGCAACATTAAAACAACATTGGGTCAACGCCTCGTGTCTGCTGGGGTGGCAGTGATACTGACAGGGTGTTGACGAGGATGTGATGCATGCTTCCTACTGGTCGACAGTATTATGCCATGTTGGCCCTACAATAAACTAACAGCGGGTCGACGTTCCCTGGTTGTTGGGTATACGTGATCTGCTGCTATAGGCAACAGATTTATGTATAACCTATGACCTACCAGCGATAAGACCTTTCAGCTGATCTTCAGCGACGCTGGTCACGCTGGTCCATCATTAAATCTGCATTGGGTGAATGTCTCGTGTTTGCTTGGATTGGATAAATACAATATACAATATACGTAAGAGCAACCCAATAGTCACCAGACACTGAGCTGGTGTTGCTTTAATGTTGTGCCACCGTCTGCGACGCTGGCCCAACGTTGAAACATCATTAGCTCAGTGTCTCGTGTTTGCTGGGAATGATTAACAGGACAGTTTGATGTGTCCTGCACATGTGTTTGGCCCCGCGACATGGATTCCATATCTTCCCTTCCTCAAGGTCAGATAACTTGTAGTTTCACAGAAGTGAAAACTTGCTGAACAACATGTTAGCAGAAGTGTAGAATTACAAGTTAAGAAAATACTGTCATTTGAAATAAAAAACATGATTTAAAGGCTAACATGATGTTCGACAAAATTAATTTGTATTTCGCGACATGCAAGTTGAAAGTTGTTGAAATACAAGATAGTGTTGTCGAAATACAAGTTAATTTTAATAAGCACTAACTTGTTTTTCAACAATTCTAACATGTATTTCAACAGAGCTAAGATGTAGTTCATCAACATTAACTTGTATTTCTACAGGTCTAACTTGCATTGCGACAACTATAACTTGTATTTCCACAACATCTAACTTGTATTTGTGGTGGCCCTAAAAAGCCACCGTACTATGGCCTTCTTCACCTGTACCAGTTTACGCTCGTCCTTTGTTGCTAAAATTATATCATCCACATACACAGCCAAAATCACTGTTTCTCCTTCTGCTGTGTATATACATGGATCACTTGCAGATTGCTTGAATCCAATTTTGCAAAGGTGGTCATGAAGTGCCATATTCCAGCATCTCGGTGATTGTTTAAGTCCATATATGCTCTTTTTAAGCTTACACACTAAGTGTTCTTGACCCTTCACCACAAAACCTTCAGGTTGTTTCATAAAAACTTCTTCTTTTAAGTTTCCATTAAGAAATGCAGTTTTAATGTCCATTTGATGAAGCAGCATTTTATTATTTGCAGCATGGGCAATGATTGTACGTATTGATTCAGCTCAAACTACAGGACTAAACGTTTCATCGTAATCCTGACCGTATCGTTGCGTATACCCTTGAGCGACCAATCGCGCTTTTAGTCGTTCAGTTGATCCATCTGCTGCGACTTTTTCTTTAAACACCCATTTGCTACCGACAGTCTTTTTACCGTCTGATAAATCGACCAAGTCAAAGACGTCATTATCATTTAGAGATTTAATTTCATCCTCCATTGCTGATCGCCAGTCCTTTTTCTTATGACTTTTCAATGCTTCACTTGCTGAATTTGGTGCAGGTCTGTCACTTGTGATATTGACCCATTCACCATATAGGTTCGGTGGTCGCCTGTCACGAACCGGCCTCATTTCATGTAATTCTTCTCGAACTTCAACATCGTCAACATCAGTTTGAGAAATTATCTTTAGTTCTGTTTCTTGCTCCATCTCAACTAAAGACTCGGAATTATTTTCAACGCCTCGTTTAAATTCGTCGAAAATAACATCTCTGCTATGAATAATTTTCTGCCGATCACAATCATACAGTCTATAGGCTTTAACATTAGTGCTATATCCCAGAAAAATACATTTTCTCGTTTTAACATCAAATTTCTTTCTCTCGTCTTTAGGAATATGAGAATAGGCTAAGCAGCCAAACACCTTCATCATATCGACTCTTGGTTTATCGCCAAATAAACACTGATATGGCGTCATTCCTTTGACGGCATTGGTCGGACTTCTGTTACGTATATATACTGCCGTATTGACTGTCTCCGCCCAAAATTTCTTGGGTAGTTTTGATTCTGAAAACATACAGCGAGCCATCTCCACTATTGTCCTGTTCATTCTTTCAGCGACTCCGTTTTGTTCAGGATTTTTAGGTGTCGTAAGCTGATGCTCAATACCATCTTTCCGTAAATACTGTTCAAAAACATCTGAAGTATATTCTCCACCATTATCCGTTCTGAAAATCTTGAGTTTTTCACCTGTTGATTTCTCGACAAATGATTTCCACTGTTTAAATTTCTCAAAGACTTCGTCTTTGCGCTTCAAAACATACACCCACGTATATCGGGACTTGTCATCGATAAAAGTCAAAAAATAATTTGCGCCACCTAGTGACTGGGTACTCATCTTACCGCAAACATCACTGTGTACCAGGCCTAAGATAGTATCACTTCTTTTTCCGCCGTTAGCTGGAAATTTGGTCCGATGCTGTTTACCATCAGCACATGGTTCACACACATCTTCATTTGAACAATATGACATATCACCATTAAAACCAATCACCATGTTTTCATCAGAAAGTCTTTTCATATTATGTTTGCCCAAATGTCCATATCTTCTATGCCATAAGTCAATATTCTCAATTTTCTTTACAGCTGCTGCAGCATGTTTATTTTGTTTAATGTTCAGGTAATACAAATGATGATTTTTCAAGCCTGTGGCTACTATTTCACCGTTAGCATTTAGAAATTGACATCCTTCATCATTAAACACTGTACTACTGACAAAATCACTTGCTTTAGCGACACTCAAAAGATTGAATGACAAATTTGATACATAGAGAACATCATGTAGTTTACATTTTTTAAATCTGTCTTTTGACAATTCTAGTTCTAATGTTACCGATCCTCTGCCTACTGCTTTCAAATTATGTCCATCACCCAGAGTAACATCCTGAGCCTGTGGTAAATCAGAGAAATCATCAAATAATCCTTTATCATTACACATGTGACAGGTGGCTCCAGAGTCAACTATCCACTGATCTGACTGAACTTCAAGTGTAGATAACACATGGTGCACTATCAAACCTGCACAGTCACTGTCAGAATCATATGCGTTAGCGCCCCCTTTTGTATGGTGAGCCTTATGATGTCTAGGATTTATTATTTTCTTTTCATTGATTTTTTCTTTTGAATGCTGGCAATCTTTCTTAATATGTCCAAAATTCTTACACCCGTAGCACTGTGGCCCAACTTTCTTTTTAATCAAATGTCGTTTCGCGGCCATTGCTTTTTCACTTTCACTGCTTTTACGAATTTCACTAGTAGACTTACGTTCTTCGTGCAGCAATCGTTCAGTTACGATTTCCATTTTTGGTATTTCTTCACTAGCCTCTAGTGCTGTAACTAGGACATTATATGAGTCGGGCAGGCTTGCTAGTAAATGGACTACGCGATCTTCATCTGTTATAACATCTCCAACCACTGACAATTCATTGAAGATTTCTGTTAGCGTTTTGATATGCTCTTGCACAGAGCCTCCTTCTTTAAGTCGTAAAGAATATAAACGCTTACGAAGATGCAGCTTGTTCGCCCACGTTTTCTTTTGAAACTGGTCAGCGAGTTTCTTCCACACGGCAACTGGACTCACAGGGTCACCAATTAAGAACAACAATGACGGGTCTATTGCGAGTACAATAATTGCGAGTGCCTTGTCCCACCTGCTGTTGAATTTAGCCAATCGTTCAGCATTGTCGGCCCCTGGGTTGGCTTCAGTGCCTTGCACAATTCTCCACAAGCCTTTTTTCATCAATGCCATTTGACATTGCACCTTCCATGTTGGGTAATTTTTACCCTTCAAATGAATAATACTCACAACATGTGAATTCATTTTTGTCTGGATTGTTGTCGCCGCCGTCGGTGCTCCACGGACCTTTTAAATCACATAAAAGTTCAATCATCCGTTCACTAACGGTCAAATGACGAAACACCACTTTTCTCACAATATCGCCCGGCGCATTGGTAGCGTCGATGGACCCATAACCTGTTGATATTATGGATAAATAAACAATGAAGTTATTTCATGATTCATGTTTATTAACCATGCTGGAAAAGTTAACATGCCGGGAGCAACAACAGAACCATGTCAAGTATGGCAAGTTATTAAGGTACGTAATTATCATAATGTAAGGTAAGTCATTAGGTCAATATTATACTAGAGTGAATTTCTTTCAACAAAAACTACCATATTATCACCCAGTATAGATTATACTTGGAACACAAATAATTTGTCCTACGTCCTTATAGATTACTTTCCCAAATTTTGCATCATGCATGTCAATTCTAGTAATTAAAGTAGTACCCTCATTCAATAATTTACTAGACTTAATAATGTCATTATGTAATTTATACACAAAGATAAAAAAAAACAATGGCTGCAAAATTGGCCCTTGCAATACTCCAATGCTAATGTTAAGTGTATCAGATTAATATTGTCAAAATCTACATATTCTTTTTTATGAACTAAATAAATATATTGTTGGCCTGTCAGTGTCTCGGTACCCCTTAAAGGTCTAAATAAAATGTGGTGATTTATTGTATGAGAGGCTTTTGAAATGTCCAAAGGTATTTTCCCTTTATCCAATAATCCGTATCATTTATCTGTATTTCTAAACAAGCTGATTTTGTTTGTGCGTTTTTTTACGAAATCCATATTGACTTTTGCATAATAACTTTTTATCTTCAAAAAAAGAAAATAACTTGGTCGTGAGCAAGATATCATCACCTGCTTTGTGAATCGGTACTACTTTTTGCAATTTTACATTTTTGGGTAATTATTGTGGTTAATCTCTTAATATGCTTAATGGCTTTAAAATATTGTGTTTTTTTGTGATTGTAGGATGGGGCTCGATCCCAGAGTCTTGCAACACACCTGGAAGTGATTTTTTTATTCAGGTCCCCGGTGTCGCAGTGCTGGCATGAAGTAATAACAAGAAGTCTTTTATGCTATATAATAAGCCATGACTTGTAGGCGGGGTGACAGGGCTAGCTCTCCTGTTCATGGCTAGTGGTCCTTGCTGGTTCAGACTCTTAATTCTGTCTTCCTGTCTAGTCATCTCTTCTTTTATTATTCTCATATACAAGTACAGATACAATGCATTGGTGGATTAGCGGGGCAGTGATGTTAGTTTAGCCCTTGCCTGGTCACTTGGCCTGACATTCTTGCCATACATCCCTCTGGCTTAGCTTTGGGCCAAGGGGTAGTGGAAGGCATCGTTCAGGCTCTCTCTGCCCTGGCCTCTACCCCGCCTGTTCTAGGTACCGGGGTACACTTGCTTCAATTCATCTCCGAGAGTGATTTGTGTGGTGATTTTTTATGATTGTGACAGCCTGATAGCTCTCGCTGGTTTGGGCCCATTGTAAAACCAGACGAACATTGGCCACTTACCGCCAGGCGCGGAGGTGCTCTGGTTGTGTAAGTATTCTGTCTATCTGGCCATATGTTAACTTTAGCAGTGTGCTTAGAACCTGGTGTTATATTATTTACAAGCCACTAGAATTAGCGGCTTGCGTAAGCTCATAGCTTGTTCGACAATCTGACGGACCTAAGTGCGCAGTTAGAATCTAGTTAATTCTAACTGCGCATTTATAATTTGACTTGTATCTTTTATATGCATTTAATCCCAAACTTGTATTTTACCCTTTCTATATTAGTATCTAATAATTATGTGAATTCATAGATGGAATCCTGGATTCTACATTGATTTAAAAACCAAAGTAGATATACCTCCATTTTCAAAATTGGCTTTGCTGTTTAAATTGGTTATGATTTATTCAAGGACTGTTTATGTAATATAATTTAGCTTTACTTTCGGTTTCACTGTTAAATAATCTACAAAAAATTTTCAGGGATATTTTTTAGATTGTGTGCAATACTTGAATCCATATATTTTCAAAAAATGGGCTAAAATTTATTAGCTATCCTTTGTTTATTACAAATCTTGTACCCATCCGATTTAAAATAGTCCTAAAATTTATATTTTTTTTAGCTTTATTCGCATATTTTTTTCCGTCCATGTATGTTTACTATCCTGTTAAAAAGATAGTATAAGCATGTCAATTATTTGCAAGTAATCTACGTTCTTCGCCATCTGGTTGGCTCATCTGTCTTCGTTTGCATAATTAATTTCGAAAATATTTGGATTTTAAAATACTAATACTTATCCAACAATTTGCTGTCATCATCTCAAGGCTATCAAGTATAGTTGCTGACGGAATCTCAGTTTTATTGGTTTATTATTTTTTTATCAATAGCTATCATTTTTGAGGTTTATGTATTTCGTGTTGGTTTTGACACATAAAATAAGGCTCGTGGTCTGAACATTTATTTAGCAGTATCCCGGATGCTGCACTACTTACAGGTTTCGGTCTTTTACATAAAAACAATCTATTAGAGTTAAAATCTGAAATCAACATGATCATTTATTTTCATATTATTATTTTTATATTATATTTTTCGTTCATTCACTTTAGCACCCTATTTGCTTGGAACCACAAGTAACTTGGGCATTAATTACCTCCCCCCCCCCCCCCCAGCTGCACTAAACACAGAAACTAGAGAATACAAGAGAATATGTCTGACCATGAAAATGAGGAATAATACCAATCTATTATTTTCATATTATTTATTTTATATTATATTATTCGTTCATTCACTTTAGCACCCTACCTGCTTGGAACCGCAACTGACTTGGGCATTAATCACCCCCCAGCAGCACTAAATACAGAAACTAGAGAATACAAGAACTTCAGGGAATATGTCGATTGGACTCGTGGCGATATATTGGGGGAAGGTGCTTTCGGCAAGTGTTATCATGTCACGATTAAGGAGACTGGAGCTTCTATGGCTTTGAAAAAGGTGAGTTGACACAGCGCACCTTTTTTTCAGCAAGGGTAGACAGAACGGTAAATATACATACATAACAGGTAGTCTGGAAAAAAACCCTGAAACAGAAGGTTTTGTACGATGGTCTTGTAGAAGGTCTGAACTAGACACACATAATTTGTTTACTCTAGATATTTATAGGATGTTTTATCAGGGTAAAATCTAAATGACCAACTTTTTCATAGGAGTGACATATGAAGTGATATGTAACATAAATATGTTTACTAATGTATTGGTTCTGACTTGATGAAATGATTAGAAACTGCTTTACAATAAATAAACACACTGAAGAAACAAGATGGCCGCCAATATTTTCATTGATAAAATATTTATTACGTCTGTCTGCGTGTGTTAAATTAAATTTCGCCAAGTTAATTATCACGAAGACAAATGTTTCTACAAGTAGCACCTTTACAACTGCCACATGGTAAAATACACTTGGCTTCGTTTTTGACAAAACTACATCTTATAAGGTTACAGTCACCATGGAAATTACAACAATAAATTGAAAGGTTTTTTGTAGTCAGGGAAAATTACCAAAAGGTCTTGAAAAAAATTCCTTACAAAAATATTTTTACCACTACCAAGGTCTTGTATATGGTCTAAACTAGGCACACGCAATTTGTTTATTCTGAATATGCACAGGATAGGGCGGGGGCCCTAGGGTAGTGGTTAGCACCGCTGCCTTTCACGCCAGAGTTCGGGGTTCGGTTCCCGGTCTCGGCGGTTTGAAAGAAACAAAAATGTTTCTTCCCCATCCACGTGTGAAAGCTAGTATTGTGGGGAGCCTCCGTGACCGAGAGGTAGCGTGCTCGGCCTCAGACCGCCAGGGCTCGAATTTCGAGTCTTGTGTCTGGAGGACAGTGTCATCTCAATCATCTCACCATCCTCAGGAGGTTCTCCTGGCCCAGTTTAGCCTATATGTGCACAAAGGTGGCCTAAAGCCCGATTCATTTCATTTCATTTCATGCACAGGATAAAATCCAAATTTGCCGACGTTTTCAAAGAAATAGCATAGGAAGTGATTTAAATCATCATTTTTTTATAAATTGACTGATTCAGACTAGATCAAGTCACTAGAGGTAATTTTTAAATAAATAAACGATATCGAAAAAAATGCATGGTTGAGCAGTTATTTAAAATAAAGATCTCAATATGTTTCCTATAATAATGAAAACTCAGACCAATGGATATTTGTTGCGGCGTTCCTCGTGGTACTATCCTTGGGCTCATTTTTTTGTATTTTATGTGTAACATGTAAATGATATGGCAAATGTATTAACCGGTATTAAATTAATTCTGTTTTTCGATGATGCAAAATGTATTTTGTACTAGTGAAGTCATTATGAGGTAAAGCGACACAATCAGAACAAAAATCATCCAAAAGCCAATTTTTTTTTGCTCCTTGATATTCTCCACAATCCGGACATTTATCAGAGATTACCCGGGCTAAGTTAGCTATTTCACATATCCCACAGCCCTTCTTTACAATTGGATGTAAGCACTATATACATGATATAGTCGCCAATATTTATCCGATTTTCAGGCCATTCTCTGATGGGTTAGCCTACCCTGGTGAATTAAAAAACTGGTTGCATATCCACCATGGAACCGCATTTTTTCTTTTATTTGAGCTTCGCAAACATTTCTGTGATTATTTTTCGTATAATCAAATAAAAGGGTCCGTTACAGCACTATATTGTGAACGCTCTGCAATTTTTATATGCAAATATAAACCTAGTCCTTAGATATGTTACTATTTCATAACTCCTGATACACTGGGTACTACGAGCATATTTGTAAGTCTCTTTTTTAACTAAGCATGCTAAGTAGTCTATAATGTATAGATGAGAATGTATTATTATTTTGAATCAGAATAAAATAATGTATGTTTAAATGTTCTATTAAGGTGCTCATATTTGGTTTTCTTTGCCCCGTGTCTTCTTCAAGCTACCTAGAAATGAGGATACTGAAAAAGAAATATCAATAATGAGAGGACTGTCTCATGTCAGCATATACATAATAACGTTATACTACTGGACACAATATGACGATGAAACAGTATATCTCTTCCTTGAATATATGAAAGGTATTTTTTCGTTTTTTTATGTGCAGCACAGCTAGTGTTTTCTTGTGTGTGTCTCACTCCTTCGTCCGGAGGAGGGAAAGTCGTCAATATGACCATGCTTTTTTTTCTCCAAATATTCTAGTCCAATATTGCAAACTATTTTGTTTAAAAAAAACTAGCCAGTAAGTTCACTGGCTGGATATATAAAAATGTGGTTTTATGAAATATTTTATTAAACAGAATCAGCCGAATTGAGAATATGGTATTGTTATGATTATAAGATTAGTGACTATTAAAACCGTTGGCATTCAACATGTTTAATATGACAAGATATACTCACAGGTGGTACATTAAACGATCTACTAAGAACCCTAGATGGTAGAGGATTGGGTGAACTTGATACATTGATGTACACTGAACAGCTGCTGAAAGCAGTGGAATATCTACAGGATCTGTTCATTGCTCATAATGATATAGGAGGTGATTTGAATATTTATTTGATTTATTATGCTTCAATTTTGGTAAATTTTATTTTACCTCTATTCACCATATATTTTAACGACAGCGACTTCGGGTGAATATATATATTCTTAGTGTTCAACCCACTGACCTAATTAGCATGGGCTGTGGCCTGGTTTAATGGTTATGTCAAATTGTCAACTGCCCGAAGCTTGTGAATTATTTCCCCTGCTCTGATATACAAAATGTTTCTCCCCCGACCACTCGTGAAGATTCAGTATTGTGAAAGTTTCCATGGCTGAGAGGCAGCGTGCTCGGCTCTAGATCGCCAGGGATTGATTTTGCATATATTAAACTTCACATCATGACTAAAGCTTGATTGAGTTCACATTTGATATTTCTGTGACTTCTATAGCCTTGATCTTTTCCCGATCGTCAATTTTCTCGTTATCTACTGAACATTTTTCTATGTATCGCTCCAAAATGTATACCATCTATTTCACGGACCAAGTCTAGTATTCTACCCTAATGAAAGAGTTGCTCAGCCTGTCAAATGTTGAAATAAATTGGACAGTCACCGCCGTCATTCTGTGGTATTTTAAATTATGGGGTAGAATACCCTACTTGGTCCGACTTGTGGCCTTTATCGCCTTTAATATGCGTAATATCTGGAAAGCCGTGCCAGATAGCTACATCACTACCTATAAAACAAAATGTGAGAAGGATGGAAGGATGCACTGTGAAAAAAATAATTCGATCAAATTAAAGATGGCCGACTTACCATGCTTACGGCCATTATTCATTTTGACATATGTTCAACAATGTAAATTTCTTTCTTATTATCTGTCTAGCATGACTAATTTGAAATAAATGGTCATGATATACTTGGCACAAAATGAAACGCAACAAACTAAATATTCACTTAGCTTATTTTGTGGAGTTAAATCTTAATGGTTTGGTTGTATCTAAATAATTTGTGTGTGTTGTGCCACTACCCGCATTTTGTGCTCTGGACAAATGACCTTGAGATTGCAGAAAGTCCACTTTTGGGGTCATTAGCCAGCTGACCATGTTCGCATTATGCGGAGCATCTGAAAATTTTGCAATTATGCCGTTTTCAGATTAAGTTTAACATGTTTAGGTTGAATATGTCTCCACTCTGTACACAGAAGGGGAGACATATAGGTTCACTGAGTACGGTTGAATAGATACGGGCCAGCACCGGCGACGGTGGCCTAACATTTAAAAGACATTAGGTCGGTGTCTGCTTGTTCTCGCCGCCAGGACTGCCAGACCAGCAAACACACGGCGTTGAACCAGTGCTGGTTTTATGCTGGGCCAGCATCGCAGACGGTGGGCCAGAATTGGACCAGCATTGGGTCAACGTCTCGTGTTTGCTGGGGGTGTTGAAAGGCCACATTGTGTTTTGAACATCGCCGGGTGTAAAGATATTAAAACTGTTGCCCCACTGATTGAGTCTAAAGACGATTTAGTTACTGTAGATCATCTTCCCGGGAGCAGATCTTGACACAGCGAGGTCTCAGGATTAGCGAAACTTGCGGGGGAAGATCCTGTAGATATAAAAAACGGGTTCCAGCACATCAAAATACATAGTCTCTACTGTCCACAGGAGCTATTTAATAACATTAATTACAAAAGCCTTTGCCACTACATCTATTAGCTATCAACCTTTATCAGTTTATGGTTATGCTGCTGGAGGGGAGACATCTCCAGTTTTTTTTTACAAAAAAATAGACTCTTCTAGTTTTTTTCAATTTGACAATTGTGCAGCGTGAAACTGTTTTTGCATGTATTGTTATGGCGGAAGCAGCTGGTCTGGCTACGGCTCAAAATGCCAAAAAATAGGTTAGCAATTTACTGAGATTAAACACCAGATTTCAAGACACCGATAGGTCACGACAGGGAAGACTAAGGACAACTGATGCGCTGAAGATCCCTGTGCGATACAAAAACGTCTGTTTCTGCACATTCACTAACATTACGCATTGGAGCCAAGCGGCCGCACATGAATGACACCATGCAGTCAATGGATAAATGTATTTTTTTTATAAATATGTGTCGCTTTTAAGCGATGATTATGCCTAGAGGCTGCCTTGTAGTATGTGTATACTATCTGTTTAGATGAGAACATACTCCTGAGAGGGAATCGATTAAAGTTGGCCCTTTGTGACTTTGGAATTGCTCAATGTTTCAATCTGGACGACGGAGATATGGTAGGAATTCTTTTTCAACTGCCGTTTTGTACACAAACATTATCCTGCACATTTGGAATCGTGTATACCTGTATTATATTGAGGGGCTATCTACCGTTACCCACAAAGACGTATGATAAGAATATATATACATTCAAGGACACATTTATCACGTTTTGTTATGTATTCTTGATATTATGTATGGTGAAATCTGTGTCAATTCTAAGTATATTGTAGTCACCTATAATACTATGTCTGTGTCGATATCAACGAATTAATACATTAATTATGTCTGTCAAGATAATGTTGATTCGCTTTGATATCGAAGCCAATTACAAATTGTAAAATTTCATTTAATTGCTAAAATTTGTTTTGGCCCTTATAATTGGACAAGGACATCGCATTTGGTGTCTCTTATACTGTTCATTACGTTGTTCACATTTTCCAACATGCTACATTGACATTGTTGTCTCAGGAGGAAGATGAAATAAAATGGGCTTTGGTGGAAGATACGAAAGACGTTGGCTCTGTGGCTCTGCAGATGCTACTAAACAAAGGGGTAAGTAAGCACACACAGTTACTATAAAACTTAAATGTAATCTACATGTAATCTACATGTATAATCTCTTTTGGGCACTTTATAAAACCTTCATTTTATGTGTTTATAAATATTTTGTTACTATTAACATGTTAAAGAAATTACCGATTTTGTGTTTATGCAAACATATTTTAAAGTTGTTTGTTTTTATTTTATGTTCTAGGATGACGAAGGCAAATAATGAACTGAAGTAGCCCTTTTGTCGCGTTTAATGATTATGCCTACAACGGAATAAATAAGATTTTGTTTGATAAAGACTATTATACTAGTAGGCCTAATAATATTGCCTTTGTGCAAATATAGTTGGGGTTTCATTTGATTTTGTAGGATGACGCAGTCAAGAATAAAACTATCTGGGAGAAGGATAAATCAAAGTATTATCATATGCAACGATTAAAACAAATTATTGATCAATGTATGCTTTACCACACTGAAAGGCCGCTAGCTGGTGAGCTACTGAAAATGATAGATAAGGTACGTTAATATGGCCAACCTTATTTATTAAAAACACTCAACACTATGAAGTCAAATATAGCCGCAATAGACGTATGGTTAAACAGACAAACATACACATATCACTTTTGTCATTTATTTGGATTAAAAGCAGAAATATATTTAGCATGTTTAACGTGGGCCTACATGTTGGCAAGTCATTACGAAATCATTGGAACAAACTTATTTAAAATTGTGTTTTTATTCTGTTTACATAGGATAATCCACAACCTGATAATACCATTACCGACATGACAAGTCATCAGGATGACGAAGAGGAAGACAATCATTAGGATAAAGAAATCACGATTTCCAGATAGCTATAGAATGATTCCAGTGCGGCTCTATATATATTATTTAACCATTTTTTTATTAAAATTATAAATACCATCTGTGCAATTTGTGATCTGTATATTTTATTATTTACATGGTCACATGCTTGCGAAATAGAACAAGGAACACGCGTAGTAGGCATGTCACACGGCCAAAAATACCATTATGGCAAAAATGTACATGCAACTATTGATGACGAAATCACTCTTTAATCGGTTGTAAATCTTTCACTACACAGAGAACTCGTTAACCCTTGGAGCACTGAGCTAAGAAATTTGAATTTTCAGTCACCTGAAGTTGTGTCTCGCTACCGCGATCCACAACTTCAAGTGACTGGAAATTTGTGTTATTTGTGAAATTTAGGTCCCAACATATATCAGTGTTTCAAGATTGGAAGCACATTTAATTTTTAACACCTGTTATACGGGTGTTAACAAAAACAGAGAATGTCTAATGTAGTCGACATCAGTGTTCAAGGGTTAACTTGCCAAAACCAAGTTACATACATAAATTATCATTTTTAGCTCCCGCCGTCACCGTAGGTGAGACGGAGGGAGCTATGGATTCCGCCTCCGTTTTTTTTTTGCCTCTTCTTTTGCCTATAACTTTGTAAGAAAATAAGCTAGGATAACAATTTTAGGTATGTGGGTTACTCCCAGGTGGATAATGGACAGGTTAAAATATTTTTAATCTGAATTCAATACGCAAGATCGCAGAGGAGAAAATGATGATGTTACGGCGTTGGGCCGTCCGTAAACAATTCGTTTCCGGAGCATATCTCTGAAAGCACTTGTCCGATTGTCTTCAAATTTTACACACAACACCCCTAGGGGGTCTAGTTGTGCCTTTTGGGGTATTTGAACTTTGACCTACTTTTGGTTCAGTACTATGACCTATTTAGACGTTTTGACGCGCACTTCGTTTCCGGAGCAGATCTCGAAAAGTACTGGGCCGATGACAGTCATATTGCACATGCATGTTCTCTAAGGTCCCTAGTTGTGCCTTTTCAGGTTTTTGGACCCTGACCTTGAAGTTGACCCAGCACTTTGACCTAATTTACAACAACGGTAAATCCGACTGAAAGATTTTGCGTAATATCATGAAAACCGCTCAAGATAGCTACACCATTACTATAAAACAAATTGTGAGGTTTCAGGAGAGGATGCATCTTGAAAAATTTCAAGTCGATAAAATTAAAAATGGCCGCCTATCGGCCATTATTCACCTCGACAGGCCTGACATTGCGGAATATCATAAAAACCGCTCAAAATAGCTACACCATTAATATCAAATAAATTGTAAGGTTTCAGGAGAGGATGCATCGTGAAAAATTTCAAGTTGATAAAATTCAAAATGGCCGCCTATCGGCCATTATTCACCTCGACAGGCCTGATATTGTGGAATATCATGAAAACCGCTCAGGATATCTACACCATTACTATAAAACAAATTGTAAGGTTTCAGGAGAGGATGCATTTTGAAAAAATTCAACTCGTCCAAGTTCAAAATGGCCGCCAATCGGCCATTATTCACTTTCCCATGGCCGTTATTTGGTAAACCGTGCTAGATGGCTAGACCATTACTATAAAACAAAATGTGTGATTTCAGGAGAGGATGCATCTTGAAAAAATTCGACTCAATAAAATTCAAAATGGCTGCTTATCGGCCATTATTCACTTTCATATGGCCGATATTTGATCAACCGTGCTAGATGGCTAGACCATTACTATAAAACGAAACGTGAGATTTCAGATGAGGATGCATCTTGAAAAAATTTGACTTGATCAAATTCAAAATGGCCGCCTTTTCGGCCATTATTCATTTTCACATGGCTGATATTTGGTAAACCGTGCGAGATGGCTAGACCATTACCTGATTACTATAAAACAAAGTGTGAGTTTTCGGGGGGGGATGCACAATCAGCATTATTTACCTCGATAGGCCTGATATCAGGTAAACCGTGCTAGATAGCTAGACCATTACTATAAAACAAAATGTGACGTTTCGAGAGAGGATGCCTTTTAAAAACTTTCGACTCAATCGAATTCAAAATGGCCGCCTATCGGCCACTATTTACTTTCACATTGCTGATATTTGGTAAACCGTGTTAGATAGCTGGACCATTACTATAAAACAAAAGGTGAGATTACAGGAGAGGACGCATCTTGAAAAAAAATTGACTCGATCAAATTCAAAATGGCCGCCTATCGGCCCTTATTCACTTTCACATAGCCGTTATTTGGTAACTGTACTAGATGGCTAGACCATTACTATAAAACAAAATGTGAGATTTCAGGAGAGGATGCATCTTGAAAAATCTCGACTTGATCAAATTCAAAATGGCCTCCTATCGGTCATTATTCACTTTCACATGGGCGATATTTGGTAAACCGTGCTAGATGGCTAGACCATTACTATAGAATGAAATGTGAGATTTCAGCTGAGGCTGCATCTTGGAAAATTTCGACTTGATCAAATTCAAAATGGCCGCCTTCAGGCCATTATTCACTTTCACATGGCCGATATTTGGTAAACCGTGCTAGATAGCTAGACGATTACTATGGAATGAAATGTGAGATTTCAGCTGAGGATGCATCTTGAAAAATTCTGACTCGATCAAATTCAAAATGGCCCCCTATCGGCCATTATTTACTTTCACATGCCCAATATTTTGCAAACTGTGTTAGATGTTAGTTCATTACTATAAAACAAAATTTGAGGTTTCGGGGGAGGATGCACCCTAATTTTTTAACTAGTTTATATCGAATTCAAAATGACCGTAAATCAGCTATTAGTTACCTCGATTGGCCTGATATCGGGTAAACCGTGCCAGATAGGTAGACCATTACTGGGGTACTGATTAGGATCATTAATTTCAATGGAGGTTTGCAATCTCTGACAGACTGTCTAGTTCTTATCTTACTCTTAGACTGAGCTTCTTAGACCTAGTTGTCTTGCGTCTTGATTTTTGACCTAGCCTAGGACTACATTAATAACCCTACACAAAATTGCTTAAATCAAATTCTAATTCGGAGCGGGAGCTCCTGGACTTATGTAGTCTTGTTGGTTTATGTGTTGTTGATGCGGGATACAATTCAGATCATAAGATCATAAAACCGAAATTAAGATCAGTATTAGGTGGATAGTGATCATCATACTGTGTTGGTTTTAAATTACTACGAAAATGTTCCACGTCAACTGCTGATTATTCTACTTGTATTTGTTTTGCACCTGTCTTCCACTACTATTAGTATTGTTAAAGGGACTGGCTCAGACTAAAATCATCAAAAAATCGGTGATTTTATTTTGGGTTTTTAATATGACCATATGATGTAAACATGTACATAGACTAGAACTGTAAATTTTTATCATTTTTGTGCTGCACATTCACCAGTTGGGCTAGATATAGAGACGAAATTCCTGATTTCTAATTATTGACAACCATGTCAAAAATAGGAAATGCGGGAATTTCGTCTCTATATCTAGCCTAACTGGTGAATGCGCAGCACAAAAATTATACAAATTTACAGTTCTAGTCTATGTACATGTTTACATCATATGGTCATATTAAGATTACAAAATAAAATCACTGATTTTTTTATGATTTTAGCCTGGGCCAGTCCCTTTAAGTATTATGTATACATTATGATGCATTACCATGCAATGATATTATTTATGAGTCTGTTGTTGACTTATTGATGTCAATAAATATCTGTCTGTCTGATCAGCCCAAGTATTTTACTATACTCCAAGCCGAGTAATTTAATCAGAGGATAACGTGACTAAAATAGACCCTGTGATTATGGTGATTGGTTAGATTGGTTAGATTGGTGTTTTTTCTGGACGTGTTGTCCCATTAGACATGAGATTACCTCTTTGTGTTGTTTTAGATCAACGTTTGCCCAAACGACATTGGGCCAATGTATCGGGCCTTCTGGGATGAGCATAAGTAGGCCCCTACATGTAAACTATATGTAGTTATATAGGTAGGCCTAAAACTAGTCTTATTGTCTTCAGTTGGTGTGATAACGGCTTTTGTTATCATTTAAACAAATATAATCTTTTTGATTATGTGGTCAAATGTAAAACATAATATTTTATATTAAGACTTAATGATCTGTTAACAGTAACTGACCGACAACTGTGGCCATTATGAATATCAACGAAGAACTGTGATCTCATGAGAACATGTTTGAACTCAATTAAATAAATGGACACATTTTCCTAAGAAAAAATTAATTTTTACAAATTATTTTTGTTATAGTGCTTGAAAGCATACTTTCAAATGAAAGTGACAAACATGAGTGAGTGAGTGAGTGAGTGAGTGAGTGAGGGAGGGAGGGAGGGAGGGAGGGAGGGAGGGAGGGAGGGAGGGAGGGAGGGACCATTTTCAAGAGGTTCTCCATATAGTCCAGTTTAGCCTGTATGGGAACAAAGATGGCTTGAAATTCCTTCATTTATTCATTCATTCATTCACTCATTCATTATGCAGCACGGAACGTTTAAGAGCCCATATTCTTATATTCAGTGAAACTCAATAGCCTTGACCTCCAATATTTTCACCGAGCTTGATAATACAATGAAGATTGGGGGACGGAGTGTTACATAACTGTTTTCACCGAGTTGCCATTCAAAATGATTTCTGGTGACGTCACTGCGTTTCACAGAATATTGTAGGTCTAACTTCTGATAATGGTCAGATGGATCAGATGGCACAGGATTCAAAATAACTCACTCACGCACTCAGGGGTCGTTTTCTGAGACGACCATTACAGCTAATATAACATAAGATACTAAATCACTCCCTAATAGCGCGACGATACTGTATTCGCTATCTCTGTGTGGCCCATAAGGTTGACAGGAAGTGGTGCGCAGTGCATTCTGGGCCAGACTGTGGTAGAGTTTACAAAATAGGTAGCCCTGTAGACGGGCTGCCCGGGCCTTCCAATGAATGTCGAATGCTCTGATGATCATAATGAACATAATGATCATGGGGCTATCATGGTATTTCCGATCTCGCTTAGATTTTAAGTAGACTAATTAATTGCGTGAGACCTTATTATAAATTATTTATGAATTTCGTAAACATTGGTAATTAAAACCCGTAAGGCTAGGCCTATATAGTAGTAGTAGGCCTACTACTAGTATTAGCTAGTCTCAGTTTAGATTTTTAGACTACAGTCACCAACCACAGGTCTATTCCCGAAAGTGACACCGACAGCCTGAGACATTGGCTTGAGACTGAGACGTACCTGGGATCCGGGTCAATTCGCACCACAGGCACAGCCAACTCTACCTTAATATTAGTGATAGTAAACCAATCTACAGGACCAGGGCAAACTGCCTGTCATTCAGTTAAGATTAACGATGATGTAGTTTACAAAAAAGACCCTAATAATAATAATAAATCAACCAATGTTTTTAGTCCTTTTAAAAATGATAGTAATAATAAATATACAAAAATAGGAGGTAGACTCCACTAGAAACAAAAAGAAACATTAAAATACTTGTAATTATTCATTGTTTATTTGTTTGGCTAGCTAGCCTTGTAAACGGTCTGCTCGGGCCTTCTGATAAATGTATTTTCGATCTCGCTTACATGTCAAGTAATTATTTGTGCGAGATCTTATTATAAATTATTTGAAATTTCGTAAGCATTAGTAATTGAATCCCGTAGAGCTAGGCCTAATAGTAGTAGTAGTAGTAGTAATTACTCTCAGTTCAGATTTTTGGACTACATTCACAAACCACCTATTCCTGACAGTGACAGCCTGAGACGTAAATGTGTGGGATTCTGGTCAACTCGCACCCCAGCCAACTCGGACCTTATTTTTGTCGCGGTCCGAGAACAGGGCATGTTCGAATACTGGAGCATGCTCACACCGTGTGGGTAATTCAGAATAGGAGTGGTAGTTAGTCACAGTTTAGATTTTTAGACTACAGTCACAAGCCACAGGTCTATTGCCGAAAGTGATACTGACAGCCTGAGATGTAAATGCGTGGGATCCGGGTCAACTCGCTTCTCAGCCAACTCGGACCTTAATATTAGTGATATTAAACCTATCTACAGGACCAGCTGTGTAAGCTGGTTTCAGGTGCTTCCGACAAATGTTGATTGCTCCAATAAATTGCGTGAGACCTTATTGAAAATTATTTGGGAATTTCGTAAGCGTTGGTAATTAAATCCCGGCAAGGCTAGGAGTAGGCTTACTAGTAGGGGAGAACAGGGCATGTTCGATTACTGGGGCACGCTCACACCGTGTGGGTAATTCAGAATAGGAGTAGTAGTTAGTCACATTTTAGATTTTTAGACTACAGTGACAGTCACAAACCACAGGCCTATTTCCGAAAGTGATACTGACAGCCTGAGACGTAAATGCGTGGGATCCGTGTCAACTCGCTCCTCAGCCAACTCGGACCTTAATATTAGTGATATTAAGCCTATCTACAAGACCAGCTGTCAAAGCTGTTTTCAGGTGCTTAAGTGCCCTAAAAAAATTAGTGCATTTAAACCGAGTAGGTGCATTTTTATTTTTAAGTGCCCTTAAAATTTGCGTTTCAGGTGCATGCACTTAAAATCGCTAGTGAACCAAGGTAATTTTAAGTGCAGTTGGGCCTTAGCAATCATAGTCCTTAGTTGCTGAATTATTTCTTTAGTAGCTATATTCGTTGTTTAAAATCTCGTATTAAGACTGTAGCTATAGGATTTTTAAATTATGTTGTGGGACTAAAATTTGAAATTAAAAAAATCCTGTAGGCCCACGTCTTGGGCTAGGCCATATGTGACTACATATAGTCTATAGATAATCTAGCCTTTAGGCGGCCCGGACTATAAATTATTTGGGAATTTCGTAAGCGTTGGTAATTAAATCCTGTAAGGCTAGAAGTAGGCCTACTAGTAGGGGAGAACAGGGCATGTTTGAATACTGGGGCACATTCACACCGTGTGGGTAATTCAGAATAGGAGTAGTAGTTAGTCGCAGTTTAGATTTTTAGACTACAGTGACAGTCACAAACCACAGTTTTATTCCCGAAATGATTCTGACAGCCTGAGACGTAAATGTGTGGGATCCGGGTTAGCTCGCCCCTCAGCCAACTCGGACCTTAATATTAGTGATATTAAACCTATCTACAAGACCAGGTATCAAAGCTGGTTTCAGGTGCTTAAGTGCACTGAAAAAATTAGTGCACTTAAACCGAGTGCATTTAAGTGCATTTTTATTTTTAAGTGCTCTTAAAATTTGCGTTTCAGGTACATGCACTTGAAATGGCTAGTGAACTAAGGGAATTTTAAGTGCAGTTGGGCCTTAACAATCATAGTATTTGCTGAATTATTCTTTAGTAGCTATATTAGTTGTTTAAAACCTCGTATTAAGACTGTAGCTATAGGATTTCTAAATCCTTATGTGGGACTAAATATAAAAAATCCTGTAGGCCCAAGTCTTGGGCTAGGCCCTATGTGACTACCTATAGTCTATAGATAGTCTAGCCTTTAGGCGGCCCAGACTGCTAAGGCCTTCCGATAAATGTTGATTGCTCTGAAACATCTTTGAATAGTCATTATTTATAACCTTTCCATCCCACTCATATTATGGTCATTTTTTGTTATTGTAGTTTTGTATCTAACTTGTCATTATTTAGCTGTTTATTTATTTTAAGTTTTATAATTTTTTGTTGGTATCAAGTATCAAATGCGTTATTTAGTTAAATAGTTAGTATGTTTTTTGTTGTTATCGATCGATATCTAACTCATCATTTTGTTATTTGTTTCTAGTTTCATAATTTTGTCACCATATGCCAGCCTTATGCAATATTGTCACCTAATTACTTAGACAATGCAAATAATTTGCCATATTTGCACTTTTGTTTCTTTAATTCTTAGTTCTCACCCCTGCATAAACATTACATTTCTACCATGCAAAGCCAAAAGGCAGTATCTGATTACTTTACAAGTAAGCAGATACTGCTTTTCAGCTTTGCAAAGAAAGTTTTATTTCCTTTTTGTCATTTTTATAAATACATTTTCGTTTTAAACATCAAAGTAGGTAGTTAGTGAAATAAATATTTTTATATGTAACTTATATTTTATTTCACTAATCTATATTGAATAAATCTTTATTCAAATCCTGTAGTAGGTATAATTGATCTAAAATCATCTGCTGTTCAAATTTGAGCTAAAATAATTTTTTTACAAAAAATTGTGTCATTTATTCACTGCTATGTGATTGGATAGGGCCTACGTATAATGTTCGTATGCTCATGGAAAACCTACAAAAGTCATAGAATTGTACTTTTCTTCCAAAAATCATAGAAATAAAAAATACAGCCTGTATAGATATTTTTTAAATATATCCGCATTAGTTTTTAAGATCCTCATTGCATCTTGTAGAAACTAAGAGGCATACCACAACCTTACTGAAAAAAAACTATACTAACTATGCAGTAGTGATATGTAATCTACCCAATGATATACATGTATAATTTGGTCATTTTCCAGGATAAAAAGTACTTGAATTTTAAGAAATGACTGTGGAAAAAAATGCGATCCAGGAGTAACAAAGCTGTACAAAACACAAAATTTATAGCATTTTGAATTTTGTCGATAATTTTCATCTCTTCAAATTATTAGCAAGTGCATAATCATGTATAATTTGTCATAATTAGATACCTCAATATATCTATATATTAACAGCAGATAAAAAAATATTTTCGGGAATATTGTTTTTTCGGTCAAAAAAGTATAGGCCTACCCCCCTATGTAAATCTGTCGCATCCATCCCATCTTTGTAAACCACGAAACATAATATTTTGTTTCAATTTGATAGTCATCCGCTCTCCAAGTCGTATCATAATTACACCGACTTGGAATGGATAAGTATTGACACAATTACTGACAGATAGCCCAAATTATGACTTGTCCCACTGGTTTCCCATCCCTTCATGTCCGTTCCCGAAATTATATGAGGCCACTCGTGCATTTTCCAAGCTATTTTATTTCACACCTTTTTTGTATTCGTCTCAGCAGTAGTCACTTACTAACAAAATTAGATTGGGAATTGTGTTCTGCATTTTTTGAACAGTACAATCAATTTGATAATTTTTCTTCCAACACATCAACGGACTAAACCTATCATCATTAACGCCTCTTAAAAAAATCCTTCAGCACTTAAAAAATATTTTGGGCGCGACTATTACCATGTGATGCCTTGCATCACCTATCGTACTTGTATGTATTGAGAAGCCTCACAACGCTGACTCACCTGGCGAGCCCGGCCAATTTCATTCATGGCCGGGTATTGGCCAAGGTTCTTAGTCACGCGACCATCATGCCTGTGCTATTGAGACCGGTGAATAATTTTCTGGGTCAAGTCATAGGAAATGCATCAGAGGGGAAATACAATACTGTGAACAACTCTTCATCCAGGGAAGTAACCTTTCAAAAATATCTGAATTCGGGGATTACCCTATTTTCATCTAAAAATAGCAACAAGTCACAAACATTCGCCACTGGGGCATACCAGAGGCTACATGAAGCTCGGCCACGCCGCGTAGTGTGGCTCTGGGAACCAGAGTACCCCATGTCAGGAGGATGACGCATGAGCGTCGAGTGATCGCCTGTTTTCACACTGGGTGGCGCTCTGTCCATGTTTAAGTACATTCTGATGACACGCTAACCACTAGCACCTTGTAAACACAGCAATGGCTGATAAGAAACTTAAGAAGGCAAGATATGTTCGCCAATGTTCAACCGATGCTGGGCCGGTGTCCGAGACGTTGGCACAGCATTGGTTGAACACTGACCCAACACCTCCTGTTAGCAGAAAAATACCAGCCTCAGCAGGCCGGGTGGTCTCCACTCCTTGATAAAATTCATGGACATTTGCACCCCCCGCCCCCCGTAGAAATCAAAAAGCTTATATTGTAATACATCTTCACTTTATATATAGGGCCTATGTAAATTATGAACGAATTAGTTATGAGAATGTGACAGCTTTCAATGTTTATTGGTAGTCATTGTACTAAGCCTCTATTTGCATTAGAATTAGGTTATGGTACCAATGGTATATTGCAGGAGTCGTAGACATTTTAGTAATTTGACATTTTAGTAATATGTCAAAGTTTATTATCCGTGGTGCTGAAGTGAAGTTTATTATAGACCTGCATACACGTTGTACCTTCTAGCAATTCTCAATAGTAATTTTTACGTCTAAAACCGGTTCACGCACTGAAAGAATTAAAAAAAATATATATATATATATATAATGACCGTAGATCCATAGCATAGTAACCGGTATTCAAATGAGGCGGAAAGGGAGAGCTAAGACATTTATGACGATTTCAAATTGAAACAAACCTTTAGTCTTCTTGGTTTCCACCATAAAATCATAAAATGTGTAGAAAATCACTGATTATCAGGCTCGATCGCGTGTTATCCACAGAAGTAAATTTTATTTTTTTGTCTTGTCTTTGTACAATTGAATCCCCCCCCCCCCTCAGTTTATACAATGTAAGTATTATAAAAGTAAATTATGGTATGTAGAAATCATAGTAGACCTATAATTTAACTATTATTTTACAACGAATAACAATATATATATATATATATATATATATATATACACTGTATCTCGATTCTTATTTTTTGTTCAATAAATCTCATTCATGTCGAATAATAGAGCATTATATAGATTTTAAATTAAATAGAAAAACAAGTTATTAAACAATATGTTAAAACAATCATGTTTTTTTTCTTTCTTGGCATTCGCGTTAAATTAAATTCTAGTCATTGTACATTGTACATACTCTTCTAAACTTTTCAATAGTTAAACATCAACAACTGTTAACGAAATATCCAGCATAACATGGCAAAATCGATAAATCTATTTTTTTAAATCTATATTTCTCGAATGTATCAAAAACAAAACATCTATCAAAAAATGTCTTTTTTTTTTAATAGATTTTTATTTTTTATAAAAAATTTTTTTGAAAATGTACATGTATAAGTTTAAAAGGGTGAGGGCTTAAATTCATTAACTTTGGGTTTGGCTAATTTCTGGAATCAATTATTGGAACTTTCGGTTTACTAGTAAACACGCTAAATTGACTCAATGTTGGGTCAGCGTCACAGACGGTGGACCAACATTAATCCAATATTAGGTCAGCTTTATGTGTCTGATCATACCTCTAGGCTATTGATCTTAATTATTGGAGGTATAACTTCCATGTCTGCTTCATTGGTTTTGCTAGTGTAATTTAGCAATGCTTCAGTGAACATACACAGTTTAACTCCTGCGTCACAGTGCATTCTAAAAACAGAATGAATTGAAAACTTGCAGCTGCCACCTGACCCATTGTACTAGAGTAGTCAAGCCCAATAATGCTGCCCACAGGTCAAAATGCGGAGGTGTTTTATATCAATGTCCTATATCACTGGAATTATTCCATGGACTAAAACTGACCATGGAGCAGATTATTATAATATGAACAGTCAAGTGAAAAAGTTTTGAAGTTATTTATGACTTTATTACATACAATAATTGTTTGTATATCTAGTCTTCAAAAAAAAACACCCTTCAAAAGGAAGATTGTTATCAGCACTCTCAATTACATTGATGTGCTGATTTTTTTTCAAATTGGCAATTAGATTGGATTTCTTAATCCTTTCACGGAAATAAGGTAAGGTAACAAGTTGTATCTTGTTTTTAAAATAAAATTTGAATATAATTTGTGGAGCAGTGGTTGCTCAGATCTCAAATATTGCAGTGCACTGCTTGATTCCTTCACGGACATCAGTCTATAGCATCTTAGATAAGTGTGAAGTGGCCCAGTGAAAGCCATAGTTTGTGTTTAAAGTGGCCATGAGTGCTGTATTTGTCTGTTCTGTGCTCGTGTAACCACGATGGATGAGTGTAAATTAGTGGCCATGAGTGCTGTATTTGTCTGTTCTGTGCTCGTGTAACCACGATGGACAAGTGTAAAGTCACCGTGAGTGCTGTATTTGTCTGTTCTGTGCTCGTGTAACCACGATGGATGAGTGTAATGTGACCGCGTGTGCTGTATTTTCTGCTTTGTGCTCGTGTAACCACGATGGATGAGTGTAAAGTGACCATGAGTGCTGTATTTGTCTGTTCTGTGCTCGTGTAACCACGATGGATGAGTGTAAAGTGGCCATGAGTGCTGTATTTGTCTGTTTTGTGCTCCTGTAACCACGATGGACAAGTGTAAAGTGACCGTGAGTGCTGTATTTGTCTGTTCTGTGCTCGTGTAACCACGATGGATGAGTGTAAAGTGGCCATGAGTGCTGTATTTGTCTGTTCTGTGCTCGTGTAACCACGATGGATGAGTGTAAAGTGGCCATGAGTGCTATATTTTTTGTTTTGTGCTCCTGTAACCACGATGGACAAGTGTAAAGTGACCGCGAGTGCTGTATTTTCTGCTTTGTGCTCGTGTAACCACGATGGATGAGTGTAAAGTGACCATGAGTGCTATATTTGTCTGTTCTGTGCTCGTGTAACCACGATGGATGAGTGTAAAGTGACCATGAGTGCTGTATTTGTCTGTTCTGTGCTCGTGTAACCACGATGGATGAGTGTAAAGTGACCGTGAGTGCTGTATTTGTCTCTTCTGTGCTCGTGTAACCACGATGGATGAGTGTAAAGTGTCCGCGAGTGCTGTATTTTCTGCTTTGTGCTCGTGTAACCACGATGGATGAGTGTAAAGTGACCATGAGTGCTGTATTTGTCTGTTCTGTGCTCGTGTAACCACGATGGATGAGTGTAATGTGACCGTGAGTGCTATATTTGTCTACTCTGTGCTGGTGTGACCATGATGGACGGGTGAAAGGTGTGTTTTTGTCTAATAACTGTGATCACGAATAACTGGACAATGTACACAATGTAAATAATCCACGCGAAGTAAACGCGTGATGTTGACCAAATAAAATGTATATTTAATCAAAAATCTATAATACAATGTATTTCTGATATAATGTAATGTAATTAAATGTAATGTAGTCAAACTAATGTTGTGTCAGCGTCGCAGACAATCGATGAGCCTTAAGCCATCAATATCAATTTGTGATACATTTGTGTTTGTTGGTAGATTAATGTCTCAATATTTATTTTCTGTGTGACGGGATTAATGTAATATATGTTTAATATTATTGTCTTTTCATGTTAATAGCGTATAATCAAATTTATTGTATATATACAATAGGAAAACATTATTTAACTATTTAAAAAAGGTATATAAAGGTATACATTAGAAGGCAAAGAACAAAGAGAATGTATATACGTCATGTTGAGGGTATAGACGACTTTTATTAACCCTCAAAGCGCCAAATTAAATGATTAAAATAATTTAAATTTTCACCCACTTGAAGAGTGTCTTTCGCTACTGCGACCCACTATTTCAATTGAGTGAAAATTACTCATATTTGTTTAATTTGATATCAAACACTTGCAAATCTTGATGTTAAAGGTGATCTATCACCCCTTATATGGTATGAATAATTATGACCTTGTATGGCGTGATCGGCTATCATGTGACCCTCGATGATAGCCAAATGTAAGGGGTGATAGATCACTTTTAAACACATTTCATTCCGATGTCACTGATTTGATCGGCTAATAACAGACTAAAACCGAGTATAATCGTGCTTAGTGGTGTGAGGGTTGATATTTCTGTACAAGAAGTGGCGCTGATAGGCCGATATACCTTCAGTCCAATTTAATGTCACGTCATCGCATTTTTTTATCTAAGATTACTGTATTAAGCATGTTGCTGGACAGTAGGCCAGCTAACACAAAACATTTTGTATAGCATTTGCACAACGTCGGTCCTCCAGCAAAGGCCAGATTACACAGTCCGTGAGAACTGTATATCAGTGTAAATGGCGAGATAACAAATATCGCCCAGAATCTTTTTTTTCTGTATATCGCGCACTAGAATGTAGCGTACCTTGTCCAATCAAACCATTGGCGATGCTGGCCAAATATTAAACCTGAGCGACTTATAGCGAACTGTGTAAATGGACGACTCATATCGCGTGCTTTTTTATATCACGTGATTTCAGTTATTGCGGACCTCTCAGTCATGTTGTCTGATTGCTCTGTCTCATATCGCCTACGCCTACACTCTTCGAACAAATATTTTCTAGGATTGGAATGTTTCTGTATGATAAATTTCATAAACTTTTCACGTAATATGTTTGGAACCTTCCTCTGTTACCATGGTTTTATGTTAATACTGATCTGCAAAGACATTTCTGCTTACTTGTAAAGTGAACCGATGCTGCCTTTTGGCTTTGCACGACAGAATAACCATGTAATGTCCCAGCAAATTTGCGAATTGACACTTTTTTCTGGCGGTAGGGTATTTGTAATTTGAGCATTATAATCAACTGGATTTACCCTGGCAGTCGAGCGTACATGACTGCGCTGACAGACACGTGCAGACAACAAAGGCCTGCCCCATGACCAGCCGACACAGACATGGGGGTCCATGCAAGGTCATCCCGCCATTCTAGTCTACAGCAGTCCGACAGCTGGACAGGACTTTCTAAAAATCCTTATCGATATTCAATTAATTGTGCCCCGCCCGGTCCAATTTGAGGGGTGATCTGTTACAAGGGGAAATTCCACTTAAATGGCACTATAATTTCGCAGACAATTAAAAACTCCTTTTAGCCTTTTCTACGGGATAGATGATCATAGTGGAATAGGCCTACTTTTAGCTGAAATGATCATGTAATTCTTATTTTTCCTCTTGATTTTAACCTTTGTGCTCTTTCAGTGCTTTGTAAGTGAAACTGCTAAATTCCCTGCATTAAATGACAAAATTGACAACAAAACTAGTTGAAGTTTAAATATTGCTTTAAAAACGTAACTGCACGGTATACAAAAGAACAGGGTTACGCTCGATGGTGGTCATGGCAGGATAGTTATTAGGAGTAGTTTGACTGTGAATTTAATTTTCGATATATTATATATGTGGCTTTTAGCGGGGCGCGTCAGTCGGGATATGATGTTGTCTGTTCTGAGCTGCTGACTAAAGTTGCTGCTGCAATAGATACAGAGACAGGAATGACCCACGGGAGGATGGGGTGAAGAATGGGACTTTCCTAACGGCCCCTTGGGTGGAGAATAGAGACAAAATTCCCTCGGTGCCAGGGTGCATTGAGTGGCACATTACCCAGCAAAAAGACTCAGCAAGCACACAACATTTGTATAGCATTTGTACAATGTCGAACCAACGTCAAAGACGTTGGGCCGACTTTGTATAAATGTTATACAAATGTTTTGTGTTTGCTGGGGAATGACGTCTCCCTAGCGCCGATATAACCTTCAATAGTTTTTACAGCACTGCTTTTAGAGTGCAGTGAAAAGCGAAGACCATACGAAAGCTGCTTTTATGCATAATGTGTTGTTTTTTTGTCATTAACTCAGGTCACAGTGTAAATGTCAAGCTGGTGTATTATCTTGTCGGTATTAAAGAGAGAAACGAAAGTGTTGAAAAAATATTCTGTGCTATTTGGACGTGAATGATTTATAGTCAAAATAAACTTCTTTTTTTTTTGGAAATTCATATATGTTATCATGGTTATGACACAGTAATTCATGTTCTCCGGGGGGGAATTCAAGAAATTCAATCAGGAACAGGCTGAGCTTTAGGAGCTTTATCAAAAACATCTTAGGCGGCTACGATCTGGTCATCTAATTAATATATCCATATAAATATTTCAGTAATTTTATTTACACAGCTGACGATTGTAATCAGTTTTGTCTTTTTGTAATCAGAAATGTTGAATTAACCTTTGAGCGCATGTAGGCCCTATACAATGGTTTCATTAGCACATTAAATACTGGTTCTTGAAGGTTAAATATATCGTCATCTTGGTATTAAAGGGTCGTAGGCCCTATCTGTCATTTGACAAAGTGGCAGATACCACCCTTAACCCCTTAACCGCCGGTGCCGCATATATTCGGCTTTCCATTTTTTATTAGCACATTAAGTACCACATTTTACATATGTTAAAGATAAAATGTGACATCAACCAGCAAGATTTGAAAAGAGTTGACCTCCATTTTGTCAAATCTCAATAATTTTCACTCACTTGAAGGTGTGGATCGCGTCAGCGAGACACACTTTCAAGTGGGTGAAAATTTAAATTGAATACTTTGGCGGTTAAAGGGTTAATATCAAAGTAGCGATACATTGATTCATAAATATTCATACATAAATTATATAATTATATTTGTGTCAATTTGGGATTTAATGGTTATTTTAAATCGGCTATGTCCGTACTTCACTTTACTCTGGTGTTCTTAGTTGATGCAGCTTGCCAAACAATACTTGACTTCTGCTACCACCTAGCGATCACTAGAAGACCATATCTGCTACAGCCTTATCTGGTGAACGGATTTTATTTGCCGGTAAGCAAAAGATCTGCCAATATATTATCTCAATGGCAGAGTTAGGCTCAGTACCATGACAAGTAATAATCATCGGTTAATATATAATTTTTATTGAATTATTAATAGAATTGTGAAGTATTTTAAATAAAATAATTATGTCCACCAATAATTATCCACACTAAGCCAATATTATTGAAAATAGTCTGGACGCGTCTTCACGCCGCTCTAAAAAATGAAATCTTGGATCACTATGTTAATTATATTTGTACTGTAGTTATATATATATATTTGACATTTATTGCCATGCTATTAGATGCGTTGTTAGATAATGATAGGACCCATAGGGGTTAATGATTTTTTCATATAATTTTAAGAAATGGAGCTATATTGTATTGAAAATTATGTTTTAAGACATAATTATCACAGCTACTATTGATCTTAGAACCTGAGGTAAAGGGACCACAGAATATAATTCGCATATGTAAATTAGCAGCTATAAGATATAAATATATTTACAGGAACGATTCATCTTTAGAATCTCAAGAGCTGTCTTATCTAATAGCTTCTTGTTAGTGTATCGGAAAGACAATGGAGGCTTTGGCACTAGGTCGGAATTGAATTTAAAAGTTAAATGATATTACAACGTTGTCCAAGTGCCCATGTACAGTGAGAGCGATGTGTTATACAGTAAGACGAAAATACTCTTATTACCAGGAATCTTATATTGAGAACGCATATATTATCTGTACAGAATATTTTATTCATAGAGTAATGTTGCGGTAATACTGACCAGCTGGTATACAGTTCATCTTGCTGTACACTTTCTGTACATGCTTACTGGATACGGTTCGTGTCACATTAATTACCGATTGAATTCCGCGAATCAACTTCAAGTGTCGGTCATATCTGCTACCATGACATTTAAAATGTTTTCTCCAATAAAAATATTCCAAAAAAGCAGTTTGATTAGCGTCAAGATAAAGTAAATACTTGGCCAATTCTAAGGGACTTTCAAAGTTTCTGATGTCGATGTAGGAGCCTTTTGGGAGAGCATCTTCATGGCTCAATCCAAGAACCACCGGTATGACGTAAAGTTTAGGTTCGGCTAAGTAAAGAAACACTTTCTCTGTGTTATACTCTGTGCAAAGAGAGTTCTCAAATGATAAATAGAACTTATAATTACGTAGATTCCTCATGAATACCTCATTAGATGCTTGCAGCTGCCCACATTTACCATAGGTGTCGACATGGATGTGTTCTTTCAGCTTTTCAGCGTAAATCTCCCTGTAACTCTTGGTGTTACAGTTACTAACTGCCCAAGCTACCAGTTTATTTTTATGTGTCACACTAGGCTGCGTTGTCTCCTCACCTAGTGGAGATGTAATCCGCTCACACCAGCCATAAGGGGACCAGATATCAGCCAGGTGGGAATAATGGGCCGTGAAGTTAAATAGCAGCTTATTTTTCCAATATTTGTAATTCTCATTGGTTGGGGACTCTTGTGTATACAGTACCCAGCGCTGTTCTCTTGGTCTTCTTGATGGGAAGCCATCTCGTCCTCTGACATGAAAGAACACAAAGGCAGCATCTGGTAATCGCCTTCTGTCATAAGTTAATTCAACATTATCTAAAACCTGTACTCCGTCGCTAGGCAGCGGCACCATGTCCACGAATACTTTGCTATATAGAACACAAAGTAGGGGTGGTTTATAAACTTTTCTTCTAAAAAATCGTAAACTTGTGGTGTCGTTTTTAGTTTCTGCAACTACTTTCATGTTTAATTTTCTTTGTTTTGGTTTATTCGCCTTTTTGACATTCACGTTTGAAAGGGTTTGCGATTTGCTTTGTTGTAATGAAATCCCTTTCATATACCTAAATGTATATCTAGGCTTAACTTCTGACTGTACTCCTGTCATATTCAGAATAAAGTCAGTAGATATATTTGCAATAGCTCTCAGACTCTGGTCATCATTATGAAAAGATATATTTACTGTCGTGAGTGCTGTATCTCTCTGAGGTATCAAATATAAATGTGATGCTTTATTTTGAATGACCTTTTCTCGATGTTGGAAGCGCACACCATCTATGGTATTAATAACGTTAGTTATTGATAAGGTAGACTTCACATTGTAATATCCAGACTGAAGTTTGTCAGATCGTATGTACCGGGAAACCAATGTTTGCACAATGAGGACAACTGTAAATATGATAATGACGAGATCAATCGTTCTTCTGCTTCTTCGTGTGTGTGCAAAGACACACGTGTACACATGTGATGCCATGAGAAAACAATATCAAGTTGTCTACAACATAACAGTAAAAGTCATCACAAAGACGATATTATGTTTGTTAACTAAGCTACATATCAATACAGAATTAATCAACCTGGGATGTGACTTAACCCTGCTGAATTGCTTCAATTGTATTTTTCGTCATTTGAAGCTGGAATTGCTAACGCAATTTCCAGCTTCAAATGACAAAAAATATTACTATTTATGAAACATAGACATGTCTAAAATTAAATTATTGGATCAACTAGGCATCTACTAAAAACGATTTTATCAAAATTGAGTGATATATTTTATTGATCTAAAACATCTTTAACCCCGTATATATCCGGGCATAGCAGGACAAGGGTTAAAGTGCTTATTGCCTACTAAGCGTGACATTGGGGAAGCCGTTTACATTATTTTAACCCTTCAAGTCAGTACTGGCAGTAAATACCCTCTAGTACTGACCAAATTGACATTGGCAGACATTATACCGGTACAGCGTCGGTATATGCTTATAAAACGTAGTAGGATGAGGCTTTTATTTTTATCGGCACAGCGCCGGTACTAGTAGTGAAAGTTTTAACGAAATGCAAATATTCTCGAATGCTGTATTTATATATCTTGGAGATATTCTGCAGATTACATTAAAGTGAATGGTGCAATAAAGTATATGACAGTGTGCATAATAATAGTTAACATGACCAGGGGTAGTGGTTAACCCTTTCAGTGCGGGGACCGTCTTTAGACGTCAGAATCTGACGTACGTCTGTAGACGTCAGATTCTGACGTATAAAGACAATCACGCACTGAAAAATATAAAATATGTACATGTATAATGGCCGTAGACCCATAGGTATTCAAATGAACCGGAAAGAACTAATCAAGATATTTATCATGTTTTTCAAATTGAAACAAAGCCTTTAATCCCCATGGTTTAATTCTCGTTTTGTAGAAACGAGATTTCCATATCCACTTCGTGATCGAGTAGTAGCGTGTTCGGCCTCAGAAATCTTGCCGAGTCAAGGCAAGACTCACGCCGAGCGTCAGCGTACCGCAAATCACTTGATCATTCATTGATTGTTTCATTTATTTGTTATTGTACTCAGTATTCAGTTAAAAAAATATTTAACAAAAATACAATTACAGCGGAAACGTTTCAGAATAATAACGACAAAATGTAACTAACTTATAAGATCAAATTAACTTTATAGTAAAAGAGCGTTAGCACCAACCTGCTTTCCTAAATTGGTATGAACTTATCCGCTGTTTTAATAAAAATAACTCCATATGGTTGAAGCAGCATCTCTAGGCACGCCGCCAAGGAAAGTTCTATTGTCGCTTGCGCATGTTCAATTAACATTTTACTCACTGCAAGCTGTGGGACGTCCGACTCACCGATTGATGCTGATGAAAACTCAAAAAAAATTGAATTAGAAAACCTTTCATAACACCACTTTTAGGTTTCCGCTCATTATTGTAATAGGTTTTGTATAAAATTAACTTTTTTTTTTATCCTACAAAATTTATTCTGCAGGGTTGAAACGGTTAATCCTTTAGCCACCAAAGTATTTAATTGGAATTTTTACTCACTTGAAGTTGTGTCTCGCTGACGCGATCCACAACTTCAAGTGAGCGAAAATAGTTCAGATTTGAGAAAATGGAGGTGAACGATTTTGAAATATTGTTCATTGATATCACGTTTTATCTGGTACTTAATGTGCCGATAAAAAAAATAAAGGAAACAATCAATATAGTCGGGACCGACGGTTAAAGGGTTAATCAGGGCAGGGGTGAGCGTTGAATTATCGATCCAGTCATGAATAAAACAGATGGTATCATCGTAGCACTGTTAGGGGTGAGGGTGGGATGCTGCACATGTATACACTGGTCGTCTAATTATAGTGTAATACCTGCTTCTCACATCATCAGCAACATCCACGCGGGCTCAACATGATAACCAACAATTAAGGTTAATTATGATTTACCTCAACTGACTTCATATATGGGTCAGTGTACGCAGTAGGCCCCATTTCAAACTGTTTTGTCATTATTTTAAAAATGTATTGAATTATCTATTTTATCTTTTGTTTATATTCTAATCTCCATAAATCGATTCAAATCAACTTGATTAAAGCTGCATAACTGTTTTGCTTATTTTAATCAAGAGATCATTCCATGGAGAATGTTTTTTTATTTTTTTATTTTACTGCTCCGGTTACTGAGTTATTAAGGATTTAAATTTGTTGTTTTTTGATGTTGTTGCCCCACCAAAACAAAGACCTGATCACAGCGGAGTAAGACACATTGTCTGTATAACCAGGACATTATAAGTACCAAGTGGCAGATAACGGTCATCATTAAAAAAAGAGTGGAAGACTTTTAAAATTATTCTAATTTTTTAAGTGATCATTGCTACATTTCACACTACAAAGTGTATTGTCTCATGTCAGTTAGACATATCTAGAAGGTATTACTTTGTGTGATATGAACGATATCTGCATATAATGTCATGTTTAATTTCGGTACCGGTATAGAGAATGTCATTCAATCGAAAAAGAGGACCCTGTTTTAGTATGGTGCTTTTAAGTGTGGGCAAGCATCTGAGCCTTTGGCCCGCCATTAAGACGCTTTCCCCAGACCGTGAGAAATTGCAGTCAGAATTACACCAAATTCAGTGATGTAAATCATCTTTTTTTGCGCAGTCTTTTATTTGATACCTCATGGGCATTTCAAAATATAGTGGCAATGCTATGAGTGAATTAAAGTAAATTTTGAATGACAAGAGAAACACGATCTATAGTGACTATGCTATTCGAAAATATCAGACTATTTTATTTCATCGTTAGTCATCACATACATCTATATAAATAGAGAAATGCGGTAAAATAAAATAATTGTAAAAAAAGCAGCCTTTACGGTACCAGTAGCTGAGTTCCTAGCAAACAAGAGGCATTCAACCATTGATGGGTCAATGCTGTACCAGCGTCATAGAAGCTGGACCAACATTGAGCCATCAATGGGTCAGTGACTCGTGCTTGCTGAGTTATCATAGGGGCTGCCTAGTCTTAGGACACCAACCGTGGTTTGGGTGAGCTTGCATCGCAGCCAACACCAGGCATTGGTACGATGTCAAACTAATTCGTGGCAATCGTCTACGGCTCTGGCCCAGCGTTAGACCAGTTCGGCTCAACATCTCGTGTTTGTTATTAAGTGGTTTGATGTTGGTCTAATGTAACATTATATTGGCTCACAATTAACCACTATTAGTATTACGTACATATTGTAGGGGGAGGGACGGGCAAAGCGAGACATTGGGGAAATGGGGACACTGAAGTTATAATGACGTCACAATTAAAATTAGCGCGTGCAGACAAAAAACTTAGTGCCACTTGATGACTACATCTGCAATACATTAAAAGCACAACCCTAGTATGGTGTAACGACAAACAAGGTATGTGGCATATAAAATGTCTATTTTTGTCACTATATTTATCAAAAATCACTTTCGGTAATGGTTAAACGTGTCAGCTATGTACTATAATAATTAGTCAAAAACTTGTTTTGTATTAACTAAGATCCTTTCCCCGGGTTTTCAGCAATTTTTTAAAGGTTGGTCCACTTAGCCCTGTCAACTGGAGCCATGTGGATTTCTTTCCACCTTGTGGGCAAAGTGAGACAGGGTAAAGCGGGACATAGCCCACTTTGCCCAAGCATAGTCTCACTTTGCCCTTTGTTATCTTTTTGTATATATTTCAAATGAAAAAGCAGTCATTATTATTTACTATAGTAGATTTCTGCGTAATATATATATTTCAAATGAAAAACAGTCATTATATTATTTATTATAGTACATTTCTGTTTTTACTATTCATCAGAAACTCTTTAATAAACTACTGTTGAGAGTGCGCCCCTCATAAGAAGAGGGATTAGATTATGTTATCATGTGTTTGAATGTGCCAACGTAAATTTGTTAGGGGTGAAACATCTTTGATAAATTATTTGACTGTCAGCTGATTGCCTATATTTGTGGTGGTAGGTATACCTATTTTGTATTTATAGTGCAGAGCTTGTGTAATCCCGTGAGAATTCAGTGGTTAAAATATGCCACCTTCGTGAAAATGTTCAGAATATAGACCACAGAATAAGAAAAAGTTTGAAGGAGTTCGCAAATGTGTGTTGAAACCCTCTTATCAGGCAAAATTCAAAATGGCTGTCATATGTTTTTGGTATCAAAGAATACACACGATACATTTATTTGACATCATCATCATGCAAAATTCAAAATAGCCGCCATTAAATCACTGAAGTGATCATATCGTCGTTAATAATTGATAAACGATTATTTCACCAATACAAACCGCTAAACTGTTTTCGCTATCAAGGAATGCAATGAAACAATACATGTATTCGACATCATTATCCTGCAAATTAAAAATGGCCGCCATGAAATCACTTAAGTTAGCATGTATTCTTCAATAATTGAGATAAAGACGAGATTATTTCACCAACCACATGTCTTCGGTATCGAGGGAGGCAAGGGATGGGATAGACACACAATATATCTACACGACATCATTATATGTATCATACATAATTAAAAATGAACGCTGTATCATCATAATATCTTCCGCATTCTTTCAGACGGAGGCTTGATTTTTTGTTGCCAGGAAATCCAATGGCATCGTTTCTCGCTTTAGAAATCAGGATCTTGCCTGAAATACTACATGAGATGAAAAACGATTATGCTGAATGTTATCTTCTATACCTAAAAAACACACAAAAGCATGAAGCGGTGGCCGTGGTGTACATGGTGTAGTGGTGAATGTTGTTTGACTGTCACATCGAACAATATAACAGGTCCATCCTCCGCGCTGGTATTGCGGTTTAAAAATGATTCTCCCTCACAAAATCAAGAATTCAGTATTGTGGAGAACCTATGTAAACGAGAAGTAGCGTGCTTGCTTTCAGACTGCCAGGACTCATTAGTTCATGGTTGCATTATTTACGCATGTTTCAGTGGCAGCTTTTTTGTACATATTTGGGCATTTGGTAAAAAAATAGGTTATACATGAATGAGTGAAAAAAATTAACCCCGCTTTTTGCTAATATCATGGAAGATGGAAAGCTTCCTTTCCTCCCACATTCAGGGGAGAATACTGCGCTGGTATTGTGATGTGTCCTGTGGAATACTTGAAGTTTGTTAATTTATAAACAGTGCAGACCACACAAAGATAAAATTATATTTATGATAATTATATTTCTATTTTAATTATATTATTAAATATCTGATATTACATAATATTTATATTTCGTGTAAGTCAATATCACATTTTAAACAAATCATTCGTTTGTAAAAAAAATGAAATGAAATGAAATGAATCGGGCTTTAGGCCACCTTTGTGCACATATAGGCTAAACTGGGCCAGAAGAATCTCCTGAGGATAGTGAGATGACACTGTCCTCCAGACACAGGATTCGAAATTCGAGCCCTGGCGGTCTGAGGCCGAGCACGCTACCTCTCGGTCACGGAGGCTCTCCACAATACTGAGTTTCACACGTGCATGGGGAATAAACATTTTGTTTCTGTCAAACTGCCGAGACCGTGAACCGAACCCGGAATTCTAGCGTGAAAGGCAGCGGTGCTAACCACTGACCTAGGGCCCCCGCCCTCGTTTGTAATAAAGGTAGGGCCTTCATAATTTTAAATCTCTGCTAATTTTCCGCATATGATTGTTCAACAACTCAAATACAAGACATTGCAAGACAGTCTATGCAATTTGCGGGTAAAGTGGGCCCTTGATGAGGGCAAAGTGAGCCCCCCACGCGGGCAAAGTGGGCCCAGGCCGACTTTGCCCTGTCTTCTGTCCCACTTTGCCTAAGCCTTGGGCAAAGTGGGCCATTGTGTTCATTTCTATTTATATAACCTGCTTAATTTATATTATCCGTTATAGATTAAAAAGAGCTAGCATTGCATACCATATGCATATTTCACGTCATTCATGCAATTATTAAATTTGTGGACGTCAATTTATATATCCTATGTGCCGAAACAGTTGCATGGCCCGCTTTGCCCGTCCCTCCCCTACACAGACGGACCGATTTACCAAACCATATAACTTGATGGTGTATCGCGTCGTGATCTAATCCAGCTACATTTACATCGATTTTGTCCATTTATAAAGCTTTTAAAAATATATGAATGATTGTGTTGAACATTTTAGGTTATTTCGGTCGAAATAAACTAAACAGTTATGCAGCTTTAAAATGTTACATTTTTTTTAAAGAATTACTTACGAATGACCTCTAGATGAGTTATGAAAGATATTGTGACATTATATAATTTACCCATCAACCTTATATGAAATCAAAATGACCTTTAAATACTAAACAGTATATGCCCCACATGTAATCAGCTCAGTTACAATAATATTGGCCTTCTACATGTTATGAGTTATATTGGACTATTATACATCAGCTTAAAGTAGATCGATATGCTTCATTGAAGCAAAATTTTTACGTTACGGCAGAACCCACTCCTGTTTGTAAGTTGACTAAGCTGCGCCTGCGTACCGTTGTATCGGGGCCCTAAATGTTTACTCAGCTATTGTACGTTAAGCTGATATACATCCGCATAACCAAGATATAAACTAATATTCCCGATTGGCTATTGCACAATAAAGGGGTACTGGGATGATTGCTAGTAGTAGTACTTTTTGCCCCCATCCGGGGAGGGTCATTAGGGATCTGTACCGTCTATTGAATGCAGTGTACGCCATTGTACGGAAGCACTAGTCTACAGCAATCATCCAAGGGCAGCTGCAGCCTCCTCGTATCTGGTCATAATCTTTGGGCAGATTGCCAGTGGCGTACCCTGGTTCCTCCGCTCAACAGCGAAGCCAATGCACCACCCGCATCGGTGCTGGCGCTGGTGTAGGCCGTGGTAGCCTTAAATAACCGGCAATAGCGTGCTTGATGACATTAGGTCTCTCACACAGGGAATGAATGGAGTTACCCTTCCTACTGTTACTCTGGGGACTATCCAACCCGAGGGTAGCAGAGCTGCGCGAAATGCCACGAAGTTTCAGCATTAAATTGCACAGCGATACCCAAGTCTCCGACCGTCTGGGCAATTTTGGGGGTAGATCCCCTGGACATGCCCAGAACCCCTTATCGGGCGAGCAAAGGAAAACGCTCTCAATAACCCACCATGCCCTATCACACCCACCCTCACATCATCATCTGTACAGCATTTATCTCATCAATTGACTACAACCTTTTTATCGTATTACAATGTCACTTAAAAGCCCATTTGTGTTAAAAAGTGACGTAAAGCAATAATTCACTACTACTACTACTACTATATTGTATAATAAGCTGATATACATCTACATAACCAGGATATAATCTGTCATTCCAGATAGGCTATTGTACATTAACCTGATATACACCCAAATAACCAAGATATAAGCTGATATTCCAGATGAGCTATTGTACATTAAGCTGATATACATCCGCATAACCAAGATATAAGCTGATATTCCAGATGGGCTATCGTACATTAAGCTGATATACACCCAAATAACCAAGATATAAGCTGATATTCCAGATGGGCTATTGTACATTAAGCTGATATACATCCGCATAACCAAGATATAAACTGATATTCCAGATGGGCTATTGTACATTAACCTGATATACACCCAAATAACCAAGATATAAGCTGATATTCCAGATGGGCTATTGTACATTAAGCTGCTTTACATCCACATAACCAAGATATAAACTGACATTTTAGATGGGCTATTGTATATTAGGCTAATTATACATCCACATAACCAAGATATAGACTGATATTCCAGATGGGCTATTGTACATTAAGCTGATATACATCCACATAACCAATATGTAAACTGATATTCCAGATGGGCTATTGTACATTAACCTGATTATACATCCACATAACCAAGATATAAACTGACATTCCAGATAGCCTACTGTACAATAAGCTGATATACATCCGCATAACCAAGAGATGAGCTGACATTCCAGATGGGCTATTGTACATAAGGCTGATATACATCCACATAACCAAGATATAAACTGATATTTCAGATGGGCTATTGTACATTAAGCTGATATACATCCGAATAAAAAAAACAAGATATACGGTGACATTCCAGATAAAAAACATATTGAAACACCAAAAGGCCAACATGAATCGGAAAAGGGTGGCCATTTTTCATTTTAATCACAATGTCTAAAGTGCTTTCTGGCTACAACATTATGCCTCGTGAATCTGCCTCCATTTTGTTGAAGGTTATAATCATCAATTTAATTTTTCACTTTTGCTAGATTCAAATGAACTGTCAACATCATATTATGTATTTGGGTCTCTATACATTTCAAGGTCAAAACTAACTAGGAGGAATCAAGATGGTGAAGCAAGTCAAGTATAGAAGTCGTACAGTTCTTAGAGATACTGACATATTTCTCCTAGCAATACCTGGCTTACGTATAGCTCCGTGGAGCCCAGCTCCTGGTTGAATAGGACTGCATTGTAGATACACTTAAAAATGCATTATAAAGATATGTGTTATTAAGCTTCATACCTCATAATATTATGTTTTAGTTGTTTCACATCTCTGTGAGTTATTTTTGATTTGGTTCAGTTTCTATGCTGCTGACACCTTGATATACTCACGTGGAAGAATAATTATCCATTATTATTGTAATAATCTATGTAAAAGAAGAAAAAATACCATTAGCTGCCAAGTCATTATTGCCAGTTTTGCATTCTTCGTTTGTCTGGTGATCCATTTTGAATAAATGCTACACTAAGGAGTCCATTTTGTGTATTGCCTATCATAATGTGACATACCCAGCAAACTGAACATAATCTGTTAATTTTTGTGTTATTTAACGTAACGTAAAAAAAATTAAAAAAACATGTGCAACTGGACTGCATTACTTTGAAATACTACCGATCACTGTTTTATAGTCTTTCACATTATTTATACTACTGACATCATAATATTTTAATATTATGTTTGCTTAGTGTGTAATAATATATTTTATATTAAGATATTGATTGCATGTAATGTCACTGATCGCTACACGACCACGAAAAACATGTTTACGGGCACGCCATCTTACATTTACATGTTATGGAAATGTGTCGTTTCTTTAGATATGATCCATGATCAATCTGTTGAATAATTTTATTGCAATTCGGTCTAAGTGTTAGTAGCAGCTGGTGTGGGGTCGGTAATAAAGAGGTATTATCCATGAGGATCATGTAGAAAATACGTCTCCGCAACAATTCCTGTGACATTTGAAGCGCAGATAAAAAAACATTTATGTAGATAAATATTATATAACATGTATGAATATCATAAATTGTCACCACGTATATCGATATATACCTAATAATTATTTTTTACATGATTTCATGATCAAAATGTCAAAGAGAAAATGTCAAGTTGAGTTCCACTGTTATCATAACTTTATGTGTACCGGTATAAGGAATCAATGTTTACATCTGTCTAACGATTAGTGGATTTAAAACCCTTCATTTATATGTGAGTTCCGATATTTATATCACCTAAGAAGCTATCACCTGAACTTACGGTAGAGTTAATAATTCTTGAAATAACGCAACAAGTCACAATCGCTTTAGAAAGCCAATGCATCGCATGTAGACAGTTACACAACAATCAATCGGGCATTATTTGATATGTTTCGAGTTAGTTTAATAGCTTTAGAAATTGCATTATGGTATGAAATGATGATGAAAGGAAGCATTTTGAAGGGTAATGTTGTTAGCACATAGATCTAGAGTTAGCATTCCTGCATTTAAATTCCATTAACCCATTCCATATTTTATAACTTATAATGACGTAAAACGATATTATCATATTATTTACTGCACAGCTTTCACTGTGTAAATCAATATTCAGAAACCAATAGTCACTTCACGAGGTTGTTTTATGTTATATCGACGCTGGATACGGTAAAGTAATGCTCGGGTTGCTTAGAAATGTTTACACGTGATTATCATTTTACAGCCATAACATTCATATGCTGAAGTTTACATCCATTTGGAGTGGCAATTTCATAGTGGTACGTGGCATTACACAAATATTTACTATTATTTAGATATCGATTCTTCTTCAATCAATTTCTGATAATTTATTTTGTTAAGCTACAAAATCAGCCACGAGATAACTGTGGGATGGATTATATTCTTCAACTTTATCTTTGTGAGTATTTTATGTTTATACAAATGTACAGTAGTTTTACCAATTACGCCAGAATTTACCTTCATCAACACTGTAGCCTACTCGTGGTGTCATAATGTCATACACATACATAATATGTGAGCTTGAGCTTTTTAGAATTTTTATGACACCATGCAGACGCACCAGATGCATAACATAGCGCATAGCGAAAATTGGCAAATTTCAAAATTGATCCATGCACAACTAGACCAACCCATACCAGCTATATTTCGTCCATCAGCCTTGCAGTCCCCGTGATTTCATCTAAGCTATTAAAAATCACACATATTTAACTTTATGCAATACAGAACTAGATCTCCAGTAGATGTAGAGAGACTGCAATGTGATTCTATTGAATTTTTAAACATTTTTGTTTAAAATACAATAAATGTGTCTTGGTCCACTTGTGCATTAATCAAAATCTCAAAAAATTGGTATGTGCACAGCTGGACCAACTCACGCCTTTATTTCTCCCATCAGCCTCGCGGTCCTCATGATTTGACATAAACTATAAAAATAACTGCACGTATTTTATTATAATGGCATATGGGTTCGTCCAGTTGACCATAAATTAAAATGGTCATTCTTATTTATGCACAACTGGACCACAGTGTATTCGAGGCCGCGAGGCTCGAAACCAGCGGTACCCGAAGGTGGGGATCGTTTTAGGAATGGATAATGTGGATGTCGTGTGTTGTTGTAATTCCATATTTGCCTCGTTCGCTTCCTTGACTATACAGTAACTATTAGACTTTAAATTTCAACTGCATTTTTTTCAAAACGAACTTTTGGGGGTTGGTCCAGTTGTGCATAAAGGCGTCCAGGTGTGCCATGACAAAATTATGTCAAACTATTAGCCCAGTTCTTACTTGGTACTAATAATTATTGACATTGGTGTTGCAAATTCTCATTTCAGCATAATCCGCATCGTGGGTTATATTTCAACCAAGGAGTAAAAACTGTTCTTCCCTTAAAATTTGAGAAAGGCCTGATTATTTGAAGTAGATGGTATTATGAGTGTTGTTCAAATTGAGACATAGGCCTACTTCATAAAGGTAAGAATAATGTAACAGTTCTATTTATAATTGAACTATCGGATCAATAGTTTTGTAACCATTGATTCCGGAGTCTGGATTTTCGATTGATTTGTCTTTTATAAAAGTAGCTACAATATGCCCAGTAAAATTCACAATCATCGCAAAATGTGACTTTTTATATTTTCAACGACTATAACGAACAGGAATGATGTACAATTTACTGTTCCTGGTTTGACCCAGGGCTCATAAATAATGTCCGACACTTAAAATGGGCTGATGTTGCAAGTTTATTTTAAACCCATAAGTTTATTTATCGCTAAGTTACATTGTCATGAGAAAAAGTTCTTGAAAGATGGTCTTCAATATTTGAAATGAAAATCCCAGTTCTATCCAAGCCTTTACCTCATCATAAGGTGATGAATAAGGGATAGAATACGCCGTAAAGCCATATTCACTAGCTTTATCACTGTTATTTTTTTTATTTCTAAAATATTTTGAGCGAATGATTTTATTTTTTGTGTCACTTTTCTTTCTAAAATCATAAAGATCTGCAAACATTTCTGCGCATTGCATACATTGTGATCTCTGTCCTACCAAGTCCTACCTACTCATTTACACCTGAGTGAAGTGAAGCATGTGAGGTTGAAGTGTCTTGCCCTAGGACACAACATCGAAACAATGTCCTCAATATTGAGAGGGGAGAAACATGATATTTCTCTCAAAATCCTGTACCAAACGGGGTTCGAAACCGCACGACATGCAGGCAGCGACATTGGCAAAGCCACGTCCCTCTCTATAATCCTAGCTAACACTTTGACCGATCAATGTTGGATTGATGTTGGCCCATCGTCTACGACGCTGGTCCAACATCAATCCAACATTTAGCCAAGGTATCGTGTTTGCTGGGATGTCACTGTGCGATCGGGTAGCTAGCTTTTTAGTCAGAGTCCGAGAGCTCATTAAAATAACCGAAGGGTTTAACAAAGAAGCTAATTACTATAATTATTATCTGTTTAATTGCAGCACAGGATGCAGCTGTTATATCTGTTGCTATTCGCGCTTATTGGACTCGATGAAGCCGGGAAAATGAAGGTTAAACGTGTTAAAGAAAACAAACCAGAGCAACAACGTGCAATAACAGACCGTAAGCTACAGAATGCCATTGTGAAGCGGCATAATAAACTGCGTGGCATAGTCAAACCCAAGGCAGCCAAAAATACAATGGTAAAAATGGTGAGTTGGTGAAAAAACTTAATGATATAATAGTGGTAAGCAATCAGTGGCAATAAACACCAGACCTGGAGATTAACCCTTTAACCGCCGGTGCCGCATATATTCGGATTTTCATTTTTTATTAGCACATTAAGTACCACCTTTTATCTTGGTAAGATAAAATGTGATATCAATCAGCAAGATTTGAAAACAGTTGACCTACATATTGTCAAATCTGAATAATTTTCACTCACTTGAAGTTGTGGATCGCGTCAGCGAGGCACAGCTTCAAGTGGGTGAAAATTCAGATTGAAGATTTTGGCGGTTAAAGGGTTAAAGGCTTGCATCTTGAACAATGGCAATGTTGTTGTTTTTCTTTCATTTCAATCTAGAATGTTAAGGGTCACTTAACCCTTTAAGTTTGGCTAACTCATTTACGGTTTTTATTTCATTAATGCACAGTATATTAATTTATGTTAATGATCTGCATTATAGCACATTGTAATGCTTTCCAGTCAATATGTATTTTCGGAATGCGTTTTGCGGCATATAGAATATATAGATAGCCCTTCACCTGTTCTTCCGTTCATCTTATAAAGGAATATATTTATATGCATATAGGCCTATAATAAGAATTTATAATGCATATACCTTGTGTGTGTTACTATACCAACAAAAGAAACACAGAAGGTTTTTATCTGTTTTGCTTTTTATGGAGCAATGATGTCTATTATACCGGTTATATTTTAACAACATCACTTGTGGTTGCAAATATCCTACTTATTTGCCATTAACAATCAAAATGTTCATGATTATTACAATTTCATAATTGTTATCTCTTCAATGTAACTAAAACAGATTTTAATGAAAAATGCAAGATTCTAGATCTAGGTTGCAGCACACTTATTCTGCCGTTCAAAGCCAAAATGTAATAGGTCTATCTATCTGCTTACTTCACAAGTAAGCAGATACTCCCTTTTGGCTTTGTAAGTAAAATCTAAGACTTCACATTAAAGAAAGTATATGCTTACCTGACAAGTAAGAAGAAAATGTATCTTGGTTTTGCATAGCAGAATTACAGTATGTTCCAACATACATCCCAGAAAACACGCGACTTTCATCTAATTTTGGACAAATCGTGCAATCCTCAATTTGTGTAATTATTTTTACATGGTCAATACAACATAATTTGATACAAAGTAACCTTGGAATTAAAAAGGTGTATGTGTGGAGAAGTAGGAGATGTAGCTCATACTTTGTAAAGTATACACCCTTTCAGTTCTAAGGTAATAATAACTGAGATGTTCTCCTTCTGACAGAAATGGTCCAGTAAATTGGCAGAGGATGCTGCTAAGTGGGCCACATGTAAACATATACTGAAACACAAGAGGGATGGCAAACAAGGGGAGAACCTGGCCGCCAACACCATCACTACTCTGAAAAAATCAGCTATAGTACGTGTCTATGGTATCTTAGAGAAGTATCATGCCTTTTTATCAATTTAATAACATCGTCGCACATCATAATACTATACGTCCCCACATCGTAATACGACGTCCCCACATCTTAATGCGACGGCCCCACATCATAATACGACGTCCCCACATCTTAATACGACGTCCCCACATCATAATACGACGTCCCCACATCTTAATACGACGTCCCCACATCATAATACGACGTCCCCACATCATAATACCATACGTCCCCACATCATAATACGACGTCCCCACATCTTAATGCGACGTCCCCACATCTTAATGCGACGGCCCCACATCATAATACCATACGTCCCCACATCATAATACGACGTCCCCACATCTTAATGCGACGGCCCCACATCATAATACTACGTCCCCACATCTTAATACGACGTCCCCACATCATAATACTACACGTCCCCACATCATAATACGACGTCCCCACACCATAATACGACGTCCCCACATCTTAATACGACGTCCCCACATCATAATACTATACGTCCCCACATCATAATACGACGTCCCCACATCTTAATGCGACGGCCCCACATCATAATACTACGTCCCCACATCTTAATACGACGTCCCCACATCATAATACTACACGTCCCCACATCATAATACGACGTCCCCACACCATAATACGACGTCCCCACATCATAATACGACGTCCCCACATCTTAATACGACGTCCCCACATCATAATACGACGTCCCCACATCTTAATACGACGTCCTCACATCATAATACTATACGTCCCCACATTATAATACGACGTCCCCACATCAAATTACGACGTACCCACATCATAATACGACGTCCCCACATCATAATACTATACGTCCCCACATTATAATACGACATCCCCACATCTTAATACGACGTCCCCACATCATAATACGACGTCATCACATCATAATACGACGTCCCCACATCATAATACGACGTCCCCACATCTTAATACGACGTCCCCACATCTTAATACGACGTCCCCACATCATAATACACTACGTCCCCACATTATAATACGACATCCCCACATCTTAATACGACGTCCCCACATCATAATACGACGTCCCCGCATCTTAATACGACGTCCCCACATCATAATACGACGTCCTCACATCTTAGTACGACGTCCCCACATCATAATACTATACGTCCCCACATCATAATACGACGTCCCCACATCTTAATACGACGTTCCCACATAATAATACGACGTCCCCACATCAAATTACGACATACCCACATCATAATACGACGTCCCCACATCTTAATACGACGTTCCCACATCATAATAGGACGTCCCCACATCAAATTACGACATACCCACATCATAATACGACGTCCCCACATTATAATAGCCTACTATCTATAATCGCACATCTTCCTGATTATTATTACTACCACGTCACCATACTACGTTCGCACGTCATGATAATGTATAGACGTTAAAATACTACGTTCGCACATTATCATATCATTTTTACTCGTCATCATACTACGTCAATACGTCATAATGCTACGTCTATATGTCATGATACTACGACCACATGTGATAATACTACGTCTATATGTCATAATACTACATCCATACGTCATAATACTAAGTCTATATGTCATAATATTACGTCCATACGTCATAATAATACATCCATACGTCATAATACTACGGTTATATGTCATAATACTACGTCCACATGTCATAATACCTCATCCAGACGTCATAATACTACGTCTATGTCATAACACTACGTCTATACGTCATAATACCAGGTCCACATGTCATAATACTACATCCATACATCACAATACGGCGTCTATATGTCATAATACTATATCAATACGTCATAGTACTACGTCCATACGTCATAATACTACGTGTATATATCATAATACTACGTCTATGTGTCATAATACTACGTCCACACGCCATAATACTACGTGCATACGTCATAATACTACGTCCATATGCCATAATACTACATCTATGGCATAGTACTATGTCCACACGTTAAAATACTACGTCCATACGTCATAATACCACGTCTCTATGTCATGACACTACGTCTATATGTCATAATACTACGTACACTTGTCATAACACTACGTCCATACGTCATAATACTACGTCCATACGTCTTAATACTACGCCTATATGTCATAATACTACGTCAATACGTCATGATACCACGTCTATATTTCATAATACCACGTTTATATATGTCATAATACTACGTCTAGATGTCTTAATATTACTCTATACTTCATAATACGTCTATATGTCATAATACTACATCCACATGTCATAATACTACGTCCATACGTCATAATACCACATTTATACGTCATAATACTACGTCCATACGTCATAATACTTCGTCCATGCGTCATAATACTACGTCTATTTCGGATAATACTACGTCTATATGTCATAATACTACGTCCATACCTTATAAAACTAGGGCATACTCCAAATATTACAATACCGCGCTTACACGTCACAATACTGCGTTCACATGTCACAATACTACGTTCGCACGTCACAATACTACATTCACACGTCACAATACTGCGTTCACACGTCACAATAAAGCGTTCACACGTCACAATACTGCGTTTACACGTCACAATACTACGTTCACACGTCACAATACTGCGTTCACACCTCACAATACTGCGTTTACACGTCACAATACTGCGTGCACACGTCACAATACTGCGTTCACACCTCACAATACTGCGTTTACACGTCACAATACTGCGTTCACACGTCACAATACTGCGTTCACACCTCACAATACTGCGTTCACATGTCACAATACTGCGTTCACACCTCACAATACTGCGTTCACACGTCACAATACTACGTTCACACGTCACAATACTACGTTCACATGTCACAATACTGCGTTCACACCTCACAATACTGCGTTCACACGTCACAATACTACGTTCACACGTCACAATACTACGTTCCTTACGTCACAATACTACGTTCACACGTCACAATACTGCGTTCACACGTCACAATACTGCTTTTACACCTCACAATACTACGTTCACACGTCACAATACCACGTTCCTTACGTCACAATACTACGTTCACACGGCACAATACTGCGTTCACACGTCACAATACTGCGTTCACACCTCACAATACTGCGTTCACACGTCACAATACTGCGTTCACACGTCACAATACTGCGTTCACACCTCACAATACTGCGTTCACACGTCACAATACTGCGTTCACACCTCACAATACTGCGTTCACACGTCATAATACTACGTTCACACGTCACAATACTACGTTCCTTACGTCACAATACTACGTTCACACGTCACAAACTGCGTACACACGTCACAATACTGCTTTTACACGTCACAATACCACGTTCACACGTCACAATACCACGTTCCTTACGTCACAATACTACGTTCACACGGCACAATACTGCGTTCACACGTCACAATACTGCGTTTATACGTCACAATACTGCGTTCACACCTCACAATACTGCGTTCTCACGTCACAATACCGCGTTCACACGTCACAATACTACATTCAGACGGCACAATACTGCGTCCACACGTCACAATACTGCGTCCACACGTCACAATACTGCTTCTACGCGTCACAATACTGCGCTCACACCTCACAATACTGCGTTCACACGTCACAATACTGCGTTCACACCTCACAATACTGCGTTCACACGTCATAATACTACGTTCACACGTCACAATACTACGTTCCTTACGTCACAATACTACGTTCACACGTCACAAACTGCGTACACACGTCACAATACTGCTTTTACACCTCACAATACTGCGTTCACACGTCACAATACTGCGTTCACACCTCACAATACTGCGTTCACACGTCATAATACTACGTTCACACGTCACAATACTACGTTCCTTACGTCACAAACTGCGTACACACGTCACAATACTGCTTTTACACCTCACAATACTACGTTCACACGTCACAATACCACGTTCCTTACGTCACAATACTACGTTCACACGGCACAATACTGCGTTCACACGTCACAATACTGCGTTTACACGTCACAATACTGCGTTCACACCTCACAATACTGCGTTCTCACGTCACAGTACCGCGTTCACACGTCACAATACTACATTCAGACGGCACAATACTGCGTCCACACGTCACAATACTGCGTCCACACGTCACAATACTGCTTCTACGCGTCACAATACTGCGTCCACACGTCAGATCACTACGTCCACACGTCACAATACTGCATTCACAAGTCACAATACTACGTTCCTTACGTCACAGTACTACTTCACACGTCACAATACTGCGTTCACACGTCACAATGTACTGCGTTTATATGTCACGATACTGCGTTACACGTAACAATAATGCGTTTATATGTCACAATACTGCGTTCCGTATGTCACAATACATTGCCACACTCACAATACGGCGCTCACACGTCACAATACGGCGTTCACACATCACAATACTGTGTTCATACGTCACAATACTACGTTCACACGTCACAAAACTGCGTCCACACGTCACAATACTGCGTTCAAACCTCACAATACTGAGTACACACGTCACAATACTGCTTTTACACCTCACAATACTACGTTCCCACGTCACAATACTACGTTCCTTACGTCACAATACTAAGTTCTCACGTCACGATACTGCGTTCATACTTCACAATACTGCGTTAACACTTCACAATGTACTGCGTTCTCACGTCACGATACTGCGTTCATACTTCACAATACTGCTTTTACATGTCACAATACTACGTCCACACGTCACAATACTGCGCTCACATGTCACAATACTGCGTTTACACGTCACGATACTGCGTTCATACCTCACAATACTGCGTTTACACGTCACAATACTGCGTTCACACGTCACAATACAGCGTTCCACCTTACAATACTGCGTTCACACGTCACAATGTACTGCGTTTATACGTCATGATACTGCGTTACACGTAACAATACTGCGTTTATATGTCACAATACTGCGTTCCGTATGTCACAATACATCGTTCACACTCACAATACGGCGCTTACACGTCACAATACGGCGTTCACACGTCACAATACCGTGCTCATACGTCACAATACTACGTTCACACGTCACAATACTGCGTTCACAAGTCACAATACTGCGTTCACACGTCACAATACTGCGTTCACACGTCACGATATTGCGTTCATACGTCACAATACTGCGTTCAAGCGTCACAATACTGCGTTCACACGTCACAATACTGCGTTCACACGTCACAATACTGCGTTCACACGTCACGATATTGCGTTCATACGTCACAATACTGCGTTCACACCTCACAATACTGCGTTCATACGTCACGATATTGCGTTCACACGTCACAATACTGCGTCCACAAGTCACAATACTGCGCTCACACGTCAAGATTTAGCGTTCATATGTGACAATACTGCGTCCACACGTCACACGACGCGAGGACAATTATGATAATATTATGATTCCCCAAGGGATCATTAGGAGTTTTATAATAACAGTTGTGATTTTCATAGGTGAATTGTACACAATTATTATTGTTATTATCATTTTTGTAGGGTTCAGTCAATGCGTGGTGGAATGAGTATAAGGACTACGACTACGACACAAACGCGTGTGAGGAGGGACCTGGTATACAATGTGGGCATTATACACAGGTGAAGAAAACTAACTAAACTCAACAAAATACCAACCATATTATAAACAGTAAATGTAATATACGTACACAGTACATACGACAACTAACAGTAAGCAATTACTTAACAAGTATCGTTGTTTGCCTTGCTGCAACAAAATTGGTATTCCATTTACACGTAGGCCTATGGTATTTGATCTCTGTTTTCACTACCACTATTTACTTGAAAAGTGGGCAGTAGGCCTATTGTAGCTGTATATTTTGTATAGCAATATCATTTATGTTGACATTCACTGAATTATCTCATGCGAGGTTAAAGCCAGTGTTCAGAACATATTTGCAAATTAACGAATTGATGGGTGCTAATTACCATTGGTGAATCCGCCATGTGATTAAAGCAGCTGTCGTTTTGCTTCACTGAACCATAATAATGTAGATCTGGTAATATTCGCGAGGTTTTAATTTTCGCGAATTTCGTGAGGAGGACAAATTCGCGAATTCAAGAATCACGCGAAATCATTATTATAGTAGCGCTACTTAAGAAAAATGAAAATCCGCGTATTCTAAACTTCATGAAAAGTCCCAAAATCGGAAATTCGCGAAAATTTAAACACGCGAAAAATTACCGGATCTACAGTATTTACATTGCGGTGAACCCCACTCCTGTGGACGTTGACCATGATGCTCATGCCTGAGCCACCAACGTGTTCGTTCTCATGCGATTCCTGACGACCAACCTAATTTAAAAGTATCAGCGTTAATACATCTTTTAGTATCTGAGAAACATCCCGACTTCTGATTTAAACTAAACAAAATCACTTTTCATATTTCCAAAATAGCTAGCCTACTAGTGAAAAAATTTTGCAAAATTATTTTGTCAGAATTTGTTAAAGCACAGAAGATATTTAGCCGTGAAAAACATATACTATTGAATTCCATTATTGTTCTGAAAGTTTCGCTTGCAAAAAAGTAATTTGTAGTGGGTGGTGTGATATACATGGTACTTTAAACAGCCCAAATTTTTTTTAATATAATTTACAAGTACAAAATCTACTTGTCAGCTGGTGTGGGATCAAACTCAGTATGTTGGCTGCGGATACACGAAAAATTGTCCTGGTGATTATATATTTTCCATCGCCTGTTTCTACTATCCACCGTAAGTATGACAATATGAGCCTATATAATACATGTTGAGTGAGCTAGTGATTTCAGTGCATGTGAGGACTGTTAGTTTAATGCCTCTCCATGGGTCGTGCTGACCGAAACTGATAAACTTTGAAATAATAAGAGTAATTGTTCAGAGAAATTAGATGTGAAAAAAGTTTCTTAAATAGTTATTTTTTATGATTCATCATACCAAATAATATTGTTAAAGCGACACAATCAGGCTAAAATCATTATGAAATCAGTATCTTTATTTTGGTTTCCTAATATGTCTATTAGCAGATATAGATCTTTATCTATTTTTGCTATTAGATGTGAACTAAAATTGCGTAATTTTTTAAAATTGTGTATTGCGCCTTTACCACTCCAGTTAAGCGAGAAATAAGGGCGAAATTTAATTTCAGACATGCATGGCCTAAATAAGAAATAGAAGAATAACTGCTAAACGGGGCTTTCGGCACACTTGCTACGTTGCAACAGCAACCCACCATGCAAAAGTCTTTCGCAATTCTAGTCCATGAACATGTTCACCTCTTATGGACACATTAAGAAGCCAAAATAAAAACACTGATTGCTTTATGATTTCAGCCTGATTGTGTCGTTTAATTAACCCTTTCAAGCCTGAGTTCACCATTGTCATCTTCATCCACTACAAGCCGCGAATTGCTGACGCAATTCTCGACTTGTAGTGGATGAAGATGATTTGATGTGGTTGGAAAATTAAAGTAAATTGCCATGTATTGGTACACCAGTTTCATGGAAATTTTCATTCTAAAACCCCTAGTTGTAGGAAAATTAAATCTGTTTTCACGGATATAAAATGATGCCTTAATGCTCCGTGAGGGCTTAAAGAGTTAAGTCCAGCTGTCAATAATGTGCTTATTTTTCAGGGGAAATGTGAATGATCGCAGACCATATAAATTACCAGCAAGTAAATTAGTAGGACAAATTAGAAGTGAGTACCTATCATGGTCGCATCAAGACAGCGTTGATGATGCTGTTCCAACATCGAAACAGGACTGGGTCCTTGAATGTTCTGTGTAATAACTTTATGCTATCAGCATTGAATCAATAACGGAGGGTGAAATGGTATCATTAGTTCTAAAATTTGATACATCAGCATGATTTTATTAACATTTGTACAATGTTGAAGACGTTGGGCCGACATTGTACAAATGTTTGCCTGGATCCGGATCGTGATTCCTTAGGCGGCGGTAATTACGTTTGAAAACATCAGGCTGAATGCAAAAAAATAAACTTTATTAAAGTAGGCACACGCTTGAGTAAATTAATGCAAATACAGTAAACTGGGGGGGGGGGGGGTCTTTAAGAAACGCCTGACAAAGCATGTGACATATAGCCTAAGCTTTAATATGAATTATTAAGGGTACGTTAATCCGACCATCAACGCTGATCAAACTAACATTTACGTCACTATCGCCATGGTTACCATTCACGAGGCCATCACGGAAAACGGAAGCCATGACCCGAGAGTGACCTTCAACATGATGACAACCTCACTAATAATTCGAGGTATAACAATCTCCTTCGTGTAGGCACGTGTAAATAATAGTGTTTTGTATCATTCTTAAATCCACACATAATAATCGGCGTTGTACTATTCAAGTTGACCGGATGAACAAGTAATTCTTTAATTGACTGGTCTACAAAACATGATATCACTTTGACGAAGTTGCCTATAGTCAAAATCATAGATAGTGTAACCATCCAGTCGAACAATGCGAACAAATATTGGGCCATTTATAAAACATATATACAAAACAATTATTTCATATAGATAAACATTTATGTAAAATGTACAGTTTGTTTAGAAGAGGATGTTTATTTACATCTACGGTATATTTATATATCCGTATATCCTTAATGTAAAGAGTGTGAGGGGCAACGAAAAAAATTGTATAAACACCTCGCAAGCACAAAAACAAACCAGAAGTTTGAGAAAGGATGGGCGGAGGGTGGGAGCGTTTTTTCTAAATGCAATTCTATATATCTATAGATAATTGTCAGAACATAGAATGCTTCACGTAACTTAAATCGCCTTCTTTTGCAAAAAGGGTGCTGTCATCATTTATAACCCCTAAAAATGTAGTTTCAATTACCTTATTTATCAACTTAATGCTAAAACGTATTTGAATATTTTGTTCGACTTGACTTTTGCAAAAAAATCATATAATTTGTCAATGTTCAATGAAAATTTATTTAGAGCAAGCCATTTTTCCAGCTTCATTAATTCATTAGAGATAGTTACACTCAAACTCACAAAGTCATTACTTGTACAGAATAAATTTGTATCGTCTGCAAATATTATAAATTTAAAAATATTTGATACATTTACCATATCATTTATATACAAAATAAATCATTCAGGTCCTAATATACTGCCTTGTGGCACGCCACAACACTTTTTCATTGGGTCAGAATTTTCATTATTATAAAATACATATTGTGATCTTTCTTTCAAATAACTGTCCAATCATGCATTAGCTATACCTCTAATCCCATATCTATTCAATTTTTGTAACATCATCGTATAATCAATAGTATCGAAAGCTTTTTTCAAATCTATAAACACATCAATTGTACTTAGCTTATCATCTATCGACTTGGTGAGTTGTTCATGCAGACCAATCAAGGCATGAGATGTTGCTGAGTTATTTCTGAAACCATATTGACTATTTGCAAGAGTATTGTTTATCTCTAAAAACTTATTCAACCGATTTTTAAGAATTTTTTTCAATATCTTTGAAAATTGTGGAAGTAAAGAAACCGGTCTATAATTAGTAAAAGAATCCTTCAGTCCTGATTTTAAAATAGGAATTACCTTTGCAATTTTCATTCGATCAGGAAAAAATCCCATTTCAAAAGATATGTTAACTATATATGACTTATTGGAATGGCTAAAAAAGAATTGCACTCCTTTACCAACGCAAAATTAATGCCGGAATGATCCATGGATGTCTTATTCGGACTTGAATTTACCATTTTTAGCACTTCATTTTCAGTAACGGGTTCCAAGAAAAATGATTTTTTTGAAGGTTCATTCATAGTATCAAGAATTGATCCATTTATTTTTTGAATATTTTTTGCTAGCTTCGAACCTACATTAACAAAAAAAATATTAAACCCGTTAGCTATATATTTAGTATTCTTATATGTTTTGCTATCATAATTAAACACAGCTTGTGAAGCTACTGATTGATTATTCCTTTTAATTATAGTATTGATTTTGTAAATATATCGCCTATGCATACTTTCTGTTCTTTCACGTTTTACCATTCTCATTTTATATTTCATTTCAGGTCCGAAGATCACAGATATTAATGTATCAATAGATAGGATACTTTTGATAACATTTGTGCTGGGATTTGACGGGACAGATGCGGAAATACACACTTATTCTATTGTTCTCTTTACTGCAGTGAGTACAGATTATTTAACGATAAAATTAGCATTCCAGTGCCGTCGTGCCACATCACGTAATGAATATGCAATGTGCAATACATATTTTATGGTTGGCCTCCCCCAGCAGCCTGGATATCTGGTTTAATGTTTGTCCAGCTTTGCAGACGTTCGGCCAACTCTAAACCAATATTGGGTAATATATCGTCTGCGACGCTGGCCCGACATTAACCCTTTAACCACCAAATTATTCAATCTGAATTTTCACCCACTTGAAGTTGTGTCTCGCTGACGCGATCCACAACTTCAGGTGAGTAAAAATTATTCAGATTTGACAAAATGGAGGTCAACTCTTTTCAAATCTTGCTGGTTGATGTCACATTTTATCTTTGACATATTTAAAATGTGGTACTTAATGTGCTAATAAAAAGAAAAACGGAATATTTGCGACACCGGCGGTTAAAGGGTTAAAACATCATTGTTTCAATGTGTCGTGTTTGCTGGGTAGTAATTGTATGCCCTATAAATCACGGTCAATCAAACTATTCTTCCTTATTTTAAAATATTTACTTTATCGAATCATTTTTAAATGAAGGGTAGGGTAACTATTAGGCATATTTCAGTTCATTAATATTTGGGAAGACATTTTCGAAATTTGCTGCATTTCAATCTCATTTTGATTTCTTGTTACAGTCAGGATTTTCGTACAAGTCAGGCTGGGGTCAAACCATGAAATCTCCCATTACCATGGATCTTAATAGGTGTATGTATAGACCAGGTAAAGGTCATAAGGTCAAGGTGACTATATCACTCATCTGTGGATCTCCTCTCAAGGATACAGCTGTGCAGATCCTGAATTAACGTGAGTGAAAAGAACAATACACTGAACCAGTGTCCGGCTGAGGTTGACCCATCGTCTGCGACGTTGGCCCAACATTAACTCGACATTGGAGCAGGATCTCACTATTTCTTGGGATAAGTAATTTTATACGTGAGTAAATCCTAGAAAAAGCCCAACTGTGAGACCACTCAGGTAGGTCTTTTATGTGGTGTGTCCCTACTATATCAGGAGAGTGAAGTTATGACACCACCTGATGTTCCTACCACGTAATGTTGAGATTCAGATTATATTAACCCTTTAACTGCCAAATTATTCAATTTGAATTTTCACCCACTTGAAGCTGTGTCTCGCTGAGGCGATCCACAACTTCAAGTGAGTGAAAATTATTCAGATTTGACAAAATGGAGGTCAACTCTTTTCAAATCTTGCTGGTTGATGTCACGTTTTATCTTTTTAACATATTTTAAATGTGGTACTTAATCTGCTAATAAAAAATGAAAACCCGAATATATGCGGCACCGGCGGTTATAGGGTTAATGGTTTATTCTCACAGGCCAGGTATAGTAGGCCTACTCTACTTCAGACCACGCCCACTCTGTTATTTAACTTGAATAAAATGACGCTTGTGATTGGTTGGCGTGGAATACGGTATTGGACCGTTTCAACCCAACAAACACAAAACATTTGTATAACATTTTATACAATGTTAGACCAACGTTGGGCTGACGTTGTATAAATATTATACAAATGTTTTTTGTTCGCTGGGAAGGTACCACTTAAATTACCTTTCATTTTTTTGGTGAACTTACAGTATCATTCATTATATTACCTAATTTATAATAACCTTTGGGATTTTTCGCAAACGTTTTAAGAGTTTTGTTCTCTATTTAGTCAAATCATAAATGAAATTAGGTGATAAATTTTAACAAAAATGCACTTACCTGTATACCCCTTTTTGCAGGCCTTTATATAGAAACAGCAATGTTAATATAGGTGATGTAAGGTGATGTAATGGGCTATAGTTCCCTCAATTAAAAGTGCTGTCGTAATAATGTTATTTACAATAGCTTACTGTGTTGTTTTTCTGTTGCAGAATATATGACTGATTCAACAGGACTGTGGAAATAAATAAAATAGCATCAGTCACTATTAATAACATTTGGAGTATCTTCTGCTGCTGATGTTGTTTCCGTTATTTCACTGGATGATGTCTAGCTACATATTTTAAATTTTCTAGTTTTTAAAGGCAGAAAAGGTCATTAGCAGCATCAGAAAACGTATAATATGATTGAAACAGTAATTTAATATTTATACATGTATCTCCATATGATACAAAACAAGTCCGCATAATTATCTACATGTTCTGGCGACGAGAAAAAAAAATGTTCTAATAAACATAAATTTGTACCTGGTGGTCACAAAGCCTCATTAAACCTAATACTTTCCAAAACAAATGAAGAGTTGTTCTGTATTTGACTTAGAGCAAATAAATTTATCTTAACGCTAATAATATGGCGATAAGGTTAAGGGCCTGTCACACCTTGGCGATCAGCTTCAACGATCGCGTAACGCATAAAAAAAAATACAGACGAACGCTGGCGAACGCTGACCATCGCTGGACCATCGTTATGCTATCGTTGTATGCGTTTATTGATCGTTGTTGATCGCAGATGAACGCTGATGATCGCTGAGAGTTTTGAACAGGTTCAAAACTTTCAACACACACCAGCGTGTAAGAGACGCTAGGGGAGCGTTACTCGATCGTTGTATGCGCCAGGGGAACGTTGCTTATAAATCATAATAGGCATATACATATAGATGATGTATTACACATCCTGGTGAAACATAAAAATAAAGTTATAAATTTATTTAGTTATTATCTACAGATTTATCAATCTTTATAAAAGTTCAACGCATTTATAAAAGTTTGTGATCAGCTGATCAATAATAATATGAGATGTTTAAAATCTACTTCTATGCGAAATAGGCCTTTAACACGAGAAAATGTCCAATTCAAAATAACTTACACCGAACACTTCTAAACTCTCTGAGAAACCTTAGTTGGAAAATTGAATATATTTTCGCATGGCTTAACATATTTAAAAGATAAATTTACCGCCAGAAATCTACTAAAACCAATGAAATACTGCAGTAAAAACTAGAGGTTTTCAAGTGATCGTAACTGTGCATTGTGGAACGTCGAGTACACGTTGGCAGTCGCTCCCCAGTCGTTGAATGCGTTACTCATGCGCTACTCCCACGCTGGCATATCATATAATATATAGGGGCCTATGTATTACACTTCCTGGTGAATTACTTAAAATTATAAAAAGTCATAAATTATTGGTAATCATAGACAACATATTTACAAATGTATCAATCTTTATAAAAGTTCAGAGCATTTATAAAAGTTTGCGATCAGCTGAATATGAGATGTTTAAAATATACTTCTAACACGAGTAAATGTCCAATTCTAAATTCCTTATACCAAAACACTTCCAAAATGTCTGACAAAACTTCGTTTGAAAATTCAACATATTGTCTCATGGGTTAACATCTTTAAAAAGATCAATTTACCGCTAGAAATCTACCAAAACCAATGAAATACTGCAGTAAAACATCTTGGTTTTGAAGATAAATCATGCGATCCTCACTGTGCGCTGCAGAACGTCAAGCACACTTTGGCAGTCGCTCCCCAGTCGTCAAGTGCGTTATAGGGCCTACATGCGTTACGCATGCGCTACTCCCACGCCGGCAGTCGCTAGTGATCGCCGGCGATGGAATCACGGATTATGTGATGTGCGTTCTTCAGTCGTCAATCACGTTACTCTAACGCTACTCATGAGCTTATGAACGCTAGACAATCGTTCTGGATCATGAGAGTCCATAAATAGCCAGCGTTTTCAATAATTTTTAATATTTTGCCGTGCGTTACTCGATCGTTGACGGTGATCGCCAAGGTGTGACAGGCAAGAATGTTAGAGGAAATTTTGTTTGCATACCAAAGCCAGATCTGTCCTTGTTTCCAAATGAATGAATACATTATCTTGAAAATGACTAAAATCTATATAATCAACATTGGGTTGTGAATTATGCCAGTCAACAGAATCAGATGGAGAGGTTTGATTGGTGCGAGTGAAAGTGCAAAATTGGGCATTATTCGCTCTTAGAATAACGATCATAAGTCCAAAAAGATGGGATGGCCCTGACATTTTATGTATTGGTTCAGGACTATGTAAACACACACAAATTGTCGCTATATAAATATACAGATTAGGCCTATACCATGGCTCTATCGTCACGCATATCATACCGCCCTTGTTAAGTATCCAGTCAGACAATCATAATAAAATCGGTGATTTTATTTTAGTTCAATAATATGACCATATGATGTAAACAATAAAACAAAATATGATGTAAACAATAAAACAATCATGTCGATAGACTAAAACTCCAAACGTTTTTTAATTTTTGTGCTGCGCACTTACCAGTTAGTCTAGATATAGAGAGGAAAATTCCCGTAGTTCTTATTTTTGCCATGGTTGTGAATAATCTGATCTTGTAACTATAGCTAGGCCTACATTAAATTGGTAGTCTAGGCGCACATCACTCACCAGCAGGTGTAGCAATCCATTGGAAGTAAGTTTCCGCTCTGCTCACTAACAATACCGGTAATAAAACATGAATGCACATGGGGAGGGGGTAGGTCTTGTTAAGTTAAAAAAAATTAGATCCCAGAAAAAATTGGATTGGCCAGACCCTAATTACCCACCCACCCTATCTTACAATAAAAACAAATTTAATATTGGCAATATTATTAGCCAATTTATTACCGTATTTCGATGGTGAAAGCACAAAACCACTACCAGATATGATGAAAACGCAAAACCCCTATCTTTTAGATAGATGACGGAAGCGCAAAACCACTTATCTGCAAAATAGACATTTTTTGGATTTTACATTCCAAGGGCTGCTTTGTCAATTTTGTAATATATGGCAGCTTTTCTAAGGGATACATTGATGGGAAATAGCTTTTAACGTGTTGAAGCGCATAAGTTAAAAACATCTATTTGGGGTTCGGAATTTGACAGCGCAAAACGTCCTAACTGTCAAGCAAAGGATGCAGAGCTACTGAGAGCTGGGTGTGATGGAGAGCCACTGAGGGCTGGATGTGATAGAGAGTACAGAGAGATGCGTTTCCTGGAGAGCTACCGGTAGCTAGGCCCTATACTGAGAGCTAGGTGTACCGGGTAATGCATAGCATTTCATTGTTTTTATTAAAATAAAGCAGAGTTGAATTTGTTTATTGTGTTTGTAGCTGGTGCAAATGTACATACTAATCGCAGATCGGTCATATCTCTGCCGAAGTAATATTCAATATTGGTTCTATATTTGCACTCATTTATCATGATTGCTTTATATCTCATGTTTTTAATTTAATGGTGAAAGAAATGAAATTCTGCAATATCAATTATGTAAGAAAACATTGGTACATAAACCAAATTTGTGTTCCTGGGCTACATGTATCGTGCTTTTTTGTGGTGGCCATTTTGAATTTTTATGCTTTATACAAGGGTCAAAACAAATGAATAACGCTTCCAGTATACTCCCTGTACATCAAAACCTGGGTATAGAGCCAAAAATTGTGTCTCTAGCACAAATACTTTGGAAGTTATGACAATTTTAATGACAATAGTAGGTCATGGCGGCCATTTTGGATTTAAAAAAATGCCAATGGATGACATTTTACACACCCTTTGAAAAATGTTTCCTGGAACCCTAGAGAACTGATATCAATCGACAAAAAAAATCTGTACTACATTTTCACCTGTAGTGAGATTTCTTCCTCGAGTATAGTGAGGGCTGGGTGTTGTGGAGAGCGACAGAGAGCTGGGGGTGATGGAGAACTACAGTGCAGCTGGGTGTGATGGAAAGATACTGAAGGCTTGGTGTGATGGAGAGATACTGAGGGTCAGGTATGACGGAGAGATGGGTGTGATGGTGAGATACTGAGAGATGCGTGTGATGGATAGCTACTGAGGGCTAGGTGTGGTGGAAAGCTACAGAGAGCTGGGGGTGATGGAGAACTACAGTGCAGCTGGGTGTGATGGAAAGATACTGAAGGCTGGATGTGATGGAGAGATACTGAGGGTCAGGTATGACGGAGAGATGGGTGTGATGGTGAGAGACTGAGAGATGCGTGTGATGGGTAGCTACTGAGGACTAGGTGTGGTGGAAAGCTACAGAGAACTGGGGTTGATGGAGAACTACAGTGCAGCTGGGTGTGATGGAAAGATACTGAAGGCTGATGGATAGCCAATGAGAGCTGGGTGTGATGGAGAGCTACAGAGAGCTAGGTGTGATGGACAGCTTGTTGTGATGGAGAGCGGGTGTGATTAGGAGATACTGAGAGCTGGGTGTGATCATGGTGATAGGGAACTATTGAGGACTGGGTGTGATAAAGTGCTGGATATGATGGAGAGCTACTGAGAGCTTGGTGTGATGGAGAGCTGGGTGTGGTGGAGCGTTACTAGGAGCTGGATGTGATGGGTGATGGAAAGCTGGGTGTGATGGAGAGCTGAATGTGATGAAGAGCTAGTGAGAGTTGGTGTGATGGAGAGCTGAGTGTGATGGAGAGCTGGGTGTGACGGAGAGATGGCTGTGATGAAGAGCTCCTTAGAGCTGGATGTGATGGAGAGCTGGATGTGATGGAGAGCTGGGTGTGATTGAGAGCTGGGTGTGATGGGTAGTTACTGAGAGCTGGGTGTGATGGAGAGCTGGGTATTATGGAGAGTTACAGAGAGCTAGGTGTGATTGAGAGCTGGTTATGATGGAGAGCTACTGAGAGCTGAGTGTGATGGAGAGCTGGGTGTGATGGAGAGCTGGGTGTGATTGGGAGCTGCGTGTGATGGAGAGTTACTGAGAGCTGGATGTTATGGTGAGCTACCGAGGGCTGGATGTGATGGAGAGCTGGGTGTGATGGAGATATATATTAAGAACTAGGTATAATGGAGAGCTACTGAGAGCTGGGTGTGATAGAGAATCGGGTGTGTTGAAAAGCTAAGATCTTGGTGTGATGGAGAACTGGGTGTGATGGTGAGCGCAACTGAGAGCTGGGTGTGATGGAGAGCTGGATGTGATGGAGAGTTGGTTGTGATGAAGATCTACTTAGGTGTAGGTCTATTCCAAAACTGACTCTGGAGTCTCTATTTCTATCTCCACCCCTGTGATGCAGATTTAGTATCTTGGCCTACCATCATACTCCTGCCAATGGACATATATCCGTGCTCTATTTGTATAAGTGTCAACATAGATAAGGCAAGGTTTATCATTAAATGTCAATCACTTTAGTTTACGGAATACATTGTTTTTATGTTGATCATATTATTGATTGGTTTGAAATGAAATTTTACGTGGAATGCAAGACCTCTTAACTGTCACATAGATTCAAAACTGATGCTATTAGTGTATCATGTCTTTATTTTTATCAATACGTTTCTTCAAAAGGTGTAGATAATAATTATCAATGTAGTGCCTAGGCCTACATGTAGCCATTTTGGAAAACAATCTTCATCCGGCATGAATAGTTAAAAGTATTCAATTATTATCGTATTACTCAAAACTTCATTTTTTAGGTTTTGCGTTTTCACCATCTATCAGTTATATAAATTATCTAGGCGTTACAGTTTAATTGCGCTTCCACCATAGATATAATATCTATCGGCCTACCAACAAATTATTATTGATTTATGTGACATTCACTCACTAGATGTCAACCGGTGAGTGGCATTTGAAGCATAATAAAATAATGTCACTCACCAGGTGGGTGTGAATATTATAATGATTGGCTGCTAGCGATTGATTGTAGGCTGCTAACCATTTTCAATCGATTCAAATCATGATCGTTTACGTTAGTAACAACTACGCTAATTAGTTATAACTACTCTGATTATGTTGTTAATCAACAATAGTCTAATTAATTTGTTTAGGCTTTGGTATTTTAGTGTCTTATGTGCCCTCTACACGGGCACCTGTTCTCCCTTGACAAAGGAGAAGCTGAACTTTCAGTTAACCGCTCTTACGCTTTCCAGTCTGCTTATAATTTTCGGTGTTTTTTACTATTGACAGAAACCATGTCAAACATCGCGTGATCACTCACTGCTGTTGCTAAAATTACCACATTTATAAATGTATATTATTGTTTTTTCTCGGTTGTAGATTCAGTTGTTAATCTAATGATAAGAATATATAGGCTGCATTTTATGCCATTGTGACGTTGATTGTATTGTTTAACTTTAATTTAACTTCGGTTAACAAGTTTTTGTGGAGTCACAAAAATACTCGGTCAACTCAAGAGTCAAGTCCGAATCTCGCCAACGCCCGGAATGGTGCGCAATCCTTTTGCACACACTGCCATGACTGTGTCTGTGACTGGCCACTGGCACTGCAGTTGCGTAGCTTGTACTCCTAGTCCTAAGCTTAGCTGTTCATTTAAATTAAGTCTATCGTCTTATTCTTCTTCGTAGTACTAGTAGTAGTACTATAGGCTATACTATTATAGGTCATACGCCCAATATCGCGAACCACGTTTTTTGCCATTTAAAAAATATTTGGTGACTAAATTTTATTTTTTTCAACTTTATTCAACTTGCCAAGTTATCCGGCGCCTATTTCTGCCGTTTTTTCTGCAAAAAATACTTTACATCGTCTGATCCTTCCTTTGTCATGTATAATGACAGGTGCAAGTCATTCATCATTAGAGCGGTGGGCGATATTAAGTGAAATTCGCGAAAAACGTTATACATAACAAAGAAAGGATCTCCCAAGTTAAAATATTTTTCAAACAAAAATTATACCTGGAGATCGCCGGACATGTTAGTGAGTTGAATAGAAGTAAAAAAAAATAATTTCAGCTGGTAAATATTTTTTAAATGGCGAAAAACGAGGTTCGCGATATTGGGCGTACGACCTATAGTAGTAGTACTAGTAGTAGGTACTTTCAATAAATTTTAAAATTGTCCAATAAAATTATGCTGAGCCTTTTTTCGTATCTGCCCACATGCTAGAGCCTAGAATAAATAATTGACCACATTCCACAGTTTTCACTGAGCAAGTAAAATGCTGTGCCAGATCAAAATCTGAGCTAATTATAAAAACATCCAAAAGCTGTGACCTTAATTTTGCAAATTCCGGCAGGGATACAGAAGCCAAAACATCACCCAGACACTTGAACTTTTTGAAGCAGCTGAATAAAACTACTGAAATGTTGTACCCGTATATATCAGGTTTTAAGATACATCAGGGCACCCAATGAGTGCCCCGCAATACTGTAACAGAGCAAATAGGTCACACAACAATCAGAAATTTGGGCATAGCCTCAGGCCCCAGTTTTTTTTTTTTGTTTTTTTTCCAAGTCCACGAGGAGGTCATGGAAGAAGAAAAATTTTGATGGATTCTCATCCTTATAGCCATGAAACTTCCATTTTTACCCTCGGTGCGCCCCATGAGGAAGTGCAGCCTTTCCCAGGCATCTCAATTCTTCGAGATGCCCACATTGTTCTGTCCAAACGGTCTTAATGATGTCCTCCAGAACTTCCTCATAGGGCAGTGGACATAGTCTATTTTCATTTTTTTACAAAAAATTTAAAATGGCTCCTGCGTAAAAAAAATTAGCAGAAGGGACCACAGCATGCCTGTTCCACTTACCTCTTCAAGCACTTGTTGCAACAATTATGGAATTAAAGGCGAGAGCTGGCACCATTTTTCATAATTGCGAGAAATCTAATGATGGGGACCCTCGGAAAAGGTGATAAAAGTGTCATTCAAAAAAAATTACTTTTTTAATTCTACAATAATGGCTTCATTTCTACCAGTAGTAGTGAGCAAGAAGAACAAACAAACAGGGAAAAATATGTCTTTTATTGCAGTGTATCACAAATTCACATAAATCCTGAAAAAAACACGAAAAACCCCATCATAATGACTGTTTGGATGTACCTACTAGTAGTACTAGGGCCTAGTAGACCTATAATTTCTATATAGGCTAGCCCCAGGGCAGTGGCAGTGGCTGAAAGTGAAACACTCAAAACACTGAAACAGGTTTCAGCCACAGCACAGATTGACCTGTACAAAATCGTGGGCGTGGGACATTTATTAGACTTTCCCAGGCTTTGCCATTAGCATTGGTAGCCTAGGAGGCTAGGTAGACTACATCAGAAAAAGTCATTTTGGTGTTTTTTTCGTGTGTTTTTTTCAGGATTTATGTGAATTTGTGAGACACTGTCACTGCATTATGTGAATTTGTGAGACACTGTCACTGCATTAATAAGGTAGCAGACCTGTTACTTCGAATGCCAGACGCTTCGGCCCTTTTCCAACTCGGTCCCCTTACCAACTCGGCCCCTTTACCAACTCGGCCCCCTAGGGTTTACCAACTCAGCCCCCATGGGTTTGCCAACTCGCCCATTCCGACGATAATATATTCACCAACCAGGGTGGATGAATTTTGCCCATTCCTCAGCCAATTCCCAACCAGTTTTCTTGAAATTTCACACACACTATTTTCCATTCTGACCTCAGAGATTATGCAGAGGGGGCTTACCTGAGCGACATCCATCATGTGTGGAGAATGACTATTTTCCTTTCCATTCACCTCGCGACTAGGCCTACCCTGCGATGTATATAAGTATCGAAGCCGTTGAGAGGTGTGTCTTTCGTGTTGTTGGCGTGACAAGGGTGTGTTTACACAGGCGTAACGGTGAGACAATTAGCGGCAACACTTCAACAAAATTAAAGTTAATGTCATAGCACATTTTGCATTCTACCGTTAGTCATGAACTATTAGACTGTGCCGATTATAACATTTAAAAGTAAATGTGATTTTGTCGTATAGGCCTACTAACACATCACTGTCCTTCCAGGTACATGTACAGGTGAACATCGATATAACACGAATCGTTACAACACGGATTGGTTATAACACGGTAAGGTCATGGACCCCAAAATTTAGGACCCCTTTCCTAGCTTTTTTATAGAATACCGTGATATAATTTCCAAATCTACAAGTTTATTGAAAGAGTCAACAGTATGTGCATCGCGTACACTAATCGCTATTGCCGACAACGCCAACACGCATCTTGTTAACTCAGCGAGTGCTAAACGTTAAGCCCAGCATTGAAACAATGTTTGGCCAACACTGGGTCTACACATGTGAACGCGGAACAGTGTGCCGTGTTATGTCAAAATACCGGGCAGTGAGGCGAGAATAAGTGACACGCAGGAGACGCTTTGATATCTTCGTATATTATAATACCGCATAATATAATTAACTCATACAAATCTTGTTATAAAATTGTAAAGAACGTATTGTATTCAAATAGATAATTATTAGTCTAATGATCGTGTTATAAATTTCTGTAGATCGTGTTATAAATTTCCGAAGATCGTGTTATAAATTTATTGAAGATCGTGTTATGATTAATTCAGATTATAGGAAATTTTTAAAGAACGTATTGTATTCAAACAGCTAATTATTATAATTAGTCTAAAGATCGTGTTATGTAGTTCTGAAGATCATGCTATTAATTGAATGAAGATAGTGTTTTTATTATGTCATAATGCCGGGCAGTGAGGCGAGAATGAGTGGCTCGGCGGAGACGCTTTGATATCTTTGTATATTATAATGCGGTATAATAGAAATCGTGTTATAAATTTGTAAAGAACGTATTGTATTTGAACAGATTTTTATTAGTCTAAAGATCGTGTTATAAATTTCTGAAGATCGTGTTATAAATTTATTGAAGATCGTGTTATAATTAATTCAGATTATCAGATTATAGCACAAAAAATGATTATAGTTTTGTAGACAATTCAAATTGATCTGTAGATCGTGATTTATATTTAATAACGATGGTCTCGTATTATATATCTAAGAAAAAGCGTATTATATTTATATATAAGTTTGTCGACGTCTTGTTAGGCCTGCAAATCGAAGGAAAGGGTTAATCCCCCCTCCCCCCCACAGAGACTACGTACTGAGTGTTGTACAGACGTCACCTGATAAAGTGTAGACACCGCCAGAGTTATAGAGACTGCACCTATGGACTGGAGCAAATCTCACAAGTTCTCGTGAAGTATTTTCTGACGAGATCCTGTGAGAGTGCATAAGCTGTCAATCACCGCACCTGACCTCTTGATGTGGGAGGAGTCAGAAAGAGAGGGGGTATCTGAACCAATCAGCATGATGACAGTGATGTCAATCATCAACTGCAGAGGTGATAGCAGTGACAGACACGGCAACTGCCGATATATCATTCACATTTATTATATTGTGTGCAATTAAATAATAATAATGCTCGCGTACATGCAAATGGTAATCAAGGTATCAAATACATCGTGTTACGCACTGCGCACAATGATATGTATAAGCATGTAATAAAGAACTAAAATATAGCAAATTCGCTACTCCTCTGCTGCATAAAGATGTGTAATTTATTGTTATTTTCATAGTGTTAATTCTGTATACATTTGTACGATAGAATAGTTGTAAAACGTTACAATTGTTACGCCGCAAAAATTATGATAATTCTTTTATAATAATGTTGTTATTATTATAAGTTATCATGGTTATAGCTGTAAGATAACACGTTACACCTGTGCAAACAAGACAGTTTATATTAATGATAGTCTTCCTATTATTACTCACCCGTTTTTGGTATCGTTTTCTGGTTGATTTTTTTGTATGACACGATTCACTTATAACACGATTTGACTCATTGGACCCCAATGATCGTGTTATAACGATGTTCACCTGTACTCATTTTCACCTGAGTCAAGTGAAGCATTTGAGGGTGAAGTGCCTTGACCAAGGACACAACATCTTAACAATGTCCCAAGATTGAGAGGGGAGAAACAGGATATTTCTCTGAAAATTCTGCACCAAGCAGGATTCGAAACTGCACGGCAGGCAGCGACATCGGCATAGCGCCACGCTCTAACCATTGCGCCATGTCCCCCTCTCAATAAGTGATGGCATCGCTCATAACTTTTGTGTTATTTTGCGTTATTTATTAACTTTCATGGTTATTCATGTAATTAAACCTACCGTTCTAAAAGCAATGTATATAATGTATTTATTTTCCAAAATTTTTAGTTACATTATCACTTCTATTTTACGCTAAGGAAAGTAATATTTAATAAGCAAATCATTTCATTACTTTACTTTTAATCCTTGTTACTTTTTATCTCTTTTACCATGTTTACACAGAGTTCGGGAGGGACATAATATTTACTATACAAATTGAATTAAACCGATAGTTTACTACTTTTCTGTTATTTTTTATCCTTGTGTCGTTAAGGAAAATAATATATAATATGCAAACTGAATTGTACAATTAGTACTTCACAAATTTTAATCAACTGATACTTTTGATCCGGGGTAGGCCCCTACTCGCCTTAGAAATGGGTAGGGGGGTCCCTCCGGCTCGGTCAAAACCTGACCCTGTCGCAATTCGCCTCATAGCTCAAAAGACACCCTGTGCCAATTTTCAAATTAACACTGAATTAGATTGATTGATTTATGGTGTAGTTACTACCAATATACTTCATGTTTTGATGGTCTTTTTAAGCTCTATAATATTTGTTTATGAAATTTTGAGGCTATTTGCTGTGAGACTGGAAAATTGTGATGAAATTCGGCTGATAATATGATGAGCAAAATTAGCAAAATACATGAGAAATCGGGTGCCCAAAGTTGTAAGCTCAAAAAGGCACCCTGTGCCAATAAGCTGAAAAAAAACCTGTACCAAAGCTGGAAGCTCAAAAAAGGCACCCTGTCCAGATAACATTTCACAGCTCTACACTACAGTAGACCTACACAGCTACAGGTGGTCGAGTTGGTAAAGGCAACATTTCACAGCCCTACTGTACAGGGGGCTGAGTTGGTATAAAGCAAATGGTAAGGGGGCCGAGTTGGTATACTGTAAGGGGGCCGAGTTGGTGGAGGCCGAGTTGGCAAAGGGCCGAAGCGGCGCGTCCTGATACCGCTACTTCGTACCATGTCCACTTTGTAACTAGCCTGATACTCCACATAGAAGCCTAGGAGGTGCTGCTGGAGTACTCCGAGTAGCAAATTCAAAGTTACCACTTCGTACCAAAAAGCTTTTTGTTACCAGAAAGCTATCAGTTTGTACCAACGTACGTACGAACTGGTTCATGCAAGTTTCAATGAATTGATAACAATAAAACGGAGTAGGCCTAGCCTTTAACTATAAGCTTGCATGAGTTGGCCTGAATTTAATTAGGCTACTTCCTGAGTTTAGAAAATATATTATTCAATATTGTTATTTTTCTTATATAATACAGTGTTTCTGATCTGTCTTCATGTCGTCAAGCTTCCCCCATCCCCTGACAAAAGAACATTCAATTGTGACGACAATGATCAATACTTACCATAAAAGGTGACTAATGAAAAAATTCAGAAATCAGTTCCAGAGATATTTTTCAGTGTATTATTATTAAAAAATGAGTTGTTTTAAGGCTTGAAAGGTACCTTTAGATATCAGTAGAAGCCGCCTATAGCCTTTACCCCCGTAAAGTTGTGACCGCCTTCGGCGGGCGTTTGCCAGAAGCGGCGTCTGAGTGCTGACTCCAACACCAGGTTTGGAGTCAGGATCTTTATATTGCCTGACTCCAACTTTTTTCAGAGCCAGAAACACTGTAATAATCTACTGTTAATTTACTGTTATTATAATACAGGGTTGCTGCGCAATCTTAAAAAGTCTTATATTGTTTTGTTAAAATTCATGGCTTTTAAATGTCTTGAAAACAGAGGTTTGTCAGTCAAGGTCTTAAAAAGGTCTTAATTTTTTGGACAGCCCACTTTTCTGTTTAAATGTGTGTGGTTGTTGAAAGACTGACACCAATAAATATCTGCTAGTATTTCCTGGCAGATAATGTATGCATACCACACGGATCCTAGCTAACATATGGTGTTGACACGGCATTGGTGGCCAAGCATCAGCAATTATGGCCCAACGTTAACACATTTGATTGGATTACATTGTATTAGAATCAAATTTGACCACCCGAATATGTCTTCAATTTTTCAATTTGTTGGTCTTAAGAAGTCTTAAAAAGGTCTTAAATTTGATTATCCAAAAGCTGCAAAAACCCTGTAATAAGATTTCTAATTGACTCCATCTCGCGACATAAAATATAAACAAGCGGTACAAAGTGGTAGGTACAAAGTGGTGGGTAGAGGTGGTACGAACTGGTAGGCCTATTATTTTTTGTGGTACGAAGTGGTCAGTTACGAAGTAGACATAGGCTAGAAACCCTGCAATAAAAGGCATATTTTTCTTTGTTTGTTTGTTTGTTTTGCTCACTAGACCTATTACTATTAATATAAGTCTACTGTGGTAGATACATCACAAAAAATTAAAATTGTCCTATAAAATTATCCTGACCCTTTTTTCGTAACTGTAGACATTAAATAAATAAATATGATTTTTATAGCGGCAAAATCCAGCCAAGAGTTTGTTCAGTTGCTCTTCCCTGGACTGTAGTCGTACACTACTCTCAGTCCTACTGGGCTATGACTTGTCCATTGGACTAGTGATGTAGAATTCTTAATGTCAAGGCTTGTAGATATTTTGCTTATCAATTGCAATTCAAAACAAATTTGATTGGCTAATTTTATTCCACGTGCCCTTCATAAATCACTTGCATCAAATTTGAAGAATTTGTGAAATGAAAGAGACTGGTCCTTTTTTTTGGCCATATAAGGTCTTTCTTTTCTCTTAGATTCCCCCAAAATCTTTCGGTGGGATTGTTTTGACCTTCTTCAGTGGCCGGACCAGTTGAATACTGCTTCCACTGGGCCTGTATTAATTTTAATGTGTACTTAAATAAATTACTTTCCATATTTAGCTTATAATCATAATTTACAACTTGTTTGAATAGGTTAGAAATGGGAGAAAACATGAAGAATTTTCCCACTATCAATGGAGACACGTACAACACAGATGATGTCACACCACTTATGCAGGATGAAGATGATCAAGCTAACTATGAACGATATCCAAGAGGGTCACAGACAATTGGGAGCTCAGACAACACTACTGCGAATCACGACATTGTGGTGACTTCCGCTCACATTTATAACACCTCTACTAAATGGGCAGTGATATCTTTATTGGTGATGACACTCATCAATCTGCTTAACTACATGGACCGGTTCACATCTGCAGGTAGGTTGAATACTCAGCTTTGAATCTAAAACAAAACTGTAAGACCCCTGAACTATACCGTTTAATTTTTACTGAAGTTGTGCCTCACTACTGTAATACACAAAATTTTTTTACAAGTCATTAAGAATGTTTACATTATTTATGAAATTCAAGTCAAACATGTATATCAGTACCGTATCACAGATTAAATAAATATTTCCCTTTATCATGTTTTTAAGGGAAATATGTGTTTATAAGCTGTACACATGGTACACACAAAAAGCTAAAAAACAGAGAAGACTAATAATACATCTGAACATTATTCAGTGCTCCAGAGAAAAAAGTTCTATGTTTGAGATCCTTGTTTACTTATTCAATCCGTGTGAAATATTGCAGGGTCACTTGTATAAATTATAACATCATTAACATGTATATTGTATGAGGCATAAAATTGTAAAAAGAAGAGAAATGACTCAAGAAAGACCAATTTTATTTCCCCGAACCAATACTCACTTGGACGAAACTGGATTAGCTAACACGCCGGCGTTAGCCTATCCAAGATGGATGCACCGAAAGTGGGTAAGTAAGTTTTCGGCTCTTTTGAGGTATTTTATCACAATTTTCAGGCTAGCCATTCACTCACCATATTTATATGAATGTAAGGGGTTTTTAGTGAGTATCGGGGTTTGTTAAAAACGTAAGAGTTTGGTAAATTTGATATCCGAAAAAACGCGGAAAGATTGACTAACGCATTTTATAAATAATACAAAGATTGACTAACGGGATGGATGAGATTGACTAACGTACCCTAGGATTAGCTTACGCTTATATTATATCTCATTCCTGAATACATATAATAGGCATATGCATGGTGATTTTTCTAAGAACTAACTGGGTATTGTTCAGAAATAACTAGGTATTAACATCAAACAGTTGACTATATATAGACGGTAGACTATCTTGGTCCGTATTATTGACTTAAATAGGCTTATGATTTATCCTGTATGCTATTGTTAGATACATAATTGATTTCTCAGGCAGTGACTGAAGAATTAATACAGACAATCAATGTACATACAGGTAGAGATCTGTAGAGAACGGTAACATCTAGGCTACATATGACATCAAGCAAGATATAGTGCCAATGTAACGTAAGCAATGTTAAATCTGTCATAGTTTGCTATGATGCTATCTCCTCTAATGTGTGTTACGTTTCATTCATTCAGCGATGGACGGAGACATAGTAGGCTAAGTTTTGTGCTTATGCGACACTAAAATCGGGTTTGATTTAGAAAAAAGGCACGAAAAAGTGTCTATTTGCGGCTCTGAAACTAACATGTTGTTAAAAATTTAATTTTACTGCACCATGGCATTGTAAGATCTTTGTTTTATATATCGATTTTCGTGTAGAAAGGTTTCTTAAAGCAATGTGCATGTCAGAATCACAATAAGAACTTTCGTTCCAACTGTTCACAGGTGTGCAAAAAAATGACATTTGAGTGTCAATGTATTTCGTCACGTTAGCACGAAGGTAAACTCAGAAATACACTTTAAGTAACTAATGTTTCTAATGTGTCTGAAAGTGTATCATACCTTGATATAAAAAATGCCATCTTTTTATATATAGTTGTGGAATATGTATATAAATAGAAGAAATGGCATATCTTACAATGATATCGTGACAGTGTCAAGTCCCTAAATTCGTTCAGGTCTCATAAATGCTTTGAGATATGAACAAGATTATTCTTTTTTGACTACCTACCATCCTGGCAAGGTGCCGAAAAAATGGGTAATGGGGAAATACAAGTTGCAGGTTAGTTAAAATCACCTTTATGGGCAAATAAGGCAGGTATTATAAAAGGCTGTTAGTATGGCACAGTACTGTAAACATAATATTAATAATATGCATGGTCTATTCACACAATTCACTAAACATAGGCTGCATTTGTATATGAACCACAGCGGTCGTAAATATATGCTAAGGTGAGATAATTTTGAACACCCTTGTTGTTAAAGTGAGAATATTCTTGACACATATTAGTGTATCGTGACATATGCCCTATACCCCATTCACTTATTAACGTGACCCTTTGTGTGACACTGGAACTGTCAATGTGACAGTGTTATTTATAGGGTAAGTGAGATCCTTCTTCTCATCCCTCAAATCCAAAGATTTATGTCCAATTGTGTTTACATATATCCAGTGTTATATCAGTGGTTGGAAAAGGTTCTTAACAGTTTACCAACTGAATAACTTGGGAAGTGCCATTGGCATCTGTTACGTTAGCACTTGATGTTTATTCCAAACAGCAAAATTAAATACCGTAGCCATTCTACAATGCAACAATCTGAAACCAGCCATTCAATAAATATTTCTAGCTGTGTGCATATAAATTCTGGTCAAGGATGCGACTTATATTAGCACTGTTGCTAACGTGACACCAGAAACATGTCAAAACTAGATGTGACTGTTTTCAGCACAAAAACAATAAAAGCATCCCCGTTACATGACTCAAATTTGGAGAGATTGCCACAATAAAAAAAATCTAAGTAAAAAACAATTCCCCCGCTGGGTAATTTTTTTTCAAGATGTCCTCCATCAGCCATCTTTTTTTTAATGAATTATTCCCAAAAGTTAATCAGATCATTAGAAATGTTTAGAGAACCACAGCATTAAATTTGAATGCGATCAAACCAACGGTTCATAAGATATCGCGCACACAAGTTTTTCGGGTGGCTATTTTTTACAAAATGTCCTCCGTCGGCCATTTTTTTTTTAACAGTTTAATGGATTATTCCCAAAAGTTTATCAGATCATCAAAAATACCCAGAGAACCACCACGGCAAATTTGAATGCAATCTATTGGTCCATTGGTGCATTAGATATCATGCCCACAAGATTTTTGGGCAGCCATTTTTTCAAAATATCCTCTGTCAGCCATCTTGTTTTAATGATTTTTTCCCAAAAGTTAATCAGATCATCTGAAATACCCAGAGAACCCGTCTTGGAAAATGACCGTTTATGGCATGGTGGCAAAAAAATATATGGGAATAATTGCCCCGGCACATAGGTAATTTTTTTTTTAAAAGTAAACAAAATTCATCAGTTAGCTTCTTAGTGAGAGCTAAATTCCTCCTGCGCCTGCGGCAACGGCGGTGGAGACAGAATAATGCTAAACACTATAAGCATCCCGATAGTATCGGGGAATAGGGGATGCTTAATAAATGTCATGTTAGCATGAAATAAATGCAAAGAAAAACACTTAGCTTTAAAATATATACTTGTTTAATCAGATATATAATCTTCTGTCTTGTAATTTTCACTTAAAGCTGCTTCGTTGTCCCTACATCTTTTTATTTTATTTATATTTCTTTATGAGTATAATACGTTGTATCCTTGACATTCATCAGATGCAAAGTGTCTTGACTCTGTTACGTTAGATGTTGCTTTTTATTGCAAACCATCGAAATACAGCTATTTTAGCCTCTACAATGCAATAATTTAAAACCAACACTTTTTGTCGAGTGGGGCAGAAAAATTCTAGCCAGCGAAGTGGCTTCTAGTAACACTGTTGATAACGTGACATTAACAAAGTGTCAACAGTAACGTCACGTTAGCATATTTTAAATTCAACAAAAATGACACTTAACATTGAACAACCTCCCTGTTTGATCACAAATACAATCTACAGTCTTTGAATTTCAATATTGTTTATGGTTGCTTCATCGTTCAGTTCTTTCAGCAGATTTTATACTAATTCTAATAAATCATTTATATTTGTTTTCACAAAAATCACTTTTTTGTTCTGTTGATTTATTAAACTATTTCATTAAAACAATTATCTGGAAAATAACATTGTACTGCTGAAATGAGTAAATTTTGACAACATTTTATCATATTTACAAAAAATTATGGTCGGGAAGTTAATGTGGCACTTTATCGTGTTTGATGTCATATATAATCTGTATCCTTTGCAATGAAATGCTGTGCAATCTATAATAGGCTACCTTGCAGCTCTATATATATAGCCTATGGCTATACTATGATCTAAGGTCTAACAGTTACTGTAGCCAAGAATATTAGGCTAGGGGGACCTAGGGGGTAGAAGATCAAGGTACTGTTTAATACTGACACTTCATGTTATTACAAATCCACTTGTTCCAAGTATCCACTGGGATTCGGCACAGAAATAAGGAAGTCAAGCAAAACGTCTAGTATATGGTGGAACAGGCCTCTTTTTGCCAAGTAATAATTGTTACTATTAACTTTAACTATTGTGCTGCCATTATTCAAATATAGGCATCATGTTAAAATAATATTTTATCATTAGAAATTGCAAGATATAAAATAGGAAATGTTTTTAAAGTTATATTTTGATATATATAGGCGGCACTAGTGATCAATCCGACTTTATTTTGGTAGGTGTATTGACATTGGGAAAAATATTGAAGAAAACTATGGAAAAACTTGGCCCACTTTTTTCAGAATTATATTTTACAGACGATGTTGTGTCAGCATTTAGGGCCTACACATGTAGGCCCTATATGCCTATATCCCCACCAACCACTTGGCTTGCATATATATAGTGGCTACATCATATAGCCTACATGGAAAAAATGCTTCCAATATTTATGTCATAGTTAATATAAATTATATGACTTCACCCCTGTCAATTGGGTATTGCAGGTTTAGTTGAAGACACAACAGATAGGACTAGAACTGAAGAAGATATAGGTCTATGTCTGGCATTAATAATTTTCAATTTACTACAAACTTACCTCCCGAGGCAAGTTTAATAATATGGTGATGCGGAGAAACATGTTTCAATCATAGAACACATAATGCTGCCAGCTACTACTAGTTAACTAATGAAGTAACAACCACTCTCATATCATCTCTGTAGAACGCTAGTCAAAAAGGATGATGGTTCCCGGACATGAATTATATCACACACGTTGAATAGAGGTGGCAAGTAGTAGGCCTAATAATAATAATAGTGAGGTATAAGTACTACATGTACTAGGCCTACAACAGCTACTTACAGCGTCAGCGTTATTTAATCTTTAGATGCGTTATCTAATCTCACACGGAGCTAGTCAATCTTTGAACAAAATACAATTCCCGTTAGTCAATCCCAGACATAGTGTTAGTCATTCTTTCCACATTTTTGCGGATGTCAAATTTACTAAACTCTTACGTTTTCAACAAACCCCGCTACTCTTCAAATACCCCTTACATTCATATTAATACCCGAAAATTGTGATAAAATACCTCAAAATATCAGAAATCTGACTTACCCACTTTCGCTGCATCCATCTTGGATAGGCCGACGTTGGCTAATCCAGTTTCGCCCCAGTGAGTATTATGGTACATGAAGAGAAATCTTGGATGAAATTTGTTATGATTTCATGCATAAACTACTATTTGATACATGATCCACCATGCGTCGACCTGGGTTACCGTAACCAAGGCTACGTCGTGTTGCCGCAATATTGATTGACCCGGGTTGCGTTGTGACAGGAAACTTTATTTATAACCAGATAACCCGACTATATGATCGACATCATAGCTTTTACCATTTAATAATTTTATTAGTAGAGCTTTGCTCTCCTGTTGCAGTAGTTTAGTGTCGTAGTAGTTTAGTGTCGATTTTATTCCACGACAATGACGTTAAATTTGTTGAGCTGAGAACATATCTAACATCATGTGTCTGTTAGAAAGAACTTTCTTCATTGCACTATGAGCTCAAATTTTGAGATTTCTATCTAGATGCTCAAATAAACACAGTTAAATATCTGTTATTTTGTGATAACATGTCAGCCTTTAGAGATGACGCGTGGCCCAGTAAACAGCGTACAGGTCAAGCCAGTGAACTACATGTATATAGAGTTCACTGGGACAACAAGTCCTCGTCTGTCCAGATTACTTGTATGCACGTGCCGTCCATTAGGCCTCAACACAGTGACACCGCCTAGCAAACACAATGTTGGCCAGCGTCGACGTCGTTGGCTCAACTTTGAAACAGTATTGGGTGAATGATTTGTGTTTGCTGTGAGGACTGCATCATTTTTCTACAGATCTGTAGAAATACGATGCAGTCTTCCTACCTGCCCAGAAAACACAAGATAGTACATCATCATGTATAGATCTGTATCCCGGGATCTGTATCTATGCAGATACAGTCATGTTATTATGTCTTTATAATATTCTGCCTCCCTTCTTTGTCTACGTGAAAAGCACGATAAACAGTTCATGGGGGATATCCTTTTTTTGCTAGGGCCAAGCATTGAAACACTTACACAAGACATTCAACCAATGCTGTTTGAATGTTAGGCTAGCGTCACCGTCGTTGGCCCATCATTGAGAACTTACAGCCCCAACAATTTTCATCGTGTTTGTTGGGTACATAGCCAGCGGCTCCGGTTATCCCGGAGTTGTCGGTGACGAAATTTTGCTGCATTAGGGGAGGGGCTGTCCAATTAAATTCTGATCAATATAATTATAAATAGTATAAAGGGCGATTCCGTGGATGGCGTACGGACATCCACAGATTATATCTCAGCTTACGCAAATAATTTTAGGGCTAGAAAAAAAAATATTATCCATTTTCATATAGACTCCATGTACAAATATATGTAGAAAAAAAATTTGACCAAAAATAACACAGATCGTTCTAAATTGGAGGGAACTTGAGATGTCGTACGGACGCACAAAAAACAGTAACATTTGAAAATTCATGTTTAGTTCGAAAAAATGAGTTGAGCAATGATTTTTTCCCCACATCCTGTTGGATCTATTTCTCAGGGTGTTCTAAAAAGTGAGAAAACATAATTTTAACAGATAATTTATTTGTTTATAGACAAGGTCACAATGAAAAAATGAAAACAACATGTCGTACAGACAGTTTGGAATATGTTGTACAGACGTCTCTGAAAAATGTCAGTTGTGGCTATGTAAAAAAGTGTTTATTTTGATTTTTCATTTGAGTATGGCGGAATAGTAAGCTTAGATTATTCTAATGTGAATAGTAATCTATAGCTATAGCAAATTAAAAAAAAACTATATTTAAAAAATCTAATATTAGGTCTTAACTTCGGTGTAGAATTTTGTTAGAGCGTCTTATTTGACATATGTGAATACCGATAATTATCATGAATATAATAGTGTGCCCATCATAATAACATTTTTGTAGATCTTGCAGCTTCTTCACAATTTCTGTAGGGCATTCGAATGTCCTTTTTGGAGGGCCACACTTAATATATGTCGTACGGACAACACAGTATAAACTTCAAAATCACACATCATGGCATGTATGTTTTTTCAAATTATTTTAAAAATATAGGTTGAATGCTATGTTTCCATGTTGCTCTATTATGTGCTAATAAGGGACTAAAAAATACATTTTTTAATGTTGCAAATCATCATGACTTGTATACTATTTTTTCCAATATATATATATACAAAAAGAGACAAAAACAGGAAAATATAGTACATGATGCTGGCCATTATATGTAATATTATTTCATGCATTTGAGTTATGGCACAAAAGATGCATATGCACTGAAGACCAAAATATTGTATTAATTTATTTTGTGAATCCAAATTGTTAACTGAAGTTGATCCGAAAAAAAAGTTTCATCATATAAACAAGCTTGAAAAATACAAACTAGACAGACAGCCTTTCACATCTATTAAATTGTAACACAATGCCTGCATTGTACATGTTGTAGGGAGATGCAATTGTTTAGAACAAAATTATAGTATTTTCACAGTGAAAATATTTAATAACAGACTATAGAGATACTCATGATAGTTTAATCTTTTGTATAGGCAGAGGCAGATTCCAAAATATATCTGTAGCTGCAAAACTCGATCTGTATTAAGATAGCTGGATACCAGTGTTTCTCACTAAAATATTCATGTATCCATCTCTGATTCAATGTCAAACAAGCCCTAGGTGCCCTATGTTAGTCAATAGATTTGTTAGTTATGAAAAACCTTTTCAAATAAATGGTGAAGTTTTATACAAAAACCAATGAACATATTCAAAGGTGGAGAGTATCAATATAATGTACAGGAAATGCTGTCCGTATGACATTTTTTATGTCGTATGGACAGCATTGAAATGCCAATTGCATAAAAACTAATGATGTGAAATATTTTAAACAGCACCAGTCAAACCTTTGCTAATTAAAGAAAGAGTATTTGTAGTAACAAGATTAGGGCTGCAAAATTGATTAATTAATGTGGAAAAATTATGTTTCATATGTCGTACGGACAAATTATTAAAATAGCATGAGCAAACATTTGGTACAAAACAACCAATGTGCTTAAATTATTCAATAATTTGATTTTATAATTTGCAGAGATATATTATATTTTTAATTAAAGATAAAAACAATGTAAACAGTTCATTAATTGAAAAATCTTGATGAAAAATAGAAAGAAAAAGAAAAATTACCTTCGACCAGACATAATTATAGGATGTGAGACTAAACTATCAAGTTCGGTGTCCAACTCTGAATTACTCCCACCCCAGTACATCACTAACACATACAGGCAGGACAGAGCGTCTGGTGGCGGGGGTGTCATAGTCGCCATTAAGGATGGCTTTGTTACAAACAGAATAGACATAAACGTTGAATCTGAGCAGGTCTGGGTCAAGGTTCAGCTCCCTAAGGGCAAATCTCCCCTCATATGTAGCTTTTATAGACCACCTAGCAGCGGGGTTGCCCCACTTCATGATCTGCAAAATTCTCTGGACCAAATTAAATCGAAAAATTCTAGTGTGATTATCGCCGGGGATTTTAACTGCGGTGATATAGACTGGCCACTTGGCCTAGTTAAGCCAGGAGCTAGCGAGCGAGCCGCCAACTCCAGGCTGATTGACCTGATTAGTGAAAACTCCCTTACCGATGTCCAAACTAATCCGACAAGGCAAGGTCGAGTATTGGATATTTGTTTGACAAACAATACCTCTCTCATTAAAAGTGTCTCGGTTATACCAGGGTTATCTGACCATGATGGTATGTTTGTTGTTGACTCGGAAATAAGTCCTGTCTTCAACAGGCCGATGCCTTGTAAAACTCTGCTCTTCAAAAAAGCTGACTGGAAAAGCATTGATGAAGAATCCTCGAAATTTTGTATCAATTTCCCAGCTAATTGCGATAGGAACTCCGTTAAAGAAAATTGGGTTTCTTTCAAGGCTCATGTAAATTTTATGCTGGATAAATTTGTCCCAACTAAGGTCTACAGCACACGGTATAATCTCCCGTGGTTTGATGGCACAGCCAAGTCCCTGGGTAGAAAGAAACAAAAACTCTATAACCGGGCTAAAATTTGTAATAACCCAGACCATTGGAATGATTACAAATACATTCAGAAACTAACCAATAAACATCTAAAAAAGGCTCATAGAGGCCACATAAATAAGAGACTATCCAATGCTCTGGAGGAGAACAATACAAAACCATTTTGGAATTACATCAAGTCCTTACGGAATGACTCGGTTGGTGTAGCTCCTATTAAAGACAAAAACCAGTTGCATAGTGACCCAACCACTAAGGCATCTCTACTGAATGCTCAGTTTCAGTCGGTCTTTGTGAAAGATGACAAGAAGGGCACTTCTCCAATTCCAACCGGAGAGTCCTTTCCTGCCATCGACAATATAAATATCTCTGCAAGAGGTGTTGAGAAATTACTTTCAAAATTAGCAGTTAATAAAGCATCAGGCCCAGATCAACTCCTAAATTATTGTCTATGAGAGACCGCGAAGGAGACTGCTCCAATATTAGCAGCTTTGTTCTCACAGTCACTGAAGACAGGCGTACTTCCATCTGATTGGTTAACAGCCAATGTCAGTCCTATTTTTAAAAAGGGGGATAGGCATACAGCCTCAAACTATAGACCTGTGTCATTAACATGTGTGTGTTGCAAAGTCCTCGAACACATCATTGTTAAACACATGCTAAACTCACACAATATCTTAACAGATAAGCAACATGGATTTAGATCACGTCACTCCTGTGAGTCCCAACTCATAATTACCATCCATGACTTGTTGACATCGGTGGATGGGGGGAGGCATGTCGACTTGGCGATATTGGATTTTTCCAAGGCATTCGACACGGTTCCCCATCATCGTCTGATGTCTAAACTTTATGGGACATTATGGGATTAAAGGTGACATACATAACTGGATTTCTGGCTTTTTGATGGGGAGATCACAGAAAGTGGTCGTAGACGGATTTTGTTCTCCTGAAATTAGTGTTGACTCTGGGGTGCCCCAAGGGTCTATTTTATTTCTAATTTTCATAAATGATTTACCACAGCAAGTAAAATCTCATTGCCGCCTTTTTGCGGACGATTGCTTGCTCTATCGAGAAATTTCATGCTTGCAAGATTCAATAGCCCCTCAACAGGACCTGACCAGCCTCGAGGGCTGGTCAGACACCTGGGGTCTACATTTCAATGCCAAGAAATGCTACATTATTATGTCCACCGCTAAGGGGAAAGACCCATACTTTCATCAGCTTAATGGTCATGTTTTATCCTCTGTTAAAACCAGCCCTTATCTTGGGGTGCTTTTGTCATAGGACTTGTCTTTCTCGCCCCATATTGGTAAAGTAAGCCAAAAGGCTAGTAGTAACTTAGGTTTCATCAGTAGGAACCTCAAAGGCTGCCCAGAGAGACTTAAGGAGCTGGCCTATATAACCCTCGTAAGACCTAGCCTTGAGTATGCATCAAGCGTATGGGACCCACATACCAGACTAGACATTGATAAGCTGGAGAAGATCCGATGTCGCGCTGCCCGTTTCGTAAAGGGTTATTCTCGCTACAGAAGAGCAGATACCGACAACATAACATCAAGAGATCTTATCAACATCTTAAAGTGGGACTATCTTGCCAGCAGACGCAAGATGAGTAGACTATGCATGCTATATAAGGCGGTGAATGGTGAGGTGGCCCTGCCTACTCACATCTTACAGACGGCTGACCACAGAGTTCGCGATTCTGCCTACAAATACAAACATTTGCCAGCTAAAAAATCAGCCCTCGCCAACTCATTTTACATTAGAACAGTGAGGGACTGGAACATTTTGAAAGTGGAAGTGAAGTCAGCACCTTCACCTGCAGCATTCAAAGTCAGACTGCTGCATTCTTCATATTAGCTGCGCTGAACTTGCCAACCCCCCCCCCCCCCCCCCCCCCGTGGCGCGATAGCACAATAGTGCGTACTGCCACGTACCATACAGATACAGAATGTGAAAAAATAAACAATAACAATGGTAAAATGTTGATTTTTAGACATTTTTCAATCATATAATTTAAAAAAAAAGTTGCAACCATATTAGCTAAGGTAGTTTTGTATCATATTAGCTCATAACATAAAACTTTCAAGCTGTTTTCAAAATCAAGTTTTTTTCACTTTGTGCATGGAATCGCCCTAAATTGTATTAGAGGTAGGGCTTATCGTTTGTATATTAAATGAATGTAGGCCTACACGTGTGTTTGCATTTTATATTGTTTGTTAATTGAATTCTGAAATATCATTTCACCTATTTATATATTTTGATAATATGATCTTCGGATAAGATTGTAATATAGTAGACCTCGATTTAAAAATGGAGAAATAAAAATTTGACTAGGCCTAAAATAATTATAGGAATATACAGGCTTATCGGTACAATTGGCCTGCTATTGTCATAACTGGATGGCATCATGCACAAGTGGGCTAACGCACTTTAAAAAATCATAAAAAATATATGTCAACAACTTGAGCAATATACGAGTTTCACATTCAGGGTTAGACCATTTGGTCACTGATTTTGTTACCTATTTGTGTTAATTTGTATTTATTCATTTTATCCTGTACTTCATGTTGCAGCGCGATGTTTTCTCAAAATCGTCAAAATGTGGGTCAGCCCACTTGTGCATGATGCCATTCAATTGATCTACAAACACACAATATATAATACCGGTATTGTATGACAAAGTTATAATAATTGCAAAAAACTTTGAACGGATTTCAGACTTTCAACTTCAAACTTCGAATTTTGGGCGTTAGACTCTGGACTTCGGTTTCAGACTTAGACAACTGACAGACTTCAGACTTTGGTTTTAGACTCAGATTTTGGACTTTGGACATACTTTGGACTTCAGACTTTAGTTTTTGGACTCCAGGTTTTGAACAGACAAAACGTAGTACTTCAGACTTTGGACATAATTCCGACAGTTTTCGGACAGACGTCGGACATCAAACTTCAGATTTCGTCAGACTTCGTACAGACTCGGACAATTTATTTGTCACAACAAAAACAAACATACATATGTAACCAAATAAGCTCAAGAAATACATTATAATATATATGTTATGAGGATCAGGAGAACTGCTGATCAATGGTGGTCGCTATCATGCAAACCACTTCAGACAGACTTAGGACAGTTTTCAGACATCTGACAGACTTCAGACAAACTTCGGACAGACGTCAGACTCCTACTTTAGACCTCGGCCAGACTTCGAACATCAGACTTCGGATTTTAAACTTCTGACTTTGAATTTCACATTTCAGATTTAAGACTTCGGACAGACTTCGAACTTCAGTCATGAGAATTCGAACTTCAAACTTTGAACTTTAGACTTAGCGTTCGGATTTTAGACTTTGGCTATACTTCGGACAGACCTTGTCCTTCGAATTTTGAACTTCGGTCTTTGAATTTTAGACTTTGGACAATATAGGCTACTTCAGATTTTTTCAGACTTAAAGAGTTCAGACTTTGAACTTCAGACTTTAAAGTTCAGAAACCCCACTGGGTTTTGATACTTTAAACAGTAAAATAATAAATTGAACACCATTTTCTATACACTGAGCTATCAGTGAGTGTCACAGTCACCCAATGAGCTTTTGTGTGGAATTTACACATATTCAACACCAGGTGTCTCTGTCGTCTGTTACGTCACCGTCTGCCAACCGGCAGCCAGCAATTCATAAACGAGGCACGAGCGGTGAGGTAGATCGTGATTGGTCAGTTGTGTTTAGATGCACACCTGCCCACCCGCTGGCAACACATGGTAATCTGTGCACGCAGTGCTGGTCATACAAACCTGGGGGTATCCATGAGTGTTCCACTTTCAATTTCATATTTATTGATATTTAATTTAATGGAGTTTTTAAAAGTATGAGCTAAGCACAATTTCTACTATATACGGTATATATCAGTGTATATTCAGCCTAGATATTTTTATCTCATTTTCAGAAGCGTCAATAGTATTATTATGAATCAGGTTATTTTGCACTCTGTGAGGCCATCGTTCTAAAAGAAGCGGTGTTTTTCCCACGCTCCTAGATGCGGCAGTACAGAGAGTGGCTGTGAAATCTCTGTCCCCTGGTGGTGAATATTAGCTGATCTGGGGAAGATGACCAGTGTCTGAAGTAGAGAGAGAGACACTGGTGACACAAGTGAACATTTTCTATGACTTTTGATTAAAAAAGGCAAAACAGCAAAGCAGCTTTAATAATTATTGTGAGACAGCTCCATTTTAGCTGTCCGTATCTAGAACTATAACCCTGAAGGTCGACTGTTTGAATCTTTCACGATGCATATCTACAAATATGTATGCATGCATAGGCTACACATTGCTACATATGTGTACATGCACATGTAATAAACAAAATGTAGGCCCATTCAACCATAATTTTTTACAAACTGTTATATTGTGGAAGAAATCAGCAATAAATTTGCCAGATTGGCATATGTTTTGATTCAAATTGTGCAGACATAATGATTTTTACCCACTGGAAGTTGTGGGTCGCGGAGTTTCTAACTAGGCCAGAAAAATATATACGGTATGTTTGTTTCCAATTTTTTGTCATTTCAACCAGTGGGTAGGTGGGAATTTTTTTTTTTTTTTTTTCGAAAATCCATAAAAGAAATTTGGGTCGCACATGTTTTGATAGGGTCGGTCGGAAATCGGTAACAAACTAATTTTTTTCAGGCCTTAGACAATTCGTAATCGCCTGCACCATTGAGTAGCTCACTATAGAGGGTGATTGACATTTGCACTGGATCTAGTACTAATATAGTGAGATATTGAAATATCGACCGTTCAATATTTTTAACACATTAAAGTGTTTTCTGATTATTAGAGTCTGTAGGATTGTCAAATTTCAAGACATTTGTTGAATTTGTATATACCAATGGGAAATATTTGGTTCTCGATGATTTCCGTATTTGAACAGCCAAGCACGTGATTACTCCATGGAAACAATCGTGCAAATCGCTTAGACACTTTTTTTCTCCAGATTGTCCATATGACCATGTAGTAGATCGTGAAAAGCATTGGTATTCATTCCGGAAGTGGGTGCTTTTTGGCCATTTGGTAGCTTGAATGGATTCCTGGGATCATTAGTCATCCATACAAAAGGTATATTGTTTGATCAGCTTTCTCGCCTATTTTCTCACATAATATGATTATATTTTTGCCAACGTGATTGCAATATTTTGTGGCATTCTGGACGTCCATAAACAATTTCATTTCCCAAACGTCTTATATATAACATGTTGGGATATGTTTTTTGTTAATGCTATCAAATTGTAAATGGTGTTCATACAGTCTTATATCGTTAAAAGTACTATCAACACAATTAATTGGCCAGTGGCTTCCAGTATAAATTAATCACTATACAATGTACTTCTAAGAATAAGGAAAATATCCATCCTACTGCCTGTACCTAATAATTCCTATGAAAGTTTCCCTTGATATCATACTTTTTAGCCCGCCTTTTAATTTTAAATAAAAAAGGTGGGCTATTGCAATTGAAGTTCGGCGGCATCGGCGTCAGCATTAACATTTATTGGGGCCGCGATAACTTGAAAAGTTTTTCATGTATTCTTCCCAAATTTGTTATGCATGTTACTAATGACCAGTTCTCGGACAAGTTCAATAATGGCAGAAAAAAAAATCAAAATGGCCAACTTATTGCGATTTTTCGCCTTTTACGTCAAGAATTTGACCATGTGGGCGCGATAACTTGAAAAGTTTTTCACGTATCCTCTTCAAATTTGTTATGCATGCTACTAATAAGTATTGTAGTTCTTGGACAAGTTCAATAATGGCTAAAAAAAAATCAAAATGGATTTATTGCGATTTATCGCATTTTATGTCAATAATTTGACCTAGTGGGCGCGATAACTTGAAAAATTTTCCATGTATCATCTTCAAATCTTTTATGCATGGTACTTATAACCAGTTCTCGGACAAGTTCAATAATAGCTATTCAAATTGTGCCAGAGAAACAGTGACACCACACCATTGACCAACCTTGTTTTCAGCCACCGGTTGACACATACGTGACAGACAATCAGAGAGTGTTTAGCAGGATAGCGTTTTAAACTGGCCAATCACAAGCTTATTACGATACGCTGAAAAAGAGAGTGGGGGATTGTGACGTCATTCCATCTGCACACTGTAGCACACTGCGTATCAATGTCTACATGGGGGCAGTGTAGCTGTGGATATGCCCATTGATACTGTACATAATGATCAGTTTGCCCGGCACAGTTACATCTAAGTAAGTTTTCTTGTTCCAGTATTTGGGCATATCGTGAATGGTAACCAGCAGTCATGAACCACATGATTATGATGATCTTGCACATCTGAAACCATGCTGCAGCACTGTTTCAAGTAGGTCTATGTTGTGTTTTTCTGTGTGCTTGATGATGTGTTTACAGATGACATGCTCCATCACCCTAGGTGGGTTATAACGACAACAAGTTGTTTCACATGGCACCAGGGTGCTAATGGTTTGGCTGATGTTTTATTTTATCAGTTGGCAGTTGTGTTCTACAGTGTTTTGTGTGATTTTCTTGAGGACATGTGTTGTGAAAGCAGTTTTTTTTTCACGCTGTTGTTTTTTTCCCCAGTCAGCTTTGTTGAAGAGGGTAATTAACTTTCTGTTTCTGTCTTAGCGACCTTATATTCCAAATGTTCAATAGTTCGAAGCAAGGCCGTAGCCACCAGTCCGGTTGGTCCAGTATTTACCGGATCAATATTCGCCAGAAATGCACCATTTCAAATGGCAAATTTCGAAATTTTCGTGGGGCGGGGGGCATGCCCCACACACCCCTAGACAACCCCACACACCGGAGTAATCAGTATCCTGTGGCTACGGCCCTGCAAAGGTTCCACAGTCAACGGTTCGAAGATTCGATAGTGCCAATGTTCGATAATCCAAAAGTATTTCTATTTTGAAGGTTCGATGGTCCGATGTACTAATTTGCAACGGGCTCTCTTTATGCACATTAAAGAGTTACCGTTAACGTCTAGATTAAGATCATCATTCCATGAATCGTCCTCCTAATCGTGAAATGTCCATCTTGTACTTTTTCTCCAAAACATTGTAAGCAATCCACATGTCACTGATGTGAGGCTGCCATTGAACATGTTGAACTAACAGCATTGTTACTGTAACCAGGTACATCACTCACATGACAAGATCCCCCTTAAAGCGGCTCCGTGCGGGGACATACATTTTGCTCTTAATTTTGTACTAAAGTAGTGTATCACAAACATCATGGTTTTATTTTTTTCAGAATTTTTAGATTTAAAAGATTTTATCAACAAATCCTGGTAAAACCTAAACAATTTTTTTGTATACCTAAACACGTGCTAAAGGATGTTTGAATTTTCCTATTGCATTCTGCCACATGTTGATGCTGTCGGCCCATCGTTAAGCAGACAGTCGGTGCTGTAACCATTTGGTGACTTTGCTCATGCTGTCTGAGATAGTCAGTATTTGTGGTCTAATGTGTTGTATGATATAAACAAGCTTGTTTACATGACAATATACGTCTCGGAAATAGAGCTAGTTTCGTCTTTTAAAATGCTTTAACATTGTTTTTTTTATATTTCATTTAGGATAGGCTTTATAGCTACATATAAATTATAGCTTTATAGCTATATATAAATTAAAATTTTCAAAACTGACAAAATTAAAAATTCTCATCCCACGGAGTTCCTTCAAGTGGACCAAATAGGACCACTATACAGATATACACGGCTCTCCACTATATTGATAATACGGACGCTGGACTGGCAGATTGACTTTCGGACTATTGAAACTTCGGACTATCGAAGCTTCGGAATATAGACTTGTGATTTATGTCGCTGTCGATCAACACTATGCCATGGTCTTAAATTCCGAGGTGACACAATTAAATTTAGTAATGCTGGGCTTGTTGGTGCAGTATAAATCAAGAATGAACGATTTCTGAACATAGTTTTAAGTGCCTTTGCACTATTTGTATTGTTTTCACCTTTGCCAGTTTTGTGGTTCTGACCTTTTAATATATCTGACTGTTTTGTAAGGATGTGTATTTCAGACCATAAATAATAATTATTAACTAGAAATGAATTTTTTTTTGCTTCGTGTTGCCTGTTACTGTTTTCTTTGTATCACAACCAAAGGTAATCTACAATAATGTATTCCACTCTTACCTAGTGTCCCAGGTGTAAGCAATTCCTCCTTCGGGTTATAAGCGCTAAATTGTTTTACAACCATGTAGCTTGCGCATACAAGCACAGCAAGGAACTTAATTTATTTCGTTTCTTTTTCAGAATCACAATAGATAAACAATCAGTATAGGATACCATATCTTTATCTTCTGACTAACTTCCTTTGACCTAAGAGCTCCACTATATCTGTCTGTTTTATCCAACTGAGTGTATACATTCAATCGTTGTAGTTCTGGTACAGTACATTTTTAAAACTATCGTTTTTGTCGAAACATCACATCAGGCATTTGAAGGTATTCAAAAGGAATACGTATCTATACACATCATTGTTGTATTGTACTCTAATGTTTATCATGTTTGTGTAGGCCTATTGTATATTAGTTCATAGGCCATTAATGTAAATTTGACTTTATCATTATGCTAGTGATATATCTTCTTGTCTATAATAGTAGCCATCCATCCACACGTTAAAATATACTGCCCATCGTGGCAGTGGCGGAGCGAGGTTGACTCACTCCTCCCCCTGCCCCACCCAGACCCCCTCCCCCCAAAGGATGCGATTCGACGTGTCTGGCAGTCGCATGCAACTGCCACTCTGTGCGTCCGACAACTTGAAAATAATTAGTTTTTGAAATAATTAATTACTATTTTTTTGTTTTTAAAAACTTAAAATGTGTAATACTGCGTTGTACCGATTATCAGTGGCTGGTGTTGACAGCAGCGGTATGCCTGGAAAGCAGGGGAAAACCTCAAATAATGACATCACAAGAGAATTTCCAAACGCATGCCACAAACGCAGAAATCCAACAATATATTGTGAACATAGTATTATGACAAAATATTGGTAAAATAATTCACTCGTTATTTCTTTTCGCAAGTATGATTCAACACAAAGAGTGTCATTTATTCAGCATATAATCTCTAATTTGAGTGTAAATTAATTTAACTATTTGGTTTAAACATATTTATTTTCGGATTGGAACAATGCAAACAAATGTAATACAAGGCTATTTCGGTGTATGTATATTTCATTGCGATGGCGGCCATCTTGGACTTCGTCAAATTTAGGACCTTAACAATGGTCAGATTCTGGTAGATTCTTGTTTAAGGACAGCATTTATATTAAGAATGAAAATGCGTTGAGAAACTTATACATTTTTAGACGTTTCCCGGGATGACGGATCAATGCTGGATCTCCAAACGCACAATTTGCGTTTTGTCATGCGGCAAACGGAGCACAGGAATCAACTGTACATGTTAGGCCCCTATTCACCTATTAAGGCTAGACAAACTGTTATAAATACATGCTACCTGCTACACTTATATATTCTTGCTACAACCAAGGATTGCCACAACCCAGCAAACACTAGCTCCCAACGAAACCGCCGATCGCAGAGCAACTCCGGGCTCTACCTGGTGCTAAGCAAACACGATAGGCCTACATTGGCCATTTGCTGGTTTTATGCTTGTCCATTGTCGCACTGTGGTCCAACATTACCCCGACATTGGCTTAAATGTAGCCTACTATCTTGTTCGCTGGTTGTGAGCTAGCTGTGTGTGTGGGGGGGGGGGGGGGGGAGGGGTTAAACTGTAACACTTACTATAATCTCTTGTATTTTCCAATAGTGGGTGATATATTTTTTAACTGGTGGAGAAAGTATGTAACGTACGTTAGCCCTATTATGTCTAGAGACATGAGATACCGATACATAATACATTATAAAGATTTTATTGGTTATTTATTTAACTCTTTCTGCTGATCACGACTATTGTCGTTTTTATTCTGTTTTATTAGGCGACTAAATCACTGTTATTGGGAATGAAATGTCTTTCTAAACATCAAGATTTGGAAATATTTGTGCCCCCATTTAAATAAATATAAGTAATTTTCAGCCATTTGAAGTTGTGGGTCGCGGTAGCGACACACAACTTCAAGTGGCTGAAAAATTTAATAAATCACCTCAGCAGGACAAGTGTTAACCGTTTAGATTTTAGCCTTGGCACATTTATCATTTTATTTATTATATGCCTGGCCTTATGTTTTTGATTTACCGACCATTGTGTTTTGACAGTTTTAGGCCCGAGAAATATTAGCCTATAATACCGGTAATTATGATGAGATTATTATAGTAGGCCCATATTTGCAATGTTTACTAGTCTACCCGCCGTCAGATTAACTTGTATCGCATGTTTTAGACCATCTGGCATGTAATGCAATTCAGGGCTAAAAACAAACTTTAATTTAACCAGTTTAATAGTTTTATAGAGGGACGTCGTAATTTCAAATTTGCTACATGTCAAATGTTCGAACGTTTTTTGATGAAAAGTCGCCGCGTGACTCGAACAAAGTCCTTGAATAATTTCATCAAAATCGGTTGAGAATTGACTGAGAAATCGGCGAAAAACATGCGATACAAAGTAATCTCAAGGCGGGTATAGGGCGGGGGCCCTAGGGTAGTGGTTAGCACCGCTGCCTTTCACGCCAGAGTCCGGGGTTCGGTTCCCGGTCTCGGCGGTTTGAAAGAAACAAAATTGTTTCTTCCCCATCCACGTGTGAAAGTTAGTATTGTGGGGAGCCTCCGTGACCGAGAGGTAGCGTGCTCGGCCTCAGACCGCCAGGGCTCGAATTTCGAATCCTGTGTCTGGAGGACAGTGTCATCTTAATCATCTCACCATCCTCAGGAGGTTCTCCTGGCCCAGTTTACCCTATATGTGCACAAAGGTGGCCTAAAGCCCGATTCATTTCATTTATTTCAAGGCGGGTATAAGGGCCTATCCGGCAAACACGAGACATTGAGTAATTGTTGGTTCAATGTTGGTCCACCGTCTACGATGCTGGCCCAACATTGAACCAACATTATTAGCCTACTCATGTTTCGTGTTTGCTGGTTATGCAAGATGTTTTATCAGATCTAGACTACCATTGATTATTATTATGAATACGATGTTTATTTAGAAACCCAGTTTAAATCTAGGCTCCAGCCTAGACTTATAATGATGATGATCTTTGAAAAAAGTGAGAATCCTCTCCGCTGATTAACGACCCGCCCCCTCCCCTCATATTCAAAATGTGGGGTGATTTTTTTGGCACGTGTGATCATGATTATGAAGAATGGGCCCATTATTTCTCCGTTAGGCGTTCAATAGCCCAACGTTTTTGTAATGTTAACCCAGCGCATATGATGCTGGTCCAACATTGTTTCAACTCTGGTAACGTCGTGTTGTGGCGTCACGTGTCTGGTTTGTTATTGTTTTCTTTTGTGTTGATTGTGAAAATGTGTCACTGAATTGTGATTGGACAACAGGGCCACACCACTCTCTGTACTGCACACGTCACTGATGACCTGAAATGACGCGCGTGCACCCAGGCTCGTCCTACCGGTACACGCGCACCTGCCAGACACTCACTCGCCTGATTCTGCTGTTCTCACATGAATATTTATGAGGAGATTCCCCTAGTCCTACACGTGACTTATGACGTAGTTTTGGAGAGGGGTGTCAGCATCACTGAGTGTGTCCATGTACACATGATACAGGAAGAGGAGGAGACCTCTTGTGACGGTTGAGGGGGGGCGCCAAACTACTACTCTCATTAACATATTATTACGGTTCCCGTCTTCTGCCCACCAACCGGGATAGAGTATTATTGTCCCTCCCATGTTGTGTCACGAGTGTGTGTGATGTGGCACTTCTCTGTTTGCTCCATAGGACCATACATTCAATGTACTGCACCCGGCCCAGAATATCTACTACGTCAGAGAGGCAAATGTCAACGGCAAATTCTACATTTGATTTATCTCTCACCTTCCTGTAAAGTCAACAACAGTCTCAGTATTTTACTTGAGGATAAGAAAGCAAGGACGTTTTCAAAAGGACATTGAGTTTGATAATAATACGTATAGACTATATTATTTTGAATCTAATCTATAGACTTAAAGTTATAATTAAAATCCCCCGTATGTCGGGATGTATATCAGGTATGCGAGTATGGCAGTGATGCCGGCTGTGTACACAACACGTGGCGTCTATCTAAAGAACATGTTGAATACGTGCGATCATTGTCAGTGATTAGAACTGGCATACTGGTGGCCGGCAGGTTTGTAGGCCCTGAATCTTCACTTGGTTTGTGAGGACTTGTAGACTATTAAATTTAAAGGAGGCTCATAAGTTATAGTTAAGCCTTTGGCCCTATGGCTATGCCTATGTGATGTCTACAGTACAGTTAAACTTACAGTACAGTGCAGTCTATTCACTAAATTGGAGTTCAACAGCTGATTAGAGATATATTGTCTATAATCGTGTACAACTTTAGTCGGCAAGTGTTGACTTGTGAAGGGATTTTAGTTAGGCCCTAACAAAAAAAGAAGCTTAAAGGCGAGCAGTTTGTACTTTGGTTATGACACGCCTTGCCAGATTGAGTGGTGACAGTGATGGAGGATGTGGTCAATGTCGACAAGAAGCAAGGGTACACCACCACCCCGAACTTGATCAAACAGATGGAGGTGCAGATGAGAGGGGATATCTCTCTGCAGATGAGCAGATACAAGTTCCTGGAATCACACTACCTCATGCCACTCCAGAGCATTGCTATCTGTTGTCAGATAATTCAGCTAATTGGGTGTGCCCCAAAAAAGCTGATGTTAACAATGGCATGATTGCCTTGAATATGACTGTGACATCAAATGATCCCTGTCTGCAAATTCAACCTGCTCATAATAAAAAGCTCACAGATGATACAGATGCAGAAGATGATGATTTCAGTTCCACTAGGACATCTCAGTCCGACACATTAGTCACATGGAGAACAGTCTTTACCCTTACAGTATTACTTTTTGCCAATTTGCTCAATTATATGGATAGATTCACTATTGGAGGTAAGACATGATAGACTATCTTAACTTTGGCCGTAACTTTAAACATATTAGGTCATGTATTATTCAGTGATTCAGGGTTTGTAATAGATACATGTAACGTTAAAACACTGCCGGGGCCGTATGTCTGCAGAATGCCATGGCAACCCCAATATCATCACAATTTCTAGGCTTGTTATCATGGTTATTGCAATCTTTTCATTTGATGTAGCCTAGGTTCTGAATATACTATATATATTTTTGATATCATATGGTGTGCCAGTAAATTGTGCAGGCGGGTCAACTTGTCAATTATTATTTAAAAATGTTTTAAAAACTGTTCGAATAAACTTATGGAACCTTAAACATGTTAAAGCCTTTGTACAAAATATAGCTTATATATACCGTTACCGGGCCGAGCAAGGTGCCCTAAGTTCGATTAGATCCTAAGTTCGATCATTATTTGATTTTGGAGGCCAGCATACTTCCACTGTGGGATTTATCTGGAAATTAAACATAGCCCAGGTATTAAAAAAAACGGGAATGGGCGATAACATAGCACTTGCTTGGGATTAAACATCAGCAAAATAAAGAGAAATTTTATTTTATTTGACATAATAATATTATGAAAATACGTTTTTGGGTCGTTTTATTTTTTCCATAACATTTATAACATGAGAAATAAGTTCATATTTCAAATAGAATCATTTTTTTCCTCAAACAAATACTTTTTCGTGGCATTTATGGTTTGAGGCTATGCCCTAAAACGTCCAATAGTGTTTAGCATCCAAGCGTTAAGCGCTGGTGGAGGTGTTCGAACTTGGGAACAATTTTAATCACCTGTGCCTAAGTTCGATTTGTGTTCAAAATAACTTTATTTGGAAATTATTTAGTTGCCATTATCTCTATTTATTTTTGTTCAAAATGTGTTTATCTTATGTCTCTTTCCGGAAAGCACTTTCTGATGTCCATCTCCATGTTTTTATAGCTTTGAGGTGAATATGTTTCAGGGAAAAGGTTTTCAAAATGGTTTCACGTACAGATTAATAAAATTTATAGTTGGTAAAAAGCTGAAATAATGAAAAAAATATTTATTTTCTAAATTTTCACTCGTACTGCCTTATTAGTGAATCCAAGTGAATAAATTAGCTATAAACTATGAATAGTCTGGAAATATGGCATAGCCTGGTCAATTGTTCGTCTTTCTACATGTTCTAAAGGCTCTGGTCCTCATGGGGGACCTTCATCGAACTTAGGCACACCCCACTCGAACTTAGGCACTTGATTCCCAACGTGAAAAATTGATTCATCTCTGGTCGTCTCAAGCACTTTTTCATAATTTCGTGTTTTTTTGGTTCCACATTTACCTGTTTACATGTTTTATCAACACAGCCAGCCAGAAAACTATTTTAACATGTGTATGTCCGGATAAATTCAATAAACTGCTTAGGTGCACGAACTTAGGGCACTTTGCTCTACCTTGATATATATATTCTAGTCAACTTTTAGTAAAGGTGGACTATACCCATGATACCAGGGATTTATGTCAAAAACTAAATTTTGGAAAAATACCCCTGGCAACATCAAGTTTTTAGTGGAAGGGACATGTATGATGTATTTTCAATATAGGCCTACATGTTATGAGCAGTCAACCTAGGCCACTTTACCATTCCCCAAAGTGACATTTCCTATTCAAATGAACATCCTATGAGCAGCCATCTGCCTTAAAATGCCACTTTTCCTGTGTCATAACATGCATAAAGGGTGGCTGCTCATAGCAGGTTCTACTGTACATACGGTACAGGTCTCTCTCTCTCTGTTCATTTATAATCATAGTTTATATTTGGCTACTAAACCACGATGTCATTTCAATAATTTATAAATAAATAAAAATTGTAGTGCCAACAGGGTACTGCCCATGCAAAAAAAGAGTTGCAGTGCCCATCACCTTTTAGTTCCCTGCTTACTACAATCATTTTTGTGGACTTTAGATAACTTTAAATTTGCCTTCCCCCTGGTTTATTGTTATCATGGTATAATTGTGCAAAACAAAATATTTGTTATGGTTGACAGATTCACCGCTTGTATAAATTTGTAAAAAAAAATAGGTAGGCTATTCATCACCTGATCACTTGTGATTCAACTGTTCAAGTGTATGATAAAATAAATTGAAAAATTAAAATTGAAAAGTTCAACAAGTATGTAATGCTAAAGAGGTGGGACCCGAGAGGGGGGTAAAGGGATACGTTACGGAGCGTAGTCAAAGTAACATTAAAAAGTGTTACAAAGGCCAGCCGGTATTATATATATACCGTCAAAAATCTTCCAAAATAGGGTTAGGCTACGTAATTGTTGAACGTTCCCAACAGCATGCATGCTTTGTAGGTAAATTATGTTGCCGTCTTACAGATAGTTTGCCCCGGCCCAGTGTTCAGCACAGACAAGAAATAGGTGGGGACATTTGTCTCACTACCCTTGAACAAAAGGAGACATTTGACCTTTGATTGCGTAATTGACGCTTGGTGTTCAACACAGACAAAAAATAGCTGGGGACATTTGTCTCACTACCCTGAAAAAAAAAGGAGACATATATTTGACAGGTCTCTAAGTGCGTAATTGACGCGCTATCGCGGCATGTGCTGAACACTGCCGGCCTACATCAATTTAAAGAGATTTGAGTGGTCTTAGGCGATTTTTTATTATTTAGTTGGTTGACAAAACCGCCGGGTCATGAAAATGCAAAATCCGAAAAAATGAATAGCTAAACTTGTAAGTAGATTTAGATGAACACAGATTGTTTTATTTAAAAAAGGTTTCTTCACAGCCTGCTAGTTTTGGATTTGTATTTTTTTCTACCATACGACTACTAATTTATATAGAAAAATAAGTTGACTGGTACAAAAATTAATGTCATTTTTTTTTAGTTCCTCCGACCCCGAGTTAGTGAACGATAAAGTTGACCAGTATTTAAAAAAAAAAATGTAGATTTTTTTGTTTTTGTCGTCGTCCTGCCCATAGGTTTCAAATAATAACTTCTGTCAACCAACTAATATAAAAAATACTGGGCTTATGTCCAGAATAAACCCGAGTTAGAATAGTTAACAGCTTGGCTGACATCTTTTTGGCTAAGATATTGAGGATATGTCGCAGACACTGTTTATAAATTCTGCTTGCGGAAGTGGAGTTATGAATTGTTGTCCTATTACTACACTGTTTACTATCAAGGTTGTATAGTCCATGTGGTAATCTTAAAGACCTCAAATTGAGGTTATCAATCTCTAGATCGGCATTCAATGGATTCACTATCACCTTCTGAAGTTATCGATCTATTATCATTAGGCCAGACCTAAATCTATGCTTGTTTCAGATTTTACAGCACACCTTTCTTTGGCTATTTTTCTTTTCTTTTTTGTCATGAACACAAAATCACCGAAATCAAGACCTTTCGAACAACCAACTTGTGAAAATATTTTAGGGACATTCAGAAGTCAGGAATTGTCTCAAGGTTGACAATGTTGTTTACAACATTGCTGGGCTTCTGTTGCATTGGGTGGTCTGCAAGGTGTGTGTTTGGCTGGGGAATAGCTGTTATTATATAGTACATTGTATGAAATATGTTTGTACAATAAGATAGTTGACTCTCCCCTGCCCACAATGTGAAATCAAACACTGTCAGTGCTGCTCCTCATATAAATCAATAGCAGTGTTGGGGGGTTGGAACTACATTTAATGTAAAGAACTTGCTACTCTATCCAGTTTGTTTTTACCTCATCACCTGATTACAATGATGAAATTGTGGCTTTGATTTGATGATGAAAAACAATACATATTTTACCTGATATAAAAAAATCAGAAAAATAAATACGGATGGAGATCAGCTTTCATTTTTTATCCAATTATTTGTTGTTATTATTGTCATTATTAATTCTTAATCATCATCTTCCCTTTGGTGCTTCAAAGGTTGAGAGTATGTCCCTATAAATAAAATACCCGGTATGCATATTTATAAGACATTGCTGTCAGATGGACAGCAGTTCACATCCAGCTAACACGAGACGTTGACCATGTTGACTCACTGCTGCTCTGGGTATTACTGGTCACCGTCTGTGACGATATTATGCTGTCACTACTACCCAACAACAAACTTTGAAATCATTCACACATGTGTCAGAGAGGTCTCAGAACATTTTTTGACTGAATTTGCATACCCGGACCAATATAATATATAACTCAATAAATATTGATTTTTTGGGGATTTAAAACACTGCTACATGAAAGCAGCTGATAGGCCTACACGTTGACACCTTAACATCTCCTGATCATCATCACCTGATTTATCAAGCTTTTTTATTAAAATTTGCTTAAAAATTAAGTCTAGACATGCATGCACAGGTTTTAGAAAATGACCTGTTTAACATCCAATTTAAAAAAATATATTTAAAATCTTGACTAGTTATAAACAGTGATAAATATTTCTCTCTAAATAGTTCTAGGGATAACCAAGGTATACCTGACACAAAACCTCAAGATCATCTGGCATGTATATTTTAGACAATTGTCTCTGAAGTCTTACCCTGACTGTGAAACTACCCTAGATATGTAGGCTACATGGTGGTGGTGAAAGTGGATGGATTCCACGAATTCATGCTTTTAGAGTGTGAGGAAAATCTGGGAAAAACGCACAAAGAATAAAATCCACATGGATCTATACAAATTTTTAGAGCATACAACAGTACAATGTCTACAAGAACAACACATAAAGCACATTTTTCAGTAGGCCTACATGATGTCAAATAAATGTCCTCTCCAGGGCAACTTTACTAGTAGATGTAGTTAAATTAGATTAAAATTGTTTGTTCTGCAACATGAAATAACTTGGTCTATAGAAAAGATGTTAGTTGGTTGCTTGATATGATATGGCTGAAACACTTATCAGCTTTGGTATATAATTAATTAATTTCCACTGATTTAAAGCATTAATCATGACATTATGTTTTTAAAAACAAACATTTAAAAGCTCTAGATAGATATAGAGAATTAGCTAAATACTAACTTGTCCTGGACATTTATTCATTTTTTCCGACTGCCTGCACTGAATCTTGACTGCATATTCTTGAGAACCAATTAATAATTTAACCAAAAGACATGGCCTTAGCAGTGCTTAGACCATGTAGACAGACATTGTTTTTCAGATAGGTTTTATTTTGATCATCAGAAATGCCAGTAGCAGTAACCTAGTCTGAAGAAAGTTATAAACTCCGAAACAATTGTTTTATTGCAGTAAGTGAGTGTGATCATGGATTGTTTCTCCTTGATCATGTTGATGGCCCAGTGGTACGCAATTTGGTTTAAAATACACTTTTTGTAATGACCTTAATCAAATTGGACTTGCAGTCCAAAATTCCCTTTTGTGACCAGTTAATAGTTAACATGCTAGATCTGTTAATATACATGATATAATTATTATAAATAATACCTTTTATGGATAATTCGCCTATAATTCTAGAGTGTCAATCTCAGAACAAGGGTCAACATGGTCAAATGAAAATGTATGAAATGTTTTTGTTCACATGTTCCAATTTTATGAACCTGTTTAAATATAATTTAAAACATGACTAATAGTCATAATTATTTAATATTATTGATATTATGTTCATCCAATTAAGAATGTTAATATATGTGTAGTATTAAAAGTGTGGATAAATTATTTTGATTACAAGCTGATGCTTCTCCACAGACCAGTTCAGACCGCTATCTGGCTATATCATGTACATATCCAGATATCAGTTCCATGATTATCACTTATAATTATTCATTTCCTGACGGGTCTCTTTAATTGTGGTGGTATTTTTACCGATCATTGCACTAATCGTGTGATGGTTCAGTTGTGCTGTATCATATCGTATGATTCTTAGTCCACTCAGCTGGTGCACGAGTACCGGCAGTTAATGAATGAAATACCTGCTGTCATCCGTTGTAGTCGATCGATACGGCCGCTGCCCTACCATGCTGACTTTGAGCACCAACCTCTGACTGTATACATGTAGGCCCATCCTAGCAAACACGATACGTTAAACCAATGCGATTTAATGTTGGGCCGACGTCGCAGACGTCGGACCAACATTAAATCGGCATTGGTTTAACGTGTCGTGTTTGCCTGTTAGATGCAGCTGTCCATGGTAGGGGGGTGTCTGGGGGTGTGCGCTCAATTCGGCGCTGCTGATTGCACAGTTTCTAGGCCACCATTGTGTGGGCGGAGGCGAGACTGGATCCCAGCGTGACACGCAAGGAGAAGGGCCTTCTATAATATCTGGCAACTTGCCAATATGTATTTAAACGTAAAGCCGTTAATCCACTTCAACATGCACTCACCCTGGCAAATACATGTATACATAGATACAATGTTGGTTCAATGGTGGGCCCCCGTTTGCGAAGCTGGTTCAACATTTAACCAACATTGTGTCAATGTATCGTGTTTGACCTACACGGTTTTCAACACAGGGTCATCATGGTCGTAGGAAGCATTGGCTGATGTTTGTACAGTGTAGTTATCTGTTCAATTTTTTGTAGTTTCACATACATGCATTTCAAGAAGACTTTTAAATAATAAATAACACTAAGTCATGTAAAGTACTACCGTATCCATTCATGATATAGTATTAAAAAACGCAGTCTATTTCACCAAAGCAGAGATCTATGTCTTAATTTAAAAAACATTCAGCCCATTGCCACATATACAGGATACCAGCATATTAAATATAATTAGTACAAATGTTATGTAAATGTTCACACAAATGAATGGCTGATTGAATGACTTGTCTACAATATCCTATGTCAAGCTGATAAGTAAAAACATGAAAAAATGGGGGGAATTATGCAGGGTTCATTCCAGTGGTATGGTGGGGGGGGGGGGGGAGTGAAGCCTGAAGGGCATCTATATAACTACCTTCTCTACCCCACACTCTTATAAATTCTTGGAACATGTGGAATGAGCAAGGTTGTTATCCATGGCTTCATTGCAATTTATTTTTAAAACTTTCTATTCAAAAGTTTGGTGCAGCATGTTTTTAGTTTTTATTTAGAAATCGGGATATGTCTATAGATATATATATGTACACTTCCATTAACCATGTTAACATGATTAACCCTTACAACTCTGAATTTATTTTGTTTAAATCATGGAGACTATAAGGGTTAAATAATTTCATTTTTAAATCATCATAAATGTCTTAGTTAACGCTTTCTGTTTCATTAGAATACTGGTACCTATGTTATAGGTGGTACCTATGTTATAGGTCTAGGGCCATTGTAAATATTTCAATTCTTTTAGTGCGGGGAGCGTTTGTCAGAATGTCAGATTCTCACTTATAAAGATGGTCCCAGCGCTAAAAGGGTTAACCATCCTACTTCATAACTAGTCGAGGTGTAGATTTTTTGTTTTTAATTGTTCAACTTCACTCTCTAACTAAACCTAAATTCAACTTAAAACAGGAGCTTTCAACAGCATACATGTTTGTATATGTAATATTTTTATATATCCCCCACATCTGCCTGTGCCAAAAATAAACACCCTTCTTCTATCCCTCACACATCCTTGAAGGGATAATAAATGCCCTTAACTGAAAAACTAAACTAGAAGCAGAGGTTGTGGTACCAATGAAGGAATACCAGCTGTGCTGATTTATTTAATTTTTACAAAACAAGTGAAGATTTACCAATTAGTCTATAAAGCCGTTGTTAATATTATTATTTTTTGTAATACACTGTAAGTACCAGTATCGTAAGGACTATCTAAGCTAAGGGCCAGTACTTAATTATCTAAAGTTACTGGCCTTTTGAGCCACCGGTACTACCTCACAGCAATAATATTTAGTGTTAATCTCTTTTATTTGGGAAATTTTGGTCATGAAACATTGCGCAGCCCACCAAAATATATATATCATAACACAATGTGTTAGCTACTAGTTAGCATGCCCTGTCAAAACTCTCCTGCTTATACATGTATGTTATACAAGGGGTGTACACACCCTGTTGCACACCACAAATTTTTTATACACTCTGTCAGCCCAATCCTAGCCAACACTGTATCATAATATTATTAATGATTTAGCTAATAGTTATTTTTCAATATATAGAAACCAAGGCAAAATAAACCAATCAAAATGTTTAATGTTGTGTTTCAGGAGTGCTAACTGATATTAAACATTTTTATGACATCAGCAACAGTGAAGCTGGTCTGCTTCAAACATCATTTATCTGCAGTTACATGATATTTTCACCAATCTTTGGATTTTTGGGAGATCGATACAACCGCAAAATAATCATGGCAGTAGGAATCGCATTCTGGTCTGGTATCACCCTTGCCAGCTCATTTATTCCAAGTGATGTAAGTTTTTGTCTTCTTCAAAATCTACAGTACTAGTAGGCCTACTGACTTAGATCTGATATATTTAACCCTTTGATGTCCGAATTTACCATTGTTATCCTAATCCTCTACAAGCCGCGAATTGCTGTCGCAATTCTCGACTTGTAGTGAATGAAGATCAGGGTTCATTTTGTTTTGAAAATATTGCACAGCAATTTGCAACAAAGCTCAACATTCATTGGCTTTTCCTATGATTAAAAATGACATATTTCGCCAATCAATTGCATATTTCTTTAGCAAAATTTGGCCAAAATTGTGTAGCTTTTCGCTGCGCGATACTGAACAAGTTGAACCCTGTAGATGATTTGAAGTGAGCGGTGGCAATACAAAAAATAATTTTTATTATTAAGACAGTTCCATGAAAGTCATTCTTCAGGGATACAAAATGATGCTTTCATGCATCGTGAGGGTTTAAAGAGTTAAACAGCCCTACCTGGAGCGCTGTTTGCTGTATTCTACAGTGTCCGGCGCCACAGCTATTTGTTTTCTAAATACAGTTGTAGCAGCAGAACTATCAATTCTTTATTATATTATTTGGATGATATCATGCACAACTGGTCTAACCCATTTTTTGGTGTTGAAGCATTGAAGGTTTTGACCTTTCTGGTAAATCAGGCAGCTGAGATAAAACCTTTAAAAGCCTAACATGGAATGTACATTGGATGTACATCACTGAAATTGTATGAAAAAATAATTCCAAATGTGGTTTATGCAAAATTCAATCACTTTAAAGCTGGTTACATGAAGGTTAGACCATTTGTGCATGTTGTTTTTTCGTTTGGTCTAACCCACAAATTTTTTAATTAATCACTGATTTTCAAAGAATTATGCTGCCTAATCCATGATAAATTGAAAGAATTTCGTATATGCATCCACATATTAAGGAAATATGATAAAAAACAATGAAAATATATTTTATTGATAGAAACAACTTGATAAATTCAAGAGTTTCACATTGAGAGCTAGACCATTTGGTCACTGATTTTATTTACCTGTTGTCTTTATTTGTCTTTATTCGTTTTATCATGTACTTAAAGTTATTATGTGATTTTTTACATACTTTTCCCTCTTTAAATTCTTGGACACGTCCATTCATCCTTTTTGACTTGATCAGAAGTGAGGGTTAGACCATTTGTGCTCTATGAAAATCGCCAAAAAGCATCATGGATTCATGCGCAAACAAATTTTGGTTTGTACCACAGAATGTGATTGGTCTAGACATCCGGCTCTTTTGTCAGATAAAACTTGTGGTGAGAGCTTTCAAAAACACCCAAAATTGTCAAAATGTGGGTTAGCCCACTTGTGCATTATGCCATCCATTTCACAGTGCTGTTATGTGCATACCACTTGGGATTTTGTTTGGTGACATTTTGATCCCCTAATAATCAACCCTTTAATTACGGCGACTGACGGTTAAATGCTCATTTACGTGTTTGCGAAAAAAGTTTGTGATGTTCAGATCTTTAATTTGGTACCGTCATGTTCAACAATGTGACACAATGACCTGATAAACTTTTGAGAACAAACGAAAAAAATTCCAACTGATCTTTCATGCTCGGAACTGTCAGGCACATTTGATAATAGCCTTTGGGAACAGCCGATTGTTTTAAAATGTTTTTTTTAGTGGCCATTTTGATTTTTCTAATTTTAAATCTAAAACAAAATGTTAGGTCTGACATCAGGATAAAATATGACAAATTTTGTGAGGAATAATTTTAAATGTTTGACTAGCAGTAACTGAAGGCTGCTTTCCTGTTAGCTTCCTAACGTTAAATATATTTTACATTTATAATGAGATTTAATGAACCATATTTTTAGTCTTTAGTATCTGCTGTTATTGAAAAGAGATATCGCTGTTATCTAACATTTTTTTTGTGCATAATTTATTATCCCCGATCAGTTGTTTTTAGCCCTCAGGCTATTTGGTTGAATGGTAAATATTGTCTTACCCATGATGTCTATACGATTGATTTGTGTCCCCTTGTAAACTGTGTGTGATTGACTTAAAAGCACATATTTTTATTTGATTGTTTTGAAACTTAGCCAATGCAGAGACACCAACTATCCTGATTTTCCACCTGATCTCTCGTCTTCCGAATTACTCTGTCAATTTTTTTTAATTTTCTACATTTTATTCTTACTTCAAACTTATATTAAAATCATTATTTTCAATGACTGCAATCATAAATTTCAGTGAAAAGGCCCTCGAGAAGTCACCAATTGGTCTCTATAATTCGAAAATTTCCCATGTGCTTGGTCGGCCGTGTCTTACTATTTTTTCTTATCTTCCATTTTTCCTCCCTTCTAATGACTTACTCGCCAGACAAGTTTTAAAATGACATTGATTAGATTTGAAATGGCCACCACTCAGAATGTTTATATTTTTCCCTGTAAGTGTCGTGCTTATTTTTTTATCATTCACACAAAAAAAAAGCACATACAAACATTTCAGGAAATTTACCTAAGTACTGTCAGTGTGATTCTTATAATTTGGTAGACATCACATCTTTTTATATATACATAGTTTCATGTTTAGAATTTAGGAATAAAACTTGTGAAGAAAACAAAATTTCAACTGGATAATTTTGTAATTCCAAGATTATCCGGTTGAAATTTTGTTTTCATCACAAGTTGTTTTTTTTTCACCTCAATTCATGGTATTCATATTTTTTCAGAAATATATAGTGTTCCTCCTAATGCGAGGACTAGTTGGTATAGGAGAAGCTAGCTACTCCACAATAGCACCTACCATCATTGCTGATCTCTTTGTGGGAACGAAGAGAACCAAAGCACTGTCTGTGTTTTATTTTGCAATTCCTGTTGGCAGGTTAGTGCTTTTTGTGAATATATAGGTTGCACTGAAATTAGACACATACATGTATAATATGTCCCAAGATTCATTATATCACGATTTTACAATAATTTCCTATTTCTCAATCATCATTTTTTTGTGTAGCGTGATATTACAAATTTCTACATATTTTCTCTCCCATCTTTGATTTACAGCTTAGTAATATTGTGATGATAACTTTTCAAACACGTATTCGGGAAATATTAATTTGAAATATTAAAAATACATACATGTATGATACACCAGGGAGCAATTTGTTCAGTTTCGCATAGCGAAAAGCTACACATTTGTGGCAAATTGCTGACCAAACTTGAAATTGATTATCAAAATATTTCATCTTTAATGATGGGAAAAGCTCGTGGAATGGGGAGCAATCTTGCAAATCGCTACCCAACATTTTCAATAAATTGAACATAGATATATGACAATGTTTTAATTTAAAAAAACTGAGTAGGTAACTTTAAGTTTTGACTTTGCAGTGGTATGGGGTACATTGTTGGTACTGAAGTTGCTAAAGCTGCTGGTAGCTGGCAATGGGCACTCAGAGTAAGTATGGAAGTGATTGATTCCCCTATATATATATTTATACAATTTTGGTCATTGTTTATATAAAAATATTTCAGCCTAGTAAGAGTTTTTCTGTCATAGGAATTAATTAAAGAAGTGCATTTGCTGGATAAATTGGCCAATAATGATCTCTGCTGGCTTGTGCTTTTCATGAATTGGCAGGCTGTGATATAACAGAAAACAGCATCCCCTGGTATTGCTTATGACAAATTCGAAGGCTATTAAAAACCTCATTGCGTGTATGTTGCACTCACTGCTAAATCAGTTTATGTAAGCCCTAGCTTGTACAGTGTCTGCCTATGTAACTTGGGATGCCTATTTGTGATCATAGCTTGTAATATTAGTCACAGCCAATCTCATTAGTTTGGGACCGAAGCAGAGATCAACACTGGCACGTTGCCAGAGGCCAGTGAAAACTATTAAAGGCCAGTAAATCCCTTGAGAAACTGGTCCTGGGGGCAATAAAAAAATACCAGGCATGCTTCTTTTTTTAGTTTTCCCACCCCTTGAAATAAGGCTTCTACCGAAGCAAGACTAAATTTACCCGTTAGTTTGTGTCAGTTTAAAATGCAATTGGGTTTTAGCACTAAACACAACTACCGTGTATAGTCGCTTTTAATGCATTTTTTTCAAATATTAGCTTTTTATCCCCCGCCCACGAAGTAGGGGCGGGGGATATTGTCATCACCATGTCTGGCCGTGCGTCCGTGTTTCTTTTCCGGACGATATCTTTCATATTGCATACAGTCATCCCTTAGGGGGTGCAGATATGCTTTTTGAGGGTTATGACCTTTGACCTAGTTGTTGACCTTTGATTTTGAGGCGATTATCGACTTTAATTGATTGCAGATAATAAGTTCAGTTTCCGGACGATATCTCGCAAAGCGTTTCCTGGATTGTTTTCATACTGCACACACAAATCCCTCAGGGGTTGTATATGTGCCTTTTGGGGGTTATGATCTTTGACCTAATTTTTTCCCTTTCATTTTAAGGCGATTATTGACTTCAATTGATTGTGGATGATAAGTTCAGTTTCCGGACGATATCTCGCAAAGGGTTTGCTGAATTGTTTCCATACTGCACACACATATCCCTGAGGGGTGGACATGTGCGTTTTGGGGGTTATGACCTTTGACCTAATTTTTTACCATTGATTTTTAGGCGATTATTGACTTTAGTTGATTTTCGGATGACAAGTTCAGTTTCCGAACGATATCTCACGAAGCGTTTGCTGGATTGTAGTCTATGACTTGTAGTCTTCATGTTAGAAGTGGAATCAGCCTTTGGAATCTCTCACAATTTGAGGATTACATAGATTGATTAATATTTATTATTCAGCCTGCTAAGTTTACTAGTGACCAAGACTTTCACTGCCTGCAACATAAATAATATCAATTGATACAACCTTTTGCAGTGATGTAACAGATTATAACCTGTATGATCTCATCATGTTCAACAGCATTCTTTTTAAAATCAGTCCATCTTGTTTTTTAGCTTGTGTGTTTTAACACTACATAATTTTAGAATCAGACTGCATTATACCGATGCCACACACATATACATGTGATATATGTGATATATGGCTGACGGGCTATTGGGCACAGTATAATTGTAATTAGAGTAATCATGGTACCATGGTAATGGATAATGACCTACATGGCTCTTTCATGGAGAATAACATCACAATTATTATCTGTTTATGCTCTGGTCCAGGAAGCGAATATTGTTTTGCCTGTAAACCACATGAATCCCTCCTTCCAAAGCAAATAAAGACTACAAATATGCATTTTACAATTTCTGTGGCTTAATATAGAAGTCAAAACTGATTTTAAAATCATGTGACTTAAACTAGAATAGGAACATTTTGAGCTAGAATGAGAACATTTTGATCTAAGTCCATGATCTCACTGATGGACAGCATTCTGTACTAGAGCTAATTATGATGAAAAAGAAAGGGATCATAACTGACTGTATATATTATAGACCTTGACGTTTGAGGCACATATAACGCACAAAAATCAAGATTGAAGTACCGTTACGCAGTTGAACAAAAAGACTAACTACTGGTAATATAATTAAAGTATTTCTACCCAAGCCGATAGGAATATGTGAATTCGCCATGAATTATTTTTGTATTATAAGCTATGGCGACTAAAGGGGTCTTTTTTCAATTTGAAATCATCACATATGCCTTCGTTAGCTCTTTCCGATTCATTTGAATACTAATGTTATGTGTCTATGCCCATTTTAAATATTGTAATTCTTTCAGTGCAGGGACCGTCTTCAGAATCTGACGCCTATAGCTGTCAGATTCTGATGTCTAAAGACAATCCCCGCACTGTAAGGATTAAATATAATGTTGTCTGCATATGTCTTTATTAGATTATTTCTTAACTGTATATATATATGTTTTTCCCCAGGTAACACCAATGTTGGGAGCAGTGTGTGTGGTTTTGGTTTTATTACTTGTTCAGGAACCTCCTAGAGGAGCATCTGAAGGCGGGAATAGTCTTGAACATACTTCATATCTCAGTGATCTGTCATATCTAGTCCACAAGTAAGTACCAGAAATATTTACCACCAAACACTGACATTCATTTGATGTTAGATTAATGTTTGGCCAATGTCTTAGATGGTAGACTAGCTTTAATAATCCTGTGGTATCATATGCCTTGAATAGCCTTTAATTTAAAAGACACTTTTCAAGGCCCTGTTTTTATAAAAGTCTAGATATGCGGATATGCTTTATCATATTTTCTTATTAATAAAAATCTTTTCCAGCAATTTTTTATTATGTTTTTGATAGTCATATAGGACCTTGAAAATGGGCGTTTTTGACCATAAAAAGCCTTCAATTCAATCTTTTTTTGTTTGAATCAGGGCTCAACATTAGACTAAATGTCCACTTGTCTAGTCAGACAACTAGCTAAAAAATCTACTAGTCCTCCCCAAAAATATAGCTTGTCCTTCCTAATAATTGTCAAGCAGGGGCACTTGTCCAGTAGGACCAGCTCATTGAAACTGAACTCGTCCTTCCAAGATTGTTGGTCGTCTCGGACGATTGGACGGGGCCAATTTCGAGCCCTGTGAATGAATCATGTAATCTAACATTGAGTTAATGACTCATGGTCCTGCAATAATATTGAATATTTTTATGTGATTTGAATAATTGTGGCCAGTATACATGGTATGCTATTACTAAAAGCCTTGAAATCTGCCTGCATGATGTATTCCATGAAACACAAAAATGGCTTCTAATCCTTTATTTCAGTTTTATAGCAACCAATAAATACATTTATGAAAAGTTATTGCGTAACTCACTAATCGAAGCAATAAAATGGTTCTGGCCAACATTAATTTCAGTGCAGTACAACATGTACAAGTGCCTAGATATATTTGATGACACAGCCCGCCGGAACACCTGTTGCAAAGTTTATCTGCCTGGCTATCAAACAGGACTGTCCCGGGCAGCCAGGCATGACGTTTTGTTTTGCAGTTTTAAAAATCATCATAATTTTGACCATTTGAAGATCGTGCTTACCTTAGAAATAAATTAACTAATAATCCAAATGGTTAGTAGCTATTATATTGCTTTTTTTGTTTTGCAGCCGAAGCTTTGTGTTTTCTACTTTGGGTTTCACATGTGTTGCTTTTGTGACTGGCGCACTCGCATTATGGACACCATTCTTCATGCAGTATGCAATAGATGTAATGAATGGCAAGACTTTTGATGATCTCAACTCCAATGATATGGTATCGTAAGTATCATGTTTAATTTCTATGCAATTCTACTGGAATGGAACACAGAATGTTGAATACTTATATAATTCACATTGTAAAGAAAAGTAATGCAGGTTACTGTACTATGCTGTAACCATTCAAATAATATGATGGCTTGAATGGGGCTCATCTTATATGGTTCCCGATTCTGTATTGAACTTTCATTATAACCAGGGAATACATTTTATTTATCTATTTGCTAGTTATATTGTTACTTGTTTCAGGATTGGTCTCATTTTTGGAGTGATCACATGTGCTGCGGGATTTATTGGTGTTGGACTGGGAACATTTGTAGCTAGTAAACTTCGCAATATAACTAAAGCAGCTGACCCTTTAGTTTGTGCATTTGGACTTCTTGCAAGTGCTCCTTTCCTTTATGGAGCTGTAGTACTTTCAAGATATAAAGAGGTTGTGGTGTGGGTAGGTATACAAATGAATTTATTGTTATAAGGATTATTTGCTGATCCTAATTCTCAATTAAAACTGATATATTTTACAGTGTGGATAAAATATTTATTTAAAAATATTTATTTTGTAGGTTATGGTATTCTTTTCCGAGGTGTTTGTATGTCTCAACTGGGCTCTTGTTACTGATATCACACTGGTAAGTTGTAAGGAAGTCATATTGCACAACATCATTAATTTATTAAATTAAGAGAACTACCTGTACTTACCGATTTACCTACCAACTGGCGGCTGTAAGATGCTGACAGTTGAAATGTGTATCCAGTCCTTTAACCGCCGAATTTTTTTTAATTTTCACCCAGTGAGTGAAAATTATTCATATTTGACAAAATGGAGGTCAATTATTTTCAAATATTTCTGATTGATGACACGTTTTCGTTTTCAACATGTTTAATAGCTGCTAGGCAATGTGCTAATAAAAAATTTTAAAAACTAATATAATCGGCACCGGCAGTTTAAGAGTTAAGCGTGAGGTAATATAAGAATAACGTCATGCACCTGGGCTAAAAAGTGAGATTGTAACAGACTCAGTCATACATATATAACATCTAGTGTAGCATTCCTGATATTTACCTGTACATGCACATGGGATAAAAAAAGTATTTCAAATGTAGATTCATTTTATGATTAACCATAAATAAATAAAGTTTGCCAGGTTATTATACAGTATATATGTTCACAAAATGATATTTTGGTATTTTTTATAACATGAATATTATATGTTTTCAGTATACAGTCATTCCTACTCGAAGATCCACTGCAGAAGCCATGCAGATACTTATCTCTCATGCATTTGGTGATGCGGGCAGTCCTTACCTTATAGGTTTGGTAAGTAACACATGTTTTCAGAATATAAATAACAGTCTTATCGCTTACAATATCACCCAATCATGCTGCTTATAAATAGATGTCATCATCTTCAGTTTTTTGTTTCATTTTTCAAATACCTCTAAACATCCAAGAATTTCACCACATCCCTCATGGATCCTCTGTCTTCAAGCTAGTTTGTTTGCCTTAATTTTATGCCCTCGAATAAAATAAGGAATGGTGAGAACTAAAAAGTATGCAGACATTTGTGTCTTTTCTAGATATCAGATGTCCTTCATGATTGAAAAACTACTTTGAAGGCTAGATTTAACACTTCTGAGACATTGACATATGTAGAAATAACATACTAGTCATGATGTGTTATATCTTTTTTTTATTTGAGGATAGGCCTGGGCTAAAATGATGCCCCATTTAGCTCTTTTTTTATCTGTCAAAATTTGGTTGTGATGTGACGAAGATAAATTTCATTGTTGTTAATACAGGTGTATTAGGTAAATAACTTTGTCCACAGTTATTTACTTTACTTTTGCATCATAAATAAATACATAATAGCTATAGCATATTTCTATTTACACTTTTGTTCCATTACTCATTATATTTGTTTTTTACAGATGTCAGATTATTTTAGAACTTCAGAATCTCCATTTGGCCAGTACATCAGCTTGTATTATTCTTTGTACATCACCTGTTTTGTTGCTGTGATTGGGGGTGGATTCTTCTTAACAACAGCTTTATTTGTTGATGAGGACAGAAGAAAAGCTGACATCTTGAGTAAAACAGGTGCGAATTGTGTTGATCTCCTTTAAAAATATATTAATTTCAATCTGTGTGGCTGTGTATTTGCCAATTTGCTCTATGAGGTAATTGAAGATAACCAAGCAAACACAACGATGGTCCACTGTTGTTTTAATATTGGCCCGCCGTCTTCGACGTCTGCCCAACATTAAAACAACAATAAATGGATCAAAGCCTTGTGTTTGCTGGGAACTATTGATTTTGAAATCTAATAACTTTGCATTTTAAATGCACACTTATTTGTTTTCACTTGGCTGAACTGCTTTTTTTGTTATTAGGTCTGAATGCTGTGATAGTTGGTGAATCACCAGTAGCCTCCCTGAGCAGTGGACTCAGTAATGAATCCAACACCCGCACTCAAACTACTGTGGTACTCCCCCCTAGTCAAAATAACCACGCTGTTGAAGCTTTTGCCTGATATTATCATTTATTCTTTTATACCGTCCCAGAATCTTGTGCAGTTATTTTCTGAGCGGCGTGGTGCCAGACTTGCATAATGCCTCTTTCATCTGTACCAACTTCATGTTGTGAAATGGTGAGAGAGATATAAGACAGTTGTAATGTCAAAATACCAGTCCCAGTCAATTCTGCAATCAATAGCGGTAATATATTATATTCAATGCGAGTGAACAGTGTTAAAACTTAAAAAAATAGGATTAAATGGCTCATTTATTTATTCTCCAAAAGATAGTGGTGCTTCAAGAACTTTGGGATATATCTACTGTTTCTGCTAACAGCCTAGCTGTAGAATGATTCTGCATGATGTAAGTGACATGCATTATCATTGATAGTTTTGTTTTCTAATTTATGTGAGGGCATGACTGGGCATATTATTGGCACACAGGATAATATTATTAAATACCAGTTCCATTCGCTTGTTGCTGATAGGTCTATTGGTAATTGTATTTCATGATTTTAAATCTACTTATATCCAGTATATCACATTTACTTAATTTGTCAAGGTTCACCGAAAATGTGTATTAAAATTCGAATCACATAATTGTATGTGTAAAACCAACAATCTGCTATGAAAAATGTTTTATCAGTACCATTTGACACTGACTGATTTGGAATCTCAAATAATACATTTATCGTAATATTATGAGAAAAGTAAATATGTTTAATAATACATTGCTCTGATAGAAATTTAGAGCATTTAAAGCTTTTCGGCAAAGTAATGAGTGTGTCACTAAATTGATTACAATGAATATTTCAATAGTTTTAATTTTATGAAGTATTTTTGTTTTTGACCTGGAACATTTTTCTGAGACTATAAATTAACTTAGGGGAAAAGCTGTTAGGTCACTACATGAATGACCATGTAGACTGTACTCACTAAGATGGACTTCACTAGCAGCTTAACTTTTAAGTTCATTTCAGAACACGGGCACTTCAGTGACTATTTTCCTATTGGTGTGATTGTGTGTGTGATAAAGTACAAGAAGTATATGTATTTTGCTGTATCCCAGTTTCTTTTGTTATTGAGCTTACTATTATTGCAATTTTTTTCTTTTACCAATAGCACTGCCACTTTTCTATGACATGGTTTGCAGTATGCCTCAAATAAGATGCATTAATTCATAACAATTATTTAATAACTGTTTATGAACTGGTGAATGTCACTTAGGGACTTGCAAAACATTTTAATTTATTCTCTTGTTATTGGCTGTTTGTTTTCACGATGACTATTGTAGATAATATGTATATAATATTGCCATAAAACGGTTGTATATTTGGAATTAGTTTTATTTTATCAACGTGATCGACACGCTCCCAATAAAGCTCATTCCATTCGTGTAAAGTGTACTTTTTCTTTTACTTACCATAATAAAACCCTGCATATTGATAAATCAACTCAACTACCTACTAGGGAATAGAATCACGATAGGACAAATAATTTTGACCTCGCACAAATTGTTGAATTGTCGATTTTTACACTAAAATTTACATTCTGCATCAGTTTATATTCTGCATCACTTACAGAAATATGTTTTTTAAAACAAAAACAATTCATTTTGTGATGGATCTAAGATGTCTGATCATGTTATAACTTTACTTTTAAATCGATACAATAATATACCTGGCTAAATTACCATTACTGTCCATGCCAAAATCCCTAACCACGTAAATAAGTAATTTTGAGGAGATCAAGAAATACATTTCTCTTTCACTGAGCATTGTCAATATGTAGGGATTGACGGCTCTGAATATCGAAAGCTACTACCGTTAGTTACATGTATATACAAGAAAAAACACTTTTAATCTCACAAGTTAAAGGAATATTGTATACATTAATCTTCGAGAAATATATTATTTTGATGCATTTGTGTGTTGGGTACGTATAACAGGCATTCAAACATACCTAATTTAACTAATTTCACCTACTTTCTTAACCAAAACCTACTTAATACGTACTTTTTCATGGAAAACACCTACTTTTACTTACTTTATCGCCTTGAATGTCCGTTGTTTTTAGTTTCTGGAACGGACCTCTGAAACCCATGCACGGATCTCTTTCATATTGCACACGCACATCCCTAAGGGGGTGTAGATGTGCATTTTGGGGTTTATGAATTTTGACCTACTCAAAAAGCCGCCCATAGGCCATAATTAATTTTCATATTCTTGATATCTGACAACCGTGCCAGATGGCTAGACCAATACTAGTAGTGATATTCCCTGAAAAATGTCAACTCCTTGTCAAATTCAAATGCCTACTAGCACCATTCTCGGCGGTTTGAAAGAAACAAAATGTTTCTTCCCCATCCACGTGTGAAAGTCAGTATTGTGGGGAGCCTCCGTGACCGAGAGGTAGCGTGCTCGGCCTCAGACCGCCAGGGCTCGAATTTCGAATCCTGTGTCTGGAGGACAGTGTCATCTCAATCAACTCACCAACCTCAGGAGGTTCTCCTGGCCCAGCTTAGCCTATATGTGCACAAAGGTGGCCTAAAGCCCGATTCATTTCATTTCATTTACTAGCACCATAATTTACTTTATAGATAGATAGATAGATTTATGCAGCATTCGCATAAAATAGGATTAACATCCGTATGAAAAATACATTGTGCATTCAAAATACAAGTTTGACCACCAGGCCTGGTATCTGGTAAACCATGCTATATATCTAGACCATTGCCAGAAAAAAATGGGTTTCAGGGAGGGATATACTGTAATTTGAAAAAATTCAATTCGATCAAATTTAAAATTGGCAGACTATCTGGCATAATTAATTTTATTATGCCTGATATCTGGTAAACCATGCCAAATACCTAGGCTATTACTATTAAACAAAGTGTGCGATTGCAGGGAGGCATATGCCCTGAAAAATGTCACTCGATAAATTTTAAAATCGGTAATAATTATTCATGGCAAACTGCGAGATAAGTAAACAGAATGTGAGTTCTAGGAAGGATGCACCCTGATCCACACAGTTATCTCTTCCAAAATCTTCCACTTTCCAAATCCGGATGGCCGCAGCCATCCACCAACAAAACGTATAATAATATAATTGTTTCTCTTCTGATTGCATGACGAATTACTGCTGCTTTCGGAATGATTTATTATATAATATGCACTCCATTCACACGGTACAACATTTATTTATTTTTACAAATTATTTAGTCGAATTTTTATTGCCATACTCGTTCAACCCTTTAATATTAGGCACAGCAAGGCAAGATTATATATGGAATAATAATTGTATGAATTATACAACCATGTGTAGGTCTAACCTATATACCTCAAATATTCATCGTATACATGCATGTAGAGCATATGGGTGTATAACACGGGATCAAGAGCCACGAGGCTGTAATCATAAATTGTGAAAATTGGGAGATAAATCCGTATTTCCAAGCGGCACAATTATTTTGTCTGCCCGATTCTGGGCCAACGCAACTGAAAAGGCTAGGCTTTTGGCTAGATCAGGCAGCGCTGACGTCACTACAGCCTGCACGATATTTTGTGTGCACTCCACAGTAGATTGTTTTAATACTGGAAAGATCCAGCAACATGATTAGTGTGATGGCACAGAAACATTAGTGTAATGCATTCTGTGCCTACATATGTGCAAAACAAGCACTTGTTTCTCAGTTTGATGTCTATAGATCTGTGTCACAGCTTGCAATGTCATTAGGGTGGACCAAGTGTGTTAACCCTAGAAGTGCTATGTTGTACATTTTATTTGTTACCCATTTAAAATTAAAATGGGTAAAAAAATACGTTTAAATGAAAATATATGCAAATTTCGCAAACTCAATGCTCATTTCTCAATCAAATGTTTGGCTTGGAAGGACAAATAAAAAGTTTGACAATTGCCATAGCTCACCACTTTTACCCTTACAGCGCGGGGATCGACTTTAGTCGTCAGAATCTGACGTCTGTAGACGTCAGATGCTGACGACTAAAGTCGTTCCCCGCACTGTAAGAGAACACATATTTCTAATGGCCGTAGACCCATAACATAGGTATTCATATGAATCGGAAAGAGCTGAATAAGACATTTATAATGATATCAAATTGAACTAAACCCTTTGGTCTCCAAGGTTTTTATTAAATTAATAATTCAGCGCTTTAAAGCTTAAGTAGGACTACGTGGGCGTACCTACATAATGGCTGACCTTCCTTTATCGTAATGAAGGCACAAGCGGTTTGTTTGTGTGTCCTCTGGTTTCTAATATTTCAATCTATAATAACCCTTTGCCTGCTAATCACTACAATAGTTGTTTTTAATCCATGTTATTTTCTGATTAAACCATTGCTATTGGGAATAAAACTACTGTTTAAATATCAAGATTTGTAAATGTTTGGTCTCAAATTAAAGAAATATGAGCAATTTTCAGCCACTTGAGGTTGCGGGTCGCGTAGCGAGACACTATCTCAAATGGTTGAAAATTTGAATATATAGCAGACTTAGCAGGATAAGGGGTAATTTTATCATAGATTTACCATATTATTACATTGCAGGGCTGTCTTCTATTCTTTTTTATAAAAATAACCTACAAAATGGACACTACTGCTTTACCATATAATGGGGGGATCATGAGATCATTTTCTGCACATTTTTGTGGAAGGCTTTAGCAGAATCCTCCCAAGAAGCAATATTGTTTTTAGGCTCTTGTATAATTGCATTTTTTTCGAAAATTACAGGCCCTACCTCAAAAAGGCGGACAGCTATGTTCCCGAAACGGTCGCCACATTGAAAATCAATACCAACGTTACCAAGTGAAATATTGTGTTCACGTGTATGCAATGTAAAGTAATGTAGGCCTGATGAAATGTCTATGTATGCATACCTAATGGTCCTCACATGAGACAATGGTCGCACACTGGTAATGCAATAATAAACTGATAATCATTGACGGGGACACCCACGCGAACCTTTTGTTGTCGCTTGTTCGATCATTCCAATAATTTTTCACTATTATTTCTACCTTTAATTAGGCCGTCCTATGGCATGTTTCACAGTAATGTATATTGATAGCACAACGTTAGCACAATTTCAATTACGTGTATATTTTGTTCTAATTCTGCAATATTTGGTTACATGCTAGCTAACTATTCTAGATACCGAAGGCATATATAGTAGAGATAAATTCAATGATTTTGATGATGTATATTATTCAATAAAAGTCGGTGGTAGGCCTACTGTCAAACGCATGTGAAAAAAGTTCCCACCATCCAAACATTTTCATGTCAAGAGCCAACAATTGGAAATGTTACACCTTTCAAATTACAACAATCAGTTTATTGTCACAAAAAAAAGGATTACGATTTGGGAATTAAAAAATGTGTAATATTTCATAAAATATAACCAGGCTTTTCTATAATTTACTCTTTTTGTATGTGCTAACTAACAGCATTGTGTTATATTAAATAACTCTTTCTAGTTCGAATAATATTTAATGTGAATAAAACACAAATGATGTTATAACAATTTCTAAGATTTTACGTTAGCTCGGGAAGTCAAGTGGTAATGTGAAACTTGCTCTTTATCTAAATATCATTGATATAACCGATATATTATTACATCCGTCGAAAGGTTTTTGTTTTTGGTCGTAATGGTTCGAGTGCTTTTGGAAGAATTAGGTTGATTAATGAGCGGATTTGCATTAAACTTTTACAGAGGGTGTGTGTCTCGGTACTAGAAACGAAATATCCATGACATTTTGGGGATGATCCTGATTACGATCAGGATCCGGATCACACGGATTCACAGTAAATTCATTAACCCTTTAACCGCCGGTGTCGCATATAGGCCGGTTTTCATTTTTTATTAGCACATTAAGTACCACATTTTAAAGATAAAATGTGACATCAACCAGCAAGATTTGAAAAGAGTTGACCTCCATTTTGTCAAATCTGAATAATTTTCACTAACTTGAAGTTGTGGATCGCGTCAGTGAGACACAACTTCAAGTGGGTGAAAATTAAAATTGAATAATTTGGCGGTTAAAGAGTTAACCAGGCCGGCGAATGAAATTCGTGTATTTCCCAGTCAATTCTGAACCAATTTTCATGACATTTTGCTCACCCTACTGTCTAGTCATGCGGCGGCTACTCTGAAAGGTGTAGAAGTTGTAGAAGGTATTTCATAAGTTTTATCAATTGACATGTAATGAAATTCTGAGACGATGTTAATGGGTTTATAGATGGCGACATTTTGTTTTATCTACTAGGCATACATGTATAACTAACTTTTAAACTATACAATATTTTTCAATAACATTTTTAGGGTAGTGGCCGCATTACTAGAAAATAATGCTTGTCAAATTTCATGACAATTATTGGTTGAGAATTGTCTGAGAAAATCATTCACCACGACTATATGAATCCGACTGTAGTTATAATTTGCTTTTGAAAAAACGGTATAAATTATCACACTTGTTCGACGCATCAAACGGGAATCGCTCGCAACAATTGCATATGTCTACTAACTAAGTAACAGTAATAAGAGGGCGGCATACAACAGACACAGTAGAATAACATACCTGTGTACCTATGTAAGAAATATGTCAGCGGTTCCAGTTAGTGAATTTGCTTCAGGTATAACGTTGCATCTTATTAACGGCCTGGTGATGTCTACAGATACAATACCGTTACTTGAAATAAGCAGATACTGCCTTTGCACAACAGCCCAGCAAACGCAAAACATTTTTACAACATTTACACAACGCCGGCCCAGCGTCTTCGACGCTGGTCCAACATTGTACAAATGTTATGTGTATACTGGGGGTGTAGCAGATCACACGTCGTGTGGTCTGCGTCCTGTTTATTCAAGGTATCGCCTGATATTATCACAGACTGATTAGGGGAGAACACCCTAAAGCGCACCCTGTTCCATAAGCGCACCTTTCGGTTTTTTTCCTGATATCTCTATCAAAGTGACGTCATTTTGACTTCATAATTGAAGAAGATAACAACCAACGTGTTGTGTCCGTGAACTTGGACACTTAATAGCAAGGACGTTACAAAAGTGGGAAGGACACAAGAGAATAAAAGTTAAAATCACTCTTTTTCCTATAATTTTGTGAGTGTAGAGAATGTGTGATTACTTGTCAAGTATTAGAGACAACGAAAAAATTGAAAAAACACAATGTAGACTGACCTTTTCTTGATTAGTTAGAGTTAACAATCAGTCAACGTGAGTCACCCTTGTGATCCAAAAATCCTTTTAAAAAATAATGTCCAGTGTGCCCAAAGCGCACCCCCAACCTGCTGCCAAAGTGCGCTTTGGGAGCATCTGTCTCCTTTGGTATATGAGCTTGTACTAAAGCGCACCGTCCTGTCCATGTCAATGATTAGTCACAGCCAGCTAGTTGTGTCTGGTTACTTTCCATCAAAATGAATACACTAGGCCTATATAGACTATATTATATTTCATGGAAATTTAGGGTAAAAAATTGACAAAAATATTATTTTAATTATGTTTTTTCATAATCTGACAAAAATATAATTTAATCTTGTCCCTACATGTATAGGTACAGGCGGTGCGCTTTAGGATGTATAAAAACCAATAAACATTAGGGGGTGCCCTTTAACCTTTTCACTACCATACATGACGGAAATTTCCGTCGTCATTCGTCAATGAACGTAACCATAAAATGACACAAATTTTCGTCAAATATATACTACATTTATGTATTTTTCGTCATTTGAAGCTGGAAATTGCGTTAGCAATTCCAGCTTCAAATGACGAAAAATAGAACTCCTACACCAGTATATCTGGATCCTGGTATGCACCCCGGCCTGGAAGTCAAAGGGTTAAGAACACTAGGGGTGCGCTTTGTGCACAGTGCACCTACACTGCGTAAGTGCACCCAAAGCGCCCCCTTCGTTGAAAAAGTGTTTTTTTCAAATAAAATCGGTAAAAATGGTTTTATCATACGAAAAAAAATAGGAATTATGTTTTATTAGTTTGTCGACTCGACAAACTTTTAAGCTGGTTTTCCACACAAACGTCTGTCGTTAACTTCCGTTACTATCTGTTCTGTCTGTGCAATGTCAGAAGGCAATATCTTCTCCCTGGTATACTAGGCATTTACTGCTTTTCAACTGGCGTCCCGTCTCTTCCTGCCATAGCGCTGCCAAAAGGCCGTATTTGTTCACTTGTAAATCAAGTATATACTTCCTTTCCGCTGATGTCACTCCCTCCTTTTGGCTTGCACTGACCCAATGTTGGTTAAATGTTGTGCCATCATCTATGACACCCTTCCAACATTGAACCAACATTTTGTCAGGGTATTGAGTTGCCGGTGTTCCCTGCAAAAATGAGACCTTTAGCCAATGCTGTTTTACAGCTGAGCCATGGTCGTAGACGATGAGCCAGCAGTAAGCTAGCATTGGGTGAACGTTCATCTTGTTAAGGCCTATATACTGGTATGCCAATGCTGGGCTAATGCTGGCCCAGTGTTGTAAACGGTGGGCCACTATCAGGCTTACATTGTGTCAATGACTCGAGTTTGCTGATCAGCTGTGACCGCAACCCCGCAGACACGAGGCATTGACCCAATGTTGTTCCAATGCTGGCCCGCCGTCTTCGACGTCGGCACAACATTGGGTCAATGCCTCGTGATAGCTGGGTAGGTGTTCATGAATGCCAGCAGTCTGTCGCGGGAGGGCTAGCCACCTTCCCCCACCCCTCTTTGCCTTACTTGACACAACCGTTTTCTGTTACGCAATATAACAATTAGGTCTTGGCTAAGATATTTATCTCCAAAAATTGCAAATTTTGTATTAATAAAATTAGATTTTTGGACTCGGCGGTAAAAGGCACTGCACATTGATATAATTTATACACTTCTAGTGTGAAAAATGACCGAATAATGTAATTTATTGCAATGCCCGATCATGTGGTAAGTTAACCCTTTCATTACGACCATCTGACATGAAAAGGGGACAAAGTATGGTGAACTATACATTTTTAGTTTGTCGACTCGACAAACTTTCAACCTGGTTATCCACACAAACGTCTGTCGTTAACTTCCGTTACTATCTGTTCTGTCTGTGCAATGTCAGAAGGCAATATCTGCTCCCTAGTATACTAGGCATTTACTGCTTTTTAACTGGCATCCCGTCTCTTCCTGCCATAGCGCTGCCAAAAGGCCGTATTTGTTCACTTGTAAATCAAGTATATACTTCCTTTCCGCTGATGTCACTGCCTCCTTTTGGCTTGCACTGACCCAATGTATGTTAAATGTTGTGCCATCATCTATGACACTCTTCCAACATTGAACCAACATTTTGTTAGGGTATTGAGTTGCCGGTGTTCCCTGCAAAAATGAGACCTTTAGCCAATGCTGTTTTACAGCTGAGCCATGGTCGTAGACGATGGGCCAGCAGTAAGCTAGCATTGGGTGAACGTTCATCTTGTTAAGGCCTATATACTGGTATGCCAATGCTGGGTTAATGCTGGCCCAGTGTAGTAAACGGTGGGCCACTATCAGGCTTACATTGTGTCAATGGCTCGAGTTTGCTGATCAGCTGTGACCGCAACCCCGCAGACACGAGGCATTGACCCAATGTTGTTCTAATGCTGGCCCGCCGTCTTCGACGTCGGCACAACATTGGGTCAATGCCTCGTGATAGCTGGGTAGGTGTTCATGAATGCCAGCAGTCTGTCGCGGGAGGGCTAGCCACCTTCCCCCACCCCTCTTTGCCTTACTTGACACAACCGTTTTCTGTTACGCAATATAACAATTAGGTCTTGGCTAAGATATTTATCTCTAAAAATTGCAAATTTTGTATTTATAAAATTAGATTTTTGGACTCGGCGGTAAAAGGCACTGCACATTGATATAATTTATACACTTCTGGTGTGAAAAATGACCGAATAATGTAATTTATTGCAATGCCCGATCATGTGGTAAGTTAACCTTTCATTACGACCATCTGACATGAAAATGGGACAAAGTATGGTGAACTATACATTTTTAGTTTGTCGACTGGACAAACTTTCAACCTGGTTTTCCACACAAACGTCTGTCGTTAACTTCCGCTATTATCTGTTCTGTCTGTGCAATGTCAGAAGGCAATATCTGCTCCCTGGTATACAAGGCATTTACTGCTTTTTAACTGGCGTCCCGTCTCTTCCTGCCATAGCGCTGCCGAAAGGCCGTATTTGTTCACTTGTAAATCAAGTATATACTTCCTTTCCGCTGATGCCACTGCCTCCTTTTGGCTTGCACTGACCCAATGCTGGTTAAATGTTGTGCCATCATCTATGACACTCTTCCAACATTGAACCAACATTGTGTCAGGGTATTGAGTTGCCGGTGTTCCCTGCAAAAATGAGACCTTTAGCCAATGCTGTTTTACAGCTGAGCCATGGTCGTAGACGATGGGCCAGCAGTAAGCTAGCATTGGGTGAAAGTTTATCTTGTTGAGGCCTATATACTGGTATGCCAATGCTGGGCTAATGTCGGCCCAGTGTTGTGAACGGTGGGCCACTATCAGGCTTACATTGTGTCAATGACTCGAGTTTGCTGATCAGCTGTGACCGCAACCCCGCAGACACGAGGCATTGACCCAATGTTGTTCTAATGCTGGCCCGCCGTCTTCGACGTCGGCACAACATTGGGTCAATGCCTCGTGATAGCTGGGTAGGTGTTCATGAATGCCAGCAGTCTGTCGCGGGAGGGCTAGCCACCTTCCCCCACCCCTCTTTGCCTTACTTGACACAACCGTTTTCTGTTACGCAATATAACAATTAGGTCTTGGCTAAGATATTTATCTCTAAAAATTGCAAATTTTGTATTTATAAAATTAGATTTTTGGACTCGGCGGTAAAAGGCACTGCACATTGATATAATTTATACACTTCTGGTGTGAAAAATGACCGAATAATGCAATTTATTGCAATGCCCGATCATGTGGTAAGTTAACCTTTCATTACGACCATCTGACATGAAAATGGGACAAAGTATGGTGAACTATACATTTTTAGTTTGTCGACTGGACAAACTTTCAACCTGGTTTTCCACACAAACGTCTGTCGTTAACTTCCGCTATTATCTGTTCTGTCTGTGCAATGTCAGAAGGCAATATCTGCTCCCTGGTATACAAGGCATTTACTGCTTTTTAACTGGCGTCCCGTCTCTTCCTGCCATAGCGCTGCCGAAAGGCCGTATTTGTTCACTTGTAAATCAAGTATATACTTCCTTTCCGCTGATGCCACTGCCTCCTTTTGGCTTGCACTGACCCAATGCTGGTTAAATGTTGTGCCATCATCTATGACACTCTTCCAACATTGAACCAACATTGTGTCAGGGTATTGAGTTGCCGGTGTTCCCTGCAAAAATGAGACCTTTAGCCAATGCTGTTTTACAGCTGAGCCATGGTCGTAGACGATGGGCCAGCAGTAAGCTAGCATTGGGTGAAAGTTTATCTTGTTGAGGCCTATATACTGGTATGCCAATGCTGGGCTAATGTCGGCCCAGTGTTGTGAACGGTGGGCCACTATCAGGCTTACATTGTGTCAATGACTCGAGTTTGCTGATCAGCTGTGACCGCAACCCCGCAGACACGAGGCATTGACCCAATGTTGTTCTAATGCTGGCCCGCCGTCTTCGACGTCGGCACAACATTGGGTCAATGCCTCGTGATAGCTGGGTAGGTGTTCATGAATGCCAGCAGTCTGTCGCGGGAGGGCTAGCCACCTTCCCCCACCCCTCTTTGCCTTACTTGACTCAACCGTTTTCTGTTACGCAATATAACAATTAGGTCTTGGCTAAGATATTTATCTCCAAAAATTGCAAATTTTGTATTATTGAAATTAGATTTTTGGACTCGGCGGTAAAAGGCACTGCACATTGATATAATTTATACACTTCTAGTGTGAAAAATGACCGAATAATGTAATTTATTGCAATGCCCGATCATGTGGTAAGTTAACCCTTTCATTACGACCATCTGACATGAAAAGGGGACAAAGTATGGTGAACTATACATTTTTAGTTTGTCGACTCGACAAACTTTCAACCTGGTTTTCCACACAAACGTCTGTCGGTAACTCCCGTTACTATCTGTTCTGTCTGTGCAATATCAGAAGGCAATATCTGCTCCCTGGTATACAAGGCATTTACTGCTTTTTAACTGGCGTCCCGTCTCTTCCTGCCATAGCGCTGCCGAAAGGCCGTATTTGTTCACTTGTAAATCAAGTATATACTTCCTTTCCGCTGATGCCACTGCCTCCTTTTTGCTTGCACTGACCCAATGCTGGTTAAATGTTGTGCCATCATCTATGACACTCTTCCAACATTGAACCAACATTGTGTCAGGGTATTGAGTTGCCGGTGTTCCCTGCAAAAATGAGACCTTTAGCCAATGCTGTTTTACAGCTGAGCCATGGTCGTAGACGATGGGCCAGCAGTAAGCTAGCATTGGGTGAAAGTTTATCTTGTTGAGGCCTATATACTGGTATGCCAATGCTGGGCTAATGTCGGCCCAGTGTTGTGAACGTGGGCCACTATCAGGCTTACATTGTGTCAATGACTCGAGTTTGCTGATCAGCTGTGACCGCAACCCCGCAGACACGAGGCATTGACCCAATGTTGTTCTAATGCTGGCCCGCCGTCTTCGACGTCGACACAACATTGGGTCAATGCCTCGTGATAGCTGGGTAGGTGTTCATGAATGCCAGCAGTCTGTCGCGGGAGGGCTAGCCACCTTCCCCCACCCCTCTTTGCCTTACTTGACTCAACCGTTTTCTGTTACGCAATATAACAATTAGGTCTTGGCTAAGATATTTATCTCCAAAAATTGCAAATTTTGTATTATTGAAATTAGATTTTTGGACTCGGCGGTAAAAGGCACTGCACATTGATATAATTTATGAACTTCTAGTGTGAAAAATGACCGAATAATGTAATTTATTGCAATGCCCGATCATGTGGTAAGTTAACCCTTTCATTACGACCATCTGACATGAAAAGGGGACAAAGTATGGTGAACTATACATTTTTAGTTTGTCGACTCGACAAACTTTCAACCTGGTTTTCCACACAAACGTCTGTCGTTAACTTCCGTTACTATCTGTTCTGTCTGTGCAATGTCAGAAGGCAATATCTGCTCCCTGGTATACAAGGCATTTACTGCTTTTTAACTGGCGCCCCGTCTCTTCCTGCCATAGCGCTGCCAAAAGGCCGTATTTGTTCACTTGTAAATCAAGTATATACTTCCTTTCCCCTGATGCCACTGCCTCCTTTTGGCTTGCACTGACCAAATGCTGGTTAAATGTTGTGCCATCATCTATGACACTCTTCCAACATTGAACCAACATTGTGTCAGGGTATTGAGTTGCCGGTGTTCCCTGCAAAAATGAGACCTTTAGCCAATGCTGTTTTACAGCTGAGCCATGGTCGTAGACGATGGGCCAGCAGTAAGCTAGCATTGGGTGAAAGTTTATCTTGTTGAGGCCTATATACTGGTATGCCAATGCTGGGCTAATGTCGGCCCAGTGTTGTAAACGGTGGGCCACTATCCGGCTAACACTGTGTCAATGACTCGAGTTTGCTGATCAGCTGTGACCGCAACCCAGCAGACACGAGGCATTGACCCAATGTTGTTCTAATGCTGGCCCGTTGTCTTCGACGTCGGCACAACATTAAAACAACATTTGGTCAATGCCTCGTGATAGCTGAGTAGGTGTTCATGAATGCCAGCAGTCTGTCTCGGGAGGGCTAGCCACTTTATCCCACCACTCTCTGCCTCACTTGACACAACCATGTTATGTTACCTGTTATGTTACGCAATATAACAATTAGGTCTTGGCTAAGATATTTATCTCCAAAAATTGCAAATTTTGTATTATTAAAATTAGATTTTTAGGCTCGGCAGTGAAAGGCATTGAACATTGATATAATTTATACACTTCTGGTCTGAAAAATGACCGAATAATGTAATTTATTGCAATGCCCGATCATGTGGTAAGTTAACCCTTTCATTACAACCATATGACATGAAAAGGGGAAAAAGTATGGTGAGCTATACATTTTTATTTATAAAGTTTATTTTTCCTGAGTTCGTGTCCTATTTAGGGGAAATAGGGGTGCTGTGTGTGAGAAACGGTTGACATTTCTGTACACCAGTCCTTGTGAATATGTCCAAATTAACGTTTAGGGTCCCTAGGTTAGGTAGGCCTAGCTACTTTCGTCTTTAAGAAGTGTTCAGATAAAATATATGTTCATGATTAAATATAGTGATTAGACCATAAAGGGTTTTGATTGGAATAATATTGGCCAAGCGTCGCAGACAGTGGCCCAGCATTACATCAGCATTGGGTCAATGTATCGTGTTATCTGGTGTTTCTGGCGCCTGATGTAAGAAGACCCAGTGCCTGACTTATAAAGAGTAGGCCTAATTGTGGGATTCCCACAAAAAATAAAACTGGCCCAACATCATTCTATCGCTGCGCCACACTTTGAGCAATATCTATGTTTTTGACGCAACAAGTTAATTTTAGTGGGCCATAGGATTTTTGAAGATAAGGCCCTGCCTGCTGAATTAACGGGACTGGCTCAGACTAAAATCATTAAAAAATCAGTGATTCTATTTTGGCTTATTAATATAACCATATAATGTAAACATGTCCATAGTATAGAACTGCAAAAGTTTTTTTAATTTTTGTGCTGTGCATTTACCAGTTAGGCTAGATATAGAGACGAAATTCCCGTATTTCTTATTTTTGATATGGTAGTGCCGCCAATAAATGCCCATTACGGCCAACACTGTCAAATTGTGAGCTGTGTATCGTTGTACTTAAAAAAATTATACAAACCAAGGCATATGTCCATTTCTGGATAGCTGCATTGTAAAGAAACATATGTGTGGCAGTTCCCCAGTATCATGTGAAGTGAAATGACCTTGAACGGGCCCTGAGTACCTGGAGAGTCTAACCTCATGCCATACTAATGAAGATGCCCATTTTGATATCCTCAAAATGTCTTGCAAGCCTAGCGGTAGCCACGGAAATTACTCCTTTTTACGTTTTATTTCGAAATAATGAAATATTTCGCATGGAAAGGGTTAATGGTTGTTGACGTATCCCATAGAACACAACAGCTACTGATATTATATCGAGGATTCGTTTTGTAACATGTTCCACGAACATCTTACAATTTTATTAATATATAAATATATATTGATTGTATATTAATTTGATCTCGTGCGTCTTGAAAATACACAATACATAAAATTGGGTACTGTTTCCATGGGAACCGTTTCTAGGGAGTAAGGGTACGTCTTCCATAGGTATGATAAGACGCTTGTGTTGATCCCCCGAGTGTTCTCCATGTGCGTAGAAAATTTCATGTGCATTGGAATAACCGTTTAAAAGATATCGTAACATTTGTATTGCGTTATTATTTTTATTTAAATTTTATTTTAAAAAACTCGGCCTGGAAAGGGTTAACTTATTGTGGCGTGTTTAGCAAAAAAACATGTTTATTTAAATCGTGTAATAAAAATATTATAACACGAATAATAATGTTTTAACATGTTTTTTAATCTGTAATAAAATATTATAACACGAATATGGTGATGCTGCAAGTTTTTAAAATCGCGTGTAATGAAATAATATAACACGAATATGATGTGTTTTATATCGTGTTATAAAATTTTATAACACAAATATGGTGTCTTTTATATCGTGTTATAAAATATTATAACACGAATATGACATGCACGATTTGATGTCAGTGATCCTAGCTATTAAATAAAATTAACTTAATTCAGCAGGTTTAACTAAAAAAATGGTAATAAAATAGGTGCCATAGATGATGACACGCCGATCGTTTGATGAATGTCACTTCTTCACAACTCACATTGTGCAATGTCGAGCAGCGTTCTCGTTTGTATTGCAAGGTGTTGTGTTCGCGACAATTTTGTGAAACACATCATGTTTCTTGACGTGTAGTACACTGGTAAATACTACATTGCTAACCCTTGAATTATTTATCGCCATTTTATTCCATTCCTAACTATTTAAAATAAACATAAATCTTATATGAACTTGATCTCTTGGGACCGAACCGTTTATCAACCATTGGCGGGCAGTTACGCAATCTTCGGCGCCGTCAGTGAAATAAAAGCAGTGGTTAGTGGCATTACAGATGCCGGCCCGTCATTGTAACAACATTGTCCGCTCGCTTGGCCACGTTAACCTTTTCACACCCATCAAACCCGATTCATGTACTAAATTTAAAACCCAGTTTTTGTCAGAACAATGCTACCAAGTACGGTTACAAAACTGCTACACCATGCTTCTGCAGCACCTTATTTTATGCAATAGATATATTTATATTATAATGAGGACTATGTTGTTCTAATTGTGAATTATTATTGTTTTAGTTTAGTTTTTATGACTTAGTGACCGCAAGGTTAGTGTCTGCAGTACAGCAATGTGTATTGGCGCTGGTTATATTTTCATATAGACTGGTGTAAAATACACGGATCAGCTCGGGTGTTCTATCACGTGTGTGGTATCAACCGTGACAAGTGATCAGTACATGTATTGTTTGTTATACGCTGATTGGTCAATATCTCCCTCCCATCTCACCTGACCACGACGCTGGCTCAGCATTAAATCAGCACTGGTTCATTTGCGGGCAGTTACGCGATGATCGGCGCCGTCAGTAAACGTGAGCGTGTCAAACCATTTAAAGCCTACAGACTTGGTAGTTATCCTATGAATAATATAACATCAGTGATATGCTGTTTTATTACACGATTTGAAAAAAAATAATATTCGTGTTGTAGTAATTGATTGCATAAAAATAAATGCAAAGACATCGTGTTCGTTGTGTTCAAACGCTGATTGGTCAACACCCGCTTCCCATCGCACCGGATAATTGACAGTCTCGTATGATCTCACGTTGAGAGTGATATTTCACGAGATTATTACAAGCACACCCCTAGAGCCACCTCTACCCTCAAAACGATGACGTCATTAAACACTGTACACGACACGACTTGTATACACAGCGTCACTCTGTTCTCAAGTCTTGTATTCCTGATTCAACTAATTTTACTTCTACTGTTTATATTAGACACATTCAACCAATTCACATTTTTATTATTTACAAATAATAATTAATATAACTTCTGAAACTCCGATATTTGTACAGTAAATAAGGCCAGGAAATAACGTACAAGCTAGTATAGTGTCCCGTGTCAGTTATTTATATTACGGCATCCCGTGTATTTCCAGTCATATCGACCTAGTAGTACTACATAAAATCGGGCGATATCGTATAACACGATCGGCTTATAACACGATTCGTACTTATGGACCCCACCGATCGTGTTATAACGAATAACTACTGTATTAGCTTCAGTATTAGTATTCAGCGTTGTTAGAACAGAGTCAAGGTTCGGCATCCCATGATCCAAAACATAGGCCTATATGCTTACCAATACAATTTAAATGAAGTATGGCAGAAAACGAGCTACTGAAACCAAAATGTAGTTGAAATGTTGCTGATTCCAACGAAATATTGGACTGTCACCTGTAACCTGACTGTAACCTCGCCACAAGGTAACCTCACCACAGGTAATCTCGCCACAGATTTGGTAACCTCGCCACAGAAGGCTGAGTAACCTCGCCACAGCTTTGGCAACCTCGCCACATGGGGCTGAGTAACCGCGCCACAACTTCGCCACACCTGTTGTATCGGCATTTATCAATGTATTTTCGATTTTGATTAATTTGTAATTTAAGACTAAGCAATTTACAAATCTTGATGTTTAAATGGCTAGTAAAACGGAATCAAGCGACTACAGTCGCGCTTAGCGGTTTAAGGTGAATATGTGTAGGACTAGCCGCAACAACAGAGGGAGTTGATGACACTGCCCCAAGAAGAGATCCGACAGCACCCGAGGAAGACAATGAGTAGCACGCAAGCTATGTGATCGACTCCAATAACACTCAATATTGTTGACGCAATTGATTGACACAAGTGATATTAACTCATGTGAGTGCGTGGTGACGTGAAGTCGATTGGGCCTACTTGCAAACGCTGAATGTTAAACCATTTTTCTTCTTCCGGTTTCAATAATAGCATAACCGCCAATATGAATCTTTGATATTTCTATCAGCATGAACACCTTGTAAACTATTGACCTGTAGTAACAGTAATAATAGTTTCAGAATGCAGTTGAATTATTTGAGTTGAGCAGTGTGTTATATTAGCTGAATGTATAACGGAAACAGTTATTATTAAACCATTGTATTTATGTATTAAGTTGGGCCGACGTTGGGTCAGTAATGCCAGAGTTGAGCGCATTGGGCCGGCGTTGTGCCAGCGTTGCCACTAGGACAGGTGCGAACATACCTCATTATAGCAGTGATAGCGAGGATGTTCTGCCAAACAGACATTTGTGGATCCAGTGCACGAATGTAAGGCCATGACCAAGGTCTATAACGTGTCGTCGGAAGCTACAAGTCTGCCCACTAATAATACAGATATTATGTAATCCCTATTATTTAATTAGGTATATAGTTGTGAGTAGTAATTAGATTCAAATAAAAGGGTCGATAGTAGTCATGCAAACGTATCTTTGAGACCCCACCTTCAGAGGTAGAATGGTGGCAGAGATGATTGTGAGCAGCTAGACCAAATAATGCTGTTTTGTGGTTGGTCCACCGTCTAAGACGTCGGACCAACATTGGGCTAGCATTGGCTCAGTGTCTCTTGTTAGCTGAGTTACTTGTGTGAACAAGGCTAGAGGATGGCACAGTTATTCTATGTTATACTCGGAGAAGTCTGCCAGTGCGCAGGCGCATAATTTATAACATAGAGACAGCCAGAGACAAAGAGCGAGAGAGCTCTGAGAGAGATGCGCGAACCACCATAGAGTAAGGACTGACTATTGTCTGTAAGCATGTTATGACCATGATGTAATTGCATTAATAAAGAGGTGAGAAGATGATCCTGACATGAGACCCAGCACAAGTGTTTGTTGTCAACAAGCCCGTTATAAAATCCAACGATGTTGGTGAATCTGGAATGCGTTAGATTGTTAAATCCGTGGACTTTTAATTGGACTCGCAGTCCAAAGTATTTTTCATTGGCTTGGTTGCCAGGATTTTTCATTGGCGAGCTTGCCAGGATTTTTCATTGGCGAGCAGTTGCTTCAGGATAAGTACCTCAGGAGGAGTGTCATCACCTCTGAGGTACGAACAATGATTAAGCTAGGCAATCAGCTTAATTGGCGAGCTACACTTTTTATTGACAAACAGTGCTATCAGGATTATTCTCACCTCAGGAGGAGTGTCATCACCTCAGGAGGAGTGTTATCACCTCATGAGGTACGTAAAATGACAAAGTTGCATTCTCAGCTTTTCATTAGCTAACCAACATGATCATTATTGCCTCGTGAGGATGACCAGCAACTCAGGAGGCAGGAAAAATGACTGTACGTGGTATAACATTGCTCAGGATGGAACCCGGCCAGTTTCAACATTCTACAGCTGGCTGGGCTAGTTTCGGGCAGCGCATGGGAGGCAGAAATGAAGGAAGAAAGAACAAACGAAAAGAAGGAACCAATAAAGTAACGGATTACAGACTTTGATGGCAACCTCCCTGCTGCCACTTATTTCGATTGAAGGAAATACGTCTCTCCCAGTTGATCTTGTTGCGGATCGGCTGTGATTCCTTCAATGTGATTTGGCAAGTCAGTCAGATAAACTGTCAGCAGTAGAAGTCGTACGAGTAAGCATGCATGGACTAAAATGACAGCGAATGCAGTGCATGTCAGTGAACGTCAAGGTGGTGAGCAAGGTTCGAGTATTGCCTCTGGTATACTCGTAACAGTCTAATTTAGCCTACGACTTGTGAATTTCGGACATAGCTAGAGATCGCTTCGGACGTAGATACATGTACTTGGCCAGATACGGCATTGGGCCATACTGGTACTGATGTCTGAAGCGAGGGAGGTGAACAATGATTTGATAACACTGCAGCGAGTGCCACATGTAATTCCTGAAAGTAGGCAGGCAGAACGCTGGAAACAAAGCAGCAGGATGAGTCAGCGTCAAGCAGATAAGACAGAACTGACGATTCACACTTCAGGCTGATTAGAGACAACATTTTGGCAGCTGTCCCAACTTTGCCAAAACCAAAACCCAAAATGATGACCTGCCGCTGATGAGTCACCGGACATCGTACCTGCTACCGTCAGCTGGACCAACCATTGCCGGCTGAGAGGAACCCCAGGAGGTGAATCATAGGGAGCTGAGGACCCCACTCCTTTGATTTTGCCCACCGAGTAATTAGCATGATTAATCACACAAGGACTAATCACGACTCAGACCATTGGGATTGGCTGAAGAAGGCGGAACGCCCAGGAATCTCTGCTAAGCCATTGGATAAACGAGTGCGTGAACGCCCCACACGTGATTGTGCTACGCACCCTCCTGTGCTTTGTCGTGTTTGTGTTCAAAACGCCTTTTAGTGCCCACACCCATGTGGCAGTTGTGTTAGACACCCCCCCCCCCCTCCTCCATCCGGAAAGTGAATGGTGCGATAGACAATGATGACGTTGTAGCAGACACTCACAAAAGAGGTATCAGTAATAATGTTATACAACTTGAGCGACAATTTTGTAAAATTTGACTGACAATTTTGTACCAATTAAGAGATAATTCTATAAAAATTGAGTGAAAATTGGGTGAAAATTTTATCAAAATTGAGTTTATCAAAATGGGGTCAAAATTAAGTTTGTTGACACTGTTACCTAAATACATTAAAAGACAATTCCTAGATACGTAGCATTGATAGTTTCATGACAATTGAATGAAAATTGAGTGAGATGTGCTTAGCAGTTTAAGTGAACTGTTTGGCACGGATATTTAAATACGATTTTAAATTACTTAAACCAATAGTAAGTTACTTGAAATAATTCATCTAGTGAGAACTGTAGTTGAGAAGAATTCAAGAGACTGTTCCAGACCAAACTACTGTGGTGAATTTAATGTACTGTTACATACAGCTGTCGTGGCTAATCTATTGAATTGTTGCAGATAAATTGAGTAAAATTAAAAATGTTCACCTCACCAGTAAGCCAGAGACGTGTATTAGTTGGTAAAACTAGTTATTCTATGTCTATGATTAGAATAGAATGTGGGTAGCTTGTGGTGTTTGATCCACAAGGCAGTACGGGCGCCACACGGGAGGCGACCCCAGACCTGAGGGGTACGGGTCAGGGTTGTAATCCTGTAATGTGCTGGGAACGTACATAGTGCATCAGTGCATCGGAGGACGTGAGCTATGAACATTGCTCATGGGGAGATACCGGTTCTCTGCCAACGTGCTAGTTCTCCGCCCATGAGCTGTCTCGGTCACGATCCTTAGGTGCTGCACTGGCACCTGCAGGTGGTACAACGGGGATGTTGCACCGGAGATGGATCGGTATGTATAGTGCATAAATGCACCCGGAAGGTGGCGCATAGACATGGTTCATGGAGAGATACGCGCGTTCTCTGCTCCTGGACTGTCTCGGTCACGATTCTTGGGTGCTGCACTGAAACCTGCAGGTGTTACAACGGGGATGTTGTACCGGAGGCTTGCGGGTACCACAGCGCGCCGATAGGCCAGGCGTGGCAGGGTAGTCGAGGCGTCAGGCCGACGCCGTGGTTTGTACGGGATAAGGTTTCTGTAAGGAGCCAGTACAAGCTGAGATAAGCCAGGGATAGCGCTGGTAAGCGCATGGCAAGAGAGCCATTTGTACCGCTGGTCAGAAGCCGTGAACGGCGCTGACAAGCACATGCATGGACGCGTGTCGGACAGGCTGAGCTATTATTATAAGCACGACGCCGCCGCTACGCAATTGCCATGCAAACACTTATACATGGCGTGACCATGTATACATTGTTATATTATATATTTTGCTTGATATACTGTGCTAAATATTTTAATGTGGATTGCTGTGTGGATTTAGTTAGATATTGACGGACGTGTGCCGTCAGTGTGATGTGCTGAGACAGCAGCACATATCTCGTCAACGAAATTGTTGACGAACTGATTGTTATTTTGACTTGTGACAATGATTACACCGTTATGACTGTCCTGACAGACGGATATAAGACATACCACATAACCAGCGAAGCATGGACAATTAGAGGTCTCCAAAACCCAAATTATACTGTACCTGTTTGCTTATGTGTTGTCAAAATTCAACCGTTACAAGTGAATGTTTGCAGTGGACTATATGTGATGATGTCTTCTAAAGTGCCAGTATCTCTCAACAATAGTTTTAGACTTAGTGGCGCTTCGAACATTGGAAGCCATATCAATTCATAAGTCTAATTGGAAGAAATTACCTCAAATTCATGTTTTACAGATTGCTAAAATATGAGAGACACCATGGTCCACCTGCACGGTGTGGGTCGCCACCCACCGTGGTGGCTAGGGTGTTTCTTGGAGCGCAATGGCTGGTATGGATGTCGTAGAATTTACCGGTGACAGACACTCTGTATGAGTGAGTAGGACAGGACGAGTGACACCTTTCTCATTTCCTAGGGAGAAGCGTGGTCAATGTAAGTGTTATCTGAATACATGTGTAACCAGTCAGCGATACACGTACGGACACTAATCAATGTACGTCTGAACTCTGAATAATACTGTAATCTACATACGTGTGAACTCGTCTTAATATGTGTGTGACTTATAATCAATATATGTGTGAAATGTAGTAACTAGATGCGTGGCCTATTATATATACTGTCGTATTATTCACACAACCTTCTTTGATATGAGTTAAAATGGGATTTGAACTTTAAGGGAGGGGCGTGTGTAAACTATTGACCTGTAGTAACAGTAATAATAGTTTCAGAATGCAGTTGAATTATTTGAGTTGAGCAGTGTGTTATATTAGCTGAATGTATAACGGAAACAGTTATTATTAAACCATTGTATTTATGTATTAAGTTGGGCCGACGTTGGGTCAGTAATGCCAGAGTTGAGCGCATTGGGCCGGCGTTGTGCCAGCGTTGCCACTAGGACAGGTGCGAACATACCTCATTATAGCAGTGATAGCGAGGATGTTCTGCCAAACAGACATTTGTGGATCCAGTGCACGAATGTAAGGCCATGACCAAGGTCTATAACGTGTCGTCGGAAGCTACAAGTCTGCCCACTAATAATACAGATATTATGTAATCCCTATTATTTAATTAGGTATATAGTTGTGAGTAGTAATTAGATTCAAATAAAAGGGTCGATAGTAGTCATGCAAACGTATCTTTGAGACCCCACCTTCAGAGGTAGAATGGTGGCAGAGATGATTGTGAGCAGCTAGACCAAATAATGCTGTTTTGTGGTTGGTCCACCGTCTAAGACGTCGGACCAACATTGGGCTAGCATTGGCTCAGTGTCTCTTGTTAGCTGAGTTACTTGTGTGAACAAGGCTAGAGGATGGCACAGTTATTCTATGTTATACTCGGAGAAGTCTGCCAGTGCGCAGGCGCATAATTTATAACATAGAGACAGCCAGAGACAAAGAGCGAGAGAGCTCTGAGAGAGATGCGCGAACCACCATAGAGTAAGGACTGACTATTGTCTGTAAGCATGTTATGACCATGATGTAATTGCATTAATAAAGAGGTGAGAAGATGATCCTGACATGAGACCCAGCACAAGTGTTTGTTGTCAACAAGCCCGTTATAAAATCCAACGATGTTGGTGAATCTGGAATGCGTTAGATTGTTAAATCCGTGGACTTTTAATTGGACTCGCAGTCCAAAGTATTTTTCATTGGCTTGGTTGCCAGGATTTTTCAACCTGATGAACGTTTAATATGGAATATGAGGTGATATGAATGACCCTTAAGTGTTTTATTTGTTGTTGGGAAAATGCTCCCCTTTTGAAATAATAATGGGTCGCATGCCCCATCGTCTAAGGCCAATGCCCCCCCCCCTCTGAAAAATATCATGGGCCCCTTGGCCCCCTTTTTCCAATTTATAAATCGGGCACTGAATATGTAATAGTACCAATCTCATACATATAATTTTAACTATTTATATAGCCGTATATTAACCGTCTGCGTCCCTATTGTAAACTATTGACCTGTAGTAACAGTAATAATAGTTTTAGAATGCAGTTGAATTATTTGAGTTGAGCAGTGTGTTATATTAGCTGAATGTACAACGGAAATAGTTATTATTAAACCATTGTATTTATGTATTAAGTTGGTCCGACGTTGGGTCAGCAATGCCAGAGTTGAGCGCATTGGGCCGGCGTTGTGCCAGCGTTGCCACTAGGACAGGTGCGAACATACCTCAATATAGCAGTGATAGCGAGGATGTTCTGCCAAACAGACATTTGTGGATCCAGGGCACGAATGGAAGGCCATGACCAAGGGCTACAACGTGTCGTCGGAAGCTACAAGTCTGCCCACTGATAATACATATATTATGTAATCCTTATTATTTAATTGAGTATATAGTTGTGAGTAGTAATTAGATTCAAATAAAAGGGTCGATAGTGGTCATGCAAACGTATCTCTGAGACCCCACCTTCAGAGGTAGAAAGGTGGCAGAGATGATTGTGAGCAGCTAGACCAAATAATGCTGTTTTGTGGTTGGTCCACTGTCTAAGACGTCGGACCAACATTGCGCTATCATTGGCTCAGTGTCTCTTGTTAGCTGAGTTACTTGTGTGAACAAGGCTAGAGGATGGCACAGCTATTCTATGTTATACTCGGAGAAGTCTGCCAGTGCGCAGGCGCAGAATTTATAACATAGAGACAGCCAGAGACAAAGAGCGAGAGAGCTCTGTGACAGATGCACGAACCACCGTAGAGTAAGGACTGACTCTTGTCTGTGAGCATGTTATGACCATGATGTAATTGCATTAATAAAGAGGTGAGAAGATGATCCTGACCATGACACCCAGCACAAGAGTTTGTTGTCAACAAGCCCGTTATAAAATCCAACGATGTTGGTGAATCTGGAAGGCGTTAGATTGTTAAATCAGTGGACTTTTAATTGGACTCGCAAGTATTTTTCACTATGTTTGGGCTATATTCAAGTTAAACTGAACGTAGATTTTAACCTAAGTCTATGCTAAAAACACAAATAGTAGGCCTAATTTATGTTCTTGTATTATGGACCCTATCGATGGAAGCTGATATTCAACATCACATTGTAATAAAGGCCTAGGCCTAAATATCACGCTAATAGGGATCTAATTAGAAGTTACTAAAATGTGTGGTACCAAAGCCATAACTTTATTTTGAATTGAATTTACAAATAGTAATATTATTAATAAATGATGTTCCTTTAATGCTGGGTAAACGATGTAGAGGGCGGCACAACAATAAACTAAATATCTAGTTATCCCTGGTTTAATGCTAGTCCACCGTCTGCACTGCTGGCCCAACATTAAACTAACATTAAGTCGATGTAGTTTCTGTTGAAAGTATAGCGTATATAGCCAGTGTAATATATTAGGAGACTATGCTTTGTACGCATCGCGTTGACTACTACAATGAGGCAATACCGCTGGAGTACAATCACACGTGTCTTGCCATAGAGTTAACTCTATATTTGGTCTGGCTAAACTTCTGAAATTCGAAACCTTTGAGTGTTGATCCACTGTTCGCCGTATCGTATTTGCTAGGATGCACTTAAAAGTATGCATACTTTAGAAGTGGATATATGTATATTAAAAACATGCCTCGAAGTAATAATATTTAGGGCTATAAAGTGTCTATAAAGCAGCTGGGCCAATAGTGTTTTTTTAATGACACAGCATCATAGTTGAATTCACACTTTCCCATTCGTTGATTGTTTTATACAAATTACTGGCCAACCGTCAATGATGAAGACGAGGACCATCCGTGCATGTGGATTATAAAACTTTAAAATATATATTTTTCATTTTTGCAATAAATTAAAATCAAAGTGGAACAGGGAACACTATTATGGCAGAACCAGAGTAAAAACATACCTGTCAATTATAACAGGTAAGGGATAGCAATGACATGACCAATATATATTATGCACATTTAATATGTTGTGCAGAATAAAATATGAAAAATGTTGGGCAGCCCTGACGGTGGACCAATATTAAATCCACGGGTAATGTGTTTGTATATATGTGATAACAATACCGAAGGGCGGGGGGGGGGGGGTCCTGGTGCCTGCTAGGAAAGTCAGAGATCGCGGATTCGTCTCCTGCTCTGGCATTCAAGTTTCAAAGAAACAAAATGTTTCCTCCCTGTTCAATTGTAAATATTGAATATTGTGGGCAGCCTCCGTGACCGAGAGTTAGTGTGCTCGGCCGTAGACCAACAGGGCTCAATTTCGAATCCTGTGTCTGGAGCAGGGTTGGGGCAAGTACATCGACACAGTACTTGGGTACAAGTACATTAAAATTGTTCAAGTACAAGTACAAGTACAGGGTTTTGCGAAATGTACTTGGGTACTACCCAAGTACATTTCAAATGTACTTGGGTACAATAATCTAGTACCAAGTACAAATGTATAATATAACGCATAAAAATATACCAGTAAATGCATAAATTAAGAAACAAATGTCATATTGAGTTGAATAACTTGTTTATTAATTTCATATTGTAGTATTGAATTATATTAATAGTCAATGTGAGCTCAATAAATTGTTGATTCATTGCATATTCATGTATTGAATGATATTAACAGTCCATGTGAGATCAATAAATTGTTTATAATTCATTGCATATTGGTGTATTGAATGATATTAATAGTCAATTTGAGCTCAATAAATAGTTGTGTATTTAATCATATTAGTAGTCAATGTGAGCTCAATAAATTGTTTATCCATGGCATATTTGAGTATTGAATGCTATTATACAGTTAATAATTTCTGTGAATTACATCCGATGAATATACGTTTTTGAAACGTTGAATCGCTCATTTGGCATCTCTCTGATTGAAATACCTTGCCTGTGATACTAAAAAGTCTCTTGACTGCAACAGATGATGCTGAGACAGTCATGTAGGCCTACTCTAACGCCAGTGTGCTTAAATTGGGGAAAACATTTATATTTACTTCCCAGTATTGAAGAGGATCACTACTATGGTACTATTGTGGGTTGACTATAGCGGGCACGGCGCAATGGCCCAATGTTGGCTTATTGCTATGTAATCATCGACGATGTTGATCCACAACTAAGACAACGTTTCGTGTTCGCTGAGTGCAGTACAGGGAGGTGTGAAAATCGCTCCCGTGTTTTTAATAACTAGGTTATGTCTGTTGATATTAAAAATAATGACCTATGTGTTACAAAAAATATTTATTTCCTTTCAATGTCATAGTTATTAACTGTCATGCTGTTTAATTGTATTCTAATTTGTTATGGTGCATATTTTAACTACCCTGTACTTGTTTTAGTATATAATATTATTTGGTTTTAAGCTTACATATCATGAATATTAATTTTCATGGAACCATTGATTTTATGGAACCAATCCTGTTGTTACGTACATAGGCATGTACATATATGCCATATTTTATACTGTTCATTTTTAATAACGCATAGACTTCCCGTCGTCAAATAAATATCTATCTATCTATCTAGTTATTATAAACGAGGAATATGATTAAACTTAATTTGTTAGAATTCTTGATTTGCCAACAAAAACACCATGGGCAACCACATTTTCCACTCAATTAAACACATCAAATATTCAGCAGAATATAATATTATTTAACATTAAAAAAAAAAACTAGAGGATATGAAATTATCAAAATGTCAATAATGTGTTTAGTGCTGAAATGGTTTGGTGTCGTAAATTCAAATGGTAAGAAAAATTCAGAGTTTATATTTTCAGAATTATTGCCCATTTTTTCTATCTTGAAGAGTATTTATTGTGGTTTGACACTTGAATATAATCATGAAAATAGCTCGCCGCACTGAAAGTGTTAATGAAGGCGTGATTAGCGCAGCTGTTAATTGCTCTCATAGGCGCCTGGTCAATTTGACACTTCTAACCCTTCTAACTTTAGGATATCTGCAATTAAAATTTTATTTTTATTATGCGGCGTGCTTGTAATCATTTAAGCACAACAGGCGACACTATATTTCCCAGACCAATTAAAATATAATTGCAATGCTTTCATGTTACAATATTGATCGAACAATACTTTTCGAAACGTGAACATGATGACTCTCGCAATTATAGGGTTTTATAGGAGGTAATCGCGCGAACAATAAAAGCCCCCCCCCCCCCTTCTACAGCAGACACGAGACTGTCGATTCAATATTGAGCCATCATCTGCAACGCTAACCCAACGATAAACCAACACTAGGTTAATATCTCGTTTTTGCCGGGTCAGGCATGTGCATGGCTGTGTTAGACAACGATGGACGATAACCATTGCTGTTACGCCTGTGTGTTGTTTTAACAATGTTATCAGTACATCTATCTGGACGGCTCACCATAACTATGAATGAAAGATCAAAGGGACAATATACAGCTCACCGATAACAAGAACATTTGATAACGCTTTACATTGATACATGTAGATAAACTTAAATTTGTTTTGCTTTCAACAATTGAATTATTAAAAAAAATATATTAGCAAAATTATTGCACTGAATAATAACGGAAAAAGTAAATTATAATATATTTTTTTAACAAAACGGATGTACTTGCAATGTACTTGTCTTCAAGTACCAAGTACTTCGTAATGTACTTGGGTACAAGTACATTTTTGAAGCTCAAGTACAAAGTACAAGCAAGTACTCGAAAAAATGTACTTAAGTACAGGTAAGTACAAGTACCGATGTACTTGGCCCCAACCCTGGTCTGGAGGGCAGTAACACCTCATTCATCTCACCATCCTGAGGTTTTCCTTACCCAGTTTAGCCTATATGTGTACAAATGTGGTGTAGAACCCCATTTATTTCATTTCATAGCATTTGATACAGCCAACTAACACCTGACTCAACGTTGGCCTGACAACATTACAGCAACATTTCAGCAAAGATCGTGTGAGTTGAGAAAGCCTTAGGTCTACTGTGTGTATTGTGATTTCCATAATTGGCATTACGTAAGAGGGTGCAGTGAAAGTGCATTACGTTCACATGTGATAATGATGGATTAGGGCTACTGTATATTTCATGGCTGAGTAAGAAAAATTAAAAGCTGATAATTTACAACTTTGTTAGGCCTATTTTAGACAAAAGAATCAAAATTGAAAATTAAAGATTTCGTGAAAATTTCTGGCTAACTGGGGCATTATAAAAGTCCCAGAAGAAGTAATAATTGCACTTTTGTAATATTAACATTGTAGTCCTGTGAAATGATTCTTTGTCAAGCATATTTCATTAGGTGCAGTGCTTCAGAACGTGTGTAAAATCAGCAAAATGTATTATGGGAACCGAACATAATAATATAAATGCCAATGATCGATATAGGCCTAATGGATATACATCTTTTCATGATAATGCATCTTAGAGTATAGATATACATACCCTGACAGATTTATAGCTGATTTTTTGCAATGCTGTTGACAAACGTCAAGGCCCCTGGGCCTCTTGTTACAATCCGGATCACCTGCCAATATGGACATGTTGTTTCAATCATGTTATTAAAAGATTTCCTTGTTTTTAATTACGGGGTGCGCTTAAGGGTGTTCTCCCCAACAGTCGTCTGACTGCCGTGGATTTTTCACGCGTAATGTTTAACTAGAAGTTATCAGGTTATGTCTCTGTCACAATAACCCGTACGAACGCCATTCCGACGTTTTTCAACGATTTTAACAAATCAGCTTGTTACAATTTATCCCACCCTTAGATGTCTGCAATTTGTATTACATGAAATCTAGGTTCAAATGACCTACAAATCAGTGGAAAGTTATGTTCCCAAAATATTGCTAAAGTAGTCGTCACATAAGACACCGATGGTCGTAACTTTAAAATCAATACTAGACAGTAAGTATTGTGGGACATATGTGATGGTTGTAACATTAATTGGCCGTGACGCGAGATAGCATACAATGGTATAGTAGCACACAGCCCAGCAGACACAATACGTTGAATCAATGTAATTGGTTTAACTCATTTGATGTTGCTCCAGCGTCTTAGACGGTGGAACAACATCAAACCAACATTGATTCAACGTCCTGTGTCTGTTGGGAGACAACAGTAATGGCATTCACAAAACTTCCTTTTTAAAATTGTGCGCATGCAACGTATTTTTTTAACAATAATGCAAAATTTCCCGTCTCCATTTTTTATAATATGACTAATTACCATTGATTTATTCTAATCGATTCCCTCCCGTCATTTACATTTTATTTTAATAGGGGTATAATAATGTTCCCCATGAATGTATTCTCCTGTCACCTAAATCTGTACAAAAAAATAGGCAGAAAAATACTATTGCCGCCTTACGCCTGAATTTTATTTTTCAAAATGATCAATGTTTTATCAAAATTATATGCAGTATGCCTATCAGGTGTGGTGTTTGCACTTCGTTCACGCTGAAAGATACCCTATGATAACGATTATAACGCAGCATGATAATAGCCTGTTTTGTGCTTTTTCACTTATCAAGCCCTCTGCTCTTAGCACAGACTTGGTGATTTTTAGTGTGTATGTGGCCCTCTAACGTTACAGGTGTATGGCATACGTACTAATACTTGTAGACATGTATCCCCAGCAAACACGATATACCAATGTATTGTAAGGTTGGTCTTCATGCGACGCTGGTGACAGTGATCAACCCGTTATCAACCCGACATTTTGCCAATGTCTCGTCTCATAGTACAAAACGGTACTCATTATCAATATTACCTCTCCACGTGCACTCATATTATCAGCCATTGTTGTCAATCAAAGAACGGTGACATGATCTGTGGTTATCAGATTGACATACTGTAAAGTCCTATCATATAATCAGATATTCAATACTTACTTTACTGCACCTTTAATACATTGTGATCTCTACCCACCAGGTTTTTACTGACTTATCGTCACCATGGATCCCAAGGAAATGAACGAAATACAAAAGCAGGCTTTGGAACAGGTGAGTTGGCCTAGTTTCAGTAAACAACATGGTAATTGGAACCATTGATCCAACCAGAAGGGTAAATATTTTAACAAGAAGCCTGTAACTGCTTAGGCCTACATGAAAAGAAAGCAGGTACTGCCTTTTGGCTTTGCACTGCACGACTTTGTACACTTTAAGCTTTCAATTCCGAAGGGTATTTATCAATTTGTAGGGCCTATGCCTGCTCTACTTAGCCTACACCTTAAATAGCCAAACGATTCGTTTATGCTCGTTTGAGTGTTCAATAATACCAAGATTCCTATGTTGTGCACGTCCACGCTCGAAGTTGTCCAAGCTATGGGGGCGTTGCACGGACCGTAAACATTCAGCCTAAGGGGGTGAACATTGCGGAGTGTTAATAATGCCCCCATCACACCAGACCACGTTACCAGAGCTTGAATATTGTCGAAGTGTATCGTGCTTACAAAAAAATGTTCACGTGGAGCACCGCCGTGGTGAACAAACTATTAGGCCTATGATGAAACAGACGTGGCCGACATTTCGCGAGTTCATGGCATGTGGTAATACAAGTACATGTAATAATAAAAAGTCTAGCAATAGGTTTGATATCGACGAATAATTGTCTAAATTGAAAACGACTGTGGTGAGTGACCCAAATTATTATGGATCAGCCCTCATCTTCTAACAAATTATCCGATATATCGGGGAGTTAGTATACATCGTCAAGCAAAATTAATCAGAGCAATCGGTTGAATCATGGTTACAGGGACTGATCTAAAAATTGGCAGTGGTAATCTCAATTGTTGCAGAACATCCCTCACCTTTGGGAGTTGCAGTCATTGTAAGCAAATCAGAGCAATCGGCTAAATATTGCTTAGGCCTACAAGATATAGCTAGCTATGTCTGTCTGTCTGTCTGTCTGTCCAGTCCATCGTGGGTAGACGCTCATGTTCACGCCGATATCGGTGAGATCAACATAGTCTACAGATCTTCACAATATTATGGTGGGGGATACATATGGCCTGCCGAACACACCAGATAACCGAATACAACAGGACAATGTTTGCAACACTAGGCCTATAACTCGCTGTGTATGGAATAAAAATTATTATTATAATTTAAAATATATATAAAGGCATATCATTGATATCTTAATCAACCAAACAGATAGCTCAATTCTATGTCAAAAATTAAAATAGGTTGGCCGCTGCGATTCGCTGAACACAGGTTGTGGGCTTACCCGTATGCGCAGCATGGTCGACGTTCTAAGAAATGGGGTCCGTCAAAAGTAAATATTTTAACCCTTTAACCGCCGGTGTCGCATATATTCGCGTTTTCATTTTTTATTACCACATTAAGTACCACCTTTTAAACATGTGACAAAGATAAAATGTGACATCAATCAGCAATATTTGAAAACAGTTGACCTCCATTTTGCCCAATCTGAATAATTTTCACTCACTTGAAGTAGTGGATCGCGTCAGCGAGACACAACTTCAAGTGGGTGAAAATTCAGATTGAATAATTTGGCGGTTAAAGGGTTAAATTATTGAAGCAGAATTGCTGACCTGCTTAACCAGAATTTTGGTGTAAACATTAAAATTTAAAAGTAAATGTCAAAATACGTTATATTAAAAAAATACATATGATACATGTAGCATATTTCAACTAATTTATTTCACATGATTATTGTAAAGTCTAGCGCACATTACATATTCCCGTAAAATATTGTTTTTCACTTTGTATCCTCACTGGCATATTTGATCAAATATAATATATAATAACATAATTATGTCTAATATTATTGAGCATGTGAAATCAATGTAATAGCGTACTGTATTAGAAATATAATCTTTTTATTTATAATATAATCAAGCCTGAAGGTGACCTCGAATTTTAAATCATGGTTCGAATGCAGCAATAACGTTAACCTATTACCTGAAATGGTTGTTATTAGTACCTAAATAATAGGCCTCTATCATAATTTCATCGGGTGGAATTTCTAATATTGATGTGACAGGTCTTCACAAGATCGTATGATAATTCCAAAGAGGGCTGAGAATGCACCACGTTATCATGGTTGTAGTAGGTCTACTTTGATATTCTGATGATGACCCTCATTGACCTCCCAGCACCTGTTGCCTATATCCGCGACATTTGCTTGGTGATGAGGACGCGCAAATGACCTCCAATGAGTGGATCGAAAGTTCATCAATCTTAACCGTCTGCGTCAAAGAAGAATAAGGGAGGTAAAATTTAAAATTGGATCTACAAATTATTTAATAGTCTAAATCTATTTGTAGGCCTATGTGCTCTTTAGCAATAGCATATTTCCTCCAGACAAAACATATGGGTCGTCCTATCTGTAAAGCTTGAGCACATCTTGTGCAAATGTTATACAAATATTTTGTGTTTGCTGTGAATAGCAGCTGGTCTGGTATTGATTAATACTGCTGGCGGCGATCACAAGCCCACACCGACCCAATGATGCCAGCATCGCTGGTGCTGGTCAGTAGGCTATCCATTCAGTCCTAGTCAGTACTTTATGCTGCCAGTAGGCCTACCTGCATGCTGGCAGTACGGGCACCATGGCGTGCTTTGAGACAAAGCTGGGTTAATGTTGGTCCGCCGTCTGTGACGCATTGGGTCAACGTCTCGTGTTTGACCGCCTGCAAGATAGAAAGTAGAAAGCGCTGGAGAGAAATGAATGGGAGACAGACTCACAGCACAGACTCAGACAAACTGAGCGTACAAGAGTAAAGCAATATGTCCCCACCTCTGTCTACAGAGGGGAGACGTGATTTATTTGTTATGAATTAATGTAATGTATCGTCTTCAGCGCAGAACAATACACGCCAGCGCGATTAGCACGCGACGAGCGACGCAATGACAGACGCGAAAATCGCGCGACTGTCCGTACACTAATGCGACGACCAACGCGACTTGTAAGGCGCGAAAACCGGCGGGACGTGCGACAAAAATGTAACAGTTTTTTTTAAATAAACGCGATACCATCGCGCTCGGCATGTTTTGTCAATGATCAAATGTGTTTGATAACCAACGCGCGCGCGATTTCGCGTTGGTGTGTTTTGCTCTTAAAGGGCTAATATATTATACAATTACATTTATGGTGCTACTAATCTGCATCCGTATGTATTATTCAACCATTCAACTATAGGCCTACCCGTGTATCTCTTCACAAGTTATTTCGCTCTGAGTTGTGAATTGCTGCTGCACTTTCTATTATTCTAAACGTGAATGAAAAAGTCAGCTCATTTTGTTAAATATTCTAATGTAATAAGGATATGAAGTTAATAGGGCTAAAGGTCCAAACTCCCTGATTTTAAGGGTCGTGGCATTTTCGATCAAAATAATTGTAGTCGAAATATATAGCCCTAACGTGTTTTTTTCACTTGTTTTCTTTCTGTTGTAGTTCAAAGTAAAATGCAAAGATGTTATCAGGTCAAGTCACAGTGATCGATATCTTCTCAAGTGGCTCAAGGGTAAATATTTATTGATCAGCATCATATGACGTGATTTTACCATGCACCCCGTTCACCATTATCCACTACTATGTGACCGTTTCTACTACATCAAGTGAGTGAAAATTATTCAGATTTGACAAAATGAAGGTCAACTCTTTTCAAATCGTGCTGATTGATGTCACAGTATGGTTTTACCATGTTTAAAATACGGTACTGAATGTGGTAATAATTAAGTGAAAAAACGAATATATGCGGCACCGGCGGTTAAAGGGTTAATCATTACAAACGTTTGGACTCAGATTTAACAAATGTGAGTAATTTTCACCCACTTGAAATTGTGATTCGCGATAGCGAGACAACTTCAAGTGGGCGAAAATTTGAGCAAGATAACTTGGCTGGCAAATGGTTATTATGCATAATATATACGCACGTATTTTTCTCGTTTTCATTTATCTCGAGATGTGAATTGCTACCGCAATCAAGATAATTATAAGGTGAAACGAAATAACCGTATCCTATATAAAATTATGTATGTATATTGCTTTACGTCGCTTTCTGCCCATTAGGCAATATCGCGACACAATGGAAGCCCGAAGTCGTATCGTTAAACGCCAAAGTGTGATATATGAAATAGATGCACACAGCGCTTTTTTATTATGGAATGTAGACCTATTTTTTTTTATCTTGAATCCTTTTTAAGCTATGCTACGCGGTGTGTTTGACAAGGGTGCTTCAAGGATATATCCGAGACGTGAGATAATGAGTCCACAGATTTGTCATTCTTATACCAAGAGTGAAATTAATATGATTGATAGGCAAGTATTGGTGACCTGCTTATTCCCCTTTCTGTAAATTTTATTTATTAGGATATCAAATAACCATTCTGGGTTGTGAGATAAGTGCTTAATTATGAGAAATAAAAACTATTTCTTTTGAATTTAACAAATAAAGGTAGTGTTTAGGGCCTACCCACTTAGGGTGAGTGTCAATTAAATTATGTAATTGTATAGGCCTAACCTTGTGAAGAACGTCTGCAGAAATCCATAAACTAAACACGGTCTGTACATATTTGTCTGCTGCAATGTAGGCCTACATGTAATATAACGTACGTTTTAGCTTTTGTGTGGGTCTTTAAAGCAAGATAATTCGAAGGATAAGTAATTACATTTGGTAGATTAACATGGTTTTGATTCAAATTGTAGGACTACAAAATAATGTTAAAATAATGTTAGTCATTTTTACCCACTTGAAGTTGTGTCTCGCTACCGCGATCCACAACTTCAAGTGGATAAAAATTAAATTTTACAACTTATTAGCGCTTTAAGGGTTGATATTACAAGACAGTATGTCTAATTTACGAGCTTGGATTACATGTAATAGTAAGATTTTCAAGAATTGTAAAAGGTACATCCCGGCGGCTTTGTTAAAATTATTTATGACGTCATTTAAAATTAAATTTTAATGATGACATAAGTAATAAAAAAATATAATTATAAAACAAAAAGTAATAGGCCTAAAGATTTTGGCCTAAAGGTATTGAAACCGTTTTCTCATAAGACAACTGCATGTAATATGGAAGTTGAAGCTTATTGTTGTTCTGTAATAGATTAGTTGGTATTATAAAAATATATTGGGGCACCAATAGCAAAGTCTGTGATTAAATCAACCAATTAATTTGAACAATTTGACCTCACTTCCCTATTCGCATGGCGGGTGACAATTGATCTTTCTACAGACACCTACACGCTGCCTCCAAACGTAGGCCTGTGTATACCAATGTTATTTTCGATTTCACTTGTCCGCCGATATAAAAATTGACTTTTTATGACGGTTCACCGCTTTTTACGAGTTTTTTCCCCAGAAGACGGCTTATCAATTCCACAGTTTGACGTCCAGAATATGCTATTCCGCAGTTGACAATCACCTAAATGTTCAATGATTAATGACTGACACGTGGCGATCCAGTTCTTTGTTATGTAGCCTACATGTTATCGGAATGGACTCTATTGTTTATATCTTTTTTTCGCTTGGTCGTGATTTAGTGTCATCCAAGCAAACAGATGATATTGATTCAGTTTATTGATTCTGGTTTATCCTGTTTATTGTTGTTACAGCGACGTAGACGGTGAGCCAACATTGTTTTTTGTGTGTTTACTGGGACGAGAATATATATATAATATAATAATATTATGATAATAATGATTATGATGTATTTATTCTCAAGATAGGACTGGGTGTAAATCGGCCTGCGTGTGCGATATATATAGGGGCGGCCTGAAATAGCCCTATTAGCGGTGTCTGAGCGAGGAGATAATTCCATTCAAATACATCAATTTATAATAATTAAATGTAGATGAACACGACCTTACACTGCACATGTGTCTGGTAAAATTGTCGCATTGCCTTGAAAATAAAACTTCCAATATCGTCCATATGATGTTTTAAACATATTCAATGCAACTTGAAACAACATTTTTCAAACTTTATATATTTGTTTGGTCAGCAATATGGCCAACTGAATTCAACAAATTTATATAATTTCACTGGCTTGAAGTTGTGGGTCGCTGTATAGCAAGACACCACTGAAAAAAACAACAGCTAAGGGACTTAGAGCTTTTATAAGTAAATATTTTTTGACAATATAATGAAATTATAATCCACCTTATCGTTTATATGCATTTTATTGGAGAAATCAATTTCTGGTAATTACCTATATTTCAGGTTATTGGCCAGACAGTCCTATCAATAGCCACATCATCATGATCATAGTGTACAACATTACATTGATGTAATTGATAAATGGCTTAAAACAGCTGTGTCGTTTTGTTTAACTTATCAATAATATTTACATTGGTCGCAGACCCACTCCTGTGGACTTTGACCAAGCTGCGCATGCGGGTGGGCCCACAAAGTGTACTCATGCAGCGAATCATGACATTAACCCACCTACTTAATGTATGCAGGGATCCCACCAAACGGCAATCAATTGGCGAATGTTTGGCGACAAAAAATTTGTCAATTGATTGCCGTTTAGTGAGATCCCTGCATACATTAAGTAGGTGGGTTAATGTCATGATTCGCTGCATGATATTGTCGAAATTTACATGGTGTGCTTGTAATATGCCCGCAGTTGATGACTGATAAGGGGGATCTCACCGGGCTGGTGGGTGTTAACCCTTTAACCGCCGGTGTCGCATTACTCGGGTTTTCATTTTTTAGTAGCACATTAACTACTATCTTTGAAACATGTTAAAAATAAAATGTGACATCAATCAGCAATATTTGAAAACAGTTGACCTCCATTTTGTCAAATCTGGATAATTTTCACTCGCTTGAAGTTGTGGATCGCGTCAGCGAGACACAACTTCAAGTGGGTGAAAATTCAGATTTTTTTAATTTGGCGGCCAAAGGGTTAATTTCAACGACTTTAATGGCGAATGCCAAGCTTGATAAATTTCCCAAATTTTCACCTAACATTCTCCAAACGGTATGCTGTTCACCGAACGTGCTCTGTATGTTCGCCCGATGTTTTGAAATGCATGTAATTATCGCCCCATGCGCCATTTGCTCACCAAACAGTTCTAAGCAGTTGGCGAAACAAAAAATGGAAAGAATTGGCGAATAATTGGCGAATTCAGCGATTATTAGGTGGCGATGAGGTGATGTCTTTGAGATTGTTCGTCAAACATTTGACGATTATGCCTGTTTCCATTGGTTAAATTTAACCCGCGCGGTGTAACTCACCACCACCATCAACACCACCACTATCATCACCACCATAATCACCACCACCATCATCATCACCACCATCATCAACATCACCACCATCATCACCACCATAATCATCACCATCAACACAACAACCATCACCACCACCATAAACAAAACTACCACGTACCATCATCACTATCATCATAATTAACACCAACAACACTACCACCACCACCACCACAAACGCCGCCAACACCACCATCATCACCACAATCATCAGCATCACCACTACCATCAGCACCATCACCATAAACTCTACCACCGTCACCACTAGCACACCAAAAACACAACCACCACCACCATTATCATTACCGCCATTACCACTACCACACCACAAACATAATCATCACCACCATTATCATCACCACCATCACCACTACCACACCACAAACACAATAATCACCACCATCATCACCAACCACCATCACCACTACCACACTATAAACAAAAGCACCACCACCACCATCATCAATACCACTACCACCATCATCAACACCATCATCACTACCACACAACAAACAAAACCACCACCATCATCTCCACCATCACCACTACCACACCACAAACACAACCTACACCATCATCTCTACCATCACCACTGCCACACCACAAACAATACCACCACTATCATCATCATCACCACCATCACCACTACCACACCATAAACAAAAGCACCACCACCACCATCATCAACACCACTACCACCATCATCAACATCATCACTACTACCACACCACAAACAAAACCACCACCACCATCACCACTACCACACCGCAAACAAAATCACTACCATCATCATCATCATCACCACCATCATCATAAACTCTACCACCACTACCACACCACAAATGCTACCACCATCACCACTGTCACACCACTAACACAACCACCATCATCACCATCATCACCATCACTACTACCACACCACCTAATCTATCACCATCACCATTACCGCACCACAAACACAACCACCATCACTACCATCACCACCACCACCAGCACCACTACCACACCACCAATACTACCACCATCACCACTACCACACCACAAACAAAATCACCACAACTATTATTATCACCACCATCACTACTATCACACCACTAAAACAACGATCACCACCATCATCATTACCACTGCTACACCACAAACAAAACCTCCACCACCATCATCACCACTACCACACCACACACACAACCACCACTACCACCATCATCACCACCGTCACCACTACGACACCACAGATAAAACCACCACCATTAACATCATCACCACCATCACCACTACCACACCACTAACACAACCACCATCACCGCCATCATCACCACCACTACCACATCATCTATACTGCCTCCATCACCACCACCACACTATCAATACTGCCACCATCACCACCACCACACCATCAATACTGCAACCATCACCACCACCACACCATCAATACTGCCACCATCACCACCACCACACTATCAATACTGCCACCATCACCACCACCACACCATCACTACTACCAACATCACCACTACAACACCATAAATACTGCCACCATCACCACCACCACACCATCAAAACTACCACCATCAACACTACCACACCATCAATACTACCGCCATCACCAATATCATCACCGCCATTACCACAAACTAAGCCACCATCACCACTACCACACGTACCACAAGCACAACCACCACTACCACCATTATCACCACTGCCATAATCATCACCACTACCACGCCACAAACAAAACCACCACCACCTCGATCACCACCATCACAACCACCACCATCATCATCAGGTGTTGGTGGTGCTGGTAGTGATGGTGGTTAAAGTGGTGTTGGTAGTGTAGTGGTGATGGTGGTGGTGATGGTGGGTGCGTTGTGATGGTGGTTGTGTTGGTCGTGTGGTAGTGGTGGTGGTATATAGTGGGGATGGTGGCTGTGCTAGTGGTGATGATGGTGGTTGAGATGGTGGTGGTGGTGGTAGTGGTGATGATGGTGTCGATGGTGGTATTGTTGGTGGTGTTGGTAGTGATAATGGTGGATGAGTTTATGGTGGTGGGGTCATGGTGGTGATGATGGTGGTGATGATGGTGGTGGTGATAGTGGTGTTGGCGGTGCTGGTGGTGGTGGTAGTGTTGTTGGTGTTGATGGTGGCGAAGGTGGTGGTGGTTGTGTAGTGGTGATGGTGGGTGCGTTGGTGGTACTGGTAGTGATGGTGGTGGTGATGGTGGGTGCATTGGTGGTGTTGGTAGTGGTGGTGGTGGTGATGGTGGGTGCGTTGGTAGTGGTGGTTGTGTTGGTGGTGTGGTGGTGGTGACGGTGGTGGTTGTGGTATATAGTGGTGATGGTGGTTGTGTTGGTGGTGGTGATGGTGATTGTGATGGTGGTGGTAGTGGTAGTGGTGATAATGGTGTTGATGGTGGTATTGTTGGTGGTGTTGGTAGTGGTGGTGGTGTCTGAGTTTATGGTGATGGTGATTGTGGTCATCGTAGTGGTGATGGTGGTGAGGATGGTAGTGATGATGGTGGTGTTGGCGGTTTTTTGTTGGTGGTGGTAGTGTTGTTGATGTTGATGGTAATGATGGTGATGATGGTGGTAGTGTTGTTGTTAGTGGTGATGTTGGTTGTGTTGATGGTGGTGGTGGTGATGACGAGGGTGGTGTTGGTGATGATTATGATGATGATGGTGGTGGTGATAGTGGTTGTGTTGTTGGTGGTGATGATGATGGTGGTGATGATGTTGCTGATGATGCTGGTGGTGGTGGTTGTGTTGGTGGTGATGATGATGGAGGTGGTGATGATGGTGCTGGTGTTGATGGTGTTGGTGGTTGAGTTGGTGCTGATGATGATGATGATGATGAGAATGGTGATGGTGGTTATGTTGATGGTGATGATGCTGGTTTGGATATTGATTATGGTGATGATGGTGGTGGTTATGGCGGTTGTGTTGGTGGTGATGATGATAGTGGTGGTGATGGTGCTGGTGATGATGGGTGTTGGCGGTTGGGCTGGTTGGTGGTGATGATGATGGTGGTGATGATTATGGTGGTGATGATGGTGTTCGTGGTTGGGTTGATGGTGGTGATGATGGTGGTGATGATGGTGTTGGTGGCTGGGTTGGTGTTGATGATGATGGTGGTGATGATAGTAGTGGTTATGATGGTGGTGGTGGTGATGATGATGGTGGTGATGTTCATGATGGTGTTGGTGGTGGTGGCGATGATGCTATTGATGGTGATGATGAAGATGGTGGTCGAGGCATCCTTAACTGTGGCACGTGCAAGTGTCTGGCCTATATATATATATATATATATATATATATATATATATATATATATATATTTCAATACTGGATCAGCCCCTGTCTGGATACTATGTCAGATTATCTGCAATAGGCCTGTAGCGAGAATAGGACATCAGCCACGAAATAGCGGTAATTTCGACTTCTGCACAATACTAGGGTAGGCTATGTAAATAGGCCTACCTGTCCTTCTTTCTACGTCTAGCTTTTTCGAAATTTTCTGCCACACATTGCTTGTCAAGATTTGGTCTTTGTGTAGGCTATCTTTTTCGTTTGGTTGTACAAACCGGGGTTCGACCGAACAAGCTCTATGAGCTCTTCCATTATTAATGGTGTATAAAATGGGGTTTTGTTCGCCATATTTGCAGATTATCAGGTTATTATATATACAAATTTTGTAAAACACGCTGAGATACCCAGGAAAGCCCATCTGTGTGACGTCATTTTCCCCATGCGGTTTTGCAATGCGGTGTGGAAAAATCCAACATTTTGTCTACCCGCCGGCATATCACCCGCGAGGGATCCGCGTGAATGGAAAATGATACATTGATTTAAAGAACGCTAGATAGGCCTAATATGGCACCCACATGGGTTATACCTTACCAATGGAATCAGGCCACAACTGTTTTGAAAACAACTGTTTTGGGATTTGGGGTGAAAATATCAGGTCCCCATATGATCGCAGGGATTTTGAACATTTTCACGGCTTATTTAAATGTTTTTAATTTATTTATTCTAGTACCGCTCCAATCTCTTATATCTTCTATTTTTTATATTTTTTTCAGTTTTTTTACATGGTTATTAGCCTAGGTAGATTCTTTCGAGTTGCGTCATATTATGCTGGTAGCATTCCCTATGAATGTAAAATTTATGGGAGCATTCGTTGTCTTCTTGGTGTGTTAACTCTTCACTTCATCATTACAATGTATATCGCATCCGAGCATCCCCATCGATGTCGATGGAAATTTTCCAAAGCAAAAGTGCTATCCCTAATGGGACTGGACATGCATGCCATTTTCCTACAACACGGACTAGTAGGCTGCGCAGATGCCGGCTATCCCATAATAATTTCAGTCACCACGCTTTTTTCGTCCTAAAAATGTTTTGTACATTATTTATGCAATACCCTCATGGATATTAAACCAAATGATCTGATTTTTTTTACATTGCGACCCATTACCGAATGGTTAGGAAAAATTAAAGATGAGGGCTATTCCATAAAAATTGACCTCACCATGGGCGTTTTGAACTTGATATTTGCTGTAAGCACATATACTCTTATAAATATTTACCGATTGCTCTGATGTTTTTATTACCAGTGACATCATATCACTGCCATTGCTTCATACACGGCTCTTCGAATAACAAATTTAAAAATCATATTTTTTTATAAATACCTGTATGAATTAAAAATAATGTATTTGCATTTTGTGATTTAGGGCTAAAGATCCTTTGTTTTTCGCTCCCCCGTATTTTGTTTGAGAGCTCCTTGTAGATTCGTGTATCGGAGAAGATTTGTGGGCTCTAATTGGGGCGAATCAATTAGGTTAATTTAAATTTAAAAGTGCTTTAATTGGCCACCGTCTGGGCCAAGGTATATGCTTGTTCAAAATATGAATAATCATGACAAACATAGGCATACACATACGTATACATTTTCCGTTCTTGTAGTATAGACTATTACAGATACATTATATATATTCATTTTTTCGGTAACCAAGTAGAAGTAAGATATCATTGTATTTGAATCGGTCTTATGATTATAAGGTGCAGAAACCATGGACGCCGAAAGATTATGCCAGCACAAAATATACTTTTATCAATGGTGATCAAGAAGGGCAATTGTATACAGTCAGGAAGATATTAACTATCTCGCTTAACTACAAGTATTTGACTATGTCACTCCAGCTTTTTTTGTACATTGAATCCTAATATAAATAGAATTGAATCGATTTCTTGCAACTGGAAAATCAATGTCTATGTATTTTTTCATGGCCAGTAGTCTTACTCACTGTTAGTAACGCAGCTCAACAACTTAAGCTGATTGTAAAGTGAATTTTATGTGAAATTTTCGTCATAGGTTACAATTGTGTAACGCAGGTTACGTTAATCAGACCAATTTATTTGATGCTAATAATGCTCAGCTTATGCAATATTTGCCGATATACTAGATCAATTGAAAAAAACAGCCATTTTGAGTTGTATATCTCCCTTTGTGAATCATTATTACATCTATTTTTGAGCTGCCGTTGCGCAGCGGATTTTAGAGTGAAGTTGAGAAGTGGTGGTTCACGAAAACGGGGGAAATTATGAGCAAAGAAAAAGATTTATATTTGCTGGTAATTTTAATTTTACGGATCTTCGGAATCATATTTAATATTAGCTAAATACTGTATGTATGCAGAAAGGTGCAACAATTGCATATCATCTGTTCAACTGTTTGTAGCGAAAGTGTATAATACATTAAACGTTGAAGAAAATATTTCCAGAAAAAATAACACCATAAACAAATTTATTGATAAATGGAAAAGCCTGATTTTGATTTAAAATATATTGAATGTTAGTGGTATTGTAAAGTTGTATGTGTCATGATGTCTGTATAGATTGTGTATGTTGTGTGTTTGATCGGAAAAAATAAAACAATTGAAAAAAAAAATCTCCCTATAAATATATCAAGTGTTATCCTAATATAGGCCTAGATCAAGCCAAAGCTTGCTTGTTTCCGTTGGTATGATAAAGATAAGCTCGGAATCTCACGCTGATGTCATTGTGTTCCGAGCTCCCTGATGGCGGTACGAAATTCGGCACATGCACCTCATGCACTGTCCAACATGAGAGATTCCCAACTTGTCTATATAATACATCTAGCAACGGAAACAGGTAACTGTGGATCAAGCGGGCATTTTATTTTATACTGATGCTCTAGCCGTCGTTCAAGGTATCCGACAAAAGTTAATCAGGTCATTGTTTGACATTGCTGAACATTATTGACACAATTTTAAAAAGATGTGTTTTATTTTCTCAAACACGCTGACGAACATGTCTTCATTGATCACCCCAGTAATACAATGTAATTGATTACATTTGGATCGTAAATGTCATCAAACACATCCATGGGGGGGGGGGGTGTAATGGCTATGTGAATCATAAACAAGCAGATGAGTTTATAAATTATGTTATTGGTCGCTATTTTATTATCAATGTGGTAATTAAATATTGATGTTATCTTTATCGTAAAATGTAACTAACGATTATAATACATTTAATGTTACAGATAATAATTATCAATCGATCACTGTCGATAAATTGCATAATTTACTACCATCCCCAAATAATAACGATGTTTTGTTACAGCTAGAGATTTTGTGGTCAAAGATGCAGAAACTATGTTTAGAAAGGTACGTCGATGTAGTTATTGAGAATAACATAGACAATTTTTATATATTAGCTTGACCACTGTGGCACTAGAAACATCATAATAATTAAAATATTGTCCAAACCGACAGCTGAAGTGTTACAAGAGTACATACATACGTCGCACATACAATACGTTTGGCTGCTAAGGCCCAGCCCAGTAAACACACAACATTTTGTATAACTTTTATACAACGTCGGCCCAACGTCTTCGACGTTGGTCCAACATTGTATAAGTGTTATACAAATGTTTTGTGTTTACTGAGGGGCTATATGCTACTCATTAGTTAGGATTAATATTAAATATCACATTGATTTTGTATTTGGATGGGCCCTTGATCTGGCAAAAAGTTAATTACTGTAAGATGGTGTTTTTTTCAGAGTATGGAGTGGAGGGAGAGAATAGGGGCTGATAAGATGCTTGATGAGTGGGACGCTCCCGAGGTACTCAGGAAGTACTACGCTGGCGGCAGCTATGGCGTGGACAGAGAAGGCAGTCCTGTCTGGTATGACCTGCCCAGCTGTCAGGATTTTAAAGGTTTCTTTGTCCACGCTATTGATTTAACCCTTAAAGCTCTAAAATATTTGTGTATAAAGCATAGAGACCAAATGGGGTTTTTTCAATTTGTAATCATCATAAATGACTTAGTTAGCTCTTTCTGCTTCATTGAATACCTATGTTATGGGTCTACGGCCATCGACTTTAGACGTCTACACACTTCAGATTCCGAAGTATAAGGTCGATCCCCGAGCTGTAAGAGTTAACGTTGACACAAACATTATTCTCTTATTCTCAAAGAATTTGAATTAGAGCGCCGGAATTTGATTGGTCGAAATTGGCTCGACCAATCTCATGCTGAAGATCAACCCTCTAATTATGCATTTACACCACAAACTGCAGTTATGTTCCAAGGTGTTATAGCCAAGACGTAAACACAGTTTGTTCAACATCCAAGAAAAATAACCCAATCAATCGGTATTAATTAGTATTGATTATAATTTCATGTCACCATCGATTGGACATTATAATTCATCTTCTTCACTGACAGGGTGGCGTTCCATGCTTCATACGTTGTCTGTAACCTGGTAACAGTTGGTTTGGAAACATGATAAAGGGATAAATCTATTTCTGTCTATTATCGAGGCCGATTTGTTGGGCATATATGAATTGTCGCAACGTTGGAAAACATATTATTAGCATACAATTATATCAGTGATTATACCTTAGGCCAAAACTAACCAGTAGCGCATGTTTTTCGTTGATTTCTCCGGCAATTATCAACTGTTTTTCATGATTTTGGTAAAAAATCATATTTGAACATATTTCAACAGAATCCTTATATCCCTGAAAATTTCGTAAAATTATATGCAGTAGGTCTATTTCAAAAGTTAGACTATTTGACATGTAGTAAATTGAAATTATGACTTCCCTCTATAAACCCACAGAGATATGCAATGATAATGTTAATTGTGCTTGTTATTGTTGTAATGTCATTGATTTAATTCATCTACACGTACCAGCCTTTCAAAACTTGCAGATTGTATCAAATTTTGATCATCGATCAGTTCAATATCTCAAGGCACCGATGTACACACTACTTTTTGACAATATTCTTTGTCGTGCGATTATCAGACCAGTATGAATGAATAACCCTTTAAACGCCAAATTATTTAATCTGAATTTTCACCCACTTGAAGTTGTGTCTCGCTGACGCGATCCACAACGTCAAGTGAGTGAAAATTATTCAGATTTGACAAAATGGAGGTCAACTGTTTTCAAATATTGCTGATTGATGTCACATTTTATTTTTAACATGTTTCAAAGATGGTACTCAATGTGCTAATAAAAAATGAAAAGCGGAATATATGCGGCACCGGCGGTTAACTCATTCCAGACGGAGCCCGAGATATCTCGGGCAAGCTACTTCGACGCTACAGGTCGGAGCCCGAGATAACTCGTGTTATATGACGTCATAAAAAGTAAACATTTAAAAATGTCCCGTCCACAGAAGCATGTATGTACTGAGAGTGCCATCTTGAATAAAGTTACTTTAGAAGCAACTGGGTCGTTACATAGAGAAATTGAAATGTTAGCCGTCATTCGACGATGGTATACATATATAGGCAGATCAAGCACAATGTGGCTTATTATGTGTATAATTAATTACAGAGAAACTATTTTATTTTCATCTTTTATGTGAGTGCAGCACACTTGGAAATTGTAGGCCTAATGTTCATTGATTTTGAGGTGTAAATTGCCTATAATTTCACTGATCCAGAAATTGGAAAAAGGTGCATCCAATTGAAATTTGGTTGGCCTCTCGCAAATTAAGGCTCCCCTGCCAGGGTGAGGCATTTTGTTTTTGTGCGGTTTCATGCCGTCGGCATCGTCGCCACATGTGGCCGCGCACCTAGTCACCCTCAAATCTACAAAACCACTTCTCCGATTTATTCGGTGTTTCATATACTGATAGAACTAGCATTTATTCCTAAGCTGTATCAATTTATCGGAAGGTTTTGAAAAATATCCGGGTTAGGGCGACCATCTTTGATCTTTTTTTTTGTCAAATTAGGACCTTGTCAACCTGATAATTTCAAAGCCGCTTGCCCCATATACTCAATAATCCACATAGTATTAAATTATTACAGCATAGCAGTATTAATTCCTAGAATGCATCCATTTTTCAGAACGCTCGGAAAAATATCCGGGCCATGGCGGCCATCTTTAATCTTTTTTCGTCAAATGAGGATCTTTCATCCTGATAACTTGAAAGCTGCTAATTCAAATCCAATATACCAGTACTCAATATTTAACATACTGCAAAGTGGTATTGATTCCTAGATTGCATGAATTTTGCAGAGAGTTTGGAAAAATATCCGGGTCATTGCGGCCGTTTTTAATATGTTTTCTTTAATTAGAACCTTGTCACCCAGATAACTTCAAAGCCGCTTATCCGATGCACTCAATATTCAACGTACTGCATGCTAGTATTAATTCCTAGACTGCATCAGTTTTTTCAGAAAAATAAGAAACATACCGGCTTATGGCGGCCATCTTAAATAGCACGTTGTCACCCTAAAGCTGCCAGCCTCGCCATCATAATATTACTTGATATTATTACATGTACAAATTTATTATCTGGTAATATTATAATTAATTTAAAATTTTTATTTGAAAAGTGTGAGGGGGAGCCTTCTCGGGTGCTTACATCGTAAACACTTATATACTTAGGCTATCTGCATAGTGACGTCTATCCCCATAGTGGCCTTTTACACATCTAGCACGTTTAGTTAGTTTTTATTTTGTACTTTTGTTTATTTCATGAATAGTGTCTAAGAAATTAAGTCCGAGACCAATCTTCCAACGACGTTGATTCCATATAATCAACCCAGTTTAATTATTATGTTGCTACACAAACAAGGTCAAATACAATGTACATTTATTCTAACAACGATTATCTACCAAAAGCATTTTAATGAAAATTAAGCACCCACATCCACACAAACAGTGCACTTATAATGTGTATTGTCTACTCTGCTAATACCAGCAGAATGGTCTAAATTTAAACATATGCTACTTTTGCTCTGTCAATAAATGTTTTTTTTATATGACATTCGCACCTGGAAAAGGACTGAAAAATTCTAGTAAAATTATATAGAAAAGATACGAAATTTTAAATGTTCACAAATCACCATGTAAACTACATTGATTTAATATACAAACACACAAACGAAGACAATGATAGTCCATTCCATTCAGCTCATCTCAATATATATATCTCATTCAGATGATGTGCATGCTGTTATTAAAAGAACAAACATTTTTTTTGTCACAAATGAACGTTTTCATGCACCGCTGGTCGAGCCAACCCACAAAAAATTCGAACATATTAGCCTTTATTTGCATATAAAACTTAGTCTATCGTCCGAGTTACACGCATCACGCCGCCTGGTGGGACAGGACAAACCAGCACATGCAAAATACTAAAATCGATTTATACACAACTGGATCAACCCACACATTTTTATTCCATCAGCCTCATATAGGGACTGGTACCCGTTATTTCAACTAAACTTTACAAATTTACACGTAAATTACTATAGAAACGTCCGAGCTAGATTTATATCTATTTATCTAATATTGAGAAAGTCTATAGGATGTCTTCATTGTGTAACACATTGTTTTAATAACTATACCATTATTGTTATGAATGATGTCGGACATGTTACGGTATTACATCTGACGTATTTAATTACATTTCCCCCAGAAGTGGTTGAGACCAGGTACTTCGATATTTGAGTCAGACATATAGTCATGTATAGCTCTAACGATTGGCACTACAAACAAACCTTAATTAATTGTTAGTAAGGGAAAAGTAGGTGTGGACACAAAGGACCCCTCTGGTGAAGAATGGCTCAGAGGCCCCAATTATAATTTCAATTCACCAACAACGCAATTTTGTTGATTTTCGATGTCTTATACCTCAGTCACCTCGCACAACTCAAGCATTAATCTCGGGGATTGCTGAACGACAATTTAAGTTTATAGTATGAATAACAAATCATTTGAGACTCTTTTAAAATCAATGCAAATTCAAGTCACTACAGTTAACCAAGGGGCACGTACATAATTCATATCACCTGCATAGTATTGAAGTTTGAAGATGTGTGTGTAGACTGAAATGCTCATATTATGAGGATTAAATGTGCTTAAAATGTGCTGCAATTAAAATTTAATCATTGTACCGGTGCACAACTTCCCTAATTTATATTTTTATACTTATTTCTGAGCAAGTATTTAAATGACAATTTATGTTTCATTGAGCTACAATTATGCCGAGTTTTTTTTTTTATTACAAATTAGACAGTTGTAATAATACTATTATGGAATATTGGAATAGGCCTATGCTATGTCTCATCTATCTTACGATATTTTTTAACAGTTTTTTAATAGCTTAGTTATTTTTTATGTTGGATTATCAAGTCATGGAAATCATAAAGATGGTCTTAGAAATTCACTAAAAAGTCATGTCTAATTTCATTTGCAGTTCCATATGGGAGCCCTGCATTGTAAGCTATATTTATAATGGCAAATAAGCATGTCCCAATTACATTAAAGCGTGGGCTACTTGCACTTCGTCAATAAATGTATACTATTGAGAGATCATTTAAAAGTGATTGCCTAGGCATAATTAGACATAGAAATGATAACCGCATTATATGTACTACATCGATCCACTGAAGCTAATTATAATCTACCAACATATACATGTAAATAATTTTAATTTAAATTAATTGATATAAATTTTAAATCAATGAGTATCTGAAAGTGTAAAAAAATATATTTATCCGGGTTTTTTCTGATGATATATTACATGATTAATTCAAATATATATTTTTCTAATTATACAGGTTTGCTATATTCAGCACAAAAGAGTGATATTATTAAGTATGAGGCCTATAACATGGAAAAAATAAACAGGTTGCTGGAAGAACATTCTCAAAAAGTAAGTATAGTGATGTTACGCCGGAGTTCGTAATAGAGAGGAGCGTGCCAGGCCTCGGACCGCCAGAGCTCGAATTGCGAATCATCTAGTTGGAGGGCAGTGAGGGGTGGCCCTGGTGTAGTGGTTACGCCGAGTGCCTAACACGCCGGAGCTTGCAAGGTTTGTCCCCCGCTCTGATATTCAGGTTCAAAAGAAACAAAGTATTTCTTCCCAGCCCACAAGATTCAGTTGTGTGGATAACTTATCGTCCCCTTGGATATGCATGGGTGTATCTGCCACTTTGTAAAGTGGCATATACACCCTTTCATATCCATGGGGAGTAGGGGACGTTATGTTACCGAGAGGTAGCGTACTCAACCTCAGACCAGATATTATCCATATCAGTCTTTATAATTCATGCTGGATGGAAAGCGAGTAATTTTATGAGAAGGAATTTATGAATGGAACCCTTATCCGAAATGTGCGTATTGCAATTTGAGGACTAATTATTAACGAGCCTGTATCCTATTATCGACATTATGTACAGTTTCAACCCCAAACAATCACTCCCTCAGGGTGTTATCTTGGCCCGGTTTAGCCTGTATGTGCACAAAGGTTGACCTATATCTCTATTCATTCATTCATGCATTCATTCATTCAACCCGTTATACAATTTCCTAAGACGGGGCAGGGATTTGTTGATATTTTGCGTTGAACTGATGTTTTTGATTGCAGCCAGTAAAAATATCACCTTGCGGGTAAACTAATTTTGCGTAGGTTGTTTCTTGTGATTCGTCTTGTCGACACAATTTAATTATTTTGTTATTATACGGGTGATATAATTATCATTGCGATGGGACCATGATCCAAATTATATCTAGTAACTTATGTGAACATCTTACCCTCCTCGAATCCTCGAAACAAACAAACAAACAAACAAACAAACAAACAAACAAACAAACAAACAAACAAACAAACAAACAAACAAACAAACAAACAAACAAACAAACAAACAAACAAACAAACAAACAAACAAACAAACAAACAAACAAACAAACAAACAAACACAAATAAACGAGCGAGCGAGCGAGCGAACGAACGAACGAACGAACGAACGAACGAACGAACGAACGAACGAACGAACGAACAAACGAACGAACGAACGAACGAACGAACCGAGCGAGCGAACGAACGAACGAACGAACGAACGAACGAACGAACGAACGAACGAACGAACGAACTAAAGAACGAACTAAAGAACGAACTAAAGAACGAACTAAAGAACGAACTAAAGAACGAACTAAAGAACGAACGAGCGAACAAACAAACAAACAACAAGAACGATAATAACTGATAATATGTGTATTAATAAGCCATAATCGTAGTCTATAAATGAAAAATAAAATTATAATAATTATATTAAATGGGCATAATTATATTTTTATCAATGGCTGTCAAAATCAAAAGAAAGAATAAAACGTCAAATTGAAGTCGTATAGTCATTATTAGAATGCTTCCTATTGGCTACTATGTTATGTAGCAAAATAATGGTGAAGCAATAAGTATATTTATTTGAGACATCCCGGTATGTGAACGGTTTGACGGTATGTGTTCAGACGTACGTGCTGTTTATTTTTTTCAGATGGGGCGCCCCTGCGACCGAGCTACTGTGATATTTGATATGCATAAACTCAACATTAAGCACCTGTGGGCGCCGGGTGAGTTACAAGTATAGGATACACCCAGCAAACACGAGACGTTGGCCCAATGTTGGGTTGATGTTGGTCCGACGTCGTAGACAGCGGGCCAACATCAACTAACGTTGGGCCAGCGTCCCGTGTTTTCTGGTAGTATGTGCTCTGTGTTCATTTGTGAATATGGAGATCAAGTAAACAGATAAATAAATGTGAACTGCTCCAACATAATCGGTGGGAAGTCGCATTTTTAATTGTTCAGTATATCGTTTGTCTCAGAATTTTTTTTTTAGAAAAATAAAAAAAATAAAATAACTAATTTCAGAAACTTTCGTTTCCATAAGTACGATTTATTATGTGTGCGACGTCCGACTGATTATGCTCGAGCATGTCACGGATGGACCATACTGTAACTATGGCAAAGATACGTATTTCTTCATAATTATAAACACAAATGTCAGACTGAAAGGCGCCTCATATCGTCCCCCAGAAGTCAAATGTCGTGTGTGCCAATGTTGGCCCAGTGTTATTTAACCCTTTACCCGCTAAATTATATAATTTGAATTTTCACCCACTTGAAGTTGTGTCTCCCTGACGCCATCCACAACTTCAAGTGAGTGAAAATTATTCAGATTTGACAAAATAAAGGTCAATTCTTTACAAATTTTGCTGAGTGATATCACATTTTATTTTTAACATGTGGTACTCAATGTGCTAATAAAAAATGAAAACCCGAATATATGCGGCACCGGCGGTTAAAGGGTTAATATTTTAATGACGCGTATAAATTTGCACACAGACATATTATAATACATGTATAATCTGTCCAACGGTAGATGATCTAATAATTGTTCAAGATTAAAGTCAGCTTTTCGTTGATTAGGCCTACTCAGTCAATTTTCACGCGATTTTCATGACATTCACCGTTCATTTGACATTAATCCTGAAAAGTTCGTTAAAAATACTGTATAATTAAGGTTGTTGGCAAATGACTGGATAATAATGACTACAAAATGTCATGAAAATTGCTTGAGAATTGATTGTGTAATCAGCGTAAAACTAAAATTACTTTCGTTCGAGACAGTCCTCTAACGTTGGTCAGAATATAGATGAGACATAGTATACTGCCGTGCAAAGCCAAAAGGCAGTAACTGCTTACTTGAAAAGTTACTGCCTTTTGGCTTTGCACTACAATATAAACACCATGACAAATTGCTTCCATGTAGCCATTTGAGGGGCATAGGGGCCTACATATAATTACGTGCTTCATCTTATATATTCTGTTTAACCCTTTAAGCCCCCACGATGCATTAAAGCATCATTTTACATCCCTCAAAACAGACTTACTTTTCCTACTACCAAGGGTTTCAGAATGAATATTTCCATGAAACTGGTTTACCAATTCATGACAATTTTCTTCATTTTTTCACCCACATCAAATCATTTTCATTCACTACAAGTCGAGAATTGCGACAGCAATTCCGACAGCAATTCGCGGCTTGTAGTGGATGAAGATGACAATGGTAAACTCAGGCTTGAAAGGGTTAATAATGTAATTTGACATTTAACTGCCGATTTAACCCTTACAGCCCGGGGATCGACTTTAGAGGTCAGATTCTGACGTCCAAAATCGATTCCCGCCGCTGTTAGAAATAAAATATTCAGAATGGCCGTAGACACATAATATATAATGGGTATTCAAATGAAGTTGAAATTTATACATTTATGATGATTTTAAATTGAAAAACTTTTTGGTCTCTATGGTTTGTAAAAAAAAGTATTTCAGCGCTTTAAGGGTTAATATGGCGATCCACAGCATCGATGGCAGAGGAAGTTTAGAATAAATACGTTAACTTGCATAGGTAATTAGAGGGTTATATACCATAAGATATTGACATCGCTCTAGATATCTAGTGGGCCGGTTATCAGCCACATAGATTGCCATGTAGCACTGTAACTATGGTCCACACCACCAGCTATGCCACGAACTATTAGAAATAAAAAATAGCGTCATTGTATTGGTATTTGAAACCTGGTGCGTGTATATACAATGGAACAATATTTTTTAACCCTTTAACCGCCGGTGCCACATATATTCGGGGTTTCATTTTTTATTAGCACATTAAGCATGTTAAAGATAAAATGTGACATCAATCAGCAATATTTGAAAACAGTTGACCTCCATATTATCAAATCTGAATAATTTTCACTCACTTGAAAATGAAATGAATCGGGCTTTAGGCCACCTTTGTGCACATATAGGCTAAACTGGGCCAGGAGAACCTCCTGAGGATGGTGAGATGATTGAGATGACACTGTCCTCCAGACACAGGATTCGAAATTCCACTCACTTGAAGTTGTGGATCGCGTCAGCGAGACTCAACTTCAAGTGGGTGAAAATTCAGATTGAATTATTTGGCGGTTAAAGGGTTGATGGTCTAAGATATAATCTTGGATTTTTTTATGAAATAAATTATCATGCAAAGGCCCTGTAAATAGATCAATATGTAAGGCAGTTCCAAGTTAGTTTTTAGATCTCGATTCCATGCAGGCCATTTTAACAAAAACAACAGTTCTTGTTGATTACCTACTAGAGGGGCGGGGCCCTAGGGTAGTGGTTAGTACCGCTGCCTTTCAGGCTAAAGTTCGGAGTTCGTTTCCCGGTCTCGGCGGTTTTAAAGAAACAAAAATGTTTCTTTCCCATCCACTCGTAAAACGAAGAGAGGTAGCGTGCTCGGCCTCAGACCTCCAGGGTTTGAATTTACAATCCTATGTCTGGATGGCAGTGTCATCTCACCATCCTCAGAAGGCTCTCCTGGCCCAATTTAGTCTGTATGTGCACAAAATTGGCCTAAAGCCTGATTCATTTCATTTCATTTAATTACCTGGAACTATACTGGCAAAATGACAATATTTATTTATACCACAGCAAACAGTGTCCCCAGAAAACATGAGACGTTGTCCCAATGTTGGTTTACTGTTGGGCTAGCGTGAATGTGTGTATTTAACACACAAGGTATCAGCGTATTTAACACACACGCTTTCAGCGTGAGAACATAAATACATTTAGTAGACCTAGCCCCAAGCTAGATATAAAAACAAGTAATATAGCAATCCCAGGTCTTGATGTTTAATTCAAAATTAATGATAGACACAGTCATTCTGAACAGTGCAGAACAATAAAAAAATTATAAAGCAGCTGAATCGTTTCGCTTCACTGATAAATAATATTTACCCCGCGACGGGCCACACTCCATAGAGCGTTGACCATGCCGCGGATGCGGTGGACCTAGCTGCAACGAGGCCAATTTATATTGATAACTCAACGAATCTTGACGACTCATATTTTTAGCGTAATAATTACATGCACTGACAATCTAAAAACAGTTACAATATTCTAATAAACGCAAAACATCTGTATAACATTTGTACAATGTTGGACCAACGTCGAAGACGTTGGGCCGACGTTGTACAAATGTTATGCAAATGTTTTGTGTTTGCTGGGATGATTACGTTGGCAATCGATCATTTTAATTAAAATAATATTTCTCAATTTACATAGAACAATTTGCATAGTCTTCAAACTGGCAATGCTATTTAAAATAATAAAATTTAAATACCATTGTATTTCATGGCTATTATTTGTTTTTATTTACACAAGGACTGTCTTTGTTCTCTGAAATTATGGCGATGGTGGAAGCCAATTATCCTGAGAATCTCAAAGACCTATACATTGTACACGGTAAGTGTGTGTTATTAACAGTAAAGAATTCAGTTCCTTATTTTGATATGTTGGAAACAGCAAACATGAGACGCCGGCCCAACGTTGGTTTACTGCTGTGCCAGCGTCGTAGGGGTTGCTTGTGGTTTATCCGCTGGTTCATAATAGGGGAAGCTCCGAAGGTTTCAGCGACATTTGCGTTACAAAAAATGACATTGTTTAACCGGAATCCTGTTAACAAGTTAACATTATAGCAAATTCTATGAAATATCACACATAGTGTGCGAATCAAAAAAGGCGTGACAGTCGGTAGCGTTAACCACTACACCAGCATCCTCGCTCCATCACCACATACATAATGCTGACACTATTTGACTTGCCATTAATCGCAATAATGTCTGTTCTTTGTTCATGATCACAAGAGTACAGAATATGCATCTTCTTTTTGAAGGAGTCATATATCTGCCATTCACAAACAGTTGACACGTCAGATTATAGACTATGTAGAATTACTTGTTCTCTCTTTGTTATTTTTTTTATAAAGTAAAATAAGATAATAATAATGTAGTATTTTTTGTTTTTTTATATAATACAACTATTTATTACACCATTGTTTGCCATTGTTATTTCATTTCTTGCAGCAAAAATAACCATTATTATTATTATTACAGATTACGAGAAATGCATTTCTGATATTACTATTATCCCACGACAGGTTTTATGATTATAAATACAGAACATACAATTATTTAAAATGTGTTTTTTTTAAATGTGTTATCCGAGTTTTTTTTCAAAATCCCCTAAAAGAACATGTTTTTTCTCAAACCTGTGAGTCCTTTCCAAATAATATATTTGTGTACCATTACCCAAATGCCTTATAAATAACAGGTGTGCCTGTAAAGCCTAGCACATCTCAACATTATAATTTGTTTTGTTTTTATCCACGTACATTGCAATAAAACCTGATGTACTGTATGTGTCACAGCACCCCGCCTGTTCCCCATGGTTTATAACATTGTGAAACCGCTGTTAACGGAAGAGACCAAGCGAAAAGTACACGTTCTTGGAGGTAAGTGTACTTTAATACTTGGTGCTAGTGGTACTTGATCTATTTTCCCAACCACTCTTATTATTTAATTTATGTAGATTATTTAAAAAATAAGTAGTATCGACATTTAAAATGACATAATCTTAAAAATTGTAATGTGGTTGATTTAAATATAGATATAATTTTTATAGCTGTGTTTGATTATTCTAAACATGGTTTCTTAATTGAGATTGGGAGATTGAGAGGTCATATTATACAGCATTATAAAAACCTCAAAATGTTTCTTATGGACATCATGCGAAACATAGACATAGTTATTCTAAACCATTTTCAACAGTTTTCTTTTAAGAGACAGGATGAAATATATGGACAACGGACAATTCCGTGAAAATGCAGTTTATCATTGAATGTTTAGGCGCCAGTCACCTCTATAATCATGTTCAATCCTTTTATTAACACATTAATGTGTCTTCGATTAGCGAAATTTAAAAATACTCGCCCTCCGATTTGACAAATCTAATCATTTCCACCAACCTGAAACAATTTTAAGTTGGTGAAAATTTCAATCAAATAAACTATCGGAGAAAGATAACAGTTTAATTGTGGTATATTTGCCACATGTACTTCTACTACGTGTAAGTCTATATTAATGACTTGAGGTAAACTGGTAAAATGTATCTGTCTCTTTTCACAGGCAACTGGAAAGAGAAAGTGCACGCGGCCATTGATCCAGATCAACTGCCTACGTTTTGGGGAGGGAATAAGACAGACGATGACGGTGATCCTTATTGTAGATCTAAGGTAGAACAAGATTAATAACCATTTGCGCGCCACTGGCGACTATAACTCGTTTTTATCTCTTATCCTGCTTTTATATTTTTATGCTACCACGATCCACAATCTCAAGTGGTTGGAAATTACTCATATTTGTTTAACTTAAGACCAAGCATTAACAAGTCTTGTTGTTTAAAAAGTGATTTAATTACTAATAACAGTGATTTATTCGGCTAATAAAACGGATTTAAAACGACTATAGTCGGACTATAGTCGTGATCAGCAAGCAAAAGGTTAATCAGGTGTTAATAGGCGGTTATTACGTTGTTTAGGTGAAACGCGTCCTCAATCAGCCAGATTTTGTAAAATATCTAATTATTTTGTATTCACTTTAACGATGCCCACACAATAAAAAGTAAGTATTTTATTATTTTAATTAAATAAGCCTATATTATACTCAGTTTTCATTTTTGGTATTCGAATATCAAATAGCCTAGTGGTTCCTGGTTGTGGAATGTGTGTTAAATCAGCGCGAATAAAATAAATACGGTCATTTTTGCCCAATTGAAGTTCTGGGTCGCGATAGTATGACATGTATGACGCAACGTCAAGTGTGTGGAATTTTTTAAAATTTAATTTGGCGCTGAAAGGGTTTTATATATTATTTCTGACAATTTCATAGTTGTTATTTACAGCGCTCCAATACAACTGTCAACGATAGCAATCATGAATGGGAAACCTAAACTAAAAAATGTTATTAAGTGATACATAGGCCTACAACAATAATTATTAGATTGTGACAGTACTTAAAATTATAGTTAATTTATAATAATTATTATAACATTTTCGATCATTTAGTATGGGTTCTTAAATATAACATTAGTGGTAATCTTTTATTTGTTTTGTTGTACATAGGCCTAATGAGATTAATATATATTGTGTTTTCTATCTCATTTATGTGTATATATGCCAGCAAATACAAGACGTTGACACCATGTAGGTTGTTGACCTACAACCCCCCCCCCCCACCCCCCCCCTCTTTGACGTAACCGTTAGCCCAACATTGAAACGATATAGGACCAACATCTCTTAATTATGTGATGGAGTATGTGTTTACATGATTGAAGCGAAGACACAATGTCGAATGAGAATCCACCTGATCACCCCTAGATTCGCAATGAATCATATTATATTTTATTTGTTATCTAGATTTGTCTGGGAGGTGAAATCCCCAAGTCTTATTATCTCAAGGACAAGAAGCTGAGTAGTAGTGAATACCTGAACAGTAAAACAGTGGACAGAGGCAGTGTGCTAGAGGTCAGAGTGGAGGTCACAGAACCGCACAGTATAATCAGGTGAGTCTCATTGGCTCGTGACGACGGCATCATCCAATCTCCTCACGTATTCTGGGCATATTTAAATTGTAGTAGAATAACGTGTTGGAACATCCCAGCACAACGATACGTGTAACCAATGCCGATTTAATGTTGGGCCGACGTCGTAGACGACGGGCCAACATTAAATCGGCATTGGTTTAACGTGTCGTGTTTGTCTCCTTCTTCAACTAAAATAACCTACAAGTAACAATAATGTTGGCAAAATTTCTCAAGATAAGACAGACCCTCATTGACTCAGTATTACCTCAATGTTGGGCCAGCATCCACGACGCTGTCCCAGCATTGAGACAGCTTTGCTCCCACGTACTGTGTCAGCTGAGGATTGCGCCATCGCGCATGTCGTGCTGCCTGTAAGGGAAAGATCGTTTTTAGTCGATCCAAAACTGTAAAATATCAACCTGACACAATCTAACACAACACAACCATAGGATGGGACATACTTCTAAGATCAACCTGCCCAGTAAACACAAAACATATGTATAACATTTGTACAATGTTGGACCAACGTCGAAGACGTTGGACCGGTGTTGTACAAATATTATACAAATGTTTCATGCTTACCAGGTGCCCTCTGGCAGTTGAGATCAGTCAAACCAAATTGATTTATTGGAATAACTGAAAATCCACCTTATATTACAACAATATTTCATTGACATTTTAGTTATGAAAGAAAATTGACCTTTTATGTATAAAAGTTAACCTGGTTTAAAAAGTTGTTATATGGGCCTAGCAGGACAAGGTGCAAAATTCAACTCTGTTTTCAGATATGAATTTCATACAAAAAGTTACGATATAGGCTTCGGTGTGCTGCGTATGACAGACAGCAGTCAGAAGAAAGTGGACGATATGGATGTATTGATTCCCATAGAGAAAGTGAACAGTCATTTGGTGCCTCAAGATGGCCTGGTGGAATGTCCTAATCCCGGAACATGTCAGTTTACTTATATTATAGTAGGCCTATACCTTCAACCATTAAAACGCTGAATTAATTTTGTTTAATTCATGGAGATTGAAAGGTTTTTTCAAATTCAAATCATCACAATTATCTTAGTTAGCTCTTTCCGCTTCATTTGAATACCTATGTTATGGGTCTATGGCCATTAGAAATTATGTATACTCTTGCCGTGCGGGGATCGAAGTTAGACGTCAGATTCTGACGTCTAAAGTCGACCCCCGCGCTGTAGGGAAAAACCCACTCAAGCTTGAATTTACCATTAAATTCTTCTACCTCTAAAAGCCGTAAAGTGGTTTAGCAATTCCCAACTTGTAGCTGATAAAGATGACTTGAAGTGGGTGAAAAATGAGCTAAAATTACCGTATATAGTTAAAACACCTTTCTAGACACCTTATTATAGGCGTTTCAAAGTTAAATGGGCCAATTATTAAGTTTTATTTTTACAAAAAGTAACAAACTGAAGCATGGATCACGGCAATTCTATGTACCATTACCAGTATAATAGTAGACAAATTTAGACAAATAGTACATTTCTAGAACATTCGTGAGGAGTTTCCACATGATAAGCAAGTTTGTCATCAACTAAATCAAAGACAGTCAACTTACGACACATGAGAAGCGTCACCTGGTAAATAGCTATACAAAAACAGATATCTATACAAAAAGCATATATCTGTCAGTGATTGTTTGTCGTAGCTCGGCCCCTTCCCACGCATGTTCAGATGTCGATTATACGTCTTTGTTTGCTATATAGTAGTATTAGTATTAGTAGTAGTAAGTCTGTAATTATGTCTCATCCAATTTACATTATAGGCCTACATATCATACATAAGATGTCAGGATAATAAATTATTATTACTGGTCCCTCAATGTGAGTTAAAAGAGACTGTGTTTTAAATTATTTCAAGGTAAAAAAGGATATTATCGATAACGTGTGAATAAATAGTGCATGATAAAACAGATTATGATACCATCAATGACGACTATTTAATTATGATGATAATGTTAATCAGTTAATGAGGTTCGTGGAGTTATGATAATCACGAGGACTGGTTATAGAAGTGAAATGATATAAATGATTATAGCATACATGTAGGCCCACATCGTTAAAACTAGGATAATGACACTGTGGGACCTCAATAGATAATAATGTGAAGCTAATATCAAAATGCTACGTTATTCGACAAGAAGTTTATGAATAAAAATTGGATGACATTAGGAAAACAATAATTATGTTTAAGAATCTAATTAACAAATAAACAGGGAATATATCACACACTGTGGTAATTATTATTTTGCCACCATCCATAGCCTACAAATGAGTTGACAGCGCTTGACATTCAAGTAAACTGTTCTAAACCAATAAGGTGTAGAGTGATCTCGGAATTTCGAAGTGTCGATTAATAGTGATCCTAACCTAAAAAGTAAATAAGGCTGGTGATTAAGGACAATTTAGTCGGTCGTTAAATGTATTAAATTTATTTGCGTAATCTTGGCCAGTGATCGACATCCGTCAATTATTACAATAACTTAGGCCAGTAATCTCAGTTATCGCAGTCATTTGATAATGTAGTTGACCAGTTGTATTTAAAATTGAAAATAAATATCGATAAATATAATTATAAATTAATGTTGTTTTAACCAATGGTTTCGTCCACATAGAGCTGTGTATTATTTATATTGGTGATCCGTGAGTGCGGTTATAAGAAATATACCAAAGATAATTTTAGCGAATTTAAAAGACCGTGAAATAGCTCAAGTTTAAATTTGAACGAAATTCGATGCCCACAATATTAAACCTATGTACATTAATTTTGCATTATGTATAGTCTTCCCCGTACCCATACAATGTCTACCTATCTAACTATACTTGTTTCTATCACAGATAATGACTATCGTTTTTGCATTGCAGATGTCGTTGCTTTTGACAACCGTTTTAGTTGGGTACACAATAAAGCAGTGACATATATCATAGAGTTGATCAGACCGAAGAATGTAGAAGACATCAATAACCACATAGAAAAGAAATCAGCTGAAGCTATAACTGAGATATTAGAGTGTACCAGTCTATGACGACTGTAATGTTGATATTGTATTTTGCGGACCCCATCTATGTGTTAAGACTTGTGTTTGTTACAATCACTTTCTAATAATTATATTGAATTTTCTAATTATACTATGTAATACATATGAATTATTTTTTATGTATGACATATGATACTGCATGGTTTAACTAATAGCTTTATTGGCTTCATATGGAATAATTAGAACGGGCACATGTGATATTAAAAGTTAGTATCATAAGTTACACTTGTAGGTTTTTGCAAATGCTGGGATGAAGATTATATTTTTGTCTAAGCTGATCCTAATGTTGTCTGACACATTTCCCAATAAATGTTTACTGAACTGACGAACTGGACATGACACAGACAAGCCGATGAGTGGAGCAATGTAAATGTCACAGAAACAGCACAGTTTTAAAAATGCATTGTTAAGATTATGCTATATACAGTGCATATAAATGAGTGGACACTATGATTGAACACTATGGCCTGTTGGTGAATGATCTAATTGTTTTTTGACTGAAACGAAAACACTGCTGTGTGTGTTTTCAAGTTTATATTGTCTCTCAAAATATTTTTTTTCATAAATTAAGGACGTTTTGAGCAAATTTTAATTCTTTGAGTTAAAGCGTACATTCGCATAAAAAAATGTTGTATTCAATATTACACCTGAAGATATAATGTCAAAATATTGGCAGCTAGATAAAACACTCTCATCACCTCTAATTAGTAGAATATGATTTAAAAAGGTGTATTAAACATCTCCCATGTTAAAATAACGTTTCACGTTTCACATACAATGTCATAATATTTATGAGCTAGATAAAACACTCTCCTCACCTGTAATTTGTACAATATGATTTAAAAAGGTGTGTTGAACATCTCCCATATTAAAATTGAGTTTCACGTTTTAATCTGGCGAAATTTCTAGCTGACTGATTTGACTGATATTTTTAATAGTCACCTATTATCTTTTACTAGTCTTGTTTATGGTGTATACATGCTTATGTATAAGACAGACTTATTTATTGTAAGTCGTGCTGGTCTATAATATGCAAATCAAATACTTTTAAAATTTCATGGTGAATGATGTTACATGTATACATTGGAGTATTATATGGGTCTAGTCATACTAAACTAGGCCAGTGGCTGATTCTGAGGGTTGTCGTGTTTGAACACATTTTATGGATATTTATATTTATTTCACACCGTGGGAAATAGACACTATGGAGAGTACTTTTCGTAAAAAAGTCATATATTGGCTCATTCTTTTCGACGTTTTTGTTAAATTATGTCCATGACAAGAGCGTTTTTCCCTATGTCAAACGTTACATCGCCAGACATCACATTTTGAGAGGATGAATAAAGGTCTGTGTTTACCGCATACTTTTTCATTAAATCATGTGCAATAATGATCAGAGTTGAATGTAGGACCACAATGGGGTAATCTACTGCTTTTTACATAGTTTTTATGCGTTCTGAACACAAAGGTAACGTACATGACGTTCAGTCAAATATTTTTTATCTCTCAAGAAAGTACTCCTCATTTTGTGTATTTTTTCTGAAATGAGATAACAGATATAAAAACTTGTACTCTGAAGTCTCAATTTTTATTTCGATGAAAGGCCATCTGTATTAAATAAGCCTTGCCTTTTCAATAATTATTTGTTTCTGACGGGATGCAAACCATTTTGAGCATCACGTACGTTACCACGATCTTTAACCATTTCTTACATGAGTCAAATGCTATGCAAGGGTGTGCAAAAGTTACTTGGCGAATGGTTCTTTGAAGCAGCCTTGCTGCCAAATCAAAACGTGCTGCCATGTGTGAGATATATATAGGTGGTAAGTTGTGGGTGTCAATAAATCACGTACGTTACCGAAAAAACGTACGTTTATTTTTTGTTCAAGTACTCCTTGGTACGTCAAACGTGGGGCGTACAGAGTAGATATATCAGTTCAAGGACAAACAAGCTAATGACAGGTAAATTTTCATTATGCCTGAGCGATAATTGTTGTTTTTTATGAAAGGTTAGGTCCAGGAAGGTTAAAAACGTATGTGACATTTGACATTACAGAAGAGTCTTGTACGTGATCTTTGACTGCTAGCAACGTATGTGATTATTGAAATTTTAGGTCACTTGTCGAGACAAAATGTATAGCTCTGCTACTGACGCTCATAATCATGTCAACAGTCACCTACTGAGAAGAATCACATACGTGACTTGTCAAACATCACATACATACAATACACTCCCTGTTCTATTCAGTAATTTGCTTCCATTTTCACGTGTGGTCGCCCAGATCAGCTCACTACTTGCAACATTATTATATGAAAACCAACAATATATCAAAGGTATCATAGTATTCATGTTAAAAAAAAGTTGAGTTGAGTATAGTTGGGGTGGAGGTATGTTTCTCCCCTTGGTATCTCGTTCTGTCGACCCTGTTTGTTTTAACATATCACCCTTGTATTAGATCATCTCTTCACATCAATTTCACCAGCTTAGCTATTATATCCCCCATTTCAAACGAGAAGTATGTAAGCATCACGTACGTGATCCTGAAAGCACCAGTGTCAGAAAAAAGCATCTCCTGAGCTCCACATCGAGCGAATTAACTTGCAAATTCTCAGCAACAAACTACAAATATTGTACTATCAGGAAATGCAAAAAAAATAATATATAATGTGTTTTAATTTTGTCTTATTATGTAACACTTTTGGCCTAGTTTTGTGTGACCAGACCCATGTATTAAAACAAAACAGAAAATAAAGCCAAAATGTAAAATAAATAAAAAAAAGTAAAGTTAGCTAGACTATCAGATAAAATTAATTCCTGAATGGAATGTATTCAAATTATTATTCATGTTTACCTATTTTTTGAGTGTAAAATTTTGTAAATTTAATGTTCCTCACAACCCATCTAGCTCCCAACATTATGATAGGTCCCACTATAGCTTCAGGTGGAATAATACATCCGAACATTTTACGCGAGAATATACCTTTAATTGTTTAACGTTTGGCTCGTAATTACAAAAGAACAGTATAACCTGCCATGAGCAGTCAACCTTGTGATGCAGAGATAGGGGCCCTTCAAGACAGGTAAATGCCAATAGGAGGTTCATTTGTATACAAAATGCCATATTACCAAGTGGCCATCCATAGGAGGTTGGCTGCTCATAAGTGTGGCTTCCCATAACAGGTTCCACTGTAATAACACAATGAACTTACATTCTGACAGATAAACATCACTTGTGTTGAACAATAAACGCAAAGCTTATGCTATATGGTCCCACGAAAGCCTAATTGCCGGGCGATGTACTGGCGATGAAAAAGACGTATTCTGGTGGCGATTAATTGGTGCCAATATCGAGCGTGTGGTCCCACAAGAAAACACACACGCGATGTATTGACGAATCTTTGAATAATATTCGGGCAAGTATTGCCAAAATTTCGCCGAATGTTCGGCGATGCACAGGGGAATAGTCTGAATTATTGATGGTCGGCGATCCTTCAGAGTGTGACAGGCGAGTACCGGGGATGCGTCAGGGGCGTAATGGCGAAGTATTGCCGATGTTGTGGTGATGTCTTGAGGAAGTCATGACGATGGCAAAGTGCCTTGGGAGAGCATATAAAAAGTGGAGAGATTTTATGTGGAGCCACATACTTTGTGGCTGCCAAATGAGATCATGGGTGAAGGAAAGATCACTTTTGTTTTGTTGTCGTAAAACTGGGTGAAGAAAAAACATAGTAATTTGACTTAAAACGTAGCCTACATTGCTAACGCTCAGAAAAACATCGTCATTGTATCGCCTATGCTTCGCCGAGCAGTTCGGGAACAGCGGCGATCATCGGCGATAATCACTCCAACCATTGGCGATATTATCACATCGAGCATGTTGGGAACATCGCCGATGTGTCGCCGATGTGTCTGCGACATTTTAAACCCTGGTTTACCTTATCGTATGCTTGCCGACTGCTGTGCGGTGCTAGACTCTTATGCGATATATCGCCGATGGTTCTTGGCGACGAAACATCGGGAAAAATTTCAATACATGCATTGACATTTTTTTCGATGTCCCGATGCCTCAGTGATTATGCTATTACTCGCGTATGTCGTCGCTGGTCATTTTACTGGCACATGGTGGCGCTTCTCTGGCAATTCCCTAACGTGTGCATTGCGAAAACATCGGGAGGCTTAAAAGCCCCGTGGGACCATGGCCTTATAGTCAACATTTTTTATTTTGAATCGCCTCTGTTAATTTTTTGTTGATAAAAGTAGATTATGCTGGGTTTTTTCTTTATTTCAAATGAAGAGAAACACACTATAGTAATTAAGTGAGCAATAATTTGAATCGTTGCTATAAATCTCGCATAATATAGGCCTAATCCATATTGGAATTATTATGTGATTCACATACATTAATTTAAAACAAACAGTAATATAGAATATTTTGTACCTTCAGTGACTATAACGTTTGGAAGGGTATGTGTTATTGGATCATGGAATAGTGTAGAAAGCACCTTGTTATAGTCTTGCTACTACATTTTCAACCATTAAAAATACATGTTATTTCGCCAGAGTATTTCTCATAAAACAGTTGCAAGAAATTGTCATGATCATTGAAATTATAATTTGTCATCATGGGAAAATACATCTATCATCCACACCAGTGTCTGTGTTATAAATTTCTTAGGTTCAACAAAACATATTATACTTTACCAAGTTTCTAATTTTACCTTATTACGTACACATTTGATTGATGCTATATCGCCTATATTTTACCTAGAGGCTTGAAGAGTTATCTGAAAAAAAAACAAAAATGAGTGCATATTGTGATCTTGACCCTGATCATCTACAAAAATCATCATCTAAAATGTCGTGTCAGAGCTTATGTATGCTACGACATGCACATTTTGAATTTGATTTTTTTTTTGTTTCTAACATAATGATTTCAAACAGTTTATAACTTCAATGAATAGCCCGAACCATATCACTGGGATCAGTAAAATGCAATTTTGGTATTTCACAATAGGCCTACACACCATGATTTAAAATGTAGGCTTATAAATTTTGTATTCCTATAATTCTCATATAAATCGCCATAAATGACTTATTTCAAACAAATGTGACCAGCCACGCGAAAAGGGCTGTGAAGTCAATATTTTAAAAATTAATTTTTCATAGTTGATATGATAGCCGTGTCCTTTCTGTTTCGATAACTTAAAGAATTTTTGAAAAATGATCATATTTTTTTGTTTTATGAGATTTTTTATATTTTAAAGTTTGTTATGTAATCATTAAATTTTAAATGACGTCGTAAATAATTTTACAAAAGCCGCGGGGAGGTATATACTTTTCGCATGGCGGGTCACAAATATTCCTATATTTCCTATGTTATATATATTGTCTGAAAATGGCTGGGAACATACAATCCATGCAGTGCAAAGTGTGACGTCCCGTCGATGCACTGCCATCTCGTCTGCCAATTCGTGCCGACAGCCTCGTTTCAATTTACAAAACACCCAACATCTCATAGAGGGGGAGGGGTGGGTGCAGAGAGACACCTGTGTGGTGAGCTATCTGCAGTTTGAGACGCATGTGCTATCGGTGTCTAGTTTGGGGTCAACATACAATGTGCTCGGTGTAGGCCTACGCCATGGGAACCCTGATAACCTGCTGTCATGAGTGTAGAATCGGATATTGTGCCAAGTTCTAGCAATGCATCTGACCTAATTTCGACAGTTCTGAGGTTCCTCAAAACGCAGTGCTAGCACAAGGTGTGAAAGAATTATATAAAACTAAGAAGTTATAAAACATGATGTGATATCCACAGTAGGAGTAGATGTACTGCCGACCATCGTAGCTCAACTGCTAGATACAACTCGATCTGCCTTAAGATATCATCCCTGCTCCTTTTTTTTAGCCTTCATCAAATACATGTAGGCCCTACCGGTATACATAGCAATAAAATTACATATCTTCTGGCTAATTAAGCCGGCGAGGGTAATCGACCAAGATGGCACTGGCGTGTGATCGATCTACGGACGCCCGGGTTAGTGTAAACATATATATGACACTGTTGAGGTGGGAGTGCTCGCACTTGATTACCTGTCCGAGCGGCGAAGTTACATGGTGCTGCCATCAACATACAGGTTGATTATAAATGCGTGACTGGAGTAGCTTGCTGATTGTCATTAGATGTGACTATACGGTCGGCAGGGCTGCCCCTGTAAAAATAATTAACTGGAACAGACGTTTGAACGCCGTTCGAATGCTGCAAAATCGTTCGAACGGCCTGAACGACGTTCTTATTTCAAAACTGAACGTTGTCATCGTTCTGAACAAGAAGATGGAGCGGCTGTTTATAAACGTCGTTTTTGGCACTTGAACGTTCCTGCAGTCAACCAAATATGAGAACAGCTCCGCGGGAGTACAGCGTTCTAATTAGAACAACATAATAAATAACAAATTAACAGTTCCATTATGACGCAGAAATAAATTTAGCAGCCATAGACCAAGCATGTGGATCTTGAATATCATGCCATACGTTCAAATCTGAGCAATCTTTAACTCATTCAAGACGGCACTTTCAGTACATACATGTTTCTGTGGACGGGACATTTTTAAATGTTTACTTTTCATGACGTCATATAACACGAGTTATCTCGGGCTCCGTCTTGTACCGTCGAAGTAGCTTGCCCGAGATATCTCGGGCTCCGTCTGGAATGAGTTATGTTTAGTTCAGACGCCTGAGAGGAGGCATGTAGGCCTACAGCTATCAATACTCTCATTATAAACTCAATCTATTTTAGTAGAGAATATGTTATTCATGGTTCCAAGATTCATATAGAAAGTGGTCAAATTTTACTCACTTTGGAACTGAGGGTGAAACGATTGCGACGTATCGATCTGCCTCCATGATCATTGCGTGATAAAGATCTGCTGGAGGCAGATCGAAACGTCGCAATCGTTTCACCCTCAGTTCCAAAGTGAGTAAAATTTAACCACTTTCTCAATCTATTTTAGTCTAATAGATGATGAGTGTGGTATCAAAGTAGGCCTACGGCAGATCTACTGTCGTCTGTTGCTGAGATAATTTGCGACTGTGGGACATAGTGAGCCCACAGTAGGCCTACTAGTAATGAAGACAAGAATTTTTTAATACGAATATAATTATAAGTTAGTATAATTATATGCAAGTTAGTGTGGTCATTGTTTTGTTTGTGATCGGTGTTAGACTCGGTATAGCTTATTGACGTCATACTTTCTCAGACCCAAACTCTAACAAAATGAGTGGGACTACATGGATCCAGAGGAGGCATTAGTGGTGTCATATCCCAGCAAACACATTACGCTGACCCAATGCTGATCCAACATTGACCCATCGTCTGCGACGTTAGCCCAACATTTAACCAACATTAGATAAATGTTTGCTGGGATGGATGGGAAGCATATATTTTCAAAGTAGCCTAATTGAGTTCAGGGATTTCTCAGGTATGTGATCATCTTGGCCATGCAATCACTTAGCCGAGGCTGGTGTTTACAGATCAAGCAAACACAATACGTTGGTGTTTTAATGTTGGGCCAGCGTAACTTTGCGGACGGTGGACCAGCATCTCATCTCGATTAAGGTAAGCCCAACAGTGTTCCAATGGTGGCCCAAATATTGTTGTTGGCTGATAGGCTTAATGTTCTAATTTGAACACCAGCCTGCCCCAGGAAAAAAACACAATATGTTAAAGTAATGTTGATTTAATGCTGGCCCATCATCAATTCATAGACGGTGGACCAACATTAAGCCAACATTGGTTCAACGTCTTGGTTCTTGCTGGGGCGTTCTAATTTGAACACCTGTTCCCTTTTGAACGTTTAATTCAGGGTTTGAATGGTTTGTTCCAAGAAGAACAATTCTCGTCCTTGAACACAATTCAGAACGCGGTGTTCATCCCAAAAGAACGGTGAAAAGAGGCTGGCTAAAAATCATGATTGTCGTTTTTATAGTCAACCGTTCGAACGACACATGGAACGTCGTTCGAACAGCCATCACTGGATGGATGAAACGTAACACACATAAGAGGAGATAGCATCATAGCAGTCTACAACAGATTTCACATTGCTAACTTTACATTGGCACTATATTGTGTTTGATGTCATATCCAATTATTATGCATACATGAGCCATTCTATGCAAACTGTGAACTTTAGTGTCCTGTATATCCAGCACCTAAATTAAAGGCTGTTAAATGTTGCTGCCCATGCCAGCAGTTCACTATCAATGTGAACAGTGTTGGCAAATAAAACCACTCTCCAAAGTGCACTCATTATATTATTCCTTGGTATTCGAGTACGACAATTGTCAACACCATAACGTGTCTGAAAGGTGATTTCCTGTGTTTAATAACATTTTGCAACGAACATAAGTGTCAGGTATCTGGAAATGTGTTTCCTAGTCTGTAACCTCAAGGAATACCAATCAAATTCTACAGAGAAAAAGGCTGCCGTAGGGTACATGTTGCTACAAGTTACACTGACACAAGTGTCCATCACAGTAATTTCAACACCATAACATAGCATGTTCATGTGGCTAGCTGGTGTTCGTTGCAACTGGTATCCTTTGATGATCATTGCATACGACTGATCTTTTGCTGGTCTAGCATGGGACACACAACTGCACAAGGTTGGTGAAAGTTTCATATTTTGTCTTTCAAAAATACCACTCTAAGGAAGAATTTTAAATGGTATGTTTATTGTAAGTCATCACCTTAACAGCACACATATAGCCACAGTTTAAAGTAGATATCAAAAGTCAATGTCGTTAGGTTGATTTGAGTGACCCAAATATATAATATAGTTCAAGTGATAATATGTTGATTTTTTTTCAGAAAAAATCTTCAATTGACATATATCTTGTCATCACCGTAACAATCATTGCCATGTAGCATAGGCTTATTTCTATTACGGTGCTGACAAATTTTGTTATGGTGTTGACAGATTGTGTTTGAATGCTTTACTATTCATCCACTTTACATTTTTTGATGCTTAAAACAGCTAAACTAAATGGAAGTAGGCCAATTTTATTCATAAATGAAATTGTATGTGTACATATGCACCTATTGGTTACGTCTGACAGGCTATGTTACGGTGATGACGCCAATGCATTACGGTGATGACCACTACATATTACGTTTTCTTTTATATATGTTCCTGACCATGGGATCAAATATAATTTTCAAAGCCCCTTTTTATAGAAATGGATAAACTGGATAACATGCAGACGTAAAACGTGAGATTTATCAAATGGTGTAATGTAGGCTTAGCATTACAAAATGTTACGGTGTTGACATATTTGCGATCCATCGATTTTATTCCACCCCCTGTATATTTTGTTGATGTAGCCTACTAAACGATCACTGCCAATTTTTTAATACTGATTGCTGTTGTTCAGTTGTCTGACAAAAATTATTAAGCAATACGTTTGAATTTATGTGTATTTTATATTTATACAATATGAAACCCACAAATTCACTGTTTCCGTAGAATTGCTACCATTTATTTAATTCATTCCACCCAAATTATAATATGTCAATAATGTCAATAACACAATGCTACACTATGGCTGATCCACGGCATTTCGCCTGGCTACGATTGAAACCGTTGTGGCGTTTCCAGCAGTGAAATCCCCGGCTCACTGGGATATCGTCCTAGATCTTTCAAGTATCGAACAGTTTATACGTTGTTTTTGGCTTGGAAATATTATTGTTATTTTTCATCACCAAGATTTTAATTTCATGTTTAGATTTGTAGATTTATGGACATAATTGTAAAAGATGAACATTGCTGATCAAATAAAAAATCTATATGATTCTCAATTATACGACGATGTGAAATCATTGGTAATTAGGATGTTATATTTCTTTTTTTCCGATTTTCACCTTTTATCGCCCAGCTTCAACTCAAGTTTGGTCGTCAACTCAACTGACACAGCGACAGTGACACTTAGTCTTAGCGACAGTCATTGACAGTGAAAGTGAATAAGAATGCATGTTTTTTGCTGATTTCTCGGTTAGGCCTAACGTTAGCGGGTGGGGGGGGGGGGGGGGGTGGAGTTTTTGTCCCGGACAAATAAAAAAATTATTTAGGCCTATTAAGCTATTTCAACTCAGTCTCAAGACAAGTCAACCCGTCTCGGCGGAGTACTGAATTTAAGAAAAATTATCAGGACAGGTTTTACATGACACATGTTTATGTAGTCTAGAACAGTTCCTAAAGAGGGACATGCCGAAATGGATAGACTGAGGAGCTTTGCCGATGTCGCTGCCTGCTGTGCGATGTTGTGTCCTCGGCAAGACACTCAACCCTCAGGCTCAAATGCTTCACTTGACTCAGGTGAAAATGAGTACCTGGTAGGACAGAGATGGCAATGTGTATGATAAGTTCAATGCGCCGAAACGGCTGCAGGACTGTATGCTCTCCGTGGAGTTAAGATGGCACACGAATGAACAGGCCCAGTGACCAGGGGGTAAAAATGTAAAAGTCGGATGAAATACTTGATATCAGACTATAATCCTTTACCTTTAATTAACTCATGCAGTGTCTGCCTGAAATTATATATTTCAAAAATACTCCCAACTACTTGAAATGCTCAGTCCGGACCTGAGCCTGAGGTAGGGTGGTCAACAAATTTTTTAAGTTGTCTGATCAAGTCACATAAAAGCTCAAGAGATGCGTCTTGTGCCCCTGATATCATGGATATTGATGCTTTTTATTTTGTCTTGGTCGGTTTTAACCTCCATTTTATGCTTTGAAATTGATGGTGACTTAAAAACTATATAAAAATAGTTTTTGAGTCACCATCAATTTCAAAGCATAAAATGGAGTGTTTTATAATAGCAGTCAGGATCAAAGCCTAGAGACTAGATACATTCATCATACAGCAGGCCTGCTGATTTTTGTCACCCCCATTTTTTAGAATTTGACACTATCTGTAAAGGCCAATGCCAAGGCTAAAATCATTAAAAAATCGGTGATTTTATTTTGGCTTCTTAATATGACCATATAATGTAAACATGTCCATAGACTAGAACTGCAAAAGTTTTTAATTTTTTGTGCTGCGCATTTACCAGAAATTGGGCTAGATATAGAGAAAAAAAATCCAGATTTTTTGTTATTTTGGACAATCATGTCAAAAAAAAGAAATACGGGTATACTGTCCAGTGCACTTTTTAGACCAAATTTCCGGTGTGGCAGGATGACTCTCTCCTTTAACCCTTTCACCACTGAAGCTCGTTTTTATGTGCTGAATGCTATGGCATTCAGCACATAAAAACGGGCTTCAGTGCATTCAGCACATAAAAACGGGCTTCAGTGGTGAAAGGGTTAAAAACCAGAGAGTCCCTTCCAATTCCAAAGAGTCCCGTTTGAAATGATTTTTTTTCATGCAAGGCGCAAATTTTACAACTCATTTGCGACTCAAATTTAACACGTGTGTGTTTGCAATGCGACTATTTCGTGCACCAGTTGTATATTTACGATGTACATGTAATTGGTGCACACGACGTTTGCTTTGAGATCCATTTACGAGCAACGTTTCGTTTGCGACTGTTTGGTGCACGCGGCCCCTTATCAACACACACCGTCACGGCGAATTAACGTCAGGGGGGGTCCGGAACAACTTGTGGGCAGAGTTTCCACTCCTTCCATGGTCAACCAAACACGAGGCGCTGACATAGTGTTGTGTTAATTGAGAAGCATTTAAATGAACAGCCAGCCCAACTAATCTAAAAGACTAACGGTAGGCGCATGCTAAACCAGCATTGCATTAATGTGGGCGGACCAGCGTATTTCTAGCGGACACAATAGATTGACCCAGCGTTGCTTTAATGTCGGTCCATCGTCTACGAGGTTGGCCCAGCAATAAAACTATACCGAGACATTGCCTGCTTGCGGGATCGTCTCAATGTCACGCCACTACGATAGCCGACTCTGGCCGAGTCATTAGCCTGATAAGGTGAGCGACATCACAATGTTGAGTAAAAACAGACAGTGCTGGGCCGACGTTGTGTTACCTGCCAGTTTGACTGGAGGTCCGACTAACATTACCTTGACGTCGACCCATCGCTACTATGACGCTAGCCCAACATCAAAACAGCACTGGGCAAACGTCCTGTGTTTGCTGGGGAAGCGGCGCCGACATACAGGGCCTGACCCGGTTTGTGTCCAGGAAATAGGCCAACTTTTCCCCCCTCGTATTCTCTTTCAATATCAGACAACACGCGACCATTCATATAGAGCCTACTGACTCTGTGGCGGGCAGGCCTGGTGGGAATCTGGGAGCTGCTCAGCAGATTTTACCACTGAAAATATAAAAGCAGCGTAGACACCGGCCACGCAAGGGTGAAATGCCAGCGTGTCCTGCAGTTCTGAAACCACGATCGGCCACGCGAACTCGCCTCAAAATTGTGCACTGCTGTCACATTAATTTGTAGTGCATGTTTTTTGCCCCTTATTCAATTATACACCAATTTTCATGAAATCTTACAAGCACCAGCCTATCATTATCTAGACCCTAGGGCTAGGCCTACACCTAGTACTCCCCATCTACCCTGCAGATTTCAATAAATTGTAGTCTCAGTCTTAGTGAGTATTTCAAAGTTAGACCATTTGACATATAATGTAGTGCAGGACATCGTAATTCTGTGAAACACATTGACGTCACCTGAAACCCTTTGAAATGGCTACTTGGTAGAAACGATGTTATATAAGATTCCCCCCCATGCTTTATTGTATTAGCTAGCTCGGTGAAACTTTGGAGGTCAAGGCTATTGAGTTTCACAGAATTAGCAATTTACTACATAGTAAAGAGACTAACTGAAAAACTGTAGAATATTTTGAATTGTGAATTTTCAGGGTAGACTGGCGGTTGGCTGTAAATAGCCCTTGCAAAATTTTCATGAAAATCGGTTGAGAATTGACTGAGAAATTGGCGAAAAACATGTGCTACCGGTTGATGTGACTGCAACTACAGTAGTCCCCCTCTGATACGACTTTCATACTGCCAGAGAACCAAAGTCGCATCCAAGGAGTATTCGTATCTGGGAGGGGTGAAAAAACTCTAGAAAAAACGTAAATGGGCCGAATTTGATGTTTAAGACAGCCCCTTTAAACACCTCCATTTTCGTTGTGACACGATCAGCGCAGTTGACAGTCTGTGTTAATTGCCTGTTCTAACCGAAACACGTAATTCAGAAGTACTGGAAGTGGCTTGTGTTTTTATAAGCATTGAGGCAGTGTTTTTTCCACATTTCAATATAGGCCTATGCTTTACAGTACAAAACATGTGACACTGACTGTGACAGCTACTTTCAATTGATGTCAACGTCAAAAGTTAAGATTACAGGTTGAATACTGAGTCATAGTGTTCCATTCTGGCCCAGCATTAAAACGATGTACCCTATTATCCCTAATAAACGTGCCAGGTAGGAGGGCACAGTTGGGTCTTGTTTATTATATATGTGCATCGATATGTGATCAATATTACATTACCAAATAAAAATTTGAAAACAAATGTTATGGATGATGCCAGGATGTAGACTGTAATTCTCATTGAAATATTCAATGGCAAACAGGCGAGGTAGGCGCCTTCTATGTTGACTAAGATGTGAAGTTAATCAGACAATACCGACAACCGCAATACTAGCACAGATATTATCTTCACGTGTATACACTCTCGTAATGCACTTGGTTGTGAATATGGTCGGCGCCAGACATTGGTGCAGTGTTGTTCTAATGCTGGGCCATCGTCGTCAAGGGCGGCATCGGTTTGGCGTCTCGTGGCGGCGTACCACGTTCACGTCTATTCCCCATGATAATGACTGTTAGACCTGCCTCATTTTCCAAATCAATAACTTCGCGAGTTTAGGAGCTATCATTATCTAATTTATATCATTATTTTCAGCGTTGAATAAGCTTTCTGGTGATATTTATTACATGACCGTGTATCTATTACATGTCCGTGCGACCAAAAGTTAGGTATTTCAAGTGGGATGTTTATCACAACTAGCCGACACACTGACACAGTTGACGTCCCCTGCTAATTAGTGTTGTAATGCACCTCGTATAGCCAAGGGTGCACTTGATGTTAACTGCACCGTATGTAAATACATATCTACAATGAAATCCCATTTAAACATGGTTTTAAATTAATAACAGAAAAAGTATTCAAGATACAGTGGAAATAGTTATATCACCGGAAAGCATTTTTCAGCCACTATAATCTGAAATGCGTTCCCAACGATGTGACTAGAATATTAAAGTCGTTATGCATTTAGTCAGCTGGAAACATTATTATAAAAAGTCATCTCTTGTCAGTGTAGGGCTGCCAGACATATGCAGATGTGACGCAGTCTGGGAACAGCTAATTTCAAAAAGTCGTATCTTTAGAAGGATATTGCTATCTGGTACGGTGATTTGAAGCTACCAGTACACATCTTCACAGTGTATTGACCAAGATTGTGTCAATGCTGGCCCACATCATACGACGCTGTACCAGCCTTAAGCCGACGGTGGCTTAGCATACGCATCTACTGGGCTGTAATCGACGGTATGTACACACAAGCAATAGCTTCAGACCGGCAGCTCATGCCCGGCTGACAGTGCCACTGAGCAGCTAATTTAAAAAAGTTGTATCTTTAGAGGGAGGTTGCTAGGTAGTGCCATGATTTGAAGGTCGCATGTCGTAGGAGAGGGGAAGTCGCATTTAAGGGGTGCTTAACAGTGTAAAGCACGTTGGTGCTCAGAAAAAAAGTCGCATAGTAGGAGAAGTCGGATCTGAAGGGGGTCGCATCTGGAGGGAGTACTGTATAACATTTTAGGCCTTATGACATGAAAACTTGTCTCATGCAGTCTCACAAAAAAATCAAACATTTCACAGACCTCATTTTATTGTTTATTATTAGTAATTATATTACACAATTTCATGTGAGATTTATAATTTTAAATTGCCTCAATTTTCTGATGTATTTCAGGGTTGGGGTCAATTAAAAATGTAATTACAATTTTAGTTATTGAGTTATAAAAATGTTAATTACAATTATAATTATTTTCATCAATTACAATTATGACTTCAATTATTTCAGTATTATAATCAACTACATTCCAAATTTTGTCAAATCTGTAACCAATGAAGTTATGAGTATGGGAATGGTTGTGATATATTTCTTAAAGTTTGCTGTAGATAAAAAGGATTATAAAACTGAATTCTATGGGATATTATTATATTGCAACTTCTAAAACGGGTTTCCACTTATAGTTATTAAATAAGAGCAAGGTACTATCATGGTGAATCTACAATAAGATGACTATTTTCAGGGGAGCATGCTGTTAACTTTGAGTGATCACAATCCGGATATGTTACCTGTCTCAGCAAGATTTCAAGTTATGGTATACTATGCTGATGCTGTTTACAATAGTGGGCAACACAAGAAGGCAGAGGTGATGAAATCATAATTAATAAGATATGTTAGACATACACCAGTGACCTGAGCAAAAATAGCTCTGGACATTTAAGGTGCTCAGTTAGCTTTTTTTATGGAATAATTTAAAAGTTTGTTAACCCTTGTCCTGCTGTATATACATGATATATGTAGGCCTATATTCTGTCATGTATTTGTTTTCAGGGCATTTTTTAAATCAAATCAAATAACTTTGATATTGTTAAAACAGTTTGTGATATATGCTCAGTTAATCAAATAATTTGCCTATATTAAAACTGTGAATTATTCATTAATAGAAATATTTTTATCAGTTAAGACAAATGACACTACATGTAATTCACTTTTAAAATGTTTCAGATTCTATACAGACAATCATTACAGCTGAAAAAATTAGCCAATAAATCAAAAGGAAAATCCCAAACAATTGTGAGATTTTAGTTATATTTTTTTTATTAGCCTATTGCCCATGCAGTTGATTTTTTCTTGCATTCGTTGTTGTCCTAATTATCACAGGATATATTTTGCAGACAAACACTGCTCACACAGATCTAAATGTTAATGTAATATAGAAATTATTGTTATTAGAAAACTATGTTTCAATTATTTATACTTGGACTATGAAATGATTTATTTTTAAAGCTTCAACACGTTTAATACTTATTTCAAAAGATTGATAGAGAGCAACTCCAGTATTTTTTTTTGAGATATTGGTAAAAAATTTGCAGGATGTTGCAGCTGAAGTGGATGTTAAATACAAAATACATTTGTGTATGGTTAAACTGAAGCAATACACAGAAGCCATAATAGTGGTTAGTATCTAACATAGAATCCAAAGGAATGTAAATTGACTCTTTAATAACTTTTAAATATAAAATATATTAATGAAGAAAGTGTACTAAATGTGACAACCATGTACCTCTGAGAAATTTTTTGTTGTTTAATACTTCTACATTTTTAATGGGTGGTGAAATACGTGTACGATAGTGTTTGCCCAAATTATAATGCACGATAAATTGTTCCTTTGCCAATATTTCACTGACATGGGTACCGGTATACATGCTAGATTTAACGGACCTCGCACCAAGATACCTGCGAATTTCATTGGGCATGTACTAATTTTGATCGTTTTATTAGCTGAGCATCATACACTGCACTAACCCTTACAACTCTGAAATATTTTTGCCAAAAGGGTTAAAGCCATGTGGCTAGTGTGATTAACCCTTTCACTGCGGATGTCGCACTTATGTGACATTGTGCTACACTGTGGATGTCGCATTACTGTGACATTACATAGGCTAACTAGCAAGCGTGATTCACTTGGTTATGGTTGTGACGGCTCCCAGTCACCCTTGTTGGCACACAAGCATGATAGGGAGGACGTGGATGTCTTCAAGCCTTCCACACCCGATAATGATGTCATAATATAAAATAATAACTGTGGATCCTCAGTTATGACGGATCTGGCAATAAAAGGGTCAATTTCAAATAATTACTCAATGTGACGTAATATTTTAAAAATATTTTTGCAGCGAAAGAGTTAAAACAGTGTAGAAATATAGCGTGCTTTACAAGTCTATGAATGACATACTGTGAGCCTATGCAGTGTCATAATATCAGTGAATACATGCTGATTACATATATTATATTGACCGGTAGTGGTGTAACTAATCAGCTCATTAGATCCTTTGTATCATGTTTAAAAAAGTAACATTTTATATATAGTGTATATGTCACATGTTTTAGCTTGACAGCATCAATGGTAAACAAAGAACTGCTCGGGTGAATCTAGCTCTAGGTAAATTACATCAACGCTTTGGCAATGATCGAGCAGCAGTCACAGCATATAAAGAAGTTCTAAGGTATGGGATAGTTTGAATACAATTTATTCGATAAAAGGACTGTATAATTTATCAAAATATGGATGTTTTGTGTCTTTAATTGATATGTGACCCATCTGTACATAACGAGTCTCACGTTAGAAAAATACAATATGGAGTTATGGTACCATTGGATAGCACATAGCCGGAGCTTTAATATGACACCAAGAACATTAAATTATGTTGATCTGGAGCTGAGTTATGATCATATTAGTGACGTGAATCGGTCAATATTTCAAAAAATTAAAATGGAGAAAATCGGCTTTAAAGTCATGCCAAAACTTTGATTTTAAGCTCTTTATATAGTATAAAAAATCATTAATTATGGCCGAACAGGATATTTCGGCCAAGCGTTGAAATTTTGTATATATAGTTTTTATGATTGATTTTTATAGCCCAGGATGTCTACTTTCAGAATCTGCAGGGTGGACTTTGGTTAACTTCGAGCGTTTTTAAAAAATGGGTAAAATCCAAGATGGCCGCCAGCGGTAATTTTGAAAACAAATAAACAAAAAATCTGATAATCACAATTATGTGATACACATGTATGTCATTTCTGACTAATATTGGGGCGTAGAACCCATTTCTGGCCTTAGAATGGTAATTCTAGGCTTTAAAGCATCAAAATTCGACCAAAAACAAAATTCGCTATTATTAGCCCATATCATGCATATTGCCCATTTTCTCAACTTGTATGGAGCTAACATGCGACTCATTTCGTGCAGATGGGTCACATATGGTACACTCCTGTTTTTAGAAAAACATTTTCATTCACCTGAAATTGGAACGGAGTTAAATTAGTCACTCCTGAATTATCTTCATTTCACTAATGTTATTATCCTACAAAGCGTAATTTTACAGTCTTTCATCTCTTTTGCAACAATCACCTTTTCAAATAATAATAATATAATGATATAATTTGGTTTGAATAACGATAATTTCTAATTGTTTGACCATTAGATGTAGTATGTTTGTTTTCTTTCACAATATATCTCATTTTCTGAAAAATGCATGATGGAACTGTTTTTGTGTAAGACTGGTCACATATATGTGATAACATATAGGGGAGCTGAACATGTGACACAATCCATGCTATCCCAATATTAACCAAATATTGGGTCATCATCTAGTGTTTTCTAGGGGTGGGGGCACCAAATGTCCAAATGTAATATTTGGTGTAAATTTGCATACTGATTGGATGATGATATCTTTACAGAGAATGCCCTCTGTCACTTCAAGCTACCAGAGGTCTACTTTGTTTAGGTGTTAAAGGTGCTGAAGTAGCTTCTCTCATGATGACCCTCGGTCCATGCACAACCAGCCTAGATTGGTAAGTTTGATGAGGTCTAGTCAATTAGATTGCAGTGTGCACATAATATGGTGGTAATTTATAATATGGTTTTACAAAACTGCTGATGAAGAAATATCAATTATAACATCAGTAAAGTTTAAATTAATTTGCTAAATTACATATTGTATTTATTTCATTTAGAGCTGGCCTTTTGATCAAATTACTTTTGAATGTATAACAAATAACCTTCTCGTAATGCCCAAAATTGTTGTTGTTATGTTTGAGATTTGTATGCCTACATATTTTGATCAATTTCAACCATTTTTTTGTGAAAAATAAGTTTGCATGAGCAAACTAATTTGGCAATCAAATTTGAATACTAATATTAATGCCTGCAAATTCAGGTGAGATTTATAACCTACATAATTTTATATATAGTTATTAGTAATCATTTAGCTTTAAATTTGAGGATAGACTATCTTTTGTTATTCCCTGAACATTTAGGTATGTATTGTGTGTCACTGTCCAATGCTGAATAATGATCTGTATCATTTTCTTGCCCCTCTACTACAATTTTATTGTGGCATATAAATATATGACACTAGAAATATCACATCATATACATAACAATATATTTCTCAAGTGTTTTCAGTTGTACGTACAGCTGATTTTCTGATAGTAATAGTTTTGTTGTAGGTTGAGTTTGTGGACTAAAGCACATGCATTTTCTGCATCAGGGGATTATACCAATGCTGTACAGACTTACAAAGCTCTAGATATTAAGGTAAATATTACTTTACTCACTAATATTAATCACTAGTCCATTTTTTTTAGTTTAGACATTGAGAAGACTAATGCAAATACAATTAAATGGCCTATTGTGTTCCACATCAATACTGGCCATTTTTTATGACTTATTTTACAATCTTGCTTCTTGTTTGGATCCATTTTCCAAATTTCATAATTACAATGAATAAGTTCAATATAGTTGCAGCAGATGTGTTTAAACACTCCAAGCTGAAAGAAAATTGATATGGCTTTCCATCAGCTTGATGTATTTCTATAATTGTTTAAATGTGTATTCCAAATATTTGATATTTTATACCTGTTTTTAAAAGGGTTTATTATCAATCCATGGATAAATTTGGTTCTTTCTTTCTCTTCAGTCTATCACCCATATTGTTTGTACAATAAATAACAATAAAATGCAAGTCACAGCAAACACTATTCCAAAGTCAATGTCATAATAAATGTACTGCGATAATCTGATAATAAGAATGTATTCTCTACTTTCAGCCTTTACTAAGAGGTAATCTATCTATCTTATGTAGTATGGGTGAAGCTCAATTCTTACAAGGAGATTACCGTGCTGCCTTGTCCACACTCAAGCGGGTCAGTCACTAATATCAAATATATACATCCTTTTCATTTCTTTTTATTCCGTTAACATTATATATATATCAAATTCTGCATTTTCAGATGTTTTTGTATCTTTTTTTTTCTGCACTTTCTGTAAAATTAGATGCCCTTTCATAATTACAAATCTTCAAGATACATATAGTATTACTGTATACAACTGTTGGGTGGTGGGTTGCCTGTCCTGGATCATGAACAATATCGATCTGGTTAGCAAATGTTGCTACTTACCAGAGTATATATTTACATCAGTAAAATAACATATATTTGCAAGATAATAATATCTGTGTAAACATTTTTTTGTAAACTACAAGATAAACCCTTTCCATATATAGTTAGGTAGTGGAGGTAAATAACTTTGGCAGGGATCCCCACAATGCCGGAAATGCCGGCAATCCGACCGGATGAATTTTATGCCGACCAGCATGTAATAGGTCCCATCCGGCTGTTATCCAGCTGGTAGATTAGCCAATAGGCCCTATTCCTGTCGCCAGTGTCATACTGTGTTGGTTTAGCGATCAGCTTGTCCGTGTAAGACTGGTGTGCGCGTATATATTGCCGGTGTACAGTGAACACAAAATGTACACATACACCTGCTACCCCCCATAATCCCCCCTCCCTCTTGGCAATGTTGGCCCAACATTGGGCCACCGTCTACAGTGGACCAGCATTGGGTAGAGGTCTCGTCTTTGCTGGGAAGCAGAGCTGACAGCAAGTGAGTGTTATGTCACAGTGTTATGTCACGCTAACAGCGCTGATTCGGCATTGGCGCGATGCTGGCAGTACTCGAGTGTAATAACAGCGATGTCGCGCTGTTGACCAGCGTTGACGGGCCAACACTTCCAGCGTTGCCAGTCACCACGACACGTTGTCACTCACCAAAGTGTCACCGCGTTGGTGAGTGAGTGATAGGCCTACTAACTTACAAACCTTGTCACGCATACACAACAACACTTGTAAATAACAGAATAATCTGATAATAACTCTCACCAACAAACAAAAACGCATAGAACACAAAGAAAACATGCATAGGCCTACACTCAAATACACCACTCACAAACCATCAAATCAATATTATTTTATGTTTAAGTAACTGTGATTTTACATATATATCAAATGCTATTAAAAGTGTTCAATAAACACTGTCAATTATATAGTTTGTTGTGTCTTAATGAAAAAATCTTTGATTTTTTATCGCATGCGCCCTGACTTTGGTAATACATGTATAATCTATTGCAGGTTCATTGCCTGGATCCATTAAATTTAACTCACATGGACATATTGGCTTACCTTCTAAGAGAAAAAGAGAAAGATGGGAAGGAATTGGAAAGGTTTTTGTATTTTCTATGACTGAGCTATTACACTTTTTTAGGGCTTAGCCAAATTTTGGCGGAAGTCTGTTGTCGTCATGCAGCAAATACGTCTGTCCGACCATCTGTCCGACCATGTGTCCGCCATTTTTAGTGCTCTAACATCACTGGAATGCACATCAATCTTCACATACAGGCTTATCATGACAAAGCCTTCATTTAGTTCACATTTGATTTTTCTGTGACCTCTTTGATCTTGATTTCTTCCCGATCTGCAAATTTTCACTGAACAATTTTTTATGTGTCGCTCCAAAGTTTTTACCAATAGCTCGGACGAGTTTGAAAATGGGCGTGCATTGAGCAAAAACTGGTTCATGACGACCATACTGGTCAAATATCGGCAATTATTTCTTGGATATGCATAGTATCTGGAAAACCATGCCAGATAGCTAGACCATCAAGTGCTATAGAACAAAGCGTGCGGTTTCAGGAAGGAATATGCCCTGAAAAATTTCAAATTAAATTCAATATGGCCAACTTGCTCACATCACTTGCACACCATTACTATAAAACAAAATGTGAGGCTCCAGGGCGTGATATGCCTTGAAAAATGTCAATCGCTCATAGTCAAAATGGCCGACTTGCAGCCCTTATTGACTTTAATATGACTGAGAAATATCTAGAAACTGTGAGAGATAGCTAGACCTGTACCATGAAACTAAATGTGCTGCTTCAGGGTTTTTTCAAATGATATTTGCCTTTAGATGATGATTAGGCGAGATTTAATTGATTCTCAAGTCATGATAATAAAAGATCAATAAAAAATAAAATTGAAATTTGTCTTTTCACATTTTATTATACTGCTGACCCGCTAGTTATTGATATAAACTGATATACTTTGACATAATAATGTACATTAGGCATACTTTTAAAATAAAATAAATAGACAAGTGTTTTTTTGTTAAGCTTACCGTTACAAAATAAAATTAAAAATATTTCTTACTTATTTTTTCCCGACCACCTGGTCTGAATCTTGAATAAAATTTCTTGAGAACCAATTAATAAAAAAACTGTGGCCGTAGAGGGTCAGGCCTAATTCCGTCGCCAACTGGCCTTTATTATTCTGGAGAATCACTGGAGAATTAAATATTTTGGTGATATTCTTCTAAAAACTCTTACCCCCAAGATATTTTGTCTGGAAACCACATACTGATCTGTACCTTCGTTCTGTGACCCATCTAATTAAGGTTTTATTTTGATCTGTGCCTGAATAATTTGTGTTGGAATTGGGCCCATATTCTGTGACTGACGTCTTCTTCTCACTTTTTAACCCTTTCAGCACATCTGAAATTGATGTATAAGGACAGTCCCCACTCTGAAAGAATTAAAATATTTATAATGATCAATAACCCATACCATAGGTATTCAAATGAAGCTGAAAGAGCCAACTAAGACATTTATGATGATTTCAAATTAAAGAAACCCTTCAAATGGTCTCCAATGGTTGATACAAAAAACATCTTAGCTTTATAAGGGTTAATGCAGATGATGAATAACCCTTTCACTGTGGATGTCGCACTGATATGACATTGTGCTACACTGCAAATGGCGCATTAATGCAACATTACATAACTAGCAGCTTCCTTCATCTGGTTGCTTGTTTGTGGTTGTGACGGCTCCCAGTAACTGTTATCGTCACGGAAGGACGTATACCGTCATAATATAAAATAATAATTATGGCTGGGAATCATGAGCTATTACGGATCTGGTAATAAAAGGGTCATTTCAAATAATTACACAATGTGACATCATAATTTTAAAATCATTTCCCAGTGAAAAAGTTAAATCATAGATTCAGCTAACTAATAGTACATGAAATGGAGTCTTTTTTTATCTCAAAGTTGTTAATGTTTTACAAATAAGGTCATTAAAAGAATTTAGTAAACTAAAACCATACATATTACTTGCAAAGTGCTATGTCAGCTAATTAGATTGATTTTGATAATCATGCTATGGTTTAATCTTGCTAACAGATTAGGAACACAGCTGATGGCAGTGACAGATGAGGCTCCTGAGCCCTGGGTAGCTGTAGGCTACTTTGCATTATCCATGCACAAGCCCACACGAGCTATGTTTTTTGCTCAAAAGGTCAGCTTTGAAATTACTAATCTTTTACTCTGTTTTTGTGTGGTAGCCATTCCATTTCAATACCATGTGTGAGTTCAATGTAACCGCATTATTTTTATATAGGCATTTACTTTGGACAACCAAAATGTGGAAGCAATATTACTGAAAGGAACTGGTCTTGTGTTATTGAAAAGAGTTGCTGATGCTATACTACATTTTAGAGAAGCTTTGCACCTTGCGCCCAACAGATATGAAGCACACAAAGGTTTTTATTTTATCTTTTAAGTAATATTTATTCAGTAGTACTGTACTGCTAGTCAAAGCAATGAAAAAAGTTTTTGTTTATGTTCTTAATTTAATAATGTTAGCGTACATCATTGACGTATCTAAGGTTTTTCAATATTTCTATCAGCTTTAAAAGATGTGTAATACATGTGTAACAAAAACAAAATATTTAATTTCCATTAAAAAGCTGCATTCGACAAGATCATATTTTTATGCATATTTTTATTTCTACAGTGTTTCTGATCTGTCGTCATGTCGTCAGAATTGACGACAAGCTTCCCCCTCTGACGAAAAAACATTCCATTCTGACAACAATGATATATATCTAGAAAAATATTAATCAAAAATGAGTTTTTTCAAAGCTTGAAATGTACCTTTAGATATCACTAGAAGCCTTCTCTGAAAAAAAAAAATCCCGGTGGTGCATGCCCCCGGACCCCCTGGAGTTGTGATTGCCTTCGGCGGCCTTTAGCCGGATGATTCCCAACTCCAGGTTTGGAGTCAGAATCTTCATATTGTCTGACTCCAACTTTTTTCAGAGCCAGAAACACTTCTAGGGTCGCTCAGTTATATTAATAAATGTTTGCAAAGGTTCACAATATTCCTTTAAACATCAAGATGATCACATAATTGTTCAATTCCAAAATCACACAGCTGATTGTAACTGATTGAATCACTATGCCATGTAGATATAGATTATGTTATCAATTTGTAGGTCTAATTGACTGCTATGTCAGTATGAACAGAGTTCGTGAAGCTGTAACACTTACTGCCCAAGCTTACAAACAGCTGGGAACCAATGCAAGAACTCTCACTGTAAGGATCTATGTGGTTTACAAATGAAATTTTTCTGTTACAACATGCTATCACACTTTAGTTTTAGGATAGAATTTGAACAGCAATAAGTCAATAAAGGGCTCTGTGAGGTGCGTTGAACTGGAACACATGGAGGACGTTTCACGATTTTGGGACCATTGTAATATGATCTTATCTGTGTAATGAGAATTTGTGTTAAATTTTAGAGCTATGCTTTGTAATTTTATTTCGTTGTTTGGTATCTAGTTCAGCATTTTGTTATAATATTGTGTTATAAAAAAATGAAATAATCAGTAATTAGAAGGTTAGCAATTCAGTCACTAAAGCCACCCTGCCATTTGATCCATCATTCCTGTATTACCACTGTAACCGGGGTTGCCCCGGTTACATCGTGATTCAGGTTATGCCTTGACAGCATATCTACCGTATAACCTGGCTATTCATGAAAATTCACAGTATGGTTTAGAAGCAGGGAAGTTGTGTGGGAAAATTTTTGTGATTTAAACTTTTTTCTACCCTGAGGAGTACGGGTCACAGTAACCCAGGACAGGGTGCGATGGATCATTTGCTCACAGAACAGTTTATGCCATGTCCAGCACTTTTGCACGCCAATGATGAAGGTACACATGCCAGTGTACAAAGTATATGTGTGGCTATGTGCGATAGAGGGTTATGTCATCACCTTGGATATGAAAGGGTGTATCTGCCACTTCGTGAAGTGGCAAATACACCCTTACATAATCAAGGTGACGATGTGTAAAATGATTGTCATTGTGAGGTGTGCCATACTTTTTTGAGCCACTTTGGCAAAAAGTGTGCAAGCTATACAGAAGCCCTGCTAATCTATTGGGTGACATTGCATGCCTCGATGGAAATGTTTTGTTTTTTTCTGGTAGGCATTCTAACAATATATGGACACACCAAATCTTAATTTACAGATATCTCAATTTGTTAAGAGATGTGTGCTGTCACAAACAAACAATTAATGCTCTAATATAAACCCACAGTAGCCTGCATAGGTTAGGTATGGTTTAGTTATAGTTTGTGAGAGATACACAAGCTGTTTCTATCTTTTCTGTGTGTTTCAAAGTACATAGTTATAATCATTGGAAATCATATCCCTACAAAAATGAAAAATAATCTTCACAATCTTCACTTTATATACTGTAGATCTGGTAACTTTTGTCTGTTTAAATTTTAGCAAATTTCTGATTTTGGGACTTTTTGCGAAGTCTAGAATTCTCGAATTTTCAATTTTTTTTTTTGCAGTAGCTAGGCATAAGAGATAGCCACTGAACTGTGATATGTCACCTTTCAATGGCGTTTTCCGCTCAGCCGTGAAATCTACAGTGACCACTATGCACACAGTGCCTAAGTATTACGACATGTGTCTGCCTTTTAAACTCCCACGGACCGTTGCTCAAACATTGGTTTATGTTGGGTCAGCGTGAGAGATACCAGGCCAATGTTGTGTCAGCGTTGGAGTAACATCCAGTATTAGTCTTTGACTTTGACTTTGAGTAAATACTCCAGCAGCCCTCCATTGTGGAGTATCAGGCTAGAGGGGGGGAAAGAGGCTGGCAGATCTAGTCGACCAGCTGACTCTTGAATGCTGCCACAGTTTTCGATTCTATGGCAGCTGCCGGAAGAGAATTCCAATCAGGGATAGTTCGATGCCAAAAAGAATTTTGTCCCAGTGTGGTGTTAGCTCTGATGTGTTTATAAGCCTGATTGTGCCCACCACGTGTTCTTCTATCTGCTGGGATTAAACGGTCATTGATAGGAATTTCAACTAACTCATTTAAAATTTTGAACATACATAAAAGCCTAGAATTTTTTCGTCTTGTTTTGAAGTCAGTCCAGCCCAAGTTCTGAATGAGAGATGTCACACTGGCTGTTTGTCTATAATTTTAGGTGACAAATCTTGCTGCTGCTCTTTGAATTTTTTCTAATTTATCAATGTCTTTTTGTCTAAAGGGGTCCCAAACTGCTGAAGAATATTCTAAGGATGATCTGACCAGGGAAAAATAGGCAGTCTCCCTTAATTTAGGGGGACATGCCTTCAGGTTTCTCCGAAGGAAGCCCAGGGTGGAATTCGCTTTACTTGGAATTTTGTTAATGTGGGCATCCCATTCCAGAGTCTCGCTAAGGCAAACACCAAGATATGGTGTTGACGTAACATTTTCTAATGTTTGACCTTTCAGGGTGTACTGGAATTCCAGGTTTTTTTATTTCGGCCTGGACACCCTCAGGACCGAGCATTTCGAGGGGTTGAAGCACATCCCCCATCGATCTGCCCAGTCCTGTAACGCAGATAGGTCTCTCTGCAGTTTCTCCTGATCTGCCCGACATTTTATCGGGCGATACAGGAGACAGTCATCTGCAAAAAGACGAACCTGCGACGAGACCGTGGAAGGGAGGTCATTAATGTAGGTCAAGAAAAGTAGGGGTCCGAGAACAGTACCCTGGGGCACACCGGACTTTACACGGGCTGATTCTGAAGAGCTGCCATCAACTACTACTTTTTGGGTTCTATTGGTCAAGAAATTTTGAATCCAATTAAGAGTTGTTCCTTGAATTCCATAGTGTTCGAGTTTGTGTAAGAGGCATTGGTGGGGGACAACGTCAAAGGCCTTACTAAAATCTAAGACAACAACATCTGTTTGTGTCTTGCCTTCAAAATTTTAAATAAATTTATCAGTTGTAATCAAAAGCTGGCTTTCGCATGAGTGTTTTGAGCGAAAGCCATGTTGTACAGGTGTTAAAATTTTGTTTTCCGAAAAATGGGACATAATTTGTTTACAGATGATGTGTTCGAGTAATTTGGCACAAACACATGTGAGGGATATCGGCCTGTAGTTTGCCGGAGAGTGTCGATCCCCTTTTTTGAAGACTGGGGCAACATTAGCCTCTACCCAGTCATCTGGTAATTTGCCCGTCTGTAGAGATTGATCAAAAATAATTTTAAAAAAGGGAGATATTTCGCTGGCAGCATTCTTCAGAATCAGATTCGGGAGCTCGTCTGGTCCGGGTGCCTTACCGCCGTTTAAACCCTCGAGTAATTTAGTTACACCTTGAACAGTAATTTCAAATTTAGGCATTTCAGTATTCGCTGGTCCGGGTAGTTTAGGTATATTTGTGGTGTCTTCCGGGATAAAAACTGAGCAAAATTGGTTGTTTAATATTTTGGCCTTACGTCTGCTATCTGAATGCAGCTGGCCGTTTTCCTTCAAAGGAGAGGCACCATTTCGATCCTGACGTTTTGATTTGATATAACGCCAGAGTGGTTTTGAATTTTTTTGTTCTAAAGATTCAGAAAGTTTGTTTTTCAAAAAAGACCACCTGGCAGACCTGATGGCTCGCTGGGTCTGCCGTTTACATAATTTGTACTTTGCCCAAAGGTCAGCTTTATTCGTACGCTTGGCTTTATTATATAGAGATGTTTTTTTTCCGAATAGATACGAGAAGTGATTTGGATAGCCAAGGTAGATTTTACCGAGGGGAAGTCATTTTGGTTGGTATAAATTTGTCCAGGCATTGATTTAGGATGGATTTTAGTTTCAACCAATTTTCATTGACAGAACGGCTAGGACTTTTTTTTGAAAAGGAGGTCCAGCAGCTCCTAATTTGTTGCCTGATAGCTTCCCAATTAGCATTTTTGAACTGACGCACTGGGCGGGGTTTTGTACGGCGGTAGGGCGGGTCAATATCCAGTTCGGTCACCACAGCACAGTGATCCGAGATTCCAGGTACACTATGAAAATTTTTTAATTAAACCAGGTTTATTTGTGATCAGGAGGTCCAAAATATTTTCTTCTCTAGTAGGTTCTTTGTGAATTTGGGCCAAGGCATGTGTATCTAGGCTTGACAGAAGCAGCTCGCATTGGGATTTGTTTGCCGCTTTAGGATTTACTACCCCATTGTCCCAGTCAATTCCAGGTAGGTTGAAATCACCTCCCAGGACAATGGTCTGATTTGAATTTTTTGGCATCAGGTCTAAAGATTTCACAAGTTGTTCTGAAGTACTAATTTTGGAGTCAGGAGGTCTATAAAAACAACCGAGGGTTAATGATTTTGATGCCGATATCTGAACTTTAGCCCATAAAATTTCGCAGTTAGTTTGTAAATCAGGGAGGAGGGTCATGTCATAATGTTTTTTGACAGCGATAAAGACTCCTCCTCCACGGGCTTTTGAATTTCTATCTCTACGTAAAACTTGGTAATCAGGAGGGAAAATTTCGCTGGTAGTGGTATCCTTGTCAAGCCAAGATTCAGTGCCGAGGATGCAATCAGGTTGGTGATAATTTAGAAATGCTAAAAAATTTGCTACTTTCCCTTTTAGGCTTCTACAATTTATCAATAAAGTACGCCAGTTTCTTTGACGGTTTTTAGGCCTAAAGGGGGGAATCGGACTACTGTGCTGTGTGGGAGCAAAAAGTCGGGCTGGTTTCCTGTGGTATTGTTATACAAACACATTACTAGTAATTACCCAAACTGTTCCAATCACAGATTATATTATCTTCATCAATAGCAGACGGATTTATATCATGCACTAGTTATAATTGTTGTTGAGTCTTCATATAGATTGTAGTTAAAGCTCACTGTAGAATCGATCATTTTCGATGATAGTTAGCACTATTATAATAAGAATATTATCAGATCCACAGTAGTCTGTCCTGAATATGACCGATTCTCCGGTAGCTGCTGTAATCCTAAGTTAGGTACGGGACAGTCATGCACAACTGTGTGTACAACCTTGTCATGCAAATGTGTGACATGGCGGAAACTGCCATGAGTGACAATGCATGCTATTATCACAAATTATACAAAAATAATTGAACATTTTGTGACAATAGGCATGACAATGCATGTCATTATGTGCACTGCAGTGAACTGAAGTAATACATGTGGATGAATGAAGAAATAGATACAACTTCTAATGCGCCTAAATCCCTGTATGACAAGCTGAGAGGCGCTTCAAACCAAATCATAGTCAAGAATTGTGTCTAAGGTCAGTCAGAATCATCAAAGTAAGAGCAACATGAGGTCAGAATATTAGGATGGGAAACAAGATGCAAAGAAGTGTGTCTTTAATTTTTTGCGGAAGATGGAATAAGTCTCAGCTGTTTATACTTTTGCAGGAAGGGAATTCCAGAGGTATGGAGCAACAACATAGAAAGCATGAGAACCATCCTTGGCTTTAGGAGAGAGAGGTCGAATAAGCTCTCTAGTTCCTGAGGCACGGGTTCTTTTTTTTCTGACAATGACAGTAATTCTCGACGGTAGAAGGGCTGATTAGTATGAGTGTTTTATAAACCAAAGTGTTAATAACTTGTGCATAATAGCTGGCACAATTTTGCGCAAACCATGGTCAACTTTGTCATATTGCCTAGCTGCTTACCACTGAGATGGTAAGCCATCTTGTGGAGCCTTACAGGAATAAATTTGAGCAGGTGTCAGGGTAGCATGACTGTTATATGAAAATGTTCTGGTCATTAAATATATATAATATTTATTTATTTTTTTAGTAGAAAAACATGCAATAACATCTGTTGTTTCTAAGAAGCTTAACCCTTTACCTGCCAAGTTATTTTAGTTAAATCTTCACTCACTTTAATTTTTCTCGCTACCGCAACCCAGAACATCAAGTACGTGAAAATCCCACGGTGCTCATATTTGTTTAATTTATGACGCAAACAATGTAAATGTTGATGTTGAAACACACAGTTTATTCTCAATAGCAGTGATTTATTCTGCTGATAAAACAGTTTAAAAGGTACTTGGCACTTAAAGGGTTAATAGTTAATCTACTATATATATATTGCTCTGATTAATTTTATTTCTATCTACATTCCTTGGTGATATTGGTGTTATGTTTCAGCTCTATGCTTCAGTTCTGGCCAAAGACACTATGAACCTCGAAAAGGTTTGTAATTTTTCCATTCAATTAAAAAAGAGAGCAGATGCAGCAATATTTTTATAAGCAATATTTTTATAAGACCTTCTACATTAGTTGTCATTATTTGTTCACTATTTCAAAACTGCTCTAAGTTTTAAACACAAATTATTATTAAATACAAATTATGAGATGGGGAAAACTGATGGCCACCCAGATTATGCATCAGTCAACTCTCAACAAAAATCACTCTTTATTATGTTACTTTTACATCCTTTTAATGATCCTGAAGCAAGGCTGGAAAGTTTTTTGTGATACTGACTTTGATGAATCGGCCATTAGAAATGCTAAATTAAATTATCAGTACCGGTAGTTGAAAACTGGAATAACTCAATTTCAAATAAAACAAAATTATTTTGTTTTATAAGTACCAGACATCATTTAAAAAATCACATTCGTTATGGTGTGTTTACCATGGAGTAGTCTAATAATTATTTCTCTTTATCTTTAATTCACCATAGTTTCTCACGGGCTTCAGAGTGTGTGTAAATATAATCAAGGCTCTTGGGATTAAAGGGACGTATGCACCTTTCCAAATGGGCATATACACCTGTTTAATCACAAAGAGACAAGATATTTATATATATGTATTGTATTTTTCGTCATTTAACACAATTACCAGCTTCAAAATATTTATATTTTTTTTGAATATACATCTTTAACCCTTTCAGTCCTGAATTTACCATTGTCATCTTCATCCACTACAAGCCGCGAATTGCTGTCGCAATTCCCGACTTGTAGTGGATGAAGATGATTTGATGTGGTATAAAAATTAAGGAAAATTACCATGTATTGGTAAACCCGTTTAATGGAAATTTCCATTTTAAAACCTTTTGTTGTAGGAAAATTAATTATGTTCTCATGGATGTGAAATGATGCTTTAATGCAGCGTGAGGGCTTAAAGGGTTAAATTGGAATTATTTGACTAATCTGCTTGAAACCGTATATGTAGCGGCATAGCTGGACAAGGGTTAAGATGTATGTGTTTTGTAATAGACACTGTAATATACACATTTTTTCAGGCTAAGAGGTCATTGGAAAGAGCCATGAAGCTCGATCCCTCCTACATGGAAGCTGTCTATTTAATGGCTAACATCCTACTACAACAAGCACAGTATGAGGAAGGAATAACACTGTAGGTTTTTAGGCTTCAGCCAAATTTTGATTGTTGCCTAGCTGTCATCACGCAGCACGCCTGTCTGTCTGTCCGCCACTTTTAGCACTATAACTTGTTTACTGGAATGCACATCAAACTTTACATACAGCTTAATCATGACTAAACCTCGCTTGCGTTCACATTTGACTTTTGTGGGATCTCTATGACCTTGATTTTTTCTTGATCGGCAATTTCTCCCTTCAACGTGATTCACTCTACTCAACAAAATCTGCAGTTTCAGGGAGGGGGGATTTGCCCTGAAAAATTTCAACTTGATGAAATTCAAAATGGCCAACTTGCGGCCATTATTGTGGGATATCTGGAAAACCGTGCCAGATATCTAGACCATTACTATAAAACAAAATGTGCGATTTGGGATAGAGATATGTCCTGAAAATTGTCAACTCAATCAAATTTTAAATGGCTGACTTGTGACCATTATTGACTTTAATATGCACAATATCTGGAAAATCGTGCAGAGAGCTAGACCATTACCATTAAACAAAATATGCGATATGCCCTGAACAATTTCAACTTGATCAAATTCAGAATGACCGCCTTGCAGCCATTATTGACTTCAATATAGCATTTGTTTTATCAAAATATTCCATGTGGTGCATGACAATAGCACTAAACGGTTAAATATGTGACTCAAATTATGACTCAAATTCAATTTAAAATGAAATCATAACATAATCTGTGGTCGAATTTTTACATGTATTAGAGTATTTACATTGGATCCTAATTTTTGAATACATTATATCCTAATATGAAATTAATAAATCTAGATTAGAGTAAAATGTGTGCCGGCAATGTTGAGCTCCCAGTATTGTAAAAAAATTACTAATCTGTGTGTGACAGTAAATTTACAAAATAGTTGAAGTGTTTATGTGACATACCGCGTACTTCTTGCTTGTGATATGGACTAGTTTAAACGCTGTCTCTTATGCTATGCCACATATAAATACTGATGTATATATAATCTTTTTTGCAGATTACGACGAGTTTTGGAGCACCACACCACATGTATGCTGCATACAATGCTGGCACACTTCCTCTACTGCACTAATGAACATCAGCATGCCCTTGATGAATACAGTGTAGCACTTGGGTAGATTATACATCATTACTTTTTAAAACCAAGAACATAGTAATCATAATCACTGTCCATGAAGATGCAAAATCTGGCATATTTATCGTTAACATGACAAAAAATGATTTGAAAATTTTACCCTCCTTAGGTTCTGTCTAGCATCTGGCAACCACAAATGTCCGAAAGTTTCTACCGGTACATGTATTTCTGTTTAATTTGTGATAAAAAAATAACTCCTGCCCAAATTTTTTAAAGACCAACAGGAGCTGATACTTAGAACTTCAACCTTTCATATTGATAATTTTTACACTCTTCAAAGTTATGTGTCATATATGTCAAGTCATTACATGTTTTAATTAATATACAGTATTGGAAAATATACTGACAAAGTGATTATAGTTACTATGAATCTCATTCCGAGTAATATACACCATTATTAGTTAGATTGATTTGCTCTCAATTTTGTATGAATTCCTATGTACCGTATTTTTCGGTGTATAACCCGCTACTTTTTACTCCTTGGAAGGCCTGGTGCAGGGTATATAACGAATGCCGGCTATACATTGTTGAAGTCTGAAATTGCAAGAAGATAGTTTTTTATGATCATGGTTAAATGTCTTCTTATATCTCATCTAATTGCGTTGTTTTTTCTACTTTACTGCACTCGGCCACGTGGGAACTAGTGGTGGATGGCCACTACACACATGCACCACACTCACAGTGAGCTGCCACTCGGTAATTCAGACATTGCATCAATGAAGGTGTGATATTTTACTGCCAAGGGCCGCGCTTAGCCTGTGAATAATTCACTATCATTTTCAGCCACATGGAACTAGCGATGGATGGCCACTACACACATGCCCCACACTCGCAGTGAGCCGCCACTCGGTAATTCAGACATTGCATCAATAAAGGTGTGACATTTTACTGCCACGGGCCGCGGTTAACCTGTCAATAATTCACTGTCATTTTCGACGGTTCTTAATAGCCTATGTGAGCACAACGATATGTAAAATGGTCTTTGTATTTAGAAACATTAGAAGCCCTGAATTAGATACAAGTCGGCAAAATATTAATATAGGCTACCAGTATTAAAAAGACCGAACAATTACATTAGTACTTGTATTTGACAGAATAAATCTTATTTTTGCAGAATAAATCCCAATAATGCACGAGCACGTGCTGGTCTCGAGCGAACAGAGAAGCAGGTAGAGCTGGGTTTGAGTGGTACCTATGATCTAGATGTGGAAGACGTGGAAGCCAGTAATAGCGAGGTGAATCATTCTCCTAATTTATTGTCATCCGATAAATTACAAAATGTAATGAATGTTTGAAGAAACTAGTTTTTTCTTGACACCACAGATATAGAAAACCTAATTTCACTCATGATCTCTTGAAATTTGTCCATTACAATCGACTTGGAAAAAAATAAATTATTATAACAATTATTTGTGTTTTCCCGACTAATGTGCGTGGTCAGGTATTAACCCTTACAGCGCTGAATTAATTTGTAAAAAACATCGCAACCAAAGGGGTTTTTTCAATTTGAAATCATCATAAATGTCTTAGTTAGCTTTTTCTGATTCATTTGAATACCTGTGTTATGGGTCCACGACCATTATAAATATGTTCACTCTTACAGTGCTGGGATCGACTTTAGTTGTCTACAGACGTGAGATTCTGATGACTAAAGTCGATCCCCGCGCTGTAAGGGTTAGGTAGAGAAGTTGTTTGTAACTAAACTTGAATATTCACAGGAAATGTGACTGGATATAGTTTGATGAGATAAATGAATGTGAAATTGATTCTGTAATTTGAATGTAATTAAACAATTACAAATATCTGTTTTCAATAACAATTAAAATTATAGAGGTTTTAGAAAGCAATCTCAATTAAATTTTCTTTGTGAGTAATGTATCCTGCTGCAAGAGCCGCGATTCATAGATTTGTCGAATTTTAACTCAACCATTGTGTTGTAATCGACTATATTGTGATTTCTACGGTTTTTAAATACCATAGTGTATTTGACAGAATTAAGGAATAGAAATAGTACATTTTATACGTTTGTGAACGTTTGTTTATATTGTTATATAATTACAGGTTGATGGAGATAGCAGTGATATGGATGGAGCATGGCAAGATATTGACCTTAACCATTTATGACAGTAGCTATTACCATTATTGTCTGAGTTATGCATGTGGACAAAATTTAAACATAATTGAAACAGAATAATAGCATAGTGAAGATATACAATATTTATATATGTAGGCCCCTAATATATGTTTAATTTTAAATATAATTCGATAGAAGACTATTTAATAAATTGATATGAAAAAAAATACTGCTCTTAGGTCAACCAACATTCATTTGTAAACTTTGTAATGTAAATACTGTATAATATATTAATAATTTGTTATGTTGTATATGTTTTGTGGTCATTAAAGTTGTACAAAAAACTATAAATTATAGAATTGTTATTATTATAAAGCGCTGCTGTATTATCATTATGCAAATCGAAATAGATAATTATAGGCCTATACTGCTGAACAGGTCTATTACCTTTGTCATAATAAATTATCACATAGAGTTTGAAATTATAACAAGTTGTATTTTCTGCTAGAAAACATCACTCCAACTCACCCGACTTCTCTTACTTACCCGCCCCACATTTTGACCAACCCGCCCCACTTTTCAGACCAAGTTGCTCTAGTAGCTTATAGCACTAGCCTTCTCTGGTCAGCTCACCACACTTTTCTTACCAATTTGCGCCCTTCTCTGGTGGTATAGATCTCTCGTGATATCAAGGCCTACAAAGACAAATTATTATAGATAGGATCCCGGAAATCAAGCCTAACTATATAGGCCTAGTGGTTCCGTTTTCATAAATGATGAACGTCTATGCTGCCAAATTTGTTCGGACTATTTTCCATTCATTTAAAGCTTACGCAATTGCCAGCTCCAAATGACGGAAAATAAATATATTTATCGAGAAATAAACGTCTTTAATTAACACTTTCAAGTCTGAGTTTACCATTGTCATCTTCATTCACTACAAGCCGCGAATTGCTGTCGCAATTCTCGACTTGTAGTGAATGAAAATGACTTACAGTGGGTGACAAATGAAAAAAAGAAAGTGTTATTTTTAAGACATTTCCTCGAAAATTGTCGCACTAAAACCACTAGTTGTAGAAAATTAGGTATTTTTTTCAGAGATGCAAGATGATGCTTTGAGGCATCGTGAGGACTTAAAGGGTTAAAATTGTATTTTTAGATTAACTAAGCATCCATAGCGTTATAACACACAATCAACCCTTATGTGCCGGCTGCATAAGGGTTGATTATGTGTTATAACTTTGTTTCTTGACAGTGGCGAGATTTTTGCACACATCAATTTTCAAGAAAGGAGAAAAGTAGGCCAACAATTAAAGCCTGCAAACTATAAACCACTCCAGTATAAACTGACACATGTTTATGTTACAAATTAATGGAACATTTCTGATTCGCCCCGAAAGGGGTTATGAATGTACAGAATGTGGTAAGATGTCGATCATTTAGTAATACAATGCTGTGTTCATACGGAATACGGCGTTGTCTCATCGGTGTCGGCTCGATCACTGAAGTTAAGCAACGTCGCGCCTGGTTCATAATTGGATGGGTGACTGCCTGGGACTGCCAGGTGCCGTATGCACTAGGACATCGTGCAGTGATGTCGTGTCGTGGGGCTCAGAGAACCACGTAAATCAGATGGCTCGTTGACTTTGAGTTGGAAGTAAAAGAAACTCAATGGACGTAACGTTAGGCGCAGTTTCCATCCGGCGAAACCCCAGAAAATCCACAATGTGGAGTAGCCTACTTGCACATAAGGCTATGAATTATATCATGAATGATAACAGGCCTTGCTAAGTTACTCCCGTGGCGCGATAGCACAGTAGTGCGTACTGCCACGTAATATACAGATACAGGTATCCATGCATGCATCAAAAACTGTTTTGCGAATGTGTGGTGGGACCGCACCTGGCTGGTGGAAGGGTGACTGAGTACCCGGCAAACATGAGTTGTTGGCACAACGTTGGTTCACTGTTGGGCCAACGTCACACAAGAATCATTCAAGTTTTTTTTGCGGAGCTCAATTATTCCGTTCTTTATATATATATGTAGTTTCTTTAAGGGAAAAAAATGAAGATGACCGCCACGGCAAAAAAAAAACACCTTCCAACCTTCATAATAACAATATGATAGCACTGTGGGTTTCATGACAAAATGTAGGATGGCAAACTCAAAACCCAAGTGATGTTTCTATCAAGCTTCATCAGCAAGTAACGTTAGCTGTTAATCAAATGTCGCTTGCCTGGTTGTAGGCCTATTGGTTTTCATGAATTCCTAACTGACGTCAACAAGTAAGACAGATATTGTACTATCATGTCACGTGGTCAGTTCTATCCACCAACAGCATACTGGTGTTGTATAAGATGGACACGGTCTAAACAAAAATTACAAAGAGAACAATATAATATGCCAGTCGGCCACTATCTGCTAATATATATGCATATTTACAGTTAAGCGAGATATAGAGACGAAATTCCCGTATTTTTTTATTTTGGACATGCATGTCCGAAATAAGAAATCGGGAATTTTGTCTCTATATCTTGCTTAACTGGTAAATGCACCACACAAAAAATAAAAAAAAAAACGCTGCAGGTCTTGTCTATGGGCATGTAGGCCCTGACGTTATACATGTATCATAGGCTATGTTCATTTTAAGAAACCAAAATAAAATTAAGCCCCTACCGATGTGTTTATGATTTTTGCCTGATTGTGTGAGATGTAAAATAAATGGATATTATTTTATTAACTGTGTAACGTTAGCCTAGCTTGACAAAAAGTATTTGTTTGGTCATATTTAAAACTTAACGTGATATAACAGCGAGCGTACAATATATGTGATTTGTAAACTCCTTTTCCAAAAATCGGTCGGTATGTGAATATATTCCACGTCAAGGGATTTGTCCGATATATTTAGGTAGATGAACGTGCACACCTTAGAAGACACCTGTCTCACCTGACCAACACCCCTTTGAAGTTTGTTTGTGATGATCCACTCACTGGTCTCACCCCCTGTATTATGCGGCACATACACTGACTCGTCTATTCATTAAGCAATAGTCGGTTTATATTATTCTTATAATTTGAATAGGAAGTAAAAATATATTATAATAAAAATGTAATAAAATCAATATACTTAAGACAAACAATAAACGCTCAAGCTACTGGAATTTTTATTTATTTGCAATTTAAAATTGATAGTGGTTACCTTCCGCAAGATTCAACAGCCAATATCATGATTTCAAGATGGCGCAGAAGTGATAAGTGGCGTTGTTGGATTCGTTTTTAAGTGCTCACTGGACAACTATGAACATGATATAATGACACAAAAAACATATGAATATGCATTTAAAATGAATGTAGGGGGGATTTATTGTGGATAATTTTCCTGATAATGGAAGCCCATGTGATATGCACTCAACACGGAACTCAGGTAGGCTCCCGATTTGTTTTCTATTCGTCAGCTCACGTTAACTAGGCCCAAAGGCCACATGGCATACTGTACCGGTAGGGGCTAGGCCTACTGCTTCGGATAGGCAGCTTATTGCTAGTTCGATATTCTCGCAGATATACTCTCGCAGATAACACAAATAGCCCTACACGGCTATGGCATGTTTATTTTCTGTAGGTGGGATTAACCCTAACAACGTTGGGATCGACTTCTCACATATCTTAGGCCTACGTCTGTAGAAGTCAGATTCTAAAGTCGATCCCGGCACTGTAACATGTGTAAGGCTGTGCAAGAGCAAGTGTAAGAGTAAACATTTATAATGGCCGTTGACCCATAACATAAACCTGTATTCAAATGAAGAACGAAGACATTTATGATGATTTCAAATTGAAAAAAAACTCTGTTAGCTAGGCCCTATCCATGGTTTATATAAAAATATTTTAGCACTTTAGGGTTAAAGAATATATGGCCTACAGGCAATTCCAATGGGCAGTGCCAGTCCTAAGATTTAAAAAAAATGAACAAGGGGGGTTTACCTGACCTATGGCTCTGTGAGCAGGTGTTCCCACCCCCGGATCCTCGCCTGATATATTTTACAAATCGAATATATTGTTGCCTATCTGTAAACAAGGTAAACCGGTAAAGGGAACCAACTGATCAGCTGTTGAATTGCATATGTGGATAAAGAATATAACTAATCTATCTATGTAGATATAAAAATATAAATAATGGGCAGCAATTTCATATATATGTGAAAAAATGGTAAGATTAAGAACGAGGGATAATGGAAATTCTGAGACTGCAGATTAATTTTAACATGTTTAAGATCATATGTTGAGTAATGCATTTTTGTTTTCAAAGTTAAATAGTAACATCAGACATTAGGAATACCACCATAGAACATTTGATGGCTTCAGAAACTGATCCCTCATCTGCTCATTGGTCATGACCCATTTCACACCCATTCCCATCATATATATTTAACCCGTTAAAAACGAGATTATTATGCTACTGCACTGTTTATGAAACGAGATTATTTTATGACGTCATAGTTATCTCATGTAATCAAACCCGGAGATCTCCGGGGCTCGTATCTGACTGGTCTCCCTAAATCACGGAGATCTCCGGGGCTCGTCACAAACGGGTTAATATGATACAACTTAAGTTTTGTGTTTTTTTATTTATTTATTGACAGAGTGACAGTGATGAGGATGAGATTTCTCAGATAAGCAGCATACATGGGTCAAGCAGTGCCCACAATGAGAGCATCTCTCAGCAAACTGACTCCTACATCAATGGACATCACCGGTTGCAAGATAATGGAGGTGGCAACAAGGCAACATTTCTGGAGCAGGTATGTTAAGATTTATGTTAACCTGATTAACTATGATTGCTGTTTTCATTTATTAGGCTTTAGTCATTTTTTTGCAATACTAGAATGTACATCAAACTTCACAACCATGTAACCAAACCTTGATTAAGTTCACATTTTACCTTTGTATGACCTAAGTGAACTTAAATCATTTTTACTAAATGACTGCAGCCTATTATTTATTAATGAATTATTGCCATTTGGTTACATCATTACTGTTATGTATGCACATGATAAGACTCACAGTATTAAACCATAGTTTATACCACCTCATCCTGGCGACTGTGCGGACAATTATTCATTTTGAGTTTCTTCATTTTAGGTGTCACTGTTTTTTTAAATTATTATCGCTTTTCAATGATGATTAGAGGATGGAGCTCATTTCCATTCCTAATGGGTCATGTTCATTTCTAGTCTGCTATATTAATGGATGTACAATTTGTATTTTCAAATCCAAAACCTGGAGAACTGTATTTATATTGGTTTACTTGTTATACTCTTTACAGGTTAGAGCCAGTAGTTTGGCTGTGCAAGCTGGTGACTTTAATCTTGCTGTACAGCTGTACACATCAGCTTTGAATTTAGATCCAGGGAACCATATACTGTACAGCAATAGAGCAGCTGCTTACATCCATTTGCGTCAGTACAAGGTTGCTGTACGTGATGCAAAAACAGCACGTACACTCAATCCAAAATGGATTAAAGTGAGTTTATGTTTTTTTATCTGTGCTTATTCAATTCATTTTTTTTTTTGGACCCCTATGTAGGCTTATATTTTTTAAGCCAGTGTCAAGATATTTTAAATATTCATTCTAACATTGCTGATTCAATTGCCAGCTTCAAATGATGGAAATTTCCCTAAATAAATCTGTATTTTGAGATCTCTACCTGCTTACTTGATTTATTTCAGTCATGATTTGTGCTGCTTGAAATAATTTAGCAAAGCTTATCAACATGATCAATGTGCAGATGGTTAATGATGATGGTTAATGATATTCTTTATGTGTCCAAATATACGCATGGTATTTTGTGTTTATATCTTGGCAAAATTATTTGATTCCCACATTTTCTGATTGTTGCCCAGTTCAAACCTTCAAATCTCGAGTTTTTTGTCCCACTTGATAAAATACTTCATAAAAACGTTAGGCCAAATAGTATATATTAGACGCTGTCCAACAATGAAGCAACTTGTCCCCTTTGTATTGTATCTGTTATCATTATGAAATTGAGAACATTTCTTCGGTCATTGTGTTGAAAAGAACATTGTCAGGAAATACATTTGAGGGATGTTTTACAAGTTCTATCCAGTGAATTAGCTGACTGATTTGTTTCATATTATATGTACATGTGATATAAATGTAATTTCACCCTTAGTTTAATATAGGTTAATATAGGCCTAATTCACATGGCTAGTAGCACGTTATTAAGTAGACCTTCCCGCCCATGTTTACATCACCTGTCCTTGTTATTTCTAATAACAAATTAAATGATGGTGACTATATTAAAATGATTGGGTATCATATTGCAGATCTATGTTATATTCAGTTGTGTGTATAGATGTGTACTGTGATAATAATGCCTGAAGCTAGGTGTGACTAGATTTCAGTGTTGATCTGGCGTGTACTGCCGTCTAAACGGTCTTGGTGATGTCTATCTGGCGGCTAATAAGCGTGCTAAGAGAAGTAGAAAAAGCTGGCCAGCCATATATGTGTGTCTACTGTAGCGTGCAGTCTAAGTCACGCTGTACAGACAGCACCCTTAGCGGATTGCTTCTCAACACAAATGCGGCATAGCATCTCGAATCCGATAACATGTTTTGTGTATTATTGTCAGCCGCTTTAATAATGTTATTATGTAGGCATACTACAGACTTTTTTGTCATAACTATTCTTTTTACAGAGAGGTTTACATTAGCATGATTAGTTTAATCTGATTTCAATTTCAAATGACGTTGACTTGTGATTCGACCTACTCCACCGTAAAATTAGGCCGTGTTTTGTTACAGTGCATAGCCGTGTAACCCTTTAAGGACTCCGTTACTCATTACTTAAGCAATTATAATCTTGTATAGACTGTCAGGTAAATAAATCTCTCACAGCGTGTTTTATTTTAAAAAGTGTTTAGAGCTGAAAATAACCTTGTGTTATATGGCTATTAACAACCTACTTCTATATCACGTCGTTGTGTTTTACTACTATCGAGCTAATAGTATATTTAAAATATTACATAAAAAGTCTGCTGCACAAGGTCATACGCTCTGCCGTGATGCAGCAGAATAGACGTGTATGACCTCAAGCTGATCACGCCCTCTTTGGTAAACGCTTGTCTGTCACGTACGGTCGTCATTACTTCCTCCTTTATAGCGTTTGTAGACCGCTCTTTGTTTGTATTCACCTACAATCATGCATTATATTAAGATGATTAATTAACAGGAGTTTTACCGTGCATAACTTTGGATCATGAAAGATATTTTATAGACATGTCAAATCCACACATTTTTTTTTCCAAGATAAGCTGCTAACTTATTATCTGTTGCAGTCTTATTCGCCGTGTTCTTTTTATATCCATCAGCTGAACGACTTCCGTTACAGTAACGTCATTGGCATTTGCTATTACTTGATTCGACATAGCCTACTAACATGCATGTTTCTCATGCGTAACTTGAACGAGTTATTCTTATTTTAAAGAGGAAACAAATATGGTTCTATTTTAGCACCACAAAAGAATATGTATAATATGGTTGAATAACTAATAGATTAGCACCGAACACGTCTGGGTAGATAGTTCACATTTTCTTAAATAACTAATAGATTTGCACCGAACACGTCTGAGTAGATAGTTCACATTTTCTAAATGCATAGCTATGCTTTACCCAGGGTGTGCTTTACCGCGAACGAAACTAACTGAACATACTTGAATATCAGTAGCTTATATGTGCGCGAAAAAAGATTATTTGCAAATAAATCCTTGGTTATCTTACATTCTATGTACTATCTGTAGTATTTCGCTGTGTGAAATATGTATTTAACATAAACACTATCATTTATTTCCACCAAAATTGTTTATTAATAAACGATGTTAGATAATTACATATACAGATCTATATAAGGGCTTAATATCATATATAATAGCCTACATGATTCTGATTGAGATTGCAGCAAATTTTCCGCCTGCTGTAAATAAGTTAGTTATTGCAGCATTGGGTTAAATGGTGTTATTATAAACAGATAAACAAGCCATTCTTCTAAATTCATGGTTTCTGATCGGTAGATATTGCCGGCAGACAGAAATAAAATATCTGGTCCTTAACGGTGTCCTCCCTGCCAGGTTAAATTAGCTTTTAACACATTTATAACCATGACAACCAAATGATTTCTGGTTTAACACGCGACACACCTATTGATATTAGTCACTGAGCACGCTAATTAGCAAATTGTGTACATGTAGGTTCACCTTCTGGTGAAAATAGTTTTTTTATCCATGTTTTCATCAGTTCATAGGCGTGATCCCTTCTAACACAAGATGTTTTAACCAATGTCTACGACACTGGATCAACATTGGTGCAACGTCTTGTGTTTACTGGGTTGATATTATATAATGGACATGGTACCAGCAAACACCATACGTTAAACATGTTAAACCAATGCCGATTTAATGTTCTTTGGCCGACGTCGGAGACGGCGAGCCAACATGGAGTACATGTATGCTACATGGAAGTAGTTAAAATAACCTGATAACAGTGGCCACATGAATCTGGTTATCGTGTGCAAATGCAGTATTATGACCTGATTATGATGTGCCCATTTTATGATGTGCACCAGTCTTATTATTCCATTATGGCGTGCGCACATCATAATACCATGTGCGCGAGTTGCATGATTACAACGATCAGCGTATGATAATTTCACTGCAGCCTAGCGCGCGTTACAACCCTACGGTTTCGCGTCATGGTGGTACGTCAATTCATTTCTATATATTAAAAAATGAAATATACGTCATTGGACAAATAATAATAACACGTGCGCATCGATAGATTAATGTGTCCACATCTTATAATAGGCAGATAACTTGTGCAGACGTGCGTGCGTTATAACAGAGTTGACTGAGCCTTCTTTAAAAATATTGACGCATGTGATGGGCCTTATATTGTGTATAGTTATTGGCATAGCCACAAATAATTATTATTATCAACATGATCACGAATAGCGTTACACGAAGACAATCAAATATTTGTGCATTCTTGTTATCATGCTTATTAGGTTCTCAGCTATGTAGTCATACTGTCCAGCCACACAAATCAGTACATGTAACAGAAGGCTTTGTTACCTTACTTAGATAACCTGTCGCTCACCTTATGTTTGCTCCTCTGGACTACACGCCATATGTATAGGCCTACTTGGCAATCATCACATCCCCCATATAATAGTGTGTGCTGGACGCGTTGTAGAGGCGCGTAGAGTAACTGTTGGTGCCTTGCTTTACCCGAGGGGGTGATTTGTGAGACTCAATCAGGGGAAATCAATTAGGTTAATTAAGATTTAAATGCCCATTGACCACCCTCTGGATCAAGGCATGCTGGTAAAAGACTTTAACGTGAGAGAAGTTAAATCAACGTTGATTTAAAGTTCACGCCTTCAACAAAAGACGTCGAACGTAGGTCTACGGCCAATTAATTGACTGAAATATTTTGAAGTTGATTCAGGCCTACTGATAATAGTATTTTAACATACCGTGGGTACGCTAAAACTAGTTGCAACTTACCCCCGGTACGCTGAAACTAGTTTTAACATACCTCTGTACGCTAAGTACTCACAGGAGAAATCTGAAACTAGAGGGTGTAACTTGAAACTGAAGTATTTCTCGTTTCAAAGTAAACGGCTACACCGGTCGAAAAGTGACTTCAAGCATTAATTTTACTAACCGCACTTGGGCCTAATTCTATAATACCAGAAAAGGCCTCATGTCTACGTTATCCTAAAATGCATCTGATTTTGCTATCGTACGCTGTATGCGGTAACCAGGGTAACATCTCCCAGTATAGTACCCAGAATTGGACGCATGGGGGTAAGTAGGCGTTAAAATGGCTTCAATGGTTGAAAAATGCACTTTTGTGTACCGGTACATTAACATGCACGTAAAAAGTGACAACTGTTAGGCACATGTAGGCCTACATGTAACTTGTTAGTATATATATTCGCAGAATAATAAACGAGGTTAATTGTTTATTTTGCTATTGGCAAGTAAATTAACAATCAACGAGCGGGAATGTGCTGATAAAACAGGGTCCTGATCTAGACCGATCACGCTGCGTCTTCGTCTTCAATCTGACCATAATCTGATAATATTGAATATTTACGAGTGGACAGGGAAGTTTGAAGCCAATTGTTTGTTTGAAGCCTGAGAACAGAAAGCGGTGAACGATCCCCCGCACTCTAACCTTACATCACCCAGCAGACACCAGACGTTGAACCAATGCTGTTTAATGTTGGGCCAAAGTTAAAGACGGCGATGTCCCGCGCCAACTGAACACGAAGAGAAAACTGTGGACCAACATTAAAACATCATTTGGTTCAACGTCTCAGTACTCAGCAGACACGAGACGTTGAACCAATGTTGTTTTCATGTTTGTTCAACGTCGAAGACCCGCTCCAACTGAACCCGTGGAGAAGAATATGTCTGGGATTTATTCACATATTTACCACCTCTGAATACGTCGGATTGTAAATTCATCAGAGGTGAGTTCTAAGCCACTCCCAAATAAATGTGATCAAGCATTTAGCCCTGAAATTCTATAAGGAAATCCCCCTGAATACACACTGAGCTGTTGATGTTAGAAAATGTTGAATTAACTGCAAACATGATCACGTCATGATTAGTGTATAAGTCTCTTGTGATTTGGCACTAATACTGGCAGGGATTGCTGTGACAGTTCGTTGTGTAAGTAGTACCTTTGTTTGCTGGTTTCTTTACTTGGCACTGCTTCACCGCGAATGAGGTCGCTCAAATATATTTTTGTCTCGCGGACAAAAGCCGTTATGTTTTTATAGCCTCCCACACTTGTACAATAAGTATTATCATGACAATGCCTGATGAAGGCAAACATATGTGAAAGACTGTGCTGCAATGCAAAGCCAAAAGGCAGTATCTGCTTACTGTATAAAGTAAGCAGATACTGCATTTTGGCTTTGCACGGGACTGGGCTACAATGCAAAAGCAAACTGTATTTGATGGCTTACTTGAAAACAAGCAGACGTAACTTCTTACTTGGAAGGTTAACAGTTACTGCTGTTTGCCTTTGTATAACAGTGTATATTTTGTTTGTTGTTCACATTCTTCACTCTTTCGTCACCAACATTCTCATTTTCATATTTCAGACAACATTACTTAACCCTTGCATCGCGGGGATCGACTTTAGACGTCAGATTCTTGCGTCTAAAGTCTATCCCTGCACTGAACATGCTGAAAGAAGTAGCAAAATTATAATGGCCGCAGACCCATAACATAGGTATTCAAATAAGGCGGAACGAGCTAACTAAGACATACATTTATGATTATTTAAAATTAAAGAAACCCTTTGGCTTTATGGTTTACATAAGTTGATTTCAGCGCTTTAAGAGTTAATACTGAGTGCAAGATAAAGCCTGGCGTTTAAAACGACACAATGGACACACCACTATTTAAAAGAACACAACCAAACAATGGTTATTTGTTAATCGCAAACATGATAATGATTTGGTAATACTGTCAATGACTTTAGAATACATTATTTGATGATATCACAAGAGGAAGATAATTAATGGAAGGCCTTCTATGCGTTGTAGATAGACTGACAGTTTAACTCTTCCTTTACCGACTTCCCCCTGATAAAACTACCCCCAGAAACCGACTTTTTTTAAGGTGGACCCCCTGAGGCAGCCCCTGGGCACAATACAGGTTATAGCTATGCGCATGCGCACATCGTACAAATTAAAAAATGCAAGAGAATATTGCGTCCATGTCACTGACCATTCTGGTTGGCGATTTACAACCATGCGTGTAATGAAATATCTCCATTGCAATCAATGCATGTAGGCCTGCACATGTGGAATTCGCATAAATGCGAAATTGGTAAAGGAAGGTAGTTTTCGCATAAATGCGAAATTGGTAAAGGAAGTGTTAAATGTATATTCTCGAAGAATGATCCATGATTGTTTAGAAATAATGTCTCTGGGCGATGCTGTTTGCATTTAGATAACGATTCCTTGCTTTTAGCATGTTTAGCAAGATATCATAGATTGTAGACAGAAAGCTTAAATGAGAGTAACGTGGACAAAACCACCATTTATTTTGCGTCATACACGCGCATTATTGGTTGACTCTATTGATTTTATTATACACAAGGTGTGAATTTAGAAGTCAGATAATTTTCAGTGTGCTGCAGATCATGCAGATGGGTGTAACGTTACTGTGCGTCTATGTTGGGTGTAAAAAGAGAATAGACTGTCTGCTAGCCTAAGTGGTCTTATATAAAGTAATTACCCCCAAAACGCTGTACATGAAGCTCACGTCATCGTGCGCTGGAATGTCGGCACATTGCGTATTTGAACCCTTTAAACAGCAGAGCGTCTTCCATATTCGTATTATTAGAAGTGTTCTACATCGTTTAATGACGATGGACGAACATTCAAATGCGCATCATGTCAGAATCAATCAATAATATTAACTTGAACATGGACATGATGGATGCGAGAAGTTTTAGATATTGTAAAATTATAATCTTATGGTACTTTATATTTAAAATCTGGTACCAGTAGAGCACGATTACACATTTTAGAAGATAATCTCTTCCGCCTAGTATATGGAAGGCCATTTTTCGTTACACTTTTTTTTACCTTATTGCAGCCACATAGGTATATTCTCACGACGTTACTATTGAGGTATGTAGTTCGCGTGTAGAGATTATTATCTTGCCAGCCATCGTGATATTGTATTGGACTGGCTGAAGTATATTGCGGGGATACAGGTATATTATTTAAGTTATCTCAACAAAAAAGTGGTGTTGACCCTATATGGTGGCTAAATGTTGGATTATTGTCGCATACGTTTGCTGGATACAGATGTATGGTTCTCTGTGGACACAGGGTTTTGTTCAACTGTGCCAGCTCAGATCTTCGCCTATTTTATAGCCAAATTAGACCTCTTGTTCAGATAATTATAAGTTATTGTCCAACACATCATCACTGATCATGTTGACTTAAGGTCATCATGACGCGTAATAACACCATAATAATTTTTCAGGGTGTCATAACGCCTACATTTGAAGCGCTTTAACGTATTACATATAATTATTTAAAGGCGTTATCATGATTATTAGGGCATACACCTTAATAAGGCTTTATAATTAAGGCGTTATATAAGGCTTCACAACGCCCTAAATAAAAGCGTTATAAACTTATAACGCCATAAACTGATAAATAGTAGGCGTTATTTTAGCTTTATAACAGGGGGTTCCTCTGAAACGAAATTTGACGGTTATCATGGATATGAGTCACCGTATATCAACAGCACGGGTCAAGGTAGGTGAGTGATTTTGCGTCTGATTTTGGCTGTGGTGTGATGCTTGATGAAATAAGTCCACCGACTGAAAATCCTACTGCTGATATATAATTACTTGATTAATTACCTTGCATAATTAATGCTTTATTTAGGATGTTTACAACTCTCAAACTCTCAACATATTTTGTTGGTTTTACTTCAGTTTTAGTCTGTGTGGTTTGATTGGAGGGTTTTCATATTACGTACTACAAAGTAGGCCTATTTCGACCATCATTATACTGATAAATTATCAGAAATATGTTCGACAATAAACCTGGAATTGCTGGACGCTAAGCTTCATATGGCGAAAAATAGTTATATTTAAGAAAGAAAACATCTACCAAATTATAATAACTTGTCAACTCAGTCCACAATAAATATTTTTTATCAACTTCAGGATCATTTTGTATGCTTAAAACTTACTTAAGAAGGGTTTGGTGGGGTAATCTTATTGATTGTTTACTAATAAAATCTATTATTATACTATCATGATTATTGGTAAAGTAGACGCTAGACCTACATAGACGATGTCATTTTTATGATGCAGTGATGCCTGGTGGGGTCGTATTCAATTGTCATTCTGTTCACTGGAGTTGTCATTTAGCAACTCCCCAATGTGTATATGTTGCTTCTTGGACTACGTCGAAGCTCAACTTATAATAAGGTCTCAACAATCATGACAATAGGGCTATTCCCATCATTGTTTGATACCGTGGAGAACATAATTGTGAGCTTCTCGTTGTGCAGACTGGGACATGAGGTCTACATTATGGCGGAGCTGATAGAGATCATAGTGTGTTGTATTGACGTAGTAAGTGTTTAGCACATTGTTGGGTGACACGCAGAGTGTCTTGAGTTTACACACATACCGTGCTTAACCAACTGTACATAGCGTGTGTGCATTCTTTTGAACCCACACTTTCTCACAGACGTCTCTTCAAAAACTTCACACGTAACGGTGAATTCAAATGTTCCCACAAATAGTTTTCCGATATCTTTACATATATTTCGATTTAACTAAAATCGTTTGAATGTTCATTTTGGGTTTTCACTCGATTATCTTTTGCGTATTATAGCAACACATCAAGGTAGATGCAACAAACTAGTTGAATTTCATTTTATATTTTAGCTTCATCTTATCACTGCCCGGCCAAATGCGGTAGCTCAATAGTTGCGGCTGTCGGTGCAAATGATCCTTAAGATCTTCATAGAGACTTTTTAAATGATTTGTCGGACGATTTTGCAGCAAGAACTCCCATACAGCATTTGCAGTCTATGCATTTTAGACAAATGGCATGCCTTATCAAATGCTAGAATTAAAATCTAAATACTATTTTTTAAGAATACACATATTTAATGCGATATATACAACTTATTCAGCTCAAGTTTTTTTGTTTAATAAGGGAAACATGTCAAACATGAGGATGTTGATTTGTAGGCCATTGTCAAATGAATTGGGGGGGGGGGGGAGATTTTAACATGACAACATTATGTATTTTTTACGTATTATGATGTTTAAATTTCGTTTGTCCTGCCAATAAATGCAATTTGAATTGAAAAAAATTGAATTGAATTGCGAGTTATGAAGTGGGCAACTACTATCAGGATCAGTATGATCTTTATCAGGATCAGTATGATCTTAACATTTTTTGTAGTTTTAAAGTTTGGCCAGCGTCGCGCACCATGGCTCAACATTACCACAGCCATGTTTTAACAATTTGACGTCTCTTGTTCGTTGTATTTTGTGTGCACAGGTAGCGGGGGGGGGGTAGGATTGTATGCTGAAGACAGGACCCGGGACCTGGACGATCAGTAGTGACAAGTCATAGTCAGAGAGAGTGAGGTACACACTGGATCCATGTCTGTCTCACAAGTAGGATACCCTTACGAAAATAAAGTCTCCAGTGTGTTCTAAGTTTTCATCTCTCTGAAATTATTTTTTGCCAATATTGTTCGATAAAGAATTTAGAAACATTTATTTTCTGATTTGTGTTACACGTCGGACATATTTAGCCACGAAGAGATGATTTGTATGCCATTGTGAAATGAATTGGTGGGGAAGGAGATTTTAACTAATATACTAAGCACTGAAAACATTATATTGTTATGGTACTAATTAAAATAGTTAAAAACAATGGACACTCGAAATTTGTCAATCGCGATTTGTAACCAACATGTAGCTTCATCGACCATCCGACTTGGAGAAGATAAGTTGATACCAGGGACGAGTACACATGTGATCAGTTATTGTTATTCACAAAATAAGCTGGATATTATTTACTGGAACGTCACCATGTTCACTGTCTGACAGTCACGCCCGTAATCTGTATGAAGATCAATCGTCGTGCTAAGGTAAGATCAGCCTCATATCACCAGCGACAAGCAGCATCATTTGCCTGTTCTGGTATATTAGATAGCCAAAAGTGTTCCGTGTTTAAAACAACATTAAGTTGACTTAAACCTGACTCATGCATGCTCCAACATTATCAGTGATAATGGAATTGTCTTCATTTGGAAGTAAGATTGTCAAAGTCAACAGCTTAGATTGAGTTTACTCCGTTTATTAAAAATAAAATAGCTCCAGCTTTAGTTTTGGCCCGTTAAAGGTAAAGAGGCATATTTAGCAGGTTTACAGTCTGATATCACGTCTGAAGACCTAACATCTGATTGTTTGCATTTTCCCCCCTCATCACTGGATCTGGGGCCCATCCCACAAAGAATCTTAAAATTAAGATCACTTAACTTTCTCTTATTTGCATCAGAAAAGTTAAGATCATCTTAAATTTTCTAATTCGAATAAGAGAAAGTTAAGATGATCTTAATTTTAAGATGGTCCGTGGGATGGGTCCCTGTTCTATATTGTGTCATTTCAACTCCACGGAGAGCATACAGTCCTGGAGCCATTTCGGTGCATTAAATTTATCATACACATTGCCATCTCTGTCCTACCAGGTACTTATTTACACCTGAGACAAGTCTAGCATGTGAGAGTAAAGTGCCTTGCTCAAGGACACAAACATAGAAACAATAGATGCATAGACACAGTTGATCATCTCAACCTAGTTTTTTTATAGAAAATGTAACATCGCACAGTATACTTAAATCAACCAGTTTCACAAAAATCGGATTTATATTAAGGGAGAGGAAAACTGTATTAAACCTCTGACATACGCTTGTCGATGAATAATTCATTATGCTTAGTGTACTAATACTGTTTTGTGAAGAATATATCAACATCTAATTATTAGTCGTGTAGTCCACATGATAAATTATTCCCGAGCTACCCTGGGTGAATATTTTTTTGCAAATAAAATATGTATGACCATCTATGGTATGCGCCGAAACCAACTAAAAACTGGTGACATTGTACGGCGACACAGCCTTTGTGTGACCACTAAACCTCGGTATACGTTGTTGTACTTAATCGTACGCATGGAATAGATTTTAGAATGTAAGTGTAATGGATGTGGATGGCAAATATTAGCCTTGTCTGTAAGCTTGGCTGAATTTGTGAAGATCATTCAGGCTGTACTCAGAAAGTGCCAGCCAAGCCAGCAGACACGGGAGGTTGCCCTATGTCGGTTTAATGCGGAGACAACGTCTTCAACGTTGGCCCAGCATTGAACCAACATAGGGTCTACATATTTACTATGCTGTCTGTCTGTCCACTATTACGCGGTGGGATTGACATGCTGAAGTCAAGCGTGTGTTTGTACCATGGCTAATCTAAACGCCAATACAGCACCCTTTATGTACCGTCTATGAAAGTTGCCACGCATGTATCTTAAAATAACTAGATTATGAATTATTTTAAGAAATGTGTTTTATATTCAAACTTATATCCATATAACACTGTTGCTTCAGAGCATTGTGTTATTTTACTTGTTATAAATAAATGGTGGAAATGGTCGTATGACATTCTGTTCTTTACCACCCACAAAATTAATAGTGAGACCTTATTCATGTTGTTCTCTCGAACAAAATTCAATTCCAGGTAAAGAATAAAAGTAATTTGCGCCAATCAAAAGAAAGGCTAGGCGAGAGTTTCTTTCTGGCTTTGCTCGCTACCTAGTTATCGGTCTGACAATGCGTGCGAATGGTGAAAGAACTTTAGTACGATACTTATATAATACTTTATAAATATTTTGAGAATAATAACAATGCCAATTATTATATTTTATATAGAAACGATATACTTCTATTCAATGTGTGAATAAAACAACAGTTACTACAATCATGTTAATCGAATGTAGTAACATATTTATCATATTTATTATGTATGTCTGTCTATTTCTCATTATTTTCAAGTGTAGAAAGAGATGGGTAGTCTGAAAGTTGTCAATGTTTGTGGTTGCTTTCATTCTCAGAACAGACTGGACCGTATGTGACTAATCTAATGCTCAATTGATTTTTGCATACCACACACGCACCATCAGCTTCTACAGATTTCTCAGATTTTGCTGTCTATCCCTTCGTGTGCGAGTTCTAATGATAATCTGCGATATTGATTTAGATAAATTATGATGTATCGTACCAGTATTGATTATCTATACAAGTGCCAAATCATATTGTATTGACATCAGATGTGCGGTGAAATGAATTAGTAGGATAAATTTATCCGGAAAATAATTACATCCTGCGTGACTCTTTTAAAATAATATATAATTAAACATTACAGTATTGCATAGATTCGGGCCTCGTATAATTATTATAATTTGAAGCTGATTTTGTTCCCTTATATTTATTAAAATCGCGAAAGTGGTGTATTCGCCGAGATTCGTTTCTTGGTGTATAATATAATGTTTATTGGCATCATGCCTGAAACTATTTTGTTTCATACCGAATGCGATACATTATGTTTTGTGTTTGCTGGGTGGATCTATATATATGTAATCTGAATGACATTCAGCAGCAAAGATATGATTTGATTATGACTTCAGATAACCACACAAATCTCCACGTATTAAATTAATCCAGGATAATAATTGACTTTGTTGTGAGCTTTGTATTATCATGATTATAGACCATCAATTATCGTGTTACCGTCGACCTATATAACACTAATACAATAATATTTGCTGTCTTATTCTCAATTTATAAGCTTGTCTAAATAAGAAACAACGCTAAACAAATGTCATATTTTTTGCAAAGTTGCGCATAGTCATTATAATGTAGTTGAATGTGTCTATGTAGTTCTAGGCACACTTAGTACTAAAATTAGGACTAAACTTAATTTTAAGTCTCTACCGACTATGTGGTGGAGACTTATTGTATGAGTGCTGTCTATAGTTGTGTGTTATTATTATTATTATTCAACATTTTGACGACGTGAACGCTCTCCACATGCTCCAGTCGCCGATATTAATTCGATCTCCACGATTTTTTTCTGAACACCCTTTGATTCTTTACCCTTGTTGAGTTCAAAATTCAGCTAATTGGTATATCCATGATGGCCGCCACGGTTCTTCCTTACAAATCGACGTAAACGCTCTCCAGTCGCCAATATTCATCCGATCTTACAAATGGTTTTTTTCTGAACACCTTCTGATAGATTACCCTGGCTGAGTTCGAAAATCAGCTAATTTGCATATCCAAATGTCTTCGTTACAAATTGATGTAAACGCTATTCAGTCGCCAATATTCATCCGATCTTCAAGGATTTTTTCTTCCCACCCTCTGATGGATTAACTTGGTTCATTTCGAAAATCAGCTAATAATTTGCATATTTAAAATGGCCACGTCAGCTCTTCCTGACAAATCAATGTAAACGCACTGCAGTGGCCAATATTCATCCGATCTTCACATTATTTTTTTGAACACTTATTGATTACCCTGGTTCAATTAAAAAAAATGACTAACTCGCAAAACTCCAATAGCTGACATGGCACTTCTCTTATACAGCTCCATCACAGACAGACAGACAGACAGACAGATATTTTATTGACAGAAAGAAAGTCAATCCAGACTTATTTGTCATGGAACTAGAGATATGTACATGTATATACAACATTGTTAATTTGTTAAAATCATATGACAATATACATAGTATGACATAAACAACTAAAATCATGTTTACTGGCATTGCCATAAGAAACACTGGTTATGTACTTTAAATAAGATTGAAAGGCATTGCCAGGGTAACATAAGGTCTATCATTTTGTTTCCCGCACCAAAACCAGAGATAAAATAGCTACTATGTATGACATGCTAATTATATATATAGTAGCAAAAAAGACACTCTGGAAAGCGTAGAAACCTAGAATATATACAAGTGCATAATTATGCTACAGTAATTTGAGAATATATTAGGACAATGTTAAAAATTACACGATATTTTTAAAAATCAAATATTATATCATGCAAGTACAATCAATGTGACAATCTGCGACACAGGTAGCTCCGAGCCATGTGACCATGCAAGGACAGTCGCTATGAACTCGGCGATTCCCTGATATAGACTAGTGATGTAAATTTAACAACGTAATAACAGTAATACCACCGAAACACAATATATACATACTAATAAAAGTCAGACATGGTGGTTCGTCGACTGCCAACAAAGTATAGCATCGCTACTGCATTGGTAATAATTTTTTAATTGTGGAAGGTGGAGACTTTTATATTTGCAAAGCAAATGTAACATCTAGTCTGATGGACATAGTATATTCTGTCCATAGGCCACCTTCTCCAAATCTCACTCACGTAGTTATGTATTCCATAGTAAAATAACCATTACGTTTAATATAAGAGTGTAATGAGAACTACATTATCATGATTATGTTCTAAATTAATAGTCAACTGTAAGAAAACGATATGCTGTGAAATGTAAAGGCAAACAGCAGTAATCATTTACTTCAAAGTAAGCAGTTACTGCTGTTTGCCTTTACATGGCACAGCTGTGTGTAATTATGTTTCCAGATATATTCCGAACAACAGCGAACTTTGAAATAGGATACCTGTAGTAGGCCTATCATGAGTATAGAACACCGTCTCTTGGTGAAAATTTAGCCCCTAGTGATTGTTCTCCACGCGTACTATAGATTCTAAATATTAAAGTACTAAAACTAAACCATATCTTATAGCAAAAAATAGAATAAAAACATTATAAAATAAACACCCAATATCCCGTATTGCACAATCGGACAGATAACTTGATAATTATGCAAAACAGATAACCCGGGTGGGAGCCGCTCACACAGGCTGACAAGTGCACTAAGCTTATCCCCCTTGATCATCTGTGTTAACGTTGTTTATAGACTAAGAGGCACGGTTCACAAACATATTTTCCATTTAAACGTTCGTAACATTATCTCCGAGAGTATAACCGATTTTTTAACCAAATATAATTCTATGCGTTGCCGTCCGATGACATCGTCACAGTGATTTCTGGACAGGTTTACGATACCTGAGCCTTATCAGACAAGGTGGGGGCTGAATGTCTAGTCACTCACCAGGTGACGCTTATCTTGTGTCTTTAGTGGACCGAGTTTGCAACTTAAGGCAAACATGAGATGTTGGGCCAGCGTCGTAGACGGTGGACCAACTGACATCAGTCTAATAATTATAACGTCAGTCCGTCATTCCCGGCATCCCGCTTGTCATATCCGCGGTGGAAGAAGAGGTATTTTGTTTTTAAAATGTTAGTACAATGTACTCCTATGTAATATGCAGAAATGAAATGGTAGAATCTGAACAGGAGAGTGATGTATCCTTATAAAATTATGTTGATAAACTTAGTTGTTTTGATTTGAAAGTAGTTAAACGCTTCGCTTGTTATCATTGATATGTTCGTGTCTATATTACCACCGTAACTACTTAGTTGCATTTAAATCAAGGCTACGTTTATTTTGTCTGAAATATAACTCATTTAACTTTCACATATTATATTAATATACATAGACTATATATATTCTGATGATCTCTCACCAGAAAGTGTTGCCCTTAACGTCACGATATGATTTGATCACCAGGTGACAGCAGCATGTGAGTCGTGGTGTTGTGGTGATAGTCACCAGGTGCTGATGTCTGCATCAACACTGATTAATCTCCTTATAGCTGCGGCGTTTTATTTTCAATTAAAGCGTGATATAATCATATTATACGCCTAACTACATGATGTTTTGAACACAAACGGGAACGAGTATTCTATTTAAAACAACATCTGTTTATGTATTTATTTCATTTGTAGAATTAAGAAATAATAAATTTCTTGAATATAAACTATAATTCAAGAGATTATCGTTGCTTTTTTAAATTTTAAATTATGTATTTGTTTTTCTTATGCAGCGCCGTCGTCTTGCTGTATTCCCCACTCCTGCCGCTGCATCGTTTTGTTTTTCATGTTGCAAAATACCCTGTCATGAGATTTATTCTGATAGATATGTTGATCCATATGCAGACAATGACTTGATCCAATTTTGCAAACTAGTACGTTTTGAATATTTTGTGATATAACTCCCCTAAACAATAATTATTTTACAGCAGTGTGCAACAGAATTGGTATGCAGTGGTACACTAGAATAGACAGACCGTGGCAATTTTCACAAATTTTAAATTAAAATGGCCGACTGGATTTCCGGATAAATTTTCTGGATAATTCATATTGAGCAATGTAAAGCAATGACCTGATTAGTTTTGGGGGAACAAACATACGTTTTAATGTCATTTCGACTTAGTTCCGAACACCTTTTTTCGCTATATTTAAATTTTTATCATCCTTTATTAATTTATTATGGCTTATTCGTATCGACCGGTGCTTGTAACCTGGAGGCACTGAGGCACCAGGTTCGAATCCCGATCGGGCCGGATATTTTTCATCGTGGTTGTGCATATATATAGATATACATTGATTCAAATTGTTCAAAGCATGGAGTGTTCAGTGCTTTCTATGGTACTGTGCACTATAAAGAACCCTTAAGTCAATCGAAATAAGAGTAGGGCGTTGTTCGGGCTTCCTTCTGTCGCTATATTGCCTCAATGTGCAGAACGCGACGTAGTAAAGCTATATACATTAAAAGTATACATTGTTAAGAGTAAACTACCAAAATGGTTATTATATGAAACATAATATAAAATAAGTGATTGTTGGTGTGGTATTTTCTATTTTTTTCTATCTATTTATCCTCGGGAAGCATTACTTCTCTCGACAAACTCATTTCTCCGCGACAAGTATGACTGACAAACTTAATTTTATGTGTAGGCCTATTATCTAATAAAATAAGCTAACATTTGAATGTAACATGAGATGATGAAGGTTGCTAATAAAACGCCACCAACATCCAATTGCTAAAGTCAAATGGCGTTTGATATGTTTGTGAACTTCAGACGGCGCAGTGGACCGATTCATTTAAAATAAGCAATAAGCAACATAATACATCATCTCCAATTCGACCACTTCCATGCTCGTTGGGTGAGAGGGAACAAAATACATCAAGTGCAAAGTAATCAGCCGTATTAGATGACAGTGCACGTCACAAAGCCACTAAAATGTCACAGATTTCACGGACGGATATTGGAGATGAGAAAAAAAGCGCGCCATCTTGGTTTTTGCAGAAGGGTAATCCCCGGTAACCATGCGGTGTCACGTACCTGTAATGGAGGTGGCCCAACAAACACCAAACGTTGACACAATGTCGGTTTAAAGTTGGCCACTTTAAAAACCGACATTGTGTCTTCGTCGCGTGTTTACTGGGAGGCAACAGGATATAGGCACGGCTAGCTCTGATGTCACAAGTCCCACCAGATTGATTAACTGAGCAGAGAGCACTGATGTCGACTACACTGCTCTGCAAAGCCGAAAAGGTAGTATCTGCTTACTTGTAAAGTAAGCCGATACTGCCTTTTGGCTTTGCACGGTAGTGTAACAGTAGACATCCTGTGTTTTATTAGCACTTGTATAACCAGTTGTTGCAAGTAAAATATGCCTTCAATTTTGAAACACTGATATGTGTTGGGACTATGCTGGGACTAGCATATTTTGAATAAACTCATTTGAGAGAAATAATGTCAATCCATCAAAACCAGGATGATCTCTGCATTGAGAAATTATATATTACTTTGTTGAATAATAAAATTATGTAATTTGCCTTCACTGTAGGATACAAATTGCGATAAATTTAATAAAATTTCTTGTGGTTAAATGGTTGTTGTACCATACTGTTTTACGTAGTATACAAACCTAACAATGGATAAGTTTTATGTCCAATATATAGTGGTCATTGTTGTTACTGCACAGTGCATACACGTGCATTCGCTTTGTAGAGCTACAATCTTCGCAATGTTCTTGAGATTTTTCACTCACTTTTTCTTTTTAATCCCTTCAGTACATTGCTCCAATCTCTTTGTGTATCTCTGCATATTTTCTGCCCTCGCCATTTTTTTGTCTCGTTCAGTTAGATATTATAAAACATAAAAATAGAGCGATCTTAAGATTAATTGTTGATATAATAGATAGCATAATGCCATTTTTTTGTAATGGTGTGAAATAACAGTATTGCGCGAACTGTGTATATTATACTAAATACATAAATAAATAATATATGATTAGGCCTACCAGTACTGTCAATAAATATACATGTATGTATGTAATTTCTAAATTTGCACACATATCTCATTTCATCTCACTGCCTTTCCCTATAATTACGTAGCTTTGAGGATTTTTTTGGTGCGAGGTATAGGCCTAACGTTGTTTTTATTATAGTTGTAATTGTTTCCTTCTACATGTATTTGTTTTTATATCAGATGAGCTGGGTGATCTTGATTCTGTTCAATCCCATCCAACACGAGGCGTGAATTTGTTGTTATATATTTATGTCAGAACTATAGTTAGGGATTTGGGAAGAAACAATGAATAAAACACAAGAAATGTTTTCTGTGTTTTATGTAATATGCTCTCTATGTTATTAACCGAATCTATCTACATGAGAACACAGGCCCCTAATTCAACGTAGGTTCAATATAAGTTATGCTCAATTCTATAAGCCAATATCTGAGACGTTGACATTAGACTGAGCTTTGTCTGGTTTTGGCTGGTATAGTGACACTAAGCCAAACCGGTCTTCTCTCTCCGTGACAATCTTCACTGATCTCAAATCTATATAATGAACCATGTACATGTTATACCGGGCCTGTGGAGCCCTTTACTGAAGCCTAGGGACATAGAATGACATCCGTTTATACTCCTTGCTGATGTGAAAGCCTTGATGTTGATATTAGAATGAGCCTTTCCCAATGCCGATTTAATGTTGGACCGGCGTCTCCGACGTCGGCCCAACATTAAATCGGCATTGGTTTAGCGTATGGTGTTTGTTGAATTGGTTGGCGTTGGTTAGTATATTGGTAATTGTCACACTGAGTCAGAGTGGACTATACTCAGGCGGAGTGGACGATTCTCACAGATAAACACACTGTTTACACAAGATCTATAGCCAGGGATCTATTGTAGATCAGCCTGTCTGATCCCGTATTTAACCCCATAACTGCTGAAACTAACTTTTAAAAAGGTTTAGGTAATTATTTAATTGTTAATTTAAATCTTGAATAGCGGACGCAATTACTAGCTTTAACACTGTTTAAAGGGGATGGAAAATATCGGGGTGTTTTAATTGTTTGCTACATATTAATTGGAATTGTAGACGCATTTTCCAGCTCAAAGGGACTGGCCCAGGCTAAAATCATCAAAAAATCGGTGATTTAATTTTGGCATCTTAATATGACAATATGATGTAAACATGTCCATAGACTAGAACTGCAAAAGTTTTTAATTTTTTTCTGCTGTGCAGTCACCAGTTAGGATAGATATAGAGACAAAATTTCCGTATTTTTATTTTTGACATGGTTGTCCATAATTCGAAATCAGGAATTTATGCTCTATATCTAGCCTAACTGGTGAATGCGCAGCAGAAAAATTAAAAACTTCTGCAGTTCTAGTCTATGGACATGTTTACATCATATGATCATATTAAAAAGCCAAAATAAAATCATCGATTTTTTTATGATTTTAGCCTGGGCCAGTCACTTTAAAATGGCAGGGAAAAATTGTCTACACAATTCGGATTAAAACTTCTCTGAGCACATTCTGAAGATCTTTTCAATCAAGAAATAATCAGTGATTGAAACCGCACATAATTATGTTTACGTCCATGGTAGCTGAAGGGTTAAACTGACGCAAAGATTTGAATGCGAGTATTGTGGTGTATCCTCTTACTCGGTCGGCGAATAATTGATTGAACGGTCCAGACATAGTACTTGCGTCTAGGTTCCAAACTGTTCAAGGTGATATTGTGTGCACTGCCGCCTATGGTATTATTATAAAGAGCAATTGAAGTCATTCGATAAGAGTAGAGAATATTCTCGATTTCGGGTTTCGACTTTGTGCAAAAGACGACGAATAGCAATATTCACTCACTCTGGGTCACTCACTCACTCCGGGGTCACTCACTCACTCCGGGGTCAATCACTCACGACATAAACATAGGGCCAATACATCCCATCACTATAGATTGTGTGTGATTGGTGTGGCTATTATGGACAGTAAAAGAGTAGTGGACAACAGCCATTTGTTTTGAGTATCTCCTGATTTGTGTACTTCTCATAATACAAATATATATACTATACATTGCTATATATATGCTCGTTTGTAAATATGTCTAGCTTTCATTATTTATAAATGGTGATTGTGTAGGATCTGTTCAGGTGCTTGAACCCCGCTGTTACTATCCTGACCGCGGTTTGGCACCTATGGGTAGGGCTATTACCCCTGATTCCAATTTCCAGCACACCCGAGACGTCCGACCTAGTGCTGGTTCAATTCTGGTCAACACCTCTTACTTGCTGCTTTGCACAGGCGCGTGTGGGTGGTCAAGCCTGATGAAGCTGACACGAAAAATCAACGTCACTAGCATAGTCCTTGCCAATACTTGCCAATACCAAGCATGACTGTGGTTTACTATTCATTCATAGCACAATATATTGTGCATTCCGTGAATTGTTTCATTGATTATAATATTCTCAACAACGTAGCCCCCCCCCCCTCCTAATACATGTAATACCTATTTTCATGACGCAGTAGGAAAAGCTATCATCAACAACAATGCCCTTTATCTGTTTGTCTAGTTTGTGTTGATATTAAAATTAGCATTGCGTCAAATAACAAAACATTTTGTCTCAGTATAATAAATGTGAGGTTTGAGAATACAATATTTTGAATGAAATGTAATAGAGGAATATCACCACTCATAATCTGCAAACGACAGAACGATCAGTGACGGATTTTTATTAGGATCCATCTGCATATGCACGTAATCAGTCGTATCGCGCATTTTGTTTGCATTGCAGAAATGCCAAAAATAGTAGGAGAGACCGAAATTTTGCTATAATAAAAAAATGTATAAATACTCTCGATGCATACACATAAAAACATAACTTTTTATTAAAAAAGGGACTTTTTATGTGTTTTATCGTCAGAAATGTGTTCACAATCGTGCATACATAAAGGGTGGAGTAAACCTTTATTTGAGGTGTTTGACTTCTTTTATAAAAAAATATATTTGAATAACGATAATTCCCAGCGGTTTGGGGCACAAAAATAGTAAAGTAATTGTTGCGGCTGATTTTGTGCAGATGGGTCATAATATATTATCATGATTGTGACTTAAGGGAAGAAAATAAAACTGATCAATTGCTCTGTTTGTTACATGCATATAAAGATATAAAACTTGATAGATAATACACAATTCTTCACGTTAGGGCTGAAAGGGTGTATCTATCACTTTGTAAAGTGGCATATACACCCTTTCAACTCCATGGGGACGATCTATGTGTGTGCGTCCGAGGTTGATGGAAAGATGAGTGGTGCATGTAAATAACTAATCAGTCAGGAAGGGGCTACCGAGTGAACACGATACATTGACTCAATGTTGTTTTAATGCTGCTCCATTGTCTACGACGCTGGCCCAACATCAAAACAACATTGGGTCCATGTCTCGTGTCGACTGGGTAGCTGGATGCGCGGGGTCAAGTCTAGGTCACCAGGTAAATCGCGTCAACGGAATCGGTTTAGACTACCACCTAGTGTCACTGATCAATGAATTAACAATATCAGGGCATTAATTGTCTGTGATTATATGGACATGTAATGTAATATTTAGTGAGTGTAATAGGCCGTGATTTTAATGACATTCCACCATGTCAACCATACACCGTGATTAGTTCTAAAGTTCTAAGCATTTCCACTAGATGCAGGTCGGCCATTTTGAATTTGATCAAGTTAAAAAATTTCATGGTAGGCCTATATCCCTACCTGAAACTGCACATTATGTTCAATAGTAAAGATCTATCATATAATTTTTTTAATTTCGTATTATTATTCATTCACCTATCATGGTGGAATGTAATCCATTCGTGGTTGCAGTGTTGTTTCGGACTGTATCTCATAAAATAATTAGTGGATTGCAATTATTGTATAAAGAGTTGAGCTCTGAAATGTGTGCGGAGTTCATTTTCCACTCTTGGTATTCAGGGCCCGATTCAGGGTTCATAACAAAAATGTTTCTTGTCGGCCCAATCGTAAAAATTTAATAGTGTGACCGAGAGGTAGCCTGCTCGGCCTCAGACCGCAAGGTGAATATCTGACTGTCATTTCACAATCTTCAGGAGAATATCCTGGCCCAGTTCAACATGTTATAAAAATATGAGCTCAGTGAAATTAAGTGAGAACTGAAAACACGCTTTTCTGAGTAGCAGCACGAGAACCACAACATGGGATGTAAAGTCTGTGTACGCAAATTTAAACAATATGTGCGTACATATTTTTTTTATCAAAGTTGCGTATTTCGAAAAAAAATGGTGGGTAATTTACGCAAATACGCACCTTATCTGGAACACTGAAGGCTAGTAAAACCTAAGTCATTCATCACATTCATTCATTTATTAGATAGGCTATAATTAAAATTATTTCATTCATTCATTCATTCATTCATTCATTCATTCATTCATTCTGCGGTGTCCTTTGTAATATGTGTCCTTTGTAATATTGAAGTTATTTCTACTACATCTCCCTTGCTCTATTGTTTTACTATATTAAATATAAATAAATATAACAGGTTCTGATTGTTGAATCAAACAAGACAAATGAACTCGGCGTTGACCCAACATTATACAAACATTGGGTTAACGTCCTGTGTTAGCTTATTATGTGTATGTAGCGTTGATATCCTGATCTCACAGATCATAACTTGTATGTCGTTATTTTTATAAGGATTTTTTTCACGTGATAAGACCACATTAGCGACCAATGTTTGATAGACGCATTTCAACATTTGAATTGTATGGAACTTCAACCAATAACACTATTGAAATGTCTGTGTAACAAAAATGCACAGGCCTATTCCGGTCATCAATTTGTTTCTACTCTGTATGAGTCGCCTTCAGTCAATTTAACATGTAAATATTTACAAGAGAGCTTCTATAAGTTTGCCGCCCTTGTAGATCCCTATGTAAACCAGCGACTATACATGTATGAAAGCAGCCTCAGACAGCTGTTGGTCGACACGCTGGATCTGATGTAGTGCAAAGGCAAACAGCAGTAACTGCTCACTTTTAAGTAAGCAGTTACTGCTGTTTGCCTTTGCACGGTGCTATCCTCACAGACGATTTGAGAAGCGTGTGATGTTTTATGTCTGTCCTTATGGCCTTTGTAGAGGACACACGGTTGAACGCCTGACCCACAGCATCTGAAGGATTTGTACGATGGTGTGAAAATGACTGTTTGTTAACACCTTGACCTGTGGAATTATGGCCGTCCCCTTTCCTACCCACATTCACTGTAATCGCTCCCTGGCCGCCAGAGAAACCCCTGGTTATAATAGCGTGAATGAGATTTAATAAGGCGTTCTAATGCCCACAATTAAGGCGTAAAAACGCCCAAAATTAATGTTTCACCACACAAATTTGGAAGTGCATCTCATTATATATTTTAACCAAAAGATATTTTCTCATGCATCGTCTATTATGTAGTCCATCCGTCCGTCCATCTGTTAACCCGTGCGATATAAATTCTATAACCATTTCACCTTAAATTATTGCAATCTCCGGATTTTTTTTTGGTTGGGGGTCCAAGACGGTGTTTTTATTTTATTTTACTTTTCAACTTCGTCGAAATTGTTGTAGCAGTTTCCCCGGATTTAGTTTTATTCAGGTAGATCAGTTGTTATTTTTATGTAGAAAGGAGCTCAAGTGGGCAATTTTAATTTGCTTACAACTGACATAAATTCAAACTTCACCTAAAATTTTGCAATTGTTTCAAATTCCATCTAAAATTGTTGCAGTAGTCAACTTTTTTCAGAATGTGTTCTATTTTTATTAATTAAAAAAAAATATATTTTGCATTTACACATACCTAAAATTCTTGCCATAATCTTCTGCAGTGTAGACATCGATGAACCCTTCAAGTTCCACAATTATGTCTATTTATACTAGCCTTATAGGTAAATATTACAAACATATCATTATGATATAAATTTAGGTTTGTTCGTTTGGTGATTTATTTGTTACAAAAACATGATAATCACAAAAAAATTGTTGCTCATGGAAGGAAACACATAACAGAAATAACTAACATGAGCCGCTGGCCAATAGGCCCTAAAGCATCGTTTGTTACCGCTGTTAGAAGTTTACAAACGTTAGGCAACTTCAACAAAAATAACAACAAATCCAGCGGTTTCAGACACATTTTTATTTTTTTATCATTGAAAATAGTATATTGTGATATTTAAAATATATACAGCATTTTAAATGTATGAGAATAGTATTATAATTATGTGGCAGAATAGAATGATAACGCCATAAATCATAGCCTTATAAAGGCGTATAAAATACGTTAAGATAATGTGCAGGAGCGGAAATTGGCAGGAATTATAGCCACGGTATATACACAGGCCTAAGCATTTCCAGTTGATACCAGGGATAGCCACTGAAATAAAACTAAACACACTCCGTGATTTGAAAGCGGAGTTGTTTGGAATTTGAGACTCAGACTTGAGTTTGAGTTAGTCCTTTATCTGCTAAGTTATCTTCTGTAGAAAAAACCTAAATTCTTTCCCAATAACTGTGGCTTAACCGGCTAATAAAACATATTTAATACGATTATAGTCGTGCTTGGCGCTTAAAGGGTTAACAATAACTGCTTGACATGGGGTATATCTCAATAAATTTTGATTGAAGATACATAATGTGACTGATACATCCCTTTAATCCCTGGGGGATGATGTGGTGACAGAGAACACTGTCCTTGTACACCACTTTATAAAGCCGAAAGGTAGTACTATTTGTTTACTTGTAAAATAAGCAGATACTGCCTTTTGGCTTTGAACGGCATACACACGTCATGACTGAGGCGGCATTAAGGTGTGTTAACACTTTAACCGCCAAGTTATTTTGAATTTTCACCCACTTGAAGTTGTGTCTCGCTGACGCGGTTTCTCAGCTTCAAGTGAGTGAAAATTATTCAGACTTGACAAAATGGAGGTCTTCTATTTTCAAATCTTGCCGACTGATGTCACGTTATATTTTCAACATGTTTAAAAGCTGATATGCAATGTGCTAATAAGAAATGTAAAAAAGGAATATAATCGGTACCGGCGGTTCAAACGTTTAAGGGTAGGTCAGCAGTGGAGCAATAAACAGAGTTGACATCTGGTTGTGACTATGTGTATTGACTCCACAGCGGCTTTGTGTTGTTTGTTTTGGGCTCTGCTTTCAGTCTTCTTCACAAATAGTACTCTTGAGGACATCCCGTCTCGTATACCAAATCACTAAATAGCCTGATATAAACCAAAGTGGCGATATATCGCAAATTTACTCCATGAAATAAGAGTATATATTCAACTCCAAGAAGAAAATATACATAGTTATTTAAAGCTACATTATGCCAACCAGATAAATACAATTTTGCACTAATATAATGTGGTTGATTTCTAACCTACGTTAGGGTGAATTATAGAACACGACGAGTTTTTACGCTATTTTTTTACGCATTCTACTGTATCAAAGAAATATGTTCTGTTCTTCAGCGATTTTGATCGAAGAGTGTATTTGTTACTATAAGTTTGAACTGTTTTCTTCATCTGGACGATTGATTAATATGGAAATTCTTTCATAATATTCATAATTCCTCTTTTTGTAACTATCTGACGTAATCCAGCGTTCTTTTATCTTCATTGTAACAGATGTACATAAAACCCCAAACCAAACCACAAGCCCTCTGATGAGAGTGGTTATTATATGGGTTGTCTAAGGTCAGGGCACCAGGTACATACCCATCATGTGGTCACATATCCCAACAAACATGAAATGTTGACCAGTGTTGGCTTAATGTTGGGCCAGCGTCGCAGACGGTGGCCCAACATTAAGTCAACATTGGATCAACGTCTCGTGTTTGCTGGGATTCGTGTACTGTTTTTCAGAAATCAGCGATGCTTCCACAGCGAATACGTTATTATACAACCTCATTGTGTCATAAAAGTACCAACTTATATCACTCATTCGAGAACATAATTTATATTAGTGTACCGTACCTCATAGTTGATAACAGTTACCTTTTGATTCCAATGCATTATTATAGGAAGATGAAAGGTAGCAATCACTCTCAATAACCCACCATACTCATTGCCCAGCCCAATCACCCCACCCTCACGTCATCATATGCCCATCATTCATTTTTCATCTACGGGTTGCCCTGTTTTAACGTATCACAAAGTCACTTAAACGACCAAAAAGTGGCATTGAGCCACATTTTTGTATGGCCAAAATTAGTCTCAATGGGAAAATAAACTGTTGGTTAAGATACTCTTACAGAAGGTACTTGGTTATTGTTTTAGTAATGGTAATTTCGCTGATCTGTGTATGTTTTGCGGAATCCCTGCTTATTTGCAAAAATTTCTAATCTGTATATTACTACTGGTAAGTTTCGCTTTTTTTCTTGTCACAGCTTCACTGGACATACATTTTAAAAGTCGCTTCCACATATGTCACTATCTTGTTCAGACGCTATGTTGAAATACCAGCAAACGATAACGCCGTATACATTGACAGTATTAACCCTTTAACCGCCGGTGTCGCATATATTCGGATTTTCATTTTTTATTAGCACATTTAGTACCAACTTTTAAACATGTTAAAGATAAAATGTGACATCAATCAGCAAGATTTGAAAACAGTTGACCTCCATTTTGTCAAATCTGAATAATTTTCACCCACTTGAAGTTGTGGATCGCGTCAGCGAGACACAACTTCAAGTGGGTGAAAATTCAGATTGCATAATTTGGCGGTTAAATGGTTAACCCTTTTCCAGCTAAGTTATCTCATTTTAATTTTAACCCACTTGTAGTTGTGTCCCGCTGCCTTGACCCACAACTTCAAGTGTGTGAAAATTATTCATGTTGTTTACTTTGAGACGAAACTTTTGCAAGTGATTCAACATGCTAATAAATTGGACTAAAACGATTATAACCGATTAACGCAGTTTAAGCGCGGTATACGTCAGATTCTGACGTATAAAGACGGTCCCCGCACTGAAAGAATTAAAATATTTCTAATGACCGTAGAGCCATAACAGGTATTTATTCAATTGTTGCACAAAGAACTAACTAAGACATTCATGATGATTTCATGATTTAAAATTGAAAACCCCCTCTGGTTTCAATGGTTTATACAAAAATATTCCAGCGTTGTAACGGTTTGAGTTGTAATGTGGATGCTGAATCACCTAAGCTTCTGCGACGTTTACCCATCATGATCACCTAATTTGTAAGCGTGAATATCGATTTGATGTGAATGGAAATTCCGTTTAACTTATTATCAAAATGATTTACTTATTCTACCCTTCAAGATGTGGCGTTGCAAACATTTTTAAATGTTAGAAGCACTAGTCATTCGATAACAGTAGGGCATAGTCCCGACCCCGGGGTCCCTTTTGTCGCGATGTATTGTCATGTCACTTTACTGTGCCAACATTATGATTGTGGCAATGATTACACAACAAGACTTTCACATAGTTCATCTGATACTAAAAGAAAATGGATTTTTCATGATATTAAATGAATATACGATGTTTCATCGGTACTACGACTACGCTCTTCTCACGACAAAGAGAATTGTCAACGAGCTGACCTTTTTAAAAATGCTTTAAAAGACATCATATTACATTTGTATGGATGTTTTATGAACAAAAAAACTTAACTTGACTGATGAAATGAACATTCTAAAGATTTTATTGCTAACACGTTGTACAGAAGAATGTTCACTGTAAAAATATTTCCGATGTCTAATTGTTAACCCTCTAGGTGTCAATGGCGAGTATAATCGTTTCATCATACGATCTATGAGTTTTTGTTAAGTCGTGACACTGTTTTTTATTACAGTAGCAATATAGATAATACATTTTGAAGCTTAAGGAGGTCGTCGATTTACAAGATATAGAAATTGACCTCCAAATTCGTAAATATATGTAATTTACACCCACTTGTTAATCTTATCCTGATAAGTTATTATATTTAAATTTTCAACTACTTGAGGTTGTGGATCGCGGTAGTGGTTGAAAATCACTCATATTTGTTTAATCAAATATTATATCCTGATGTATAAACAGTCATTTCATTCACAATATCAGTGATTTAATCGGTTAATAAAACTGATTAAAAACGACTATTGTGGTGATCAGCAGGCAAAGGGTTCAGCTGTGGATCGCATTCGCGAGATATAACTTAAAATGTGTATTTTTTTTATTTAATTAACGTTAATCATTATTCTAATACTACTTTAATTTGATTACTTGGCGAATAAAATGTTAATCTAAACAACATGTATAATTTAATGAACAAGTCATTTTGAATGTATATGAAATAAAAGGGCTGTAAGTTACACAGCGCATAGCAAGTTAAAGAGCTGCAAGAATAACAACATTATTGTGATCTATTTTGATAACAACTATCAATTTTGTTGAAAATGATAAATAATTGTGTGCACCAGCCCAGACATGACCCCACAGTTTGTAATATCTTGACACTCTTTGCCTTTGTATGGCCCCTGTTTGATCGCACGGCAGATATGTGTGTGTTTAGTTATAAATGATAACGATTGATAATATTAGGAGCCTCCATCGCCGGAAGGTGTTGAGCTTAGTATAATACCGCCAGTATCTGTGATCGAGCCGTTGTATGTAGTTTATTTGTTTATTTGACTTTACAGTTAAAAATATGTAAAAATGGTATAATATTATTATTAATCATTGAGTAAAAGCTTCCGACATGTTATTAACTTTGGTTGACGGGAGCAGGTCGAGACGACCTTTACGAGACCAGTCAACCATGTGATTGAATTAAAATGATATAATAGATAATACATAATATAAAGCCAATTGTTCAACATGCAGTATTGCGTGTAGGCATAGTTATCATCTAAATACACCTAAGATATACTTTAGTCATCCTTGCTAGCACCAAAACCAGAGATAAAATAGCTACAGGGTGTTATTCACCTTGCAGCCAAAAAAGTAGTGTTATTTGGTATCTTTGAAATATTCATCTGGCCCAATTTAGCCTGAATCAATGGTTAACTCATTCCTTTAACATAACATAAACTTGATTTTCCATACAAATACAGATTCACACATTCACCTGTTATTGAGGTACCATTTTAGAAATGACATCAATCACGATATTTCAATTAATTATCGTCGAATAAAGTTTTTTTCTGCATAAGTTAAATCCATTTGATGCTGCTATATAAATTAATATTTCTAGATGTATCATATTGTCGCTAATGATACACCTAGTCACCTACATTTTAAAGTAGCAAATTACAATTTTATAATTAATGTTTTGAATACCTTCGTGATGTAAAAGTTGCAATTTCGGTCTGATAAACTTTTGATGTGTTACTTTGATGGAAATATCCCTGCGTTTAAGAACTAGACCTGTTATAAAGTGCACTTACAATGATTGCTTTATTTGAGATTTGCATTTGGATAATATTTTTGTTGTTAAATACGTGGCACTGAAATAGATACATGTGTAGACTTTTTCTATTTTGTCCATCTTTGACGTGTTCATTAAGTGAAGAGTTCACAGTTAGAGTGCGCGTCCCAGACACTTTACTGCAAGTAATTGAATAATGATAGATGATCAGAGGCGGGCCAACCTGTCATTCAAACCTCACTCATTAAATTACAATGTACAGACAGTTGTAATGGACACTTTGTATCCTGCAGTATCTATATATCAACATTAGGAGTCGATATCTCAATAAATAATAGTTGTTCTAAATCCTTCAGATTTCCAGCAGGATGCTAAAGTTTTAACAATTGGATACCTAGTCATACAATCAAATCATACTGGTTGATCATCAGTTATACATGGCGTTATTTCTTCCGTGAAACCTGTACGGGCCTTATTTTGTTTTCTGAGGTCACACGGATACTTCCAATTTATAAAAAATAGTAAATAACCGGATTTATACCAGCATTTTAAAAGGCTTGGAATAATCCTAATGTAATATAATAATATCAGGACTACACGTCTGCAGCTTTTCCCAGCAGAGAGTTACTTACTGAATCGTTAATAACTTAAAGAAGGAAAATAAATACCCAGTCCGTAGAATGCAGATGGTCGCGGTTTACGACATAAGCGTTGCGCGTATTGAAACGTTGTGAAATTAGAATAGTGGGTTGGCTTTGAATAGACAAGTGGCGTTCGTCTATTGATAAAGTTGTCACCTCTAACAAGTGCTATTACATAACGTGTCCCTTTAGAGGATGAGTGTGATTGTTGAGATCTGGTCAGCTTTAATTACTCACCGCGGTCAATCTACTCAATAAATACGAGGCGCCGATTACTTAGCGTCAGCCAGACGCCCGTTTGTATACATGTAATAATATTTATTGGTATTCTTAATAGCAAAATTAGATAAATGACATATTTGCTATAATTATGGAAAAATAATTTGTTTGAATAACGGTTTAAAAGTTCAGCATCAACCCAACATTGTTTGACATTGGGCTGATGTTTTACTGACGCTGTATTTTGCTTGGATCTGACATGCCGGCAGCCTCCCGCGCACAAATGAACTTTTGCGAGAGTTAACAAGGCATTGAGGCTCGCCCGACTGGACAATTTATTTGGCCAGGTGAGAACCGTGACTGGGAGGGTGAGGATAGGGCGGGGGGAGGGTGCGGGGGCTGGGCCGCGCACACCTGAATAGGCACTCCACACTCTGTGGTCAGAGCGTCCTCACATAGCACACTACGCGGGATGTGTCGTCTCACCCTCCTCGTATGTGACGGACTGACCCAGGGATGACCACCACTTGAACGTGTCCTCTTAAACGCTCCAATGTCTCATATGTGAGCTGGCGATATAGCAATAGGTCTACAACAGGCAACAAGGAGGTGACAGCTTATTGTAAGCCGCCTATCACAGTCTCGATGTGTCATGTCATATAGCCTTACTGTGCCATGCCATAGCCTTACTGTGTCATGCCTTAGCCTTACTGTGTGATGCCATAGCCTCACTGTGTCATGCCATGGACTCACTGTGTCATACCAATATCAATCTGGATACCAGGATATACGTGTATTATGAGCCGGGAGCGGCCACACCTGGATTACTATGCATGCGGCTTGTAACTCTACCTGATTACATGCAGTCACCAGGTCACTAGTATCTGGATGTGGACTACTTCCCTCGCCATATATACATGTAAGCAGGGTGTTTGTTTCACAGGTGTAGTATACGGTGAGTGAGGGTGAGGTTTTTGTCTGAGTGCACTGAAACAGATACTTATAATTATCAGCGTCACAGTGTGACAGGTTGGACTCACAGAGTCAGTGAGTGAGCAACAAATAAAAAAAAATCCAAGGAGATATGAGCACAGTTAGAACCTAGAGGCCTGGTGAATGAGCAGCAGACAAAAAATCAAAAGAGATATGGGCACAGTTACAACCCAGAGGTCTGGTGAGTGAGCAACAGACGAAAAATCAAAAGATATATATATGGGCACAGATAGAGAGCCAGTGAGTGAACAACAGACGAAAATATCAAAGGAGATATGGGCAATATGAGCACATTGAGCCACATAAAAAGCTGTCGTTATTGGTTAAAAGATACACTGTCATCGCGATGTGTATTGGCTAGATGTTGACGTTAACATTTGGATGTGTCCTTTCAGAACGTGTTTTTATGTGCTCGCTTTCCATCCACCACACGTAGGCCTACATGATGACATTAAGACGCCCGGTACTCTGAATACTTGCTGCTCACAATGAGCCTGTAAGCGGTACAGTAGCCAGCACTTAGCGGTATTACATAGTGCTAATAGTGGCATTGTGCCCCACGTTTACTGCCACTTTCCTGCTGGAGTTGCTGACTGGCGTGTTGTAATGTGTCGTGTAAATACGACCGGACCGCTGGAAATTTACACCCCCTTGAAGTTGTGTCTCGCTGACGCGATCCACAACTTCAAGTGAGTGAAAATTAACTGGATGGAGTAGTCACCGAGTATACTTCACGTTTACCTTTCGTATGGAGGAGGTGGTAATGAATTGTGAAGGTAGTCCAACCACACCATCCACGGGACACCCCCCCCCCCCCACCACCTTCCTGCAATTATAACAGTCTGAATATCACACAGCTGCACGTTCTCTGAGTCATGCACAGCTAAGGCGTCAAATGTGTTCTCACGAGGTGGAATAACACTGAATACTCGTGCTGTCTATTGTTGTCAGCTGTATCAAAGGATATGTTTTGATCTGGAGATAAAAGCTTAGTTCCGATGTGGATCTAGCCAGGCTAATGGGAGTATAGCCTCGAGCTTTCTGTAGCCGCCTCGGTATATTGGATATCTGCTCGCTACTGGATTTAATTTGTCACGAGTTCTAGTGGAATATTGAATGTTGTGAAGTCACTGAGGACTAGGTGTGTGAGCTGCTGAGCCGGGCATCATCTGAGGTGTTATACCTGTGGAGATCATGTACTCCTGTAGGGATGTGATGTCAGGGTGAGAGTTAACAGCTGGGCCGGGGACAGAGCTCACTCGGCCCGCGGATAGAATGATGAAGTGGTCATTCTCCACAAAGCCCCTCACCCAAATCAAACAGGTAGGAACAAATCAACACAATCAAAACCACGTGGCCGCGTGCGCGACAGTCATTCAGGCTAATATAGAGCATTAGAAAATATTTACCGAGGGAGATTATTATTATTTCTATTAGTCCCAACTATAAATATTTTACCGTTAACCCTTACAACGCTGAAATATGTTTGTATAGACCATGGATACCTGTTTTTTTCAATTTGAGATCTTCTTAAATGTATTAGTTAGCATTTGAATACCTATGTTATGGGTCTACGGGCACTACAAATATTTTTATTCTTACAGCGCGGGGATCGACTTTAGTCGTCAGAATCTGACGTCTACAGACGTCAGATTCTGACGTCTAAAGTCGATCCTCGCGCTGTAAGGGTTAAGCAGCAATACGCATGTTATCCAAAATTGCTAGTTTCACAAGCAGGGTCAACCTCTTACTGCTGATGAATGAAAATTACTTTCAAAATGGATATTTTGAACTTTGTCATAATTATAGATAAAAACAGTACAAAGCACAGATCGTTGCAACAAACACCGACAAAAGTAAATATGGGCCGGTTTCATTTTGTGGCTTCGTTTTGTCTAGTTCTCAGAAAGCCCGTCTCCACATAATTATTTTGCGCACGCCTAATTCACCTCATTGTTTCCATGTCACTGAAGCCGAAATACGCTCAATATTTAGAGCTCAGGTCAGGTTAGTATGGCCAGGTATATATGGCAAACACTTTCCATCGTGATAATACCTTCGACGATTTACCAGATGGCTATCGATATTATTCTTTTCAGTGGTAAATCTGTAGTTTATGGTCATGGCTGCTATGGTTATTTAAGGTTTAGTGAGATTATTCTAGACATCACGGTAGGTTAGAAGCGATGAATGCAGCTTTTTGATGTCTGAATTGTAAGCATCCATATGGCAGATGGTGCACCATCAGCCAACTTTAACATGTTTAAACATTTTCCATAAGCTGACTTTGGATTGGTCAATAAAAACACGGACGTTTGAGCCTCACAATATGAATAGACGCAGATTTACTCATGTTTTTCAAATGGTTCACATATAAAAGTAACAGACCACCGTATTTGATAATTAACCCTTTGAGTGCGGGCGACGCTTTTAAGCGCATTCATACTGTTTTTCCACAACTAAAATTTGACAGAAATTGAACAAATATGCATGTATAAATCTTGAGTAAAGCCCTCATTGTGAAATTTAGCAGGTTTAATTTTTAAGTGAGAAGGTATTTTCTTTTCATTTGAAGTTGGCAATTGCGTGAGCAATGCCAACTTCAAATGAAAGGAAAATGTTAAGTAGTAATGAAGCACTTAAAGAGTTAATATTACAACGGTATTTTTGCAGACAACCGCCCATATATCAGACAGCTATTTCCACTCATTTTAGTCACATTCAAATATGAAAATGATGAATAGCTGCCGCAATTTCCCTCCGCAAGTTGAATGAAATGTAAAGCCTTTGTCAAATACAAGTTTAGAGGGTCCATATTTTGGTGTCTTAAATATTTAAAATAACAGATGTTTCTAGACAGCACTAAATTATTATTAAGCCACATCCATACTATGCTTCCACTGGGAATCACATAATATCATGGTCTGATTGACTTTGTTTTCGTTTCGTATTGACTCTAATCCGGATTTGACACTGTAAATTAGTAGGATCAGATATGGTGACGCCGCCAGGACTTAATTAGACGTATTGTTATTTCGTGACTGACAGTGTCGTCGTCAATTGTGCACGGTTTCTGCAGGCTGTCATACACTATTACAGCGTATTAGCGGTAAGAGCTGACCAGGGGATCACATGGACAAATAATAACAAGTCTAGCCGGTAATAATGGCACAGAACACCGTATTTACGCTGTGTGGGGCTTCCTGCACGTCTAAACCTAGTATTAACCATCTAGGCGCTAAGGTGTTTTTACTCACTTGAAGTTGTGTCTCGCTGACGCGATCCACAACTTCAAGTGAGTGAAAAGAATTGGCGCTCCGATCTCAGCACCGCATTTCTGCTGGACTAACTGACAATGTTGCAGCATTTTATATCCTCTAAACTGATATCGAAATGTCATCCCAGAAATACATAAGACTTCTATCTTATTTATTTCTGATATTACATACGATCCTATATAATAGTGACTTAAATAGTCAATGCAAAAAAAGAAGAAACATTTTTCCTGCTGATTATTAATATACCATGTAGGTTGGTGGTGATATTGGAAAATGTTGTGTGATTTTAGCACTTCAAATTGAATTTAGTAATCCCTTATTCCAACATCACTGCAAAATTAATGTTAATGTTTAGCCTGGCGCTCATCTCCTGCTGTGGCAAACCTGATACCATAAGGAGCGAGATCATAAAGCGTTCCTAAGTACCTTAACTCCATATGGCCACAGCGCTTATTAACCATTCAACCACTACAGCTATGTTTATATAATTTGTTCAGGTTTAGTAGACAATATTCTAGCATATACGTGCACTTGACCCAATCCTGGTTTAACCCTTTCACCACTGAAACCCGTTTTTATGTGCTGAATGCCATAGCATTCAGCACATAAAAACGGGCTTCAGTGGTGAAAGGGTTAAGGACTAGCGCCGTAGACGTAGCCGTTCCACCAGCGTTGAATGAACGTTTCATTTTTGATGAGATAGAATCAAATTAATAGATAAATGTTATAGTAAAAAGATCTACCAGCATTTATCTGCCAATAAGTCAAGATATAATTTGATAGAGACGTCGTAAATGCGTAACCATCTCATTTGCTTTATCTATGTTTAAATACACACTTGGTCATGTACGAATCATTATAAGAATATATATTATATCCGCTGTGCCCGCATATCATCACATTAAAACTTCATTAATTACTCCTAATTTAGCCTTAAGGCGCCAACTTCTATTACTTCAATTCTTAAGCACTTGAATCACACAGATTCAAATTTTCAAATTGAGACGTAAACTTTGCTATTCTTGATAATGTAACATATCTGTCACAACCGAAAATATTATTAAATGATTAAGACCTTTATTAGTGGTTATTAGCAGTGAAAGGGTTAAGTGTCTGATGCTCATTATCTTTATGTGTGTTGTATGTCTGCCTATAATTAATTTTGTCTGTTTGTGCGTCGGTATTATTTCCTGTTCGTTTATTTATTTATTACGTGAATTTATTTTTATTGTCTTCAGTCACAGTGTGGTTTTCAGATAGTCAAAACCTAGATATCTTGGTTTATACGGCTGCGATTAGCTTATTATTATAAAATACCTAACATAAGCACAACTTCAAAATAATGCACAATCAATATAAGTGGTAGCCCTATACTGGTATATGTGATTAAAATCGTGATACCAAATACACTAGTCACAAGTATCGGTGGCTTATTTTTTTGTAATCTTGATAATCGTGATACCGAATAGAAAAGAGCGTTAATTAAGCATACTCATTTGCTAATTTCGTATCACGATTAAAATCGTGATACGACATACAGTAAGAAATATCGGAGGCTTGTTTTTTATGATCGTGATACGGAATTATTGAATTATTGAATGCTTAAATTTTGCACACTCCGCTTACCCCAGCGTTCAGGGGTGGAGCAAGGAATATGCGAAATCTCCCATGCAGAATAACACAAGTTGATGAGTAACTCTTTTCATACCAAGATTTGACCTGATTATCAAACTTTATTGTTGTACCAGTTTAAATCTCTACTGTAGGTGGCCACCGTTTTGGAAGTAGTAAAAAAAAGTATATAAGTTGTCCATTGGTGGGGCAGTATCCAAGACATTTCATTTTTGAAAAGAAGCATGTTACTCTATCAAGACTTTGTTGAGTAGCATGTCAACCAGATAACAATACTTTGACCTTATGTTGTTTCAATGCTGGTACACCGCCTGTGACGCTGGCCCAGCATTGATCCAGCAGAGGTAAAATGCTGCTTAACTTGTTGAGATGACTGTCACCCTGTTCTATTGTTACGGGATGACTCATCACGCGCGGCACCCTGTATGTAACGAGCTGTCATTAGTTCAGCCTGCCTATATCCCAGAAAACACCACACGTGCACCCAATGCTGTGTTAATGCTGGGACGCCGTCGTAGACGGCGGCCCATCATTAACACAGCATTGGGTGAGCGTCTTTAGATTTGGGACATCTCCCCCTATCTCTCCCACAGTTGTTACCGTGACCAGCCAAAGCTTGTCATCGTCCCCGTGTCACCCGTATCATGCCAATAACAGGCCAACACATGTGCTTTGCTAATTTGCCTGTCACCTTTGAACCTTCATGTGTTAGACTCACGGCAAAAAATAGATTTTTTATTCACAAAACGCGCGGAAAGTAATCATGATAATCTGATGCTTAATTTTCACGTATTCTGTATATTATACCAATTATTTATGATGATTTTCGTCCGTAATTATAGAAGATGTTACAGTCATGTGTTAATACGAAATATTCTTTAGTGGTTGAATGAAAACATTGAGTTTTGTTCTAGATAAGTAGGGCATACTAGACTTATTGAGAGAACGATCGAAATGCTGATTGATATTGTTTTATAAGTATGACCTAACAAGTTAATGTGAATATCTTCAATCCATTCTTTGGTATCTTAATAATTATACAGTCTATATAGACCAAGGAATCTGATACAGACCTACGGTATGTTTGTTTCGCACAATTCAATCAAAATACTAGGTACAGTTGAAGAAGATGTAGGTTGCTGAATTTTTCAGAGAGTATTGTCTTGTGGGGTGAATTGTGGAAACGCTACTTGATACTGTGTTATAATAGAGCATGCAGATTGAGGACGTCAAGGCCCGATCCAGTCTGTTTTGTTTGTGCCAACATCCTTTTTTTGCGCTAACGAATGATCTTGAGAACCGTTTATTTTATTGCTGATTATAGGTTTATTATCCATGACGCAATTACTATTATTATTTTTAGTCACATTTAATTGAACTAGGGTATAAACATGATAAACTAACTCAAATAAGCGCGTAGCTTGTTTCCATGTTGGCCCATCGTCTGCAACGCTGTGCCAACATGAAAACATCATAGATTCCACTGATTGTCTAATATTTAGATTGTCCCCGGTTTATTAAATGTAATTGTGGATGAGACCCCTAACATATATAGCAGCCAACATAACATTGATTCTACCGCGGTTACACGTTATATTCGTTGTCATCTCAATATAAGCTATTTCTGGACTTATGCAGCTATTTGATCTGTGACCTCGATGATAATTATAGACTACGTCGCCGCTAATTGTAGTGTAGCACCTTGATGCCGTCAATTCATTCTACACCGGCCAAGTACAATATGCTATTTACCTTTAAAAACTCATTATAGGTACTTACAACACCCATTAGCATTTACAGATAATGTTAGTGGAGTCGAAATTGTAACTGCGTACATTTTTGATAAATATTGATGAATCTCTTCTGCCTGTTATTATTTTGTCGTATACGTGTAAAAAGTTTCTAGAAATTAATACGATAACAATTTTAAAATAATTAATTTTTGTCTACCCAGCAAACACGAGCCGAAAAAAAGCAAACAACTATACATAAAGTATAGAATATGTCCCCACTGACATTTCTCTAGTTCTCCAGCATCCTCCAGACCCAAACATTGTGTCCCCGAGTTATCTCGGGAGCCGTACTCAAAGGGTTAAAGAGAATAGGCTGCATGTTGTGATTGTGCGTTAAACAATAAGTTATATGTTTTAAGCCTAGTTTGAAAATATGAATGTGCCATACTTCTTTATTCATTTGAAGCTGGCAATTGAGTCGGGAATTTCATCTTAAAAATGAATGGGCATTGAGCAATGGTGGAATAAAACTTATAGAGACGAGATTCCCGATTTCTAATTATTGACAACCATGTCAAAAATAGGAAATGCGGGAATTTCGTCTCTATATCTAGCCTAACTGGTGAATGCGCAGCACAAAAATTATAAAAAATTTCAGTTCTAGTCTATGTACATGTTTACATCATATGGTCATATTAAGAACACGAAATAAAATCACCGATTTTTTTGATGATTTTAGCCTGGGCCAGTCTCTTTAATTTGCAGGATTCGGGAATTGTAACGTAGGCTACTAACGGTATGAGTTTTAATACCGAAATTGAAAGAATCGGTAAGAAACTGTTTGGATAAGGATTGTTATATCTACATATTGCCAGCCTGTGCACAGTGCTGAACCGGTATTTCCGAATAAACTGATCCAGATCTTAGACATGTCATTGGTCGAGATAACCATTTCGACCAATCACATGTCATTGCCTAAGATTTAGGTTAGGATTTTAGAGTACCGGCCGTAACTGTTTGATAACATCTGATCCATCCACGCATGCGTGACATGTATAATATACACCTAAGCGTTTAGCATGTGCATTGTAACAAATCGACCAACTTCTAATCAGAACTATAATATAATACAAGGAACCGTTGTTATTTTTTACGTTACCAAACTGCTTTGTTGCGTAGCCTGAAAACTTAGCTGGTTGGCGTGTGACGTGTGTGGCTATAGCATCACTCTTGAACATTAACATAATATTTGTATTTGTATAACATGTGTATAACATTTGTATATCATTTGTTTAACTTTTGTACAATGCTGGACGACGTTGGGCTGGGATACAGTTGTGTCTCTCCAAAAAAATGAAATGAATCGGGCTTTAGGCCACCTTTGTGCACATATAGGCTAAACTGGGCCAGGAGAACCTCCTGAGGATGGTGAGATGATTGAGATGACACTGTCCTCCAGACACAGGATTCGAAAGTGTCTCTCCAAGGAGGTTATAATTATAACCTCCTTGGTTTCACTTACCTGCTTCCGCGATCCACAACTTCAAGTTAGTGACAATCAGTTGTCAGTTAACTTCTAGAGGTCAATTCTTTTCAAATAGGTCTTATTGCTGATCGAAGACAGTTCTACCATAAACTGCTTATTGTTATATTTAAAGTGAAAATACAATATTATTAAATTTGATTATAGTCGTCATAGGTGTTTAAGGGTAAAATGGAATTAAATATGATATTGAGTTTTACCCTTTGTGGCATGAGTTACAAGATTATGATCATTTTTCTGACCAGTAGGCTAATTATATCATAAAGTATAAAAGAAGCCACCTGCGGTTGAAGGTGGCGGGCATTTCCCACCGATAGGACTGGCATCTAGTTCTTCACACAAAAATAAGACTTTCCAGACAAAGCAGCTCCGGCGCCGACGTGGCGTTTCTATTGTGTAGTGGCAGACATTGTGGAGCGAGCATATGACCTGAACGTAGTGGTCATCGGCCAGTGTTCACCTAACTTGAGGCGCGGCTGAAGCCCCGGTCACTTGATAGGATTTTCCTTATCGTATCCTGTGAACGTCAATTTAACCCTTTAAGCGTCTTGTTTTCATTCACATTGAGATGTAAACTGCTGCTACAATTTCCAAATTCAATGTGAATGAAAATGACTTGATTTTTTAAAAATACCTAAGTACAGTATATCAGATGAAATTTCCTTTTAATCGATTAAACTATTTTTTACCATGTTTGCGTTGGGAAATATGCCATTTGGTACGTAAATGTGAGAAAGGCGCTTAGAACGTAACCTAGCAAACACGTGTGTTGGTTTTAGTTTAATGTTGGCCCAGCGTCGTAGACCGCTGATATAATTTTCAAAAGTGAGTTTGACATGTGTATATGAATACATGTTCTCACACTCACTGGTGGTGTTTCCACTATGAGACGTATTGCGATATCAGCCGATACCGCACTCCGCTGTACTACATGTAGTCCTATACATGTTGTATGCATGCATGCTGTATAGCAGGTGAGCGGCGTAAGGTAATTGGAAACAAGATTCCATTTCTCCATTACTATAGTGATTATAATAAAAAAAATAGGGGAAAATTTGAAAAGTTCATTATAATCATTTGGAACCTGTGGCAATAGGAAGGGGTAATAAAGAGGATGGCAAGAGATCTTGTATTATCACAGTGGAAAAAAATTGGAAAAAAAATATGGAGAATGACAAGATTTTATAAATGGGAACGATAATGTGAGGGTGTGCTCCTCTTTTTCAGGAGAGAGTTGAGCTCCTGTAATAACACAGTGATGCCCGTCAATAAGCTGAAAAGCTGATTGAGTTTAAATTAAATCAAATCAAGCGGCGGGTCTTATGGTCGTTTGTCATGTCGGTCAACTGTACACTTATTTGCGCCGTTGAACATTTTCGACAATCGTGTGAGAAAATACAAACGGTTTTCATTTTCGTGCGGTATGGGAAAATACAGCACATGTCCAAGGATTAAGGTGCTCGCCTAAAGGCTCACACCTTATTCCTTGGACGAGTGCTGTATTTTCCAATACCGCACTCAAATGAACACCGTTTGCATATCTTATCAGTTGTGTTTTTATATTTTTGTGTGTTGCTTGAAAACATATCAATTTACCATTATCTGTATATTTTTTTTGTGTAAAATCTTTTGGACCCAAAATACACCAGCGTACTTGTGTGATAGAAAAACTGTCTATTTGTTATCTCCTCAATGTGAGGAAATTTGAGAGCCGTGACATGGAGTAGTGATATTTAGTTAAAAACCGTGATAATATTAGAACACGATTGAGCAGCTTGTGAAATAGGGATTATGTACACTTTTGTGATGATTAAATTTGAAAAAAAGTAATGTGAACTTAATTATAATAAGTAGTGTGAAAAAGTGTTATTGATGCTAACTTATTATCTGTATTATGCATGGTGACACACTGACACGTCGTCAATACTGGTGACAATGTTAATCCTTCAGCCAATTATCAATCAGATATAGAACTGTCACCTGATCATACAAGTCACCTGTCAATAACCTTATGCAGGACAAACACGCCTGTTCCTGTAGCTAATACAATTATTGTCAGTCATCAATTAAACCTAACATAGACCTACACGGGACTTTCGTTCAAGCGCTGGACCATTATCGCGCCAACGTCGGGGACGTTGGCGCAATAATGGTCCAGTGCTAGGCTGATATATCTTGCTCGTTTGGTTTACATCCTTGCTGTTCCCACCTCTATGAAAAGTGGAACAATACAAACCTTGACATTTGTCATGTGGATCAGATACAGAGGGATTTAAGACTTTAATTAATCCACCCAGTCATCAATGTGATCTATTCTGATGGCTAAGTCATGCATACTAAACAAACACGTTCACGTCCCGGATAATATTCCATAAAACACGACGCGTTGACCCAGTGTTGTTTTGATGTTGGGCAGCGTTGTAGACGCTGGACAAACATTAAAACAACATTGGTTCCTTGGCCCGCGTTTGCTGGGACACTGCCGCCCAGATATGCGTTTATATTTAGTTATTGATCTTATCTTTAACTATTTGTATTCAACTCTTTGTCGTTAAAAACTCAATTATGCATACAGTCGAAGGCACAATAAAATGTCACACAAAGATAGACAATACTAAAAATGGAAATGAAGAAAACAACTTTGCAATCTCTCTCGACTGATGCGGTGGGATTATGTCCATTGTCCAAACAAGCTGCTGCCGTATGATGCTAATCAACTAGAATATATTACATAAAATTAACTTACTTTTAGTCATTATTACAGTCTGTGAGACTGTATGGTATGATAAGATATTTGTATTTGATATTCTAATTAATCTGAAGCAGAAAAAAAAACATCGATAATAATGGATTATGGCAGCATTCTCACTACAGGTAATTAGATATTATACATGTAGATTCAAAATATATGATTCATTCTGCCGTCCCGTCGCTTTATGCACTCTATGGCTATATCGCGACAGAAGATACGCTTAAATTACGTGATCTATTTTACTATTTTCAAATTATATTGTACTTTATGTACATCCAAGCAAACACAACATTTGTATAGCATTTATACAACGCTGATCCAACATTGTATAAATGTTATACAAATGTTTTGTGTTTACTGGGATTGTCTATGTATACAGCCACGATAACTATACCAACCACCGATTCCTTGCTAAAAACGAGCCCTACAGTGCATTCACAACTGAATCGTGGATCCCCGCAGAGCCCCGCCTTGGTGGTTATAGGGTGTCAGGCTTGGCAGCTGTATCTGCTCACCAAACGTATTTTTCATCATTTATTATTGACTCAACTGAGTTCATTTCATGAACAGGTGATTGAAAAACACATCACACACTAGTCTAGGAAAACATTATTCTATATGCCTACTTTTTCAATCGTGTAAACAGTGCACCTTCATCATGATAGCGAAGTAAGTAAATATTTATTAATGTCTCATCCAGTTTACATTACGAACCGTAGCAATCAGAGTGTCTAATGTGTCACTTAAATGCGTGTATCCCCTACACTTTAGCTGCTACGGATGGATAAGCCTATAACATTATTGATTGCTATACATTTTTTTTTCATATTTTATGTTATTCTTAAAACCTTTAATAAAGATAGTGAGTATAAGTTACTGATAGTGATTGTTTGTATACGTTCATATATGAACATTATGAATTGAATTGAATAAATTTATGTTTATTTGCTTGTTTTTTTTGTGTGTTTCCAGGCTTACTACCGTGAGGGGACGGCGTTACAATGCCTGAACAGAGATGGCGAGGCTATGGCGGCCTATGCCGCCGGCCTGGTACAAGAACCAAAAAGTGGTCAGCTGTTACAAGCCCTGGTCAACACGGCCATGCAATCTCAGATAGCAGGTAAACTCACAGAAAACAATTGCCCCATCAAACACCTGATGTTCACACAATGCTGATGTAATGTTGGGACAGCGTCGCAACTGTAGCCCAATATTAGGCCTATTCTGTGAAACGCAGTGACGTCACCTGATACCGTTTTGAAAACAAAGTTATATAGGCCTAAGACCCCCTCCCCCATACATCATAGTATTAGCTAGCTCGGTGAAAATATTGGAGGTCAAGGCTCTTGAGTTTCACATAATTACTTCAGTATGGCAACGTCTCGTGACTAAGTAATGTCGTTTCGACCATTTATACTCCCATCATTTTTACTAATAAGGAGTATTACAAGCCGGATCCATTAAATTATTAACTACTTTCAAAACCTTTAGAATATATTGTAAATTAGCTAGAATGGCACTGCTTAAAACAAGGAATACTTTTTGAGCGACTACGTTTTTTTTTTTATTTCCACCATGTAAACATCGAGGGCGAATACTTTGTGAAAAAAACTTAAAAAAACTATGCAAATAAAGGACACTCTGCCATCAATTTTATTTTCATATCAGAATTATTTCAATGAAAGGTTTTTTAAATTTTAATTGTAGGACATGTCTACTATAACATATTCATTCTAATATTTGTGTGTGTGTGTTTTCCATCACCACAGAGCGGTTTGGACCTATCTACCAGCAGCTGCAGAAGATGAAGTTAGAGCAGAGTCCGTTTGTGGTGTTGTCGGTGATAGGTCAGGAGCTGGTCAGTGTGTCCAGCTACGGTCCATCCCGGTCACTGCTGGAGACTGCCCTGCAGATAGGCACGTGCAGCCTCAAGCTGAGAGGCTCCGTGTTCTCCGCTCTCAGCACGGCTCACTGGGGAATGGGACAGGTGGACAAAGCCATAGCCTGCATGCAACAGGATCTGGACGTGGTCCGAAGTCTAGGTGAGTGGTCTGCTGTGTATAGGCAGTAAGTGCTTACTTGAAAAGTAAGCAGTTACTGCTGTTTACATGTTTTCACTAAGGTGTTCTTTGCGACTTAAACGTTACAGCGCGGGGATCGACTTTAGACGTCAGTACAGAATCTGACGTCTATGGACGTCAGATTCTGACGTCTAAAGTCGATCCCCGCACTGTAAGAGTAAAACTATTTCTAATGGTCGTAGACCCATAACATATGTATTCAAATGATACAGAAAGAGCTAACTAAAGCATTTATAATGGTTTCCAATTCTTTGGTCTTCGTGGCTTATATAAAAATATTTCAGCGGTTTAGCGGTTAAAACTATTATTCTGTGGACAATTTTCCTTTTTCTTCGCGTGATGGTGACTGGCTGATGAACCGTTGTCCTGCCAGGATATAATTACACGTTTTAACATGTTTAAAGCAAGTTTGTTTAGCAAATATATTTGTCAACCAAAATGACTGAAACTGTTAGGTGCTGGAAAGAAAAAAAAAAATTCCGAAGAATTGTCCATTTATCGCAAATATAGTTGTGTTTCATCATTTGAATATGGCAATTGGGTCAGAAATGCCAGCTTCGAAAAATACCAAACGACAATACAACAACCTACAATACAGCAGGAAAGGGCTAGGTCACGACTGTGATGACAACTGATAGAAATGGTTTTTTTTGGTTTGGATAATGATGCTCCCGAACTCTTCCAATGCTGTTTGGTCAATTATTCTAATAACTGATTGACACGACTGTCGTCGGTTGTGTGATTTTTTATTAATTTGAGATAAATTTCGGTGATTCGGATTTACCGATGATATACATGTCAAGTATAATAGAGCAATATGGTTTGTAATCTTAACCCTTTAAGTCCCCACGATGCATTAAAGCATCATTTTACATCCCTGAAAACAGACTTACTTTTCCTGTAACTAAGGGTTTTAGAACGAAAATTCCTACGAAACTGGCTTACCAATACCTAGTAATTTTCGTTAATTTTTAAACCACGTCAAATCATCTTCATCCACTACAAGTCGAGAATTGCGGCAGCAATTCGCGGCTTGTAGTGGATGAAGATGACTATGGTAAATTTAGGATTAAAAGGGTTAAGCCACATGACCCAAGCTGTTGTACCACCGGTGCCATAATGCTGGCCCAGTATTTCGAACGCTTCCCAACATCGAGGCATTTTTAATTCGATGTCTCCTTACTGTATGACCTAGCTAGTGAGTTATCACGTGGACGTCCCAGCTAACACGAGGCATTGATCCAATGTTGTTTTAATGTTGGGCCGACGTCGGAGACGGCGGGCCGACATCAAAACAACAGTGGGTCAATGCCTCGTGTTTGCTGGGGTACTATCCAATCAAACAAGTGATGTCTCTACGCTGGCCTAACATTGAGGCAACGTTGATCCAATGCCATGTGTTGGCTGGGCTGACTGACTAGAACTGCTCGCTTGACAGACATTTTCTGGGTAGAGGGAGAATACTTGTTAGCATGGACTTGGGTGGTGGATTTTATATTCCCTTCACCCTGGGATCTTACATGATCTATATTATCACCGTAACATAACACCATATATAGAATTAACAGGCTTTCTCTGACGTATTAAAGCTTGTATAATAAATTGATACATTGTGATTTTTAAATCTTTGAGAGTATTCAGAGTATGGCCAGCAGTTACTACAGTGGAATCAGGAGGTGTTGTTGACAATAATATGAAGAGCCACTTTGTCCTGACTTTATAGCTTTCCTTATCAGAATTATCATATTTTACCACCACTTACTTACTCGTTGCTCAGAAACAATAGACAGCTAAATATTCTTAGCTCTTCAATTGACGTGGAATGGAATCGGTCGTATAAACTTATATTATACTCCAAATACGCTAACATTGTTTCCCCATTTATGCATTCAGTTATTTGCTAGATTATTTCAATTTGATTTGGTTCAGATGTTCAGCAATGTCAGGCAATGACCTAATTACATTTTGTGAGTAAACAATTTCAAAATGGCCGTTTAACATTTTGACTATACATGTATCTCAAAAACAATGGATAGAGATGGATAGAGCATTACTATGAAATAAAATATATCTAATAATTTGCGGCATTTCAAATAATTTATTATATTTCCACCAATAATTAGTGCACGATATGTGACTAGCAAACACGAGACATTGAACCAATGTTAGTTCAATGTTGGCTCGCCGTCTACGACGTCGGCCAACATTGAACCAACATTTGTTCGATGTCTCGTGTTTGTTGGGTATATACCATAAATCACCATTCGTGTTAGTTACTCACGCATCTTTTTCTTTTGCGGTCAACGATTTACGTTTCTAACTTAACGAGGTGTCATTGAACTGGGGCCAAGTGTTGAATTTACATTGGGCCGACGTCGAAGACGGCGGGCCAACGTAAATTCAACACTGGGCCATTAGCGAAGAACGCTCAGTTATTCACATGCTTTTATCATGTTTAATTTTCACAAATGGGAATTTTATTTTTTGAATCTGGAAATCCCAGATTAAGATGACAAATACCAACTGTCAATTCGGCAGGACAAAGGATAACAGTATGAATGCCATTCCTACATCAGAATGTCGCGGCAAAAAATTATCTTATTGGATATTGTGGTTTTGCTTGTGGTGAAGTCAATCATGCTTTGTGGATGATTTTGTCCGCTGTGACCTCGGTATTATTATGTCGTGAGATAAATAAAATCACCAGGCTATACATGTGAATGTCATATATGTTCTCATGTAATTGAAAAATATTTAATTCCGTATCATATAACTGTGTGGGGTTTTATTTAATTTGGAAGCACTTTAATTTGTGTTTTTTTTTATTATTATTTTCACATTTAACGCTCATTTAATAAACGTTGTATTTGGGACGTTTAACCCTTAAAACGCTGAGATATTTTGGTATAAACCATAGAGACCAAATGGTTTAATTTTTCCATTTGATATCATCATAAATGTCTTCGTTAGCTCTTTCCAATTAATTTGAATACATAATATGTTATGGGTCTACAGCAATTAGAATTTTTACAGTGCGGGGATCGACTTCAGACGTCAGAGTCTGACGTCTACAGACGTCAGAATATGACGTGTAAATTCGATCCCCGCGCTGTAAGGGTTAAAATGAAAAAAATATGTGAGAAATTAATAGGACAGAAAAGGAAATAATTATACTATGAATAAAGGCTATTAATCAAAGTGAGGAAATATATATAACCAGTAACATTTGAATTTACTCCAGCATGTGGATGGAGCCTGCCACCCTTGGCCTTAGATATGGCACCCTTGCTCCACGGAAAGGATGGAGCTCTCACAAGTACATCACATGTAGCCGGCTACATTGTGTGCATGCTTATTATTGACCCGACCACTAAAGAAGTGTGGTTTGTAGGCCAATATTTTATATCTTCTGTGAACAAATTTACAGTTTGCGTTCAATATAAAGCGACAATGAAAGCGTTTAAGCAGATCGTGTTTCAGCACGTGTAAGAGAAATTGTCCTTCCAGACCAAACAGACACATCCGCGCAGGTGATGCCAGTAACTCTATGTCAGAGTTGGTGTGTCCGTCTCGAAAACCGAAATTTTGTACTGTGGTGGTTTAATGTTGGGCCTGCGTCTGCGACGCTGGCCCAGCATTAAACCAGCACAGTGTGAGGTATTTGTTGGGATGTGTCACGGCGTCCATGACCTGTGCCTTCTTCTTCTTTCTCACACGCTGACCCCCCTGTGTGCTGAAGGTCACGCGTACTTCTCAATTTACCTCCTCACAATTACTCGGCATGGGTCGAGCATGCAAATGATTCCTCAACCCGCCTATAGTATATCCTGTCCCGCACACTCAAGTGGTAAATAACAGTCACCACTATTCTCCTGTGTAAAGACAAACAGTAGTAAATGATTACTTAAAAAGTAAACAGTTAGTGCTGTTAGCCTTTTCTGTTCTTGATATTAAGACTGGACAAAGTTGAGCAATCTGGTCAACTTTTTCTAGTTTCAAAATATAACAAGCATATAAATACATACAGGTTGAACGAACCTTAATGATTCCCAGTGTTTAGTTGGGAAAATGTTTCGTTTGAATGGGTTATATATGACACGGAATCGAATTAACATGTCAACATTCATTACTGAGAACGTCATAGACATTTTGCGCCCATGTATTTGAACGGCTTTTTGTCAGAGAAAACTGCAAGGCGAAAAAGTAGGCCTAGTCACAGAAATGAAGCAATTGAATTCCATTTTTTGACCAGCCTATGATATGTTCGCACACAGTATTACAATTGACAACACAAAAAATAGATCTAAATGGCCGATTTTGTCCCTGAAATTCTATTAACTCTATTGATTTTGGTCACTAGCCCACCTGAGTACGAGTCTGATTCTATCTTTTATTTTTTATATTTATTATCAAAAGCAAAGTGACGATAACAATAAAAAATTCTAGTTTTGATATGTATTATCGACTTTTAATCGTTGCGATATATCGTAGAAAAACCGCAAACTGACGCGTTTCATCGACCTGTACGGATAACAGTGTAACATCGACTCACCAGATGTCGCCCAGGTACGGTCCGTTTATTATTATGGTCGGGTAGGACCGTGACAGTCACAATATAGTCCGATAATATATATTATAGGCCTATTATTAACTACTAGCCATATACGATTACCATTAAAGTCTGTAACAGCGAGAGTGATGTTTTCATGAATTTGTTAACAAAGTAGTTAGAACTGTAACGAAAATTTGATGATTGGCTACACAAACTGGATTATTGAGATGTTTGTAACAGCACTTTAAAAAAATAAACGAGAAATTGATGATTGATTTAGAATCACAAATACTTCATTCTCGCTTGTTACGCCATTGAGATCCTGAACACTGAACTCACGCTGTTACATACATGTACCCAGCAAACATTAGACGTTGGTCCAACGTTGATTTACTGATGGGCCAACCTCGTAGACGGTGGTCCAACAGTAAGACAACGTAGATCCAACGTCTTATGTTTGCTGGGTGTAACCAAGTAATCTCAATCTCTATTAAGATTCCTTCGTGTAACCTAAACTGGTGTGTGTGATTTTTTTTTAAGTATTTTTTTTCTATATTGAAGTATTACTGAGGACGGGAAATTATTTACCTCTGGATCTGAATTACCACCACAATTCCTGCCTCAACAGACGCCGACCCAATATTGGATTAATGTTGGCCCGACGTCTCCGGGGTCGGTCCAACATTAACCCAGCATTGTGTCAGAGTCTGCTTAATGTGATTGCAGATGTACAGATTTGAGAAAATCACCAATGTTTAGTGTAATATCTGAAAAGAAAGCCCACAACGTCCTGTGATATTTTTCAAGATACTATTATTTCCCTAGATATTTATTCATGTTTTGGTGGTATGTGTGAGGCGGCAATATAAATGAATGGATATGTAGGTGGAGTTCATTTGGCTTTTTACGTTATCAGGTAGGCCCCCTAATACATTATATGCTAAATAAATCAATAAAGAGTCGGATCTCGGGCATCTAGTTATTTATAGAATACGCCCTCATGATAGTGATTATGTAAATCTAAGCAAAGGTCTCCAGATCACATGTAAAATGATGTACGACGTCTCTCCGTCTGGTACTGTACCTTTGTTGTTATAGGCTATTTTACCTTAGCTTTACATGTGTAGGCCTACTGGACCTTTGTATTTTAAAGTCTATACTTTATTACGTGTATCAGTGTGTTCATCCAGGCGTGTAGCCGTGTCCGCCCCAGGCTTCATCGACATGTCTACTGCTTCCCAATCACACCTTTCTGGAATCAAGTTTTGTCCACAGTGATTCATGGCCAGCTAGACAAAGCGCAGTAAACAGATGCCATAGGGCCAGTCACTGAGTACCTTGTAGTAGGCCCTACTCGCCTTTCAAACTTTACGTAATGAACTGCAGGGAGGTGTGAAATTTGAAAACATAGGTAGTTAATACTACATTCCACTTACATCCTGTTGAAACACATATAGTGTTAAATCTTTCATAACAAAACATATTACATGCGATAACTACTGAACGATTTTTATTTATATGCCGCATAATTGTAATTTCGGAGATATAAAATTAAAATATGCACGTCAATCAGTTATTTACATTATCATCATCTCAGATAACTAGAGCATTAATAAAAAATAGCGGAAACAGAGGTCTGCTTTCGTGTTCGTTCCGAGCAAATCTTTTAAGGTTTAAGGAAATATCATGTTTTATTATTGTTAAGATTGCTTTGGGTTGCTGTGTCAACGTAGCAATTATGCCGAATGCCCCATTTATCAGTTATTCCTGTATTTCTTATTTTGGACATGCATGTCCGAAATTAAATATCGTCCTTATTTCTTGCTTAACTGGTAAATGCGCAACTCAAAATTTTAAAACCTTATGCAATTCTAATCTATGAACATGTTCACATCTTATGGCCATATTAAGAAGAATTTTTATGATTTTAGCCTGATTGTGACGCTTTAACTTGCCATTCAGCTTTAACTTGTCATTCAGCTTTAACTTGTTATTCAGCTTTGACTTGTCATTCAGCTTTAACTTGTCATCCAGCTTTAACTTGTCATTCAGCTTTAACTCGATATTCAGCTTTTACTTGATATTCAGCTTTGACTTGTCATTCAGCTTTAACTTGTCATTCAGCTTTAATTCAGCTTTGACTTGTTATTCAGCTTTGACTTGTCATTCAGCTTTAACTTGTCATTCAGCTTTAACTTGTCATTCAGCTTTAACTTGTCATTCAGCTTTAACTTGATATTCAGCTTTGACTTGTCATTCAGCTTTAACTTGTCATTCAGCTTTAATTCAGCTTTGACTTTTCGTTCAGCTTTAACTTGTCATTCAGCTTTAACTTGATATTCAGCTTTGACTTGTCATTCAGCTTTAACTTGTCATTCAGCTTTAATTCAGCTTTGATTTGTTATTCAGCTTTGACTTGTCGTTCAGCTTTAACTTGTCATTCAGCTTTAACTTGATATTCAGCTTTGACTTGTCATTCAGCTTTAACTTGTCATTCAGCTTTAATTCAGCTTTGACTTGTTATTCAGCTTTGACTTGTCGTTCAGCTTTAACTTGTCATTCAGCTTTAACTTGATATTCAGCTTTGACTTGTCATTCAGCTTTAACTTGTCATTCAGCTTTAATTCAGCTTTAACTTGTCATTCAGCTTTAACTTGTCATTCAGCTTTAACTTGTCATTCAGCTTTAACTTGTCATTCAGCTTTAACTTGATATTCAGCTTTAACTTGATATTCAGCTTTGACTTGTCATTCAGCTTTAACTTGTCATTCAGCTTTAATTCAGCTTTGACTTGTTATTCAGCTTTGACTTGTCATTCAGCTTTAACTTGTCATTCAGCTTTAACTTGTCATTCAGCTTTAACTTGATATTCAGCTTTGACTTGTCATTCAGCTTTAACTTGTCATTCAGCTTTAATTCAGCTTTGACTTGTTATTCAGCTTTGACTTGTCGTTCAGCTTTAACTTGTCATTCAGCTTTAACTTGTCATTCAGCTTTAACTTGTCATTCAGCTTTAACTTGTCATTCAGCTTTAACTTGTCATTCAGCTTTAATTCAGCTTTGACTTGTTATTCAACTTTAACTTGTCATTCAGCTTTAATTCAGCTTTGACTTGTTATTCAGCTTTAATTTGTCATTCAGCTTTAATTCAGCTTTGACTTGTTATTCAGCTTTAGCTTGTCATTCAGCTTTAATTCAGCTTTGACTGTATTCAGCTTTAACTTGTCATTCAGCTTTAACTTGTCATTCAGCTTTAACTTGTCATTCAGCTTTGACTGTCATTCGCATTGATATTCCAGTTTGAAGCGAAAGGTTTGATTGACAGAATTATATACGTATTCTGACATCTAATCATTGTCAAGTATGCGTTTAATCATTTACCGTCACGATATATCGTTTTACATGCATCTAATCGGTGGAGATAGCAATGCAGACTGAACATGGCAACTCTGATTGAAATAAATAATACCATCCTTTCTTGTGTTGTTATCACCATATAAGATAACAAATCGATCAAATTCTATGCAGCTTGTTTTGTTCCTTGATTTGCCTTCGGTAACGTAATAGTGTCGTTCGCAATCTCCAATGATTTGTATTTAGAATATAAGCATTGTTGCGAAGAAGATTGCATCAGTTCGTGTAGATAGATATCTGTTCTATATTCGTGTTTCACATTTTATTTGATCCAATCAAGATATGGGACTAATATTCTCGTTACATCACTGGCACATTCCTCACTGTGATCTCATAGCATTATGTGATAAATTGAAATTATTTAAAAAAGTTGAAGAAACATTAATCATATACTACACACATACACTTGAGAAATAAAACAGAGGATAATTTCATAAGACGTAGTCTATCTCAGAGTGTCAAAAATACACTAACATCTCTAGACAATCTTTGTATTTGTGTTTTTTGAGATACTTGGGTCTGCAACTATTTGAAGATATACAATGCAAATACAACTAACATTTACAGTCAATTAAAAAAAAACCCAGATGTTTTGGTGTTGTATAACGACCAAAACGACTATGCTGCTCTGCAAAGCCCAAAGACTGTATCTGCTTACTAGTAAAGTAAGCAGATACAGTCGTTTGGCTTTGCATGCCAGTATAGTGGTGCTTAGGGGTATAAGGCTTAACCCTTTCAGTGCGCGGACCGACTTTAGACGCTAGAATCTGACGTCTATAGCCGTCAGATTCTGTCGTCTAGAGTCGGTCCCCGCACTGGAAGAATTTAATATTATTATTATTGCCGTGGCCTCGTAACACTGGTATTCAAATGAAGCGGAAAGAGCTAACTAAGACATTTATGATGATTTCAAATTGGAAAAATCCTTTGATCTCCATGGCTTATCCAAAAATATTTCAGCGTTGTTAGGAGGCCTGCGTCAATAAAGCATGAGTTCTCGTCACTTGCGAGCCGTGCTGAGAAATAATGCATGAGCAAAACTGACGACCACACACATCTGCACATCATCGCAACAACTCTGTTGATATTATTCTTAGTACTTGCCAGCAACGGTACAGCATTGTCCCGTAGTTGGGCGTTAGATAATATAAGTAGCACAGACAACCCGCTTACTCGCTCAGAATCAGATATACAAACTGCTGTGCGAAGTCAAAAGGCAGTATCTGCTTACTTCACAGGTATTCAGATACTGCCTTTTGTTTTTGTAGGGCAGCATATATTATACAGATATGTATCGTACAGGTATAGGTTACAAGTCGAATTTCTGCCCTGATAATATATATCATGTTGTTGTTGCATCCCCAATCCCATTTTAATTTATCGTTGTCATATGCGAGCCACTCTGACCTGATGTAACGTGATTAACTCAAACAACAAAAGCCATGTTTAATTAACCCAACAAACACGAGGTGTTCAGCTAATGGTGGCTTAACATTGGCCCAGTGTCGGTGACGATGTGCCAACATTGGTTCAACATCTCCCCCAGCAAACACAAAACATTTGAATAACATTTATACAACGTCGGCCATTGTATGAATCTTATACAAATGTTTGCCACAAGACGTTGAATCAATGTTGGTTTAACGTTAGTCCTCCGTCTACGACGTTGGACCAACGTTAAACCAGCATTGATTCACCGTCTTGGGTCTGTTACTCTCGTTTTCATTCACGTTGTGATTCCACATCTCAAGGTGAATTAAAATGTCCTGATGTTATAAAGTACCCCGGTAAAATATCTCAATGCTCAGAATGCCCTTATTGTGTTTAATTATACCATTGTATTATACCATACATACCCATGCATTCAGTCAACTGTATTTATGCCTATAACCAAGAATATATAGATTATTGCCATAACTAATTCCGGTGAGAGTAGACCTGAACGACGCAATTCCATCATGTTATTTTGAAGTCTCAATAACTTAAGCGGAGTGGAGTGGAGTGTCTGTCTCTCTGAAGGCCTAATACCACGGCGGCAATATTTCCTTAACATTTCGCTTCTATGCACTGTGTATGCATTTATTGAACGTTTATCGCCTAAAATAGTTCGCAAAAAGAATTCATGTGGTAATAACATATAATTATACACCATATACATGTAGTTCAATGGTAAAATAAAGGGATTTAGAAATATGTTGGTATATTGTGGTCTTTATAGTAACACAGTTACTGTGATATATTTGACACAGTATTACATAAACTCATATTAATATGCAGTAGTCAAATAGCTGTTGGTACATTCACAGTTGAATAGCTGCATATTTAATGTGGGCCACGAGCCGCCTAATATTACATGTATATAGACCTATATACATACATGAATACAGTGATGACGGAAGGCCATGTCCTTATGTGCATTAGCCTCCCCGCATGCCTCAGAACACCTGCTGATATTACTGCCCTGTGCTGGCCTATGTAATCGGTGATCTGCCCGCCTTCTTGGTCAGTTTTATACACGGCGCACGGATATTGGTTTTAATACAGGTGTAGTATTATAGGCCTAGACTTGGCTATGTACATACACGTACAATATCGCTATTCACTTGTGTCACCACTGTTAGTGTGTATGGGAAGGGCCACTTATTAAATCAATGGACCGTGGAAAATATCCGTTTTGTTGTGGAAAGCGTGTGTGACGCACATACATGTATGTGTGTCTTCATATCACAACGTTAGTCAGGATACCCAGGGCTCTCGTATGTTAAGGATACATTATAAGGATATAACGATAATGTGAGTATTAAACATATTTATAGACATTTTGGTCTCGCAATAAGAACTAGTCTACCATAGCACGAATGTAGATTCTGTAAGCCACTGTCACTGACAACTGTCATTTCCAGCTGACACAAATAAGTGTAGATTAGTGCTTCTAATAACACTTGTTATGCTCATTTAGCAGTTACTATTTTTCATTCATTTGAGGTTGGAATTGCCAGCACAAAGTTAATCTTCAAATGATGAGAAATATTTATCAAAAATAAACCATAATTAATTAGTTGGATTATGGACCAACATTGACACATTAGATTGGTTTGTATTGCATTGAAAAAACAAATTTGAATCCCCGAATCGGTCTTACATTTGTTAACTTGTTGGTCCTAAAAAGTCTTAAAAAGGTCTTAAATTTGCTTATCCAAAAGCTGCAGAAACCCTGTTGTCGTATGGTGCCTAAAAGCTTTAAAAAAACGAAAAAGAAATTAATGGGGTTTTAGGCCACCGCTGTGCACAAATAGGGTATATATGGCATATAGAGAACCTCCTGGGGATGGTAAGAGTAATGATCATATGACACTGCCCTCCTAGTTAGTATTGTGGGGAGCCTCCGTGACCGAGAGGTAGCGTGCTCGGCCTCAGACCGCCAGGGCTCGAATTTCGAATCCTGTGTCTGGAGGACAGTGTCATCTCAATCATCTCACCATCCTCAGGAGGTTCTCCTGGCCCAGTTTAGCCTATATGTGCACAAAGGTGGCCTAAAGCCCGATTCATTTCATTTCATTTGACACTGACCTCCTGACACAGGATTCGAAATTCGAGCCCTGATGGTATGAGGCCGAGCATGCTACTTCTCGGTCTCGGAAGCTACCCACAATATTCAATCTTTTGAAGTGAGCAGTGAAGAAACATTTCGTATCTTTGAAATTTGAAGGGCAGAGTGGGGTTCGAATCCGCGATCTTCTACTTTCCATGCAAGCTCTAAACAGCTGACAGGATTGAACCGCAAAAAAAATTATCGTGGAATTCGATTCACACTTAGCCTGTTAACTATTGCCCGTTTTAATAATGCGTTCATTAAAAAACCCCAGTCATTTTATGAATTGGAAATATATTTCGTGACTAGGATAAATTATCAGCCTAAAGTAAAAAACACAAATTCACTGTCACACACTACTGATTGATCAATCGTATGATTTACTGATCTCAGTGGTGACATCCGAGTCAGCACGAGACATTGATCCTATATTGGTGTGATGTTGGCCCACCGTCTGCGACCCTGGCCCAACACCACACCAATATAGTGTTAATGTCTCGTGTTTGCTTGTATTGTATCTGTGATAATCAGATATGATCATTCCTTTCATAAAGTCTCTATATGACGGGACGTAATTGCAGCATGATGGATGAGTTCATATTATATATATACCGCCAACCCAGCAAACACGAGACGTTAAACCACTGCCGATTTAATGTTGGGCCGACGTCGGAGACGGCGGCCAACATTAAATCGGCATTGGTTTAACGTGTTGTGTTTGCTGGCAATCTTGTGCACCTTCCGGCGAATATTATATCACTTATATTTCAACATTAAAGAGCAGATATTGCAGATAACAATATCTCCCCCTCGATCAAAGAACTTCATTCTAATTATCACGTTAGTTGCTATTCAGCGGTTGCTTATTATATTAATGTGTCAGAGCTCCGCGTTGTATTCCCTTATCATTTGGTCCTCTTCTATATTATCATGGTAAATGACTTGATTTTAAATATTTGCAAGCAATCACTTGTAACGAAAGGGTCCCATTTATATTTGCTAAAATTATCCTATATCCAGTGATGATGGATAGGTTTTAAGATATTACAAATGTCAACATTGTACTATAATTATGGGCAACTAAACCTGAAAACATATAAACTACCGGTACCGGTGATAATATGGCCTGATGATGGGCCTTTTTAGTTATAGTACATCAGTGTGGACTAACTGTCTATTTTAGTCATCAGTATGTGCTTTAATTTGCGGTCAAACATAATTATGATATTAATGAGCAAAACCTTATAGTGATAAATCAACTTTTGATTATACTGATTTGTCATGCCATTTTCTAATGTTTTGATATGTGTGTTTTCAGCTGATCATGATGGAGAATGTCGAGTTCACGGGAATCTTGGAGCAGCCTATTTCTCACAGGGTCGCCACAGGGAGTCTCTTCAGCATCATCGTCAGCAGCTTGCCCTCGCCTTACGACTACACAATCGTGAATCTGCAGCTTCAGCACTTAGTAGTCTTGGTCATGTGCATACTGCTGCAGGAGACTTTGCTAATGCCTTGGCCAGTCATAGACAGTGTGTGGCTTTAGCACGGCAGGCGTCTGATCGCAGACAGGAGGCACGTCAGGTAGGCAGTGTGGGAGCTGTTTACCTGGCCATGGGTGATTGGGACCGAGCTCTGGAGTGTCACAAACACCATCTACAGCTAGCCAAACAGCTGGGTGACAAACAGGAGCAGGCGCGCGCTCTCAGCAACATGGGTAGCGCTCACCATTACAAGAGAGACTTCCCCAAAGCCACAGAGTTCCACTCGCAGGTTCTGAGTCTGGCTCAGAATCTGGGTGATAGAACTCTGGAGGCTCGGGCCTATGCCGGCCTGGGTCATGCGTCAAGAGCTGGCGCTGATTATAAACAGTCACTTCTATATCATCAAAAACAACTAGACATAGCTTTACAGACTCGTGATCGCGTGTCTGAAGGCCGTGCCTGTTCAAACCTGGGTATCATTTATCAGCAGCTTGGAGAGTACAGTGCTGCTCTCAAGCTTCATAAAGCTCACCTACAAATTGCCAAAGACTTGTGTGACAGAGCCAGCCAAGGCAGAGCGTATGCCAACATTGGCAATGCTCACAGCACGTTGAAGGAGTATGACCTAGCCATCGGATACCACAAACAGCAGCTGAGTATTGCGAGGGAAGTGCTGGATAAGCATGCAGAATCTGCTACTCATGGTAACCTGGCAGTGGCCTACCAGGCCATGCATGGTATGGACAAGGCACTCAACCACTACAGTAAGCACCTGGAGATGTCCAGGGAACTCAAGGATACATCCAGTGAAACAAGGGCGCTCAGTAATCTAGGTAATTTTTACAGCGCGCAAAAAAACTATTCTGAGGCAGTTTTATTATACGAGCAGTGGCTAATACTCTCACAAGAGCTTCACGACGTGGAGGGAGAAGGCAAAGCTTGTCATAAACTCGGTTATGCCCACTATTGCTTAGGTAACTTTCCAGAAGCCATACGCTACTACGAACAGGACTTGGCTTTGGCTAAGGACCAACAGGATAAGAGCAGCATGTGTCGTGCTTATTGTAACCTAGGTCTGGCCCATAAGGCTCTCAATGATTATCCCAAATCTCTAGAATGCCAAAAATACTTTCTTGCCACAGCACATATGATCAAAAATGTTTCTTCCAAATTCTGCGCATTAGGAAATATTGGTGATGTTTTGTTAAAGCTCGGACAGCATAACGAGGCGGTACAAATGTTCACTCAGCAATTACAGCTAGCTAAGCAATGTAAAGACCGTAAACTGGAGGCCACAGCATTGGGTCACCTGGGCAGTGTGCACAGGGCAATGTCACAGTTTGATAAAGCACTAGGTTTTCACAACCAGGAATTGACAGTATATCAAGAACTTAGTCACCTACCTGGTGAATGTAAAGCTCACAGTAATCTAGGTAATGTTCATATGGCTCTTGGTAATTATACTAATGCATATCGATGCTATGAGGAACAATTGGATAGAAGTCGCGAGTTAAAAGAAAGTAATATTGAGGCTCATGCTCATGCCAACTTAGGTATTACCAAGATGAATATGGCGCAGTTTGAAGAGGCTATTGGACACTTTGAGCAGCAGCTTGCCATGCTGGAACAAGTAAGTGGCTATCAGGCAGCAATGGACAGAGGGCGTGCAAACGGCAATCTTGGTGACTGTTACGAAGCTCTGGGAGACTGTGATGAGGCCATCAAGTGTTATGAGATGTATTTGAGTTCAGCACAAAGCACTAGTCACTTGGCAGACCAGGACAAGGCGTACCGTGGACTAGGCAGTGCTCACAGAGCTATAGGTAACCTACAGCAAGCACTGGTCTGCTTTGAGAAGAGACTTGTGGTATCCCACGAGCTGGAGAGACCTGAGGCGATCAGCTCAGCGTATGGTGAGTTAGGATGCCTCCACAGTCTACTGGGTAATTTTGAGCAGGCTGTGTCTTGTCTACAGCATCAGTTACGTCTGGCACGGGAACAGAATGATCAAGCAGGACAGGGCGAAGCAGCGTGCGGTCTGGGTGGTGTACATCAACAGATGGGAGAATATGATAAAGCCTTAGAATATCATCAACTTGACCTGAAGCTGGCTACAGAGACTCGTAATCCTCACGCACAGTGTAAGTTTATCTAGTGTTAAGTTTTAAAGCCACCAATGTTCAGTAGATTTATTTCAAATACATCCGTTGGTTGATATATATTTAATTTAGTTTATAAGAATTGTATTATTACCTGTAAAACTGAGTCATCACTAATGTTCGAAAATTATACCCGTTTAAAATGTGAACGAATATAATAATTTCCGTTTTGAAATACAGTGACACAGTACAGCGTATGCCAATAATAGTTATATATGGTTAGTGGTGACAAAATGTAGATATACATTATTTTTTAATAATTTTGCTGCATTTTCATTTAAATATGCTCATTATAGAGTTTATTTTTTTGACGATCCTTTTTTTTTAGGATCGCTGCGATTTCTCAGTATTTTATTAAAAAAATAACAGACATATTGCTGTATTCTTGTTTTATTCCGCAAAAAAATGTGTATAATGTGTTAGGTTGCAAAATCATGTCCGACATCGGCACAGAATTGATCACAAATAGTGACCAGAGAATGTTTGCTTCAAATATTTAATAATGTACATAATCGCAGTCCAGCTAATTATTTTCGACCTCCATAGATTTACAACACATTAAATCGGATTACTGAAATGTCCATTGCCAAAAATAATCTGCTGGCATTATGTGTGTCATATGCCACATGTTTACCCATTATTTACACATACTGTGCATCATTAATCCGGTTATAAGCCTACCGTAAATACCCAGTGGCCATTGACTCTATTTAATAAAACTCTACTGAGTAGACACGATGCAACATTGGGAATTGTCTCTTGTTTGCTGATCTAATATTCATAGATCTAGAAGTAACTTAGATTACAATATGTTAAAAAATGTAAATGATGTATAATGACACATAAATGTCATTATAATGATAATATTTCCAAAAGCGACACATATTTTTTATTTTGTTTGCTATGTTGTTTACAATATCAATTGTTATTTGGCTCTTCACCCTTTTCTTCTGGAAACCCGATACATTGAGCTCATGTTGGTTTATTGTTGCCGCCATTGATCCATATCTCATGTTTTCTTGGTATCACCCTCTGTAATAAACATATATGTCATGTCAGAGATTGAGGATTACTAGGTTTAATGACGTATCATGTATACCACGACTATCAGTTTACAGTGCTATACGAACCTCCCTGGCAAATGGTCCCCATGCTCTTGTAGGTCAATTATCATTCTACTCGTGTTTTATTATTGTCCACAAAAGCATAGTGCCGCAAATCTGTAAAATTGTGAAAATGATACAGATAGTTAAGATAGATAAATGTACGTGTGCCATCTATTGATCTACACTGTTATCACGTTGTCAAATTATTTATTTTTCAACACAACAACGTTTTTTAAATCGTTAATGATATAAGTTTTTATAATAATACAACTATTTGCAGGTCGTGGACATGGCAACCTTGGCCTTTCATATGAATCTTTAGGAAATTTCGAAGAAGCCATCACAGCTCAAGAACAACACTTGGAAATAGCAGCGCAGGTTAACGATGCCGCCGCAAAGACATTGGCTTTCAGCAGCTTGGGTCAGTATAACTATTGTATTCTATAATGTGACTTGTCCAGGCCCATAGAAACAATAACTCAGTATTTCAGTAACTGAATGCATCTTATATTCGGCCCACTATGTCAGGTTGGAAATGAGAAAATATCGATTCCTGCAATGTTTGCTTGATACCTCGTAATGTAAGAATACCCTTCCCCCATAAACACATTGCCGGCAATCGTCCGAAAAATATTACTTTATTTTGTTTATGTCCCCAACAGTGTGATGTTTGTAATGACGCTGTATGCTTATGTTTTCATTGCGTATATAAATTGATCTAATAACACGAAAAATAATGTTGTATTTTTTGTAGGTCGCGTCCATCACGCCCTTGGTAACTACCCAGAAGCTATTAACTACTTGCGTCAGGGTTTGGTACTAGCTGATTCCACTGGTCAACGTGAAGATGAGGCTAAGATACGTCATCGCCTTGGTTTAGCGCTGATGGCTCATGCTCAGCTCCCTGAAGCTCAGGCTCAGCTTTATAAAGCAACACAGCAGTTTGAAAGTATCCGCAGAGAAGCCCAGCTTAACTCCGACTACAAGCTGTCTCTGTTTGACTTACAAACAGCATCATATCAGGCGTTACAGGTTAGTATTCATAACACGTCAGATTTCACATTTCGATGATTTTTTTGCTTATTCTACTTGACTTATTCAACAATAATTATAATGTAGTAAAAACATCGTCATGGCTTATTTCGAAGACATTTATTTTACAGAAAATGATATCCTAATCTATAAAAAAATGAATACACTGATCAAGATGGTTACTCTGGGGACTATCCGACTATCTGTCTGCTGATTATCCCTACCAACACGATGTCCACCCGATGTGTCCACACGATGTCCACCACAAACTTAGTAATGTTGCTGGTCACCTGTACTTGACATCCTGATGTAGACGATTTTATTTACAATTGCATATTTGTACCATTATTATATATATTTGTGTATGTTAAGTCTAATAAATAAATAAAAAACCTGAAGATAGTGTAGCTGTGCAAAAGGCCACAGTGTTTCAGCATTCAATTTCGCGGCGAAACCGTAAATCCTCTGGACCATTTAGACATGGCCGTGACTCCTTATCTTGCGAGTGAAAGAAAACACTCTCAATAACCCACCATGCCCACCACCCCACCCTCACTTCATCATCTGTACTTAATGTATTACAATGTATAACGTACGACTATTTTTTTTGAAAAACAAGACATTTGTCGTCGTTTAAAGCTAGAATTTGCGATAATTATTCCAGGTTGAAACAAATGAAAAATATTAAATGTATTTTTTTCTTCCATTTCAGCGTGTGTTGGTGAGTCAGGGCCACTCCTCAGAGGCGTTAGGGGTAGCTGAGCGTGGTCGTACACGGGCCTTTGTGGATCTATTACTGGAGCGTCAGGGTTTGGGACAAACAGATAACTCTGACATGACACCCCCGTCTACAGATCAGCTGCTAGCCGCTGTTAACGCCCAGAAGGCGGCCGTGCTCTACTTCTCTCTGGCTGCAGGCTATCTATACTCATGGCTCATCTTACCTGGACAAGGTAAATCACCAGCTTTAAATAGATCATAACCATTTAATTACCCATTATGGATAATGGGACATTTTTTCGACGAATTAAGTTTTATAGGAAATCGAAATGAAAAAGCTGTAACCTTTCGTCTGATATTTTGCACTTGTATATTTATAAAAGTGCTTATTTGTCTCTCTAATAATACGTTTAACAATATCAGCTTTGGTTTTGCTGACCTGCCTACCCGTGCCTTGTTCGACTCCTGTAGTAATACACAGTGATAAAAAAATGCAACAATCTACGACTAATATATTGTGTGCATAAATATACCGATGTATTTTGCAGGTATTGTGAAATTCCATGAAAGCAGTGTACAGGAATTAGAAGCGAATTCTGACCCAGAAGATGTAGTGAGTCTGCGCAGTATGCGCAGTCTCAACGCGTCTGCCGTATCTCTACTAGACATGTATGTGGGACAGGCGAGAGAATCTCTAGGTGTGGAAGCACAACTCTCATCTTCAAGGTAAACAGCACAAAATAAGTCTATATGAAGAGGATATATTTAGTTCATGACAATAATTATAATAATGATGTGGTCTATGGTTCGTCTAAATAGATATTTTAACAGTATTTTTAAAACATTTATTTTATAAATCACATACTTTATTTATCTCTTGTACTGCTAGACCTGTATATATTATGTATGATTTCAAGCATGGTTTAAAACAAAACAAATCATGTCACTACAGTTGCTAAAATAGTTTTGTGTTTATCAAATAATTCAAACTAAAAACATTTTTCGTCATTTGAAGCTGGAAATTCCAGCTTCAAATGAAGAAAAATAGAAAGAAACACTTCATTATATTTGTTTGTTGTGCTGCTAGGAGTTGGGTGAGCAGGACGTCTGTCGCCATGAGTGAGACAGAGAGTGACGCTGAGGATCTGTGGCAGCAGCATTTAGAAGAGATAGGAGAGAGATTAAATGCTTCTTCAGACAAGACGGGGTTTCTACGCATGCTGAGCAGAGCGCATGTTTGGAACGCCAGCAGTCTGAGTCTAGGGAGTATGGTCAGTATGGGGAGTGGACCGAGCAGCCTGTTAAGACATCGGCAAGGTAGTACACGCAGTAAATCATCGTCTTCTGTGACCAGCTCATCGGGTAAACCGGCGCTCAGCTCGCTATATGAATTACTTATCGCTCCCATAGAGAGCTATCTGCCCGCTCCTGGATCAGGCTGTAATGACCTAGTTCTTGTGCTTCAAGGTGATCTGTACCTAGTGCCTTTCTCTGTACTCAAATGCAAACAAGGAACGCCTTTCTTATTTGAACGCTACAATATTCAATTGACACCGTCCATCCATGCTTTACAAGCCAGCCAGGCCGCTCAGAACTCTGGCCAGTATAATCCTGACTGCTGTGGTGCCATGGTGGTTGGAAACCCTCGTCTTCCACAAACAGTGAGTGACCAGTGGCAATGGGGACCACTACCTGCTGCAGAACATGAGTGTCGTATGGTGGCAGAGATGATGGGTTGTCGCTCTCTAGTAGGACCTACTGCCACTAAGGACGGAGTAATGCAGCAAATGAAGCAGGCAGAAGTGATTCATTTCGCTACACATATATCGTGGAAATTATCTGCTCTTGTTTTATCTCCCGGTGACTTCTCCACCACACGCTCTGTTCATGGTAACATGGAGAGAATGGAGTTAACAGACAGTAGTAGTGAGATGGACAATTCATTTGATGGACCTCCTTTGTCAGAGTTCCTTCTCACAGCCGCTGACATACTGAACATCAAGCTGAGTGCCAAGCTGGTAGTGCTGAGTGCAGGCCATACTGACGAGAGGGCAGGCAGAGTCAACACTGATGGTGTGGTGGGATTAACACGTGCTCTGCTAGCTGCTGGGGCTCGTTGTGTCCTCTTCTGCTTGTGGCAAATACCAGAAATGGCCTCCCGTATGTTACTTAAGTCCTTCTATACAGCTCTGTTACAAGGAGCTGCCTCTAGCCACGCCCTGTCTACAGCAATGCGAACAGTTCAAAACACCAGGCAGTTCTGTCATCCATCTAACTGGGCTGGATGGGCGCTTATAGGAAGTGATATCCGCTTGAGCAGCAAGGTCGCTCTGATGGGACATGCCCTGTGTCAATTACTGAGAACCCCAGATAAATCACGAGAAGCTATGAGAGTAGTCCTTCATTTGGTAAGTGTCATTCCAATTTTTTATCTCAGTATTTGCAAGTCAAAAATTAGTTTATTATTGTCAATAAAATATCTGTATATGTATTTGTATGTCTCTCTGTATTTAATAAGAGTATTTATTTCTTGACTCCATTATTTTAATTCATTAACTTCAGTATTATTTGAACTTCACATTTTCAGGCCTATAAAATGATATTCCAATGAATATACTGAAAATGAAATCAAAAACCTGTATTAAATAAAAAACAATTCACATTTAAATTTGTTTATACGAAGTAGGCCTAAAAGGCACTCCACTATCAATCTCAAAAATAAAAATTAAAGTGCAAATTAAAACTTTTAAAAAATTGTGTAACAAACTGTCTGAATATTTATGTTCTGCTGGGTATTTATCTTACCAATCTATTTATACTTATACTCACCGAAATTTTTTGGTGTTATCATTCACAATTTGCAATATACTATCTTGGCTTAGGTTGAGAAAACACTTCTACGTATCCGGCAAGGTCAGAGAAATGCGATGTACACTACACAGCAGAGTATAGAGAATAAGGTCGGAGATATATTTGGCTGGAAAGATTTGCTTATATCTGTTGGATTTCGATTTGAACCGGGTTCAAATGGCCTTCCCGCATCTGTGTTTTTCCCCACCTCTGACCCTGGTGATCGCCTAACACAATGCAGTGCTAGTTTACAAGCTTTACTTGGTATGTTTGCCTGATTATTGAATGATTGCCATATTAATTATCAGTTTGCGTCGATGTTTAGAACATCGATTCTCCTGCATGTTTTCTAACAGTTTATATGCATGAACAGTATTATGCACCAGAACTTGCTGTGAATATTATGTAGCACTATGTAATCATCTTCCCCCGCAAGGCCCGCTACTCCCGACGTCGCGACGTCGGCAGTAGCGAGCCTTCCGGGGGAAGATGTATGTAACTCACTTGTTGAAAAACTAATCAGAATGTGGAAGCAACTTATTTAAATAATATGTATGCAGCACAATACATTTTAGAACGTGAAATCACAGTCACACATAAATTCACGTACTGACATTATTTTGTCCAGTGCGTTATTGTATTTTTCAAACATCAATTTTTTTTTTCTTTTTTCAAACAATAAAGATTTAAAAAAAGCTCAGTGCGTGTTTGTGAGTGATATATTGGTGTGAGGGATTTGATATAATTTTATAGCTGCAGCATGCTCTCCTAAAACCAGGGATTCATTATATAATATATTATGACAGGTTTGCGCTTCACCTTAGCCTATAAGAATACAATGAATTTAACTGCGCATTGACTTTGAACAAATGCACAACCTGACCCTATTTTATATTGGCCCTACTAAACCTTTATACTTAACGTATATTACATCTTTTTATAGGTTTAGCAGTCCCCACATTAACAGCTTTGGCGAAAATGACTGAGCAACATGAAGTAGGGGAGACGCTATTAGGCATGGTATGTACAACTTGATATTTTGTGGAGAATTTTGTTCCAACACATTTACAATGAATACCCATGCACAAACTGTGGTTGAATAAAAAAATACAACCTGATTTTAGATGTTTATTTATGGAGACCACACACATCATGCGGTTGTTGTTTTCAGATGCAGGAAGTAAGTGGACGTTTTGGTCAAGAGGGCAGTGTCCAGCTACCTATCAGTGTGAGGCTCTGGAGAGCTCCAGGCGTACATGAGTTCTTGGCCTCTGTTGGTAAGCCACAACTTAGAACGAGCTCAGCAAACAATAGACATTGGCCCGTTGTTGGGCCAGTGTCGCACACGGTGTACCAACATTGATAAAACACTGGGTTGATGTCTTGTAAACCAAACGTAGACGCGTTTTATATTTAATCATTCTAATTATTCTCATGACATACTTTATTTATGTTCTGTCTTGCTCGGTAATACTTCAGTTAATTTGTTTTTCTTTTTAAATAATATATTTATCTTGATAATGTGCTTGTTTCTAGTATAGCTCACTCCAATATCAACTCATCACATAATCATGCATCCATGACAAATGTCACATTATTCATGTTATTACGACCGTAGAAAATATATTAGTATCTCCTAAGTAAAACTCGTTTGATGATGACTGGACCTCATCAATAAAGCATAGACAGAAGTAGACTTTTATCAATAACATCTGTGACTTCGTTTCAGTGAATATAATGAACCAGATTTTAGGTAAGTTTTTCTTGACATTGCACAGTGTGTAGCCTGCAGAGTTTGTATTTGTGTATATACACCACTTGCTTATATGTGTGCAGGTTTTGACCTGGTGGATGTTGGTAAAGAGGAGGTGACCATCAAAGCAGGCAAACAAGCGGGTCGACGGGTGTTACAATTTGCTCTGCAGGTTCTGGTGGCCATTTTTGGTAAGATCGTCTGAACTATTATGATAATCATCGTTTGATCTATATAATACTCACATAAACCTTTTTTTTATTTCCAACAAGACAATGCCTTCTCACTCACACTTTGAGTGTTATATTTGATATTTCTTTGAATACAGATACACAAGAGGCGCCTCGCAGTCTCCTGGACAGTTCTAGTAGCCTGGAATCTCTTGCTTCCAGTAGCTCAGCAACTTCAACATCTAATTTTTCTAAGGGTAGTTCACCACCCACTTCTCCAACGTCGCGGAAACGGTCATACTTCAACCCTGCTGAAGTGGAAAAAATGCCGACAGTGGCTTCGAGAAAGCAGGTATATATGCATATAATGCCCCGCATAGTAGGGTTGATGACATTGTGTTAATGGTGCCACGATGATAGTAATGCTCATTTACATCTTAATATTAAAAGTTACTAATGTTGTTATTGTCATAATGTAAAGTAGCGACTAAACCTAATCTCATGGATTACCCTTGTAGAGTTCGAGAATCAGCTAATTTGCATATCCCCGGCTCTTCCTTACAAATCGACGTAATCGGTTCTCAAGTAGCCAATATTCAATAAAAGTGTTGCACCGATAAGAAGTAATAAATTTGCTCCCAGTAATTGATGTGTGAGTGAATACATACAAATTCAAGTATATATTTTTTTGTTTCTACAGGATAGTCGCTCACTGAATCAAAATCCAGGACCAGCTAATATTTCTCTGCAACTGCTACACCAAGATGAAATACGGCGTAAATACAGCAGTCCCAGTGCCAGTGACATGTCTGATAGTAACACGCCTGACGATGCACCCAGGATAATCTCAGTAGAGATAGGTAATCAGGACGATGCTCTGTCTACACACTCAGGACACTCACAGCGCAGCAGACAGAGTTTGCCTGAGAGACTCACTGCCTTCCGCAGCAGAGGAGCTCATTATCAGTACAGTACATCCGCTAGTGACAGCGAAGACGCCATTATCCCGGAGAACTTTTTGTCACGTTCTTCTTTAACACAGTCCAGGGCGTCTCTAGCGTCACAGAGTAGTACTCTGACAGCACGTAGCACTGGTAGTCATGGTAGTGGTTTCAGACGCTCAAGATTCAGAAACTCTGCCGCTTCCACGCGATCGTCGGCTAGCGATCGTACAATAACTAATGACTCGAGAGCTGGCAGCTCTGAGACTATAGTTGGTTCTGAAGTACAAGGTACAAGAAATAGTCAGGAGAGTCTGGCCTCACAGGGCAGTGGGGGTAGCCGAGGGCGACGAGAGCACAGCTCCGAGAGAAAGCATCGTAAACCCAGGGCAGATAAACCGAGGGCAGATAAACCGAGAGCAGAGAAACCGAGGACAGATAAACGTACTAAAAAGGAGCCCCCTGAGCCGACCAGCTATGACCTAGATGATGGTATGGATAAAGTCTCTAGGAAACCTGATAAACAATCAACTAAATCTGAAACAAGAATCAAAGATCCCAGTCAAAGCGTGGTGAAGAAAAGTGAAAATGACTCGGCTACCATGGATCCATCTAGTGTAGCTCTGAAGGTTCTGGCAGAGACTAAAGATGAAAGAAGGAAACTCGAGGAGATGCAGCAATGGAGTGTCAAAAAGCTTCAGCATCAGTTAAATGCTACAAAACTAAATCCAGGTGTCTCTCAACCACCTCCAGGAGCACATAGTGGTCGCCCTACTAGTCAGGTACTCAGAACTGACACGGAATCTTCGGCATTCAGAAAACCAGTTGATAATAATAAATCTGTACAAAATTCCCAGACACCTCCCTCCACCACTCAATTGCAGCCACCTTCGACGAATAATGTTAAAAAACCTCCCCCGCCTCTAATAAAACCAAAGCCCACATTTATCCGGCCACGTGTTGATAATGAGACTGAGTCAGACACCAGCACATGTCGGTCAGAGCCGGAACGACCAGATTCTACGGCGAGTACTGGTAGTCTGGAGATACCTGCTGAAGTATTGGTCCCTGAGCCTCCTAGCTGGTACGCTGATTTAGACAGCCGTGATCCTAGTCTATCTGATATCCATGAAGAATCTGAGGTGAGCATTGCCCCTTCTCCAAGTATCAGTTTAAGCTCAGAACAGAGTATTCAGGGGAGGAGAGGGCCTCCTGTTGTAAGGAACGGTATGCCATATAACCTTACAGCAATGAACAGAGGCGCTAAATCCGGACCATCCAAGTCAGTCACATTCCAAGAAATTGTGGAAATGCGAGAACTTTGCAACACCAGTATGGATTCAACATCGTCAGATTCATTAAACCGGCCAACACATCAGCAGAGACCTAGCAATTATAATCGCAGGCCGCTGGAGAAAGTTTCCGAGTCAGATCAGTCATTAAAGATGGAGTTTGTACCTGGGCATCCTCCTCAGTATACAAGCTCTCCTGTATGTGAGCTGCAATCAGACAGTGATCTTTCTGACTCTCATCATGTCATGTCATCTATGACCACAGAGCGTACTGGTATGGTTGTTGGTAGGAGATATGCCCCAGCGGGTGGTTTCCGCACACCTCCATCAGGTGGTTTTCGCGCACCACCACCTCCATATCCTGGGCATCGTAGTGGTAGCTCTATGGATTCAACAACGTCCAGTGAAAGGAGTGCACCGGAAAGTATGCAACAACGTGCAGCTGGCCACGCTGGTGTAGTGCCCAGCATGGCCTACAGTACAGAGTCAGAGGGGTCCGCCAGCGACACATTGGACTTCAGCTCACCTCAAAATCTGCAACGTGCTTCCAGAAGCTTCTACCCTGCCAGAGAGCTCCCTAACCCATCCCAAATTCATAGTGACAATTCTAGTGTTCCGGTGACGTCACGCAGCAATTCTATGGGAAGTTATAACAATCAAAAACCTACGTTTACCAGACACCATCCTGGTAATCAGGCATGGACTGCGGGCGGTGTTGTACCTGATCACGGTGGGCGTGATATGGTATCACCTGCTGAGAGAGCATGGTATCAAAGTGATAGTGAGGACACCGGGCATCATGCCACAGAGCTCAACGCCAGCTGGACATCCGCTGACAGTGAGACAATGAGTTTACAGCAGCACCTGGTGACACATGGACGCAGTAGGCAGGGCCCGCCGCCTGTTATGCCTAGTAATCACACCAGGCAGTCTGTAGATGCCGCTTACAGGATGAAGGACAGATCACATGTTGATAATACAGTAAACACTGCAGTGTATCCTGGGGATAGAGTGGCATCCACAGATCATCAGCCCCCATACAGCACTCAGCCACAGAGGTCTCACCCGCTAAGGACATTCCCATCATCACAGCCGCCACAACATAACAATGAACAACCTGACAGTAAAGTGCTTTATAAGGGAGTCGTAGTACACACGTCAAGCTGCTGACACCACATCAAATGCAGCATAGTATCCAAAGAAGTAAACACAAAGTAGATTGTTGATTCTAATCGTGTTTGAGAGCATCTGTGTTATTTATGTAATCTATGTTACGGCACTACCCAGTCAACACAAAATATTTGTATTAACATTTATAAAATGTTGGTCCAACGTCGAAGACGTTGGACCAACGTTGTATAAATGTTATACAAATGTTTTGTGTTAACTGGGATACACGCAAGCACTGTTGTGATATCTTTGGAATTATGTGTTTATATTTGTTTGTCAATATAATACTATGTCACAATTCTACCAATCCTTTAACAGGTAAACTTATCAGCTGAAAATAATTGTCCATATCCCATCTATTTCTCAGTATTCAGTTTTCATTGAAGTTACAATCATATAGACATGTAGAATCTCTGAAGGCTGTTTTGTCTATATTAATTATCATGACAAGTATCTTCAATCAAACGTCCACTCGGACTTTACCGTGCTGCTTTGTTACTGCCAATGTATGTAAATATTAACATGTTAACTGTTATATAGCATTCAGGGTCTGTTTTACAGGAATCATTCTTTGCTTGATAATCATATTTTTTGAACACAATACATTTTATTTTTTTCTTTATATTTCTAAACACGAAATCGGCGTCTAATATATTGTTAAAGCGATCGTTTGCCCATTTTTATTAAACACTCGTACCCATTTTGTGCTACGACCTGTTCGTTTTTTTCGGTTAACATTAAATAAATACAAATGTTAAATCTCTTTCGTTAATGAGCTGATATCGGCATATGAATACGCGTGATTTAAAAACACATGTACTTTAGTCACAATTAGGAATGAACTATCAAATGACGTAAGTTTGTTAAAAGTTTATATCAAGGATAATGTTAATTTGAATATTTCAAAAGTGTGCCATCTTGAATTGTATTTTCCACAGAGGGGAGTAGTGCAATACGTAGTATAATGTAATTTTATTGTTGGGTTGAATCTGAAATAGATCTGAATTTTTCAATTGTATAGGTTTATGAACAACACACGGTGTATTTTATAATATTTACATTCATTTCCATGATGCATGTTATTGTTGAAGCTATTTATTGTTGCAGTTTCAACACAATTTATGATACAGTGTTAATATATTTTTTATAGCTGAACAAACTTTTAATATTGACCAATGTATATAATTTTCGTTATCTGCTTTCTTGTATACAGTAAAAATGAACATTAGGCCTATGTGATTATGCAACGATAACGTAGGTATTGTTAGAATGTATATTTTAAGCAAAATGCACGCACTCTTGTAGTGCATTGCTGCTAATGTCCACTCTTCAAGTAGCAGTACATAATTGTGATCTGGTTATATTTTAGTTCTTTTAAAACCCTTTCAACCCTCACGATGCATCAAATCATCATTTTGCATCTCCCAAGAATGACTTGATTCCCTACATCTAGGGGTTTTATAACGAGTTTTAATAATAACAATATATTTTACCATCCACTTCAGTCATCTTCATCCACTACAAGTCGTGAATTGCGACAGCAATTCGCGGCTTGTAGTGGATGAAGATTACTATGCTAAGTTCAGGCTTGAAAGGGTTAAAAATAACCCATTTTAAATCCGATTAAAAATAAATATAACCGTAATGACAATAGAATAGTAGTGCTCTCACAGTTGCTGATTTAGTTTGAAAACCTTCGCTTTTTATTTTTTGTCACGCTGAGTAATGTTAATAACATTCATCAGTGGTGGAATGCCATTTCAGAGGGTCTAAATTGGTGTTGAAAGGGCATATCTACCTCTTTGAAAATGGCAGTTACGACCCTTCAATATTCCTCAAACTTAAAAGTCCCGACCAAAACTACTGGCACATTCCGACCACATGACCACAGTCCACTATAATTCCCATCCGCCGTGTCGTTGTGAGCAAACTGCATATGAACTCATCCCCCCCCCCCCGTCATGTGATGTATCGTATCTTATTGACCATAATTTACGTATAATTTTATTAGCTGAGAAATCATTCCATGAGAAATAATCCTTGCATTCTTTCTAATGTGCGATGTATTATGGTGATTGTTGCCAAACAGAGTAGTATGGATTGATCCCCACTGGTAAGGATTGAACCCAGATGCATTTCTACCCCGAATACTCAACCCCAGAGATCTTGATGCACCAAGCATACTACGTATAGTGCACTGGGCACCGTGAATGTTTATTATATTTGTATAGTATTTATTTACAATGCAATAAAATATAATTATTATTATAATTATGCGCTTTGTTTGTACGATATTATGATTGCATAGATGGGGGGGGGGCAATTAGGGGAATATATCTCAACCAGATCCAGTACTATATACAATGATTATTTGTGACAATCGTTTTTAGGCCTTAGCCGAGTTTTGGTGGATGCCTATTCTGTCCGTCCATGTCCGCCACTTTTTAGCACTATGACTTGTTTCGCGTTACTGGTATGCACATTACACTTATATACAGGTTAATTATGACCTTTTTTGAGTTCATATTTCACCTTTCTGTGACCTCTATGACCTTGCTTTTTTTCTGATCGTCAAATGTTCTCGTTACCGCGGTTCACTCTACAATTTTCTATGTATTGCTCCAAAAGTATACCATATAGGCTAGTTATCTATTTCACAAATAGCTCGGATGCGTTCGAAAATTGGCGTGCATCGTGCGAAAACTAGGTCTCGACGGCCAAAATGGCTATCGATTAATTTACTTAAAGATTACCTATCACCTCCTATATGGTATAAATGAATTCTTGCCAAATATGGGGGTGATAGATGATCACCTGTGAAAATCTCTGTGACGTCATAGATTATGATGTGACGTCATACATTGTGACGTATTTCGTTTGACGTCACATGATAGCCAATCACCACAAGGAAACATGATTGTGCCCCATCTTGTGGCAAATTTGATTTATTTTTCACAAAATTATTCATACTATATACGGGGTGAAAGGTCATCTAATATCTGGAAAACCGTCCCAGATGGTTAGAACATTACTACCGTATCCCCGCGCAATAATGTGCATGCACTTATATTTGAAGATGCACTAAGTTTTCGAAAATAAGTGCATGCACTTATATTCGAACATAAAAATATTTTTTTAATTTCTCAAAATTCTTTAAAAATCGTAATTATTTGATTTATTACAATCCAAAGTAAACTAAGCAAACGTTAGTAATTACTGACTTTTACTTTGAAGTTAACTTGCGGGAGTGACTCCATGCAATAGGTGTTGACACCACCTGAACTGTCCCCTAGACATGCCCAGAACTCCTTATCGGGCGAGCGAAGGAAAACGCTCTCAATACCCACCATGCCCTATCATCCCCACCCTCACATCATCATATGTACATCATTTCATCTCATCAATTGACTACAACGTTTTATCGTATTACAATGTCACTTAAAAAACCTTTTGTGCCGAAAAGTGACGTAAAGCAATGATTTACTACTACCTGAACTGTCATATCACACTTGCTTTGTCCACGCTTTTCAGCTATCACACCCATGCATACACTATTGCTATGACGGCTTGAACTGTCGGCGCGTATCTATATTATGGAGCAATTCTCCCTTAATGTCTAACAGTTAATAAATAAAAATAAGCCTATTAATGTAGTTTGTGCTTACGATACAACATAACAATTTTTAAAATTATTATGAACATATACTACTAATGGTTTCTTCAATATACATATTATCGATATTATTCTCACCTGCAGTATGAGTTACACAGTGGCACGCGTAGTAATTTTCGAATATAAGTGCATGCACATAGTATACGAATATAAGTGCATGCACTTATAAACGAATGAGACTATTTTTAAGACATGCCTAAAACAGTCGATTTTAACTTATACGTGCATGCACGTTTATGCGTCGTGATACGGTAATATATTATCAGTTTAACAATGTATGTCCAATCATCAATTGGCAGCAGCTGTAAAGCTCCAGATATTTTTATATTGTCATTTACAATCTCTTATAAATTTACCCAATGTCACGAAAGACGGCTGTGTTGACATTAATGATAAAAACAAATATGTGAGGGTAAGAAAAGTAATAAATACCTGTTAACTCATAGCAGTCTTAAGTCCGAGCCCAGCTCGGACCTGGCATTTATGACGCTGCAGCGGACCTGGGATGGCAATAATGCTTGGCCATTCACAAGATGACATCACTTGTGCAACTATGAACACAGCATGGCAACCTAGAACATAAAATGATGATTTCTCTGCATCACAACCGCTTCTGAACTAAAAATAGAACTCCAGGCTCAGATGAATACGAGGCTTTCAGTATTTCACACTGTTTCTAACTTGGCTCATCTCAAAATATGAAATATGGTATGCCCCTGAGGGAATTTAGAAATATTACTAAATCCCATGTTGTACTCCCAAATACCACTTTTAAACAAAATTTTAAAAAATGGTCTACCTAATTAGCATATTCAAAACGGCTGTCGGTTACCATTGCAACATCTCATTTGCCAATTAAATGAAGTGTGTTCTGCTTATATATTGTATGTTGGTACTTATGGTTTATGGAAAATACATATATGCCAGTATTCTAAATTTATTTTAAGAGTTTGCAAATATGTCTCAAAAAAATGGCCAGACCACACAGACGTCCAATGTCAAAACGGCCAGACTGATATTCATGAGTTAAAGACCCAGAGATAGACTTATCAAATTTGCCCGGGGATTTCCAAGAAAATGATATTTGGGTAATTGTTTTAAAGGAGATTATACATGGCAGAGAACAAACTAAGACTACATATTCTATTCAAAGCGACATTGACAATGGCTATGATAAGCTGTGTGTTACAATTGAGAACGAAATGAAAATGTATTTAAAACTAATTAGGTCTGTATCTGGTAGAATAATACGTGGTAAATATCACAAGCCCTAGTGGGATGATCAACTTGATAAATTATGAAAAAGTCAGTTGATGAGAAAGAGAACACTTTAAGAAAGTTTAAGGGTACAAATTACATGAATCACCAATTTAAAACTGAATAAATCTAAGGTTGAAAGCCTTTGATAAAAATGTTAGGACAAAAAGAACGTACATATCGGCAAATGACTAATATATTTTTTAATGACAGAATTAATTGTTTCAAAACTTAAAAATAATAAAGTTAGCAGGGGCGTGCACAGGTTTCCTGACCCCCCCCCCCTCTTGAGCTGCTGATTTAAAATACAATTTCTGGGGGTGAGCCCCCTTTTTTCTATTTTCTCAATTTACCTCTTGACCCCCCCCCCCCTTTGACTGAAAGCTGCCCACAACCCTGGCTTGTAGAATAGATAATATTCCAAACGAGGGTCTGAAAAATAGGGATATAGGTATCTGTCTCTGGTGTCTTTTCTATCTTTACTCTATAAGCATGATGATAGACTGACCTCTTACATCAATACGTTAAATGTTTTTTTCTAATTTCAAAACGGTTTTAGGAAAAAGGCTAAGCGATCATGTTAAGACCAGGTATAATGTACTTTCCACAGTTCACAGGAACAGAGTTTTGTTGTGTAAATCAACATATGTATCAATCATAGGATTTGAGAAAGCTTTCGACTGGATACCAAGAGATGTGTTATTGTATACACAAATTCCCTATGATGTTGATAGTAATTAACTTACGTACAATAATACTAAATAACATATTTCCAAAATGGTTTGATACAACTAGGTGTCAGGCAAGAGAAAATCTCCTATCTTATTTAACATATTCCTAAATGACTTGATCACAGATTTAAAACAGTTTTCTGGTATCGAGACACAATTTTTCGCTGTCGGTATATGCTGACGATATTTGCGAAAGTGAAGAAAAATTAATTAATTAATTAATTATTATTAAATCATGGTGTCTTGAAAGTGGATGCAAATAAAAGCTAAGTTATGCATGTTCGCCCCCAACGTCTGGTAGGCCTACGTACTGGCAAAAAATTGTACTGGGAAATGAGCAGTTGGAAGTTGTAGATGATTTCAATTATTTGTTTCATTTGGATGAATTTATGGATTTAAACCAAGGTATAGATATTTTATCTGGTGGAGCTGGAAGGAAACTACGTGTAGTGATATCAAAATTTTAATCTCTGAGAGATGCAGGTTTTTATACATATACCAAGTTATTTGACAGCTGTGTGAAACTGATAAATAAAGTTTTGAATATGCCATGTAAATTTTATTTAGGACTCCCCTCTAAAGCCATTATACTTGGTTTTCAAGGGGAGATAGGTTGGATGCTACCAATATATATACACTTGCTCTCAAAGTTTAAACTTTAGAATATAAATTATATATCCCCGAATTATTCGAGAACATGCAATATCTATTCCAAGCTATTCCAAGATTAAATCGAATAATTCGGAACAGTTTTATTATGAGACTTTAAACAAAATACCAATAGTTGGAATCGCGAACTAAAGCTTATTTGTCAACACATAAGATGTCGCGAACCAAAATTTGGTGTATGAATGGATTGAGGCTCTACTAAATAAACCAAAATTAAATCACTTTTAGAACTTTTTTTCAATGCCGAAAAGCATGTTAAAAAACGTATATATATATATAAACGTGAGCGATCTCTATTCGCTCACTTGCGTGTAAGTATACTACCTCTGAAATTGAAGATACCGAGGTATTGTAAATGAGGAGAGACGTTGTCAAATCTTGTGAATCTTTGGTAGAATATGAAGTTCTTTTTGTGTGTCTGTCCACTATATGCCCGGCCTACGGAACTGTTACAACGTTATTATAATTTGAAATATGTGACCCGATCTGGCAAAATGAGTTGTAAATCGAATAGTTAAATATCGGAAATATTAATGCTGAGATGCTGAATCGACACAAAATTACCTTTGAATGGTATATCACACAACTCTGTAGAATAGTTCGCTCTGAAAATATGACTCCGCAAACTCAGAAATTAAAGCATGAAAAAAACATTTTTTACACTTTTTGAAAATAACACACACTTGGACTAAAATTAAAGAAATCAAATCAATATCATTTCGACCCCACTTTTTAATAATAAACGTATAGTTCACACATTTTTTAACTTTAAAAGTAGATGCGAGAAATTTTTATCGTCAGGATTTGTACACTGTATCAAAATTTCCTACTTATTAGCGACTGTTTCCATGGTAACAGGTAAATATAAGCAATCATCACTGATTGGAGTGTGATTGAGATTAAAATGAGGGATATATTTAAAAAAAAATTCAACATGTACATCAACTCCTATGCAACATTTCAGGATTCGAAAGTAATCATTTGAAAATAAAAACTTATGGTAAAATTGAATATATGTCAAATCAAGGTATTTTTTACCTTCTAAGGGCCATAGCATCGTTTGTCAATTGCGACCTACGAATCATTTTGCCAGATTAGGTTACATATGTTATTGTTTTATTCAACTTTCTATCTCGCATCACGTATATTATTGTTTAAATAAACAAAATGTCAGCTTTATTAATTCCAAAATGGCTGAATTACGGCCATTGCTGACTTTGATATGCGCAATATCTGGAAAACCGTACCATATAGCTAGACATGAAACAAAATGTGCTGTTTCAGTGAGATATGCCCTGAAAAATTTCAACTCGATCAAATTCAGTATGGCTGACTTAATTGCGGCCATTATATTGACTTTATTCATAATATCTGGGAAAACAAGGGTTTTTTCAAATGATATTTGCTTTAAAACGACAATTAATTAGAGGCGCCTTGTACTAGTATTTACTAGCAATAGTTTACTAGTATTTTTTACTTTAATGTGAACGTAACTCTTGCGAATCACTGTTATGGTAAATCCCAATGATTGGTGCGATTCGGACATTTTAATGTTCTCGATACTATACAGCCTAATTATTGATCGACGTGGAACGTTCAACATTTTGTGATCCATATACTGGTCAAGTGGTGTCTGTAGTAGATCCTAATAAATACGGCTAGCTGTTATCAGTAGACAGTATCAACCAGGTTATCGTGGTTATCACCTATATAGGTAGGCCTATAGACCCATAGGCCTATAACTAGTTGGCCTAAGATTTTGCGAGGCTTTGCATTGATGATCGAAACTACATGATTTAAGGTCAGTGTCCATAACATTCGTGATATGAAAAACCAGATATTTTTATATGCCCTATATGTAACGGTTCCTGATTAGTAAATAATTACATGACATGACCATTCATTTTGTTTAATTTTCCTATTGCCGTAAATAGTGCAGCATAGATCATTTGTTCAAATACCATACTGGGAATGGTAAATAGTTACAGTTATGTAGGTCTAAATGCAGTTACAAAACAATACTTTGTTAATAATGACCTGAGAAGACCCCAAGCACCGATACGACCACAGGCGAAATCCAGAAAAGTGGACATCTGGCAAATCATGCTGGACACACTATAGCCGTGTGACCGCGTCCCGTCGGACATGAGACGTTGAACCAATGCTGGTTTATTGATGCTCAACATAATGTTTGGCCCGCGCCGCAGATGGTGAACCAGCGTCAATCAACTCCGGGTTACTAATTAACCCTTTGAGTGCGGGCGACGCTTTTAAGCGCATTCATACTGTTTTTCCACAACTAAAATTTGACAGAAATTGAACAAATATGCATGTATAAATCTTGAGTAAAGCCCCCATTGTGAAATTTAGCAGGTTTAATTTTTAAGTGAGGAGGTATTTTCCTTTCATTTGAAGTTGGCAATTGCGTGAGCAATGCCAACTTCAAATGAAAGGAAAATGTTAAGTAGTAATGAAGCACTTAAAGAGTTAAGTAGGCTACGCTAGCGACCATGAGGTCCTAACGGTGGTCTTCTGACTAATTACTACTTTGTTAAAATGTATTATGTACAAATTTGTATTTCTATAATATGTCAATCAAATAAAAGTATTGACCTTGAACTTAAATTCTCAGATCTTCTCCCCATCCGGAAAGTCGTTTCTATAGTCTCTGCATGCTTATCAAGAAAAAAAAGAAAAAAAACAATTTCATTATTCGTAGTTTTTGTTGTTTTATTTTGGGCAGTTTTTTTAAATTTAAATAATGTTTATTTTAAATGCTGCTACACTAATTTTGTGGTCGTGGACCAGATTACCATGTTCGTATTTATGCTGGACATCTGAAAATACTGCAATAATGATCGAGGGATGGGGTGGGGATATAAAACATCCGTTTTCGCATATTCAGTTTCAGTTAATTTGTTCAAAAAAAAAGTTTTCACAATTTATATTTGCCACCACGTATCTAGACAAAATCGTACGATTGCTTTATGCACAACTGGACCAACCCACACATCCATTTCTTCCATCAGCCCCACAGTGCTCGTGATTTCACCTAAGCTATAAAAGTTACACGTATTTTACTGAAGACGTTATACAGGTAGATCTACAGATGGTTTACAGAATATGTAATGTCCTTATTATTGTATATTTCTAAACATCTGTTAAATTAACAATAAATGTGGCTTGGTCCACTTGTGCATAAATCAAATTTAAATCCTAAAATTGATTTATACACAACTGGACCAACCCACACCTTTGTTTTCCCTATTCATCCTCGCAGTCCCCATGCATGTTTATAAAAAGTTGCACGTATTTTTATTATAGAAACTTCAGAATAGATCTATAGAATATGTAGAAAGAGTAATGTGGCTATTATTGTCAATTTGCCACATATATTTGTATTTGTTTAATTTGCAATACATGTCGGTTGGTCCAGTTGTGCATAAATCAAAATGGTCATTCGTATTTATGCACAACTGGACCACGTACGGTTTATTTGAGGCAGCGGGGCTCGAAACCGGAGGTATCCGAAGATGTGAGTATTTTCCCTGGATAGAGAATGTGGATGTCGTGTGTTAGTTCAACTCAATATTTTCCTCATTCGCTTCCTTGAATTTACAGAAGATAAACTTCAACTGCATTTATCTCAAAACGAACTTTTTGGGGTTTGTTCAGTTGTGCATAAAGGCGTCCATTTCACAATTACATTCAATTTTTCGGAAGACCAGATAATATGTATGCGTTTTCAGTATGCAAACGTAGGTAATTATGTGACGTATATGTTGACTCGTTCAACAGATTGTATTGAAAATAAAGCTATATAATATAACTAAAATAATATAATCTAACTAATCTGTAACTAAATTTAACAAATCAAGTTTAATGTATATAGAACTTTTTATAAAAGTGCAATGCACTTATCGATGCAGATCGACTTTTTTACTTCTGAACTTGAATACATGTGTATACATTGTTACATGTATGTGTTGAAAATAAAATGATAAAAAGAACTACTAAAGAAATATGCACACCTATATATTATAAAACTCGTCCTTGCGGCATACGGCGGTCAAGCGGAGATCCCGATCGTTTACATCCATGCATGGTGTAATGCCTGGAGTGTTATCATGTATTCACAAGCGTAAATAAACAAATTATCAGTGTGATTGTTCACAAGAGGTATAGTGACTTACTGGCTGACTGTCTATTCTCTTCAAGGACATCGCACTCACTGCTTCAAGAATCACCCAGCAAACATGAGATGATGGCTCAACGTTGGTATAGTGTTGGGCCAAAATAGTAGACGGTGGGTCAACAGTAAGCCAACGTTGGGCCAACGTCTCATGTTTGCTTGGTATATTTTAAAGGCCCGTACCCGAGCAAATGGCATGTCTTTGTTTTAGCTCTGTTATATTTTTTTTGAGTGTTTGCATGAGTGAATGCAACATTACGATAGATTACAACACGATATTATTATGCTACTGCTCTGTTTCTGAAACAAGATTATTTTATGACGTCATAGTTATCTCATGCAATCAGACCCGGAGATCTCCGGGCCTCGTATCTGAATAGACTCCCTAAATCACGGAGATCTCCGGGGCTCGTCACAAACGGGTTAAATGGAGGGTGGAGAAAGATAATATAGCTTTACGATGATATAAGCCTGAAGAACACTAATTATTATTTTTTATGTTCGGGGGCAGTTGGGCCTGTCACTTTAATCGTGTGAGTGTGATCCCTTATTAGTATATATACAGTTCTGAACTGTAATTAATTAGTAGGCCTATGTACAGTTATCAACTGTACATACTAATTAAACAAGATGTATTACGCTAACACTGACATCTCCTCAACCCTTTTACAACTAGTAGGCATGCCTATTTGGAATTGGGGACATGGCGTTTTTGCTATAGCCTAGTATAGGCCTATTATGGGCTCAATTGGTCAATAGGCCTATAGACCTACATAATCTGTCTTTCAAAATGTATATTAAAAATTTCCAAGTTTTAATAATTATTGTAAATTGCATTTAGGTAATCAAATTAGAACAGGTGTTCTTGAACTCCGAGGCCCCGCTTTAGTCTGTTTGAGAGCTATAGACAAAACTTTGAACTTTGCACTTTGAAATGTTATCCAGCAGCACCTCATATTTGGAGTATCAGGCTGGAGGGGGGAAAGGGCTGGTGGATTTAATCAACCAGTTGACTCTTGTACGCTGCCACAGTTTTTGATTCTATGGCAGCTGCTGGAAGAGAATTCCAATCAGGGATAGTTCGATGCCAAAAATTATTTTGTCCCAGTGTGGTGTTAGCTCTAAGATGTTAATAGGCCTGATTGTGCCCACCACGTGTTCTTCTGTCCGCTGGGATTAAACGGTCATTGATAGGAATTTCGACTAGCTCATTTAAAATTTTGAACATGCTTACAAGTGTAGAATTTTTACGTCTTGCTTTCAAGTCAGTCCAGCCCAGGTTCTGAATGAGAGATGTCACTCTGGCTGTTTGTCTATAATTTTGGGTGACAAATCTTGCTGCTCATCTTTGAATTTTTTCTAATTTATCAATATCTTTTTGTCTAAAGGGGTCCCAAACTGCTGAAGAGTATTCTAAAGATGATCTGACCAGGGAGAAATAGGCAGTCTCCCTTAGTTTAGGGGGACATGCCTTCAGGTTCCTCCGAAGGAAGCCCAGAGTGGAATTTGCTTTACTTGTAATTTTGTTAAGTGGGCCTCCCATTCCAGGGTCTCGCTAAGGCAAACACCAAGATATGGTGTTGATGAAACGTTCGCTAGTGTTTCGCCTTTAAGGGTGTACTCAAATTCCGGGTTTTTTTTATTTCGGCCTGGACACCCTCAGGACCGAGCATTTCGAGGGGTTGAAACACATCCCCCATCGATCTGCCCAGTCCTGTAACGCAGGCAGGTCTCTCTGCATCTGCTCTTGATCTGCTCGACATTTTATCGGGTGATACAGGAGGCAGTCATCTGCAAAGAGACGAACCTACGAGACCGTGGAAGGGAGGTCATTAATATTAAGGGTTAAAAATTATTAGGTTATTAGGTTAAAAAGAGTAGGGGTCCGAGAACAGTACCCTGGGGCACACCGGACCTCACGTGAGCTGATTCTGAAGAGCTGCCATCAACTACTATTTTTTGGGTTCTATTGGTCAGGAAATTTTGAATCCAATAAAGAGTTGTTCCCCGAATTTCATAGGGGTCAAGTTTGTGCAAGAGGCGTTGGTGGGGGACAACGTCAAAGGCCTTACTAAAATCCAAGACAACAACATCTGTTTGTGTCTTGCTTTCAAAATTTTGAATAAATTCATCAGTTGTAATCAAAAGCTGGCTTTCGCATGAGTGTTTTGATCGAAAGCCATGCTGTACAGGTGTTAAAATTTTGTTTTTCAAAAAATGGGACATAATTTGTTTACAAATGATGTGTTCGAGTAATTTGGCAGAAACACATGTGAGGGATATCGGCCTGTAGTTTGCCAGAGAGTGCCGATCCCTTTTTTTGAAGACTGGGGCAACATCAGCCTCTACCCAGTCATCTGGTAATTTGCCCGCCTGTAGAGATTGGTCGAAAATAATTTTAAGAAAGGGGGATATTTCGTTGGCAGCATTCTTTGGAATCAAGTTCGGGAGCTCGTCCGGTCCAGATGCCTTTCCGCCGTTTAAACCCTCAAGTAATTTAGTTACACCTTGAACGGTAATTTCGAATTTAGGCATTTTAGTATTCAGCTCAAATCAGCAAATTAGGCAAATCAGCTCAATATTTTCTAAACATAACAGCGTACTGTTATGTACATTGTTCTTCCTCATGTGCCAGAATTCTGAAAGTCCAGCATATAGTTAAGAAAAGAACCAAGGAGACAAGTTAAAATATATCTTCAACGTGTAGGCCTATTCCTTCCACCACCATCGCCGGTGCCGGCAAACATTCATTCAATACTTGCCTACGATGTCCCTCGTACAGAGGATGTAGGCCTACCCACCAAATTACGGTTCAATGTTGGACCAGCGTCGCAGCCCATTGCTGGCCAAACACCAATCTATTACTGGGTCTGCTGTATACTTTGCACAAACACTTGACATTCACCCAATGCTGTTTCAATGTTGAACTATACCCGGTAGTCTTTGGTCAACTGTTTCCCACACACAGCACCCCTATTTCCACTAAATAGGACACAAACTTGGGCAATATAAACTCAATAGGCTGCTGGCGTACAGCCGGGCCTAAACATTCAATAATAACTATACTATTAGGACCTACAATATGGGAGCAGTGCAAAATGTATAGGTTTATTATCTGAAGACAAACTCACTTTTGATAAAAAGACTGTTGCAAATATTTTCAACACATTTTTTACTACTGTGGCAGCTAGTCTCGTTGGCAAACTACCAAACATAACTGGTGGTTATGCTGGAAATTTTGTCTATAAATATTACCAGGATAAAGGTGCTAAACAAAACTCTTTTAAATTTTCTCCTGTCGGAGAGGAAGACATTCTAAAATCTTTGCTTAGCTTGAATGTTAGTAAAGCTACTGGTCTGGATGGGCTGTCAGCTAGGTTTCTCAAGGATGGGGCAAATCAAATATCTAGTGCAATAGCACATATTATAAATTTATCTTTATATTCAGGCCGTATACCCGATGATATGAAAACAGCAAGGGTTGTTCCTCTTTATAAGAAAAATTCAAAGTCAGAGCCTGGGAATCACAGGCCTGTTTCTATTTTAACTGTCATGTCAAAAATTCTAGAAAAAACTGTACATAAACAGTTAGAAAATTATTTAAGATCTGAAAAACTACTGTATGATTATCAATCAGGTTTTAGGAATTCTTATTCCACCGATTCTTGCTTAACACAACTGACAGACCAAATCAGATTTGATATGGATAAAGGAAACTATACTGGCATGGTCATGATCGACCTTCAAAAAGCTTTTGATACTGTCGATCATGAAATATTGTTAAATAAACTGAAAGCTATTGGTTTGGATGATCTTTCAACATCTTGGTTCTCATCATATTTAAAAAATAGATTTCAGAAGACTGAAGTTGATGGAATTTTTTCTGATCCCATGGTGGTTCCCTGCGGAGTACCGCAGGGATCCATCTTGGGACCATTACTATTCCTAATTTACGTAAACGATATGGAGGCAGCTGTATCATGCAGATTAATTCTTTATGCTGATGATTCAGCATTATTGGTCTCAGGTACATCGGTTTCTGTCATAGAGGAAACTCTTGGACATGAACTGACTTTCCTAAGTGAATGGCTAGTGGATAATAAGCTATCCATTCACTTGGGAAAGACCGAAAGTATTCTTTTTGGTTCACATAAGAAAATACGCAAACAGTCCACCATGAAAATTATATGTGGAGACAATGAAGTTACTGCCAAAGATAATGTGAAATACCTGGGAGTTAGCCTAGACCAGTCACTGGGAGGGAAATATATAGCTGAAAGTATTTTAAAAAAGGGAAACTCTAGACTCAAATTTCTATGGAGACAGGCTAAATATTTGAATAGAAATTCTAGGAAACTTTTGGCTACATCTTTAATTTTATATCATTTTGATTAGGCCTATGCCTGCTCCGCATGGTTTGAGGGTCTCCAGGTCAACTTACAAAAGAAACTACAAATTTTGCAAAACAAAACTATGAGATTTGTTCTAGGCTACCCCCCTAGGTCTCACATTGGCATAGAAGAGTTTACTTTGTTGCACTGGATCCCAGTTTGTCAAAGGGTTAAACAAATCAAGCTAAACTATATGTACCGAATTGTCCATGGAAATGCCCCTCAATATTTAAAGCGGGACATTTCCATGGTCAATGATCAACTTTCTTTTTTCACCAGAAATAGTTTTCTATCAGTTGTTCTACCCCACGTAAAATCATCGGGGAAAAAGACTTTTAGATTCTCAGCCGGTAAGATATGGAATGCGCTCCCAGTTTCTCTGAGATCAGCTGAAGACTTACTTTCGTTTAAGAAAGGAGTCAATAAGCATCTCAGAGAAGAGCTAATTACTGAAGCTCGGAGTGATTTTTATTTCTACTAATCACATTTACAATCATACAGCCTTATACATATAGGCAGGTATGTTTGCCGATTCATGTGCTCTAAGAGATTATAAGGCCATTTTATTCAGCTCATTTTTTACAATGTTTTTAATTAATTTATAACAAGCAGAGTCTGGAAATTGCTCCAGAAACCCTTGTAAATAATAAGGGTTCCATTTGTGTATATTATCATCGATAAAATATATTTCATCATATGCACTATTTATAAACTTTCATAATCTTTTCATATTTCATCTAGTCGAGGCAGTTTCTGCCTGTATTTTTTTGTGAAAATGCTATGACTTTCCTAGTCACCAGTTTATCTGTGATATAACCATTGACGTGTAGCTAACTACAGAATCAATGATATAACTAATGTAGTTATTGAAAGTATAAAATAACTTGCTCTTGTCGCCGCCACTCTGGAACAGCATATAGGGACCACTGCGGAAATAAGTGACCTGCACCAGGATACTTTTCAGTGTTTTTATCCCTGGTGTTCCAGAATGGTGGTCACATTGTATTTTGAATACTTAATGTATTTATCATACTGATTGTTAACCCTATTTTATGTGAATGCTGAATAAATCTATCTATCTATCTTGTGCCTGAAATTATAAAATCCCTCTGCCACGTGAGGACGCCAGCAATCAAAATCTATTTTAGTTTAACAGCAGTCACCAGGTGGTATATGTCTCCCCACTGGCCGTGTTTAAGTACACGTGTACTCCGCGGGCACTCACTATTTTGCCACAAAACTGACACAAGTGACAAGTGGCAAGGCAGAGTTTGTGTCACTGTCACAGTGTCAGTGTCAATGTCAGTCATCAACTTATTTTTGGTGTCAGGCCTCGGGGGTAATATGTCTTTTTTTTATACAAAAACAAATTAAAGATTAGATTTAGAATATAATTATAGAGTCATGGACTTGACTTGACTTGTAAAAAAAAAATCTTGTTGAAGTTGTTCACTTCAAACAAGTTGAAAAAAAGTTCAACTTTGTTGTGTCTGCCCTTGTGACTTGTCAGGCTTGTGGTTGTGGGTCTTGTCTTGTGACTTTTCCATTCACCATGTTCACTGTCACTGACCACTTACACTGTCACTGTGACTGTTGAGACTGCTGAGAGACTGAGTGTTGTCACATTTTTTTTTGCGTTTTGTCAAGTTTTGATTGACTTTTAAATTTTGTTAAACATGTTTAATTGCACTAAGTTTCACGTCTTTTTAGTTGTTTGTTTAAATAGGCTTTAGGCTAGGCCCCCTAGCCTAGGCCCTAGGGCCTAGCTAAAACATTAGCCTAACGTTAGCACGCATGCGCCGCGGGCTGCCCGTGCCTTCCGAGAATTCAAGAATTGAATCAATCAAGGCTTCAAGCCAATAAAAATCAATAAAGATTATCAATCTCAATAAAGATTCTTTTGTTTAATGGTTATTTTCCTATTTATTGATATCATGATTTGCCAGTGGCAGTGTTTATTCCAGGGAAAAGCTGGGGGGGGAGAGGGGGGTCTATAGTCTGTTTCACCAATTTATTTAGAAAAGCGATCAAGCAAATTGAAAAAAAGCTTGGTCTACTCCCAGGTTCTGATGAAACAGACTGTAGGCTCGTAGCAGATTGACTGCGTACAAATTCGTAGGACATTTCTTTGGGCTATCATATCTGAATATATTGGGGGATAATACACCATTTCAACTTCACATGCGACGTCTGGTGATGGATAGCTGAACTACGGTTGCGGGACCAGCTCCCGCGACTGTAATCTCCACTTACTATACAGAGTACAGTTATCCATTTTCCAGGTGTGTCAAAACCACCAGTTTTATCATATTTGTCTCGTATAGATTTTTATAACAACTAGTTGGAATAATTCTATATAATCATGGAAACAATTAAGTCAATCTATGTTGTGATATTCATTGTCGTGTGTGATATTTTGATAGCATTAAGTTGCTGGTTTTCGAATGTTTGCCTGTTGAATGTGTGTCGGCACGCACGTGTCAAATGTAAACAAGATGCTAAAGCAGCATTATTCAGATTAATTTAATTATACTATCTGCTAGGCTTTTCCACCTGTTACTAATCTACATTTCCGTGACCAGTTTCAAGTTTTGTTTATGTATGTAGTATGATATGAAACGAGATATGTAAGGGGTAATACTGGTGTGGTGAGCTGGCTCAGCGTCATTTAGCATTAATGACGGCATTCTGATCCCAACACGGGACACATCGGGGACCATGCTGTTTTTTGGGGGCCATAGGCTAGCAGGCTGATCCACTCTGCTTGGCGACGCCGACGGGCATCGCCTATCAAACAGTCTTCGACCCAGGCCTTGCTACTGCATTTATTCAGTTGTGGAAGACTATATTCAATTCATTTGGTGTGCATCATTGTAAAAAAAGAACCATTACCCAGTGTGTCATCTAGGATTCAAAAGGGGCATGGCGCGCCACCTATCATTAGGGGCACCTTAGCATGCACGCCGGGCGCTGTTAGTGTTGGGCGTTTCCAACACCAACCCTCCCGGGTAAGGGTATAAACAGAATCAGTTGAGTATGTAGGCCCTAATCATGGTTATTACCACTATATACACAGGCCGATATCAGGTATTGCGTCATAGGTGTGAATGCGGGACTGGGGTGTTTTTCACAGTCGCCATGGCCTGGGTGTGTTGAATATGACATAACATAACACTTTAAAGAGGCATTTCACTGTCTGAATATTAGAATGGCAACATGGCGCACTTGAAGGGCAACATGACACTCATGAAGGGCAACATGACACTCATGAAGGCAACATGGCGCTCTCAAAAGGCAACATGGCTCTGCGCCATGTTAGAAAGAGCTAGATGAAACAATGTTACCATCAGCTTCACACAATTTACCAGACATTACAGGCATCTTGAAAAACTAGCTGGTCCTTCTTGAAGCCAGTAGTGAGTGTAGGTCAAGGTCTAAATATAGCAGGAGATGATCACAACAGCAGCACAATCAGCGGGTGAATGATGAAAAAATGTAAAAAAATGTTCAACATTAGCGATAACAACAACATCAACAAGTGAGTGTAAACAATGATCTGAAGTCTGTAGAATTTTTTTTGATAAAAATAGTATTATATGACAAGAAAATGACGAAGCAAGTACACGTGTGACAGGGCTTGACGCCGGGCTCACAACATGTAACGATTGGCAGCAAGTCCCGCAACGGGATCTGTGTGCTTCCCGCAACCAGTCCAGTCTCTGGTTATTGTGTTGGAGCGCATGCGTAGATAAAAAGGTGTATCCAAGGTAGAAAATAGTTTTTTTTAGAATCAGTAATATTTCAGTTCCATGCCCACATGCTCAGCTCAGAGGTCGGCCGCACAGTTATTAAAAAGTTATGGACATTTTTCTGACCTTGGGGTCGAGATCGCTTTAAGTCAGCGCCATGTTTAATTTTTTGGGTAAAGCAAATACATCAATCTACAGCTTCAGAGAAGACGACATGACTAGGGCCTAGGCTCGTAGTGAGCATCACTCAGTCTCACTAATTTAGCTCAGTCACTGCTGAGACAGTGAGAGTGAGCACAGATGGTGTTCATCTTTTTAAGATGATGCTTGCCAGTTCATGCAGTTTGGCTGGCATCAATTAGTTGATAACATGAATTCTACTTCAAATACATTATTTCAAACACATCATATATTACAGAAATTATATATATATATACATTTTTTAAAGATCGGAAAAAAAAATAGGGGAGATAAAAAATCTTGGGTATTGATTCCTGAGCCCTATCTGAAAAACTTATAAAAGTCATCTGTAATCAGCCTTGTGCGTTTCCCTCTAGGGGGCAAAATCCAACATGGCCGCTAATAAGACAGAAAGTAGCCTACCATAATTTGTTTTCTAAATGTGATAGAAAATTGTTTTTGCTGCCTAAATATATGTTTTTAATACCAACAAATCTAAATATTACAGATCAGCAATAAGCTCCAACTCTGTATTACATGTAGTTACATTTTGGAATCCAAGATAGCTGCCAATTATACAAAAAGTATCATTTATAACTGTTTTTCCAAATGTCATAGAAAGTTGTTTGCTGTGTCTAAATATAATATTCTAATGCAAAAAATATACACAACAGTACTAAACTTTTTGCCGGTTAATGAACAGAAATTTACCTACTGAAACATCATTTTTTAAAAACACTTTTATGCCCTATGTGCGGTTTAATATAACCAGGCATAGAGAGTATGATTACGGATGGTGATACACTGTACATCACTCAAATATATTACTATATTATCCACTAGCATCCACGGGGTCCCAGACATGACACAATTTCCAGACAGACACCTGTGTGGGATATCCCAAACATTTGTGCTATACTGGTTAAACGCTGGCCCAACGTCCTCGACGCCGGCCCAGCACTCATCCAGCATGTGCTTACGGTAATGTCTTGCATTTGCCGCATGTGCTCATACTGTCTCCGCCTTCAACACGAGGCATTGAACCAGTGTTGACCTAATAAGGGGCCAGCGTCACAGACGTTGTGCCAACATTAGAACAACATGGCTTCGGGACATGACATTATATAACTAATCCCCCGGTCACTCCAATACTATAATCTGCCTTAATGGGCCGTCCACGGCACGCCTACTAGTTTTTTCACACCTGGTGGAGACGAACGTCCTATGCAATATCAGCGTCCCGACAAACACCACACATTGAATCAATGTTGGTTTATGTTGGGCCAGCGTCGCAGACGGTTGCCCAACCTCAAGCGAACATTGGTGTAATGTGCCGTGTCTGCCAGGGGTGATCTGGCAACATAGAGAGGGACAGTGTACGTACTAGTGTGGTCATAACGCACCTGTTACTATAAACACACACGTTTGTCTTATTCTGCAGTACAGGCCTAACTGTTTCCCTTTCGTTTTGTTAGTTATTTTTATCACCAGTATTTTAATAAAAGAATAGTATCAATAATCAATTAATATAGCTGTAATACGTCTTAGAAATATGCAAATATGGCCACTATGATAATTTTTTATTGTTGTATGATCATTTTTGTCCTGTATAACACGATTCACTTATGGCACGATTTGTCTTATTGGACCACAACGATCGTGTTATAAGGATGTTCACCTGTAGTTACTGGAACGAAAAAATCTGGGAAAATTGTACAAAAATGTCATCAGCATGAAATTCCTGATTTCTTATTTCAGACATACATGTCTAAAATAAGAAATACAGGAATTTCGTCTATATATCTCGCTTAACTGGTAAATGGGCAGCATAATTTTTTTTTTTAAATTGCAGTTCTAGTCGATGGACATGTTCACATCATATGGTCATATTGAGAAGCCAAAATAAATTACCATTTTTTTGATGATTGTAGCCTGATTGTGTCGCTTTAACCCTTAAAGCGCTGATTTTTTTATGAAAACCTTGGAGACCAAAGGGTTTTTTTCAATTTGAAATCATCATAGCTGTCTTAAGTAGTTAGCTCTTTCTGATTCATTTGAATACCTATGTTAGGTACCGTTCAACACTTACGTAACGCTTTTTTGGACGATTTTTGACCCCCCCACCCCCTCCCCCTTCATAAAGCTTTTTAACGTTAGGTTGAGTGCGCTCTGTAACGTATCCCTCAATCCCCCCTCCCTCCTCTAAGCATTACGTAATTGTTGAATGGCCCTCTTATAGGTCTACGGCCATTAATATTTTCACTCTTACAGTGCCGAGACTGACTTTAGTCGTCAGACGTCTACACGACTAAAGTAGGTTACAGTACTGTAAGGGTTATGCTTCAAAAACTGAAATATACCACGCATTAAATTTTGGTAGTTGAAAATGAGTATCTGCCAGTTTGTTTTACTTTCAAGGGTCACCCAAAGTAGTCAAGGGGCACCCACAGTAGGCACTCAATTGTAGCTGCTTGGCCCTAAGGCCACAGTTTTTTAATTTTCTGGTTTAAATACAAACCTGCTGACCTCAATTTTAACAATTTTAGATTCTAAAATTATTTTTTTTTATTTCCGCCGACCTAACCCATCTTGTATTTAAGTAAAAAAATTTAATAACCAATTTTCCAAAGAAAACAAATACCTAAAATAAATTTGGGCAGGGGCGAATCCAGGATTTGAAAAAGGAGGGGGCGCACTGGCTTCGGCGGCTGGCTCCCAAGACATAGCAGTGACTATTGATGACCTTTCTTTCCCTGCATGCTGTATGCATGACTTCGTCTGATTGGCTAAGCCTGATCCCTTATGAGTGGGGACTTCTAATTGGCCTACTCTCATTGTTGAAGAAAATGGTGCCATAACCTAATTTGATATTTTTTTTGTCTTGCGACATGAAAAAATAAAAAAGAACACAACACCTAGCTTTATTTTTATTTCGTCCTCTGACAGTCCAATTTGGACAAAAAAATCTGTAAACCAGGAAATTCAAAAACTGTGGCCTAATGCGTAACATTAGTACCTGTGTAGAAGCACAGTTTTGGTACCACACGGGGGCTGTCCAGTGCAATATTTGTCATCAGTCTCCCGTATCGTGGCCAACGAGAGGTTGTTCGATGTCTTGAAATCTTGTGTTAAATCTCAGTATTGATGTGTTCTGGCAATTTGAGCCGTAGCCAGACCATCTTCTGCCATAGCAATACAGGGATTGCATAATTGTCAAACGAGGAATTTTTATCAGCCCATCATTTTCGAACAAATGAACTGAATCTGAAATGAACATTTTGTCCCCCCAGCCTGCATAAATGCATAATTTTCAAATGTCCTGCATTAATGCGAATATGGTCACCTGGCCCATCACCCCAAATGTCAGGGCACAAAATAAGGGCATTCCGGGCGTCCGAGATAACCCATTTTGCCGCCGGACAACCCAATATCATTCTCCGGGTTTTCCGTCGACAACTAGGCAAAAATCGATAAAGATTTACCGAAATATGTGCATTGTTCCTGTGTATGGTGCACATTATTTCGTCACAATTTGTGTGTTTTAAAACACAGTATGGCACGGGTTGTGCTGCTTGTAAAATCGTGAGACATGCCACCTTCTATATGCCCCAAAATTCAGACAACTAAACCATTTTGCAGACAACCTGAAAGGTTTGTCTGCTTGTCCGGCGGACAACCAGACCAATCATCCCTATTTCTTGCCCTGAAAGTGTACTTTCTTCAATTTTACTGTCATTCATTTTGTCCATGATTGAAGTCAAAACAAAAAATGTGTGTAGACTTGGCACTACACACAAACAATATTTAACTCCAACCAAACCATTTCGACTAAATTCCAATGAAAGGGGAAATTTCACGTAAAGGGCACACAAAAAGTCTTATAGCATGTCAAAAATAAAAACCTTCCATGTATGATAATTTCACAACTTTTGACAGCGAGATGTCATTCCCCAACATCAGTTAAATTTCCAGAGCTTAATTATGCCCATGAATGAAGATATTGACTTGTGAAATGTATGCTTTATTTGCGTGTATTGGAGGGGACATTTGTTTTAACAATCATTAGTCTCTGCTCAAATGCTAATAATGTAGGTGATTTGAAAATCCTAACCCCTAAATTTTTTTTTTTTTTATTGTCGTGTTTCTAACTTTAGGGAAGATCACTATGTGTTGTACGCGTATTTCACATGTATATAGATTTGATATATTCATTTGAAATGTGACAAATGAAATTTTGCAATACACTCAAGTATGAATTGTACATCATTTACTTCGACAGCTCAACAAATTAGTGCTCTGACATCAACTAAATATACACATATAGCTTGAATACTATATATGACATATTTTGTGCATTTTCACAGTGCTTTTTCATGAGAATCCTCTGCACAATTATATGTGTGACAAACTGTACTGGAGGGGACATTTTTTTAACGGTTGAAATAACAACATCACAAGTGCTATAAATGCATACTTTAGATCAGTAAAACATGATATGTTGCTCAACATTTCATATTCTAATTTTGCTCCAATAGATATTGTTATTAATCAACATTTTGTTTTCAAATTGAGCTGAAGTAGCATAATTGTATAAACTTTGCTAAAATAAAATGATGTTTAAGTGGTTTATCACGGGTAAAGGCCGCAACTATTTGTCTGCATCGTATTAAACACCATCAAGGAAAAACAATGGAAAATAATTTTGATTTTTGTGACATAACTTGGACAATGTCACGGTGTTCAAGCTAATATCATAAAATGTACTGGAGAGGACATATTTTTTTTAACAACAATAACAAACCTGTAAGCATAAATGATCACTCAATAATTCAACTGAATAACAAGTCAACTAGTAAAAAGAGATAAAATAGCATCATCAGTCATAGTTTACAAACATCTACATTACTATTATTCCAATATAACCGCAGAGACAGTTAGTGTATCCATTCCAACCCCCTCACGAAAGTCTAGAAAGCATTTTGTTGGCACACCTTTCCCTTAAACCTGACATTTTTTTTATACTATAAAACAAAATGTGAGGTGTATGGTATAAAACAAAATGTTAGGTTTGAGGGAGGGATATATATGCCAACAAAATACTTTCCGGGCTTTCATGAGGGGAGTTGGATAAATTATAGTAGCCTACTGGGCTAGGTATCTGGGATGCTCTGCCTGATATCAAGCATATAGTAAATAATGGGCAATAGTCAGCCATCTTGCATTTGATAGAGTTGAAATTTGTCAAGGTATATAAATGAAAACAACCATTTTCAAATGCATATTCCTCCCTTATCTTCATTTCATCATGGCTGTTAGGAGCATTTATAGCTCTTTTTAGGGTCTAGCTAACTAACATACCGTAGTTTGCCAGATATCAGGCATATTCAATAATTAAATAATTGCCGCAAGTCTGCTATTTTGAATGTGATCAAGTTCAAATTTGTTAGGTCACAGCTGTCACTCCCTGAAATCTAGCATTTTCTTTTTACTTTGTTACTTACTTGTAGTGTAACTGTTTTATTATGCTAATGTACCGTAAAATAATATTAACTCCAGCCGATCTTGAGCTTATATAATTGGATACAAAGTTTTGTATGTAATGGTACATATAATTAAAAAAATAATAATACATACCTCAAACTGAATACAAATTTACATGCATGCATCAATAGCCCTACCATTATTTTACACCAAGCTACGTTTTTACTACGGTAAAGCAATTACTGGTTAACTATTTTAGTATGGTACAAATGATAATTTATCATGTTTATATAACAATACCGTTCTCTCACTCCAGCCTAGGCCTATATCTACAAATCTGGGATATATTTGTATTCATAACAAGACCTATTAAATTTGATTTTTTTCATATATATCCCGATAATCGGCTATTTTTAATTTGCCAAAATATCTCCCTGAAACCTCACATTTTGTTTTAGCATAATAACCTTTGAACTATCTGGCACATTTTAGCAGATATCACATATATTAAAGTAGGCCTAAACATGACGTCATTAGGCTAATTCCTATTTTATACCGGATGCTATCGGCAGTAACAGCGGTTAAAATCCAGTATTCAGCCATTGTTATTATGCGACTACATTTTTTGCCTTTATTGGCCCATTACTGGTCCAATGCGGAATATAGATCAGAAACTGTATTGGCTGAAAACAGCATCAATGTGCAAGACATAATGATAATCAGGCTCAATTAAACCATTTTATTGGGCCAATACTGTGATGTTATCAGGGTAATTTTGAAATTGATGGGAGTTGAAATTTTTCAGGGCATTTCCCTCGATCCCTTAAACCTCACATTTTGTTTTCTTATTCTATGGCCTAGCTGTCTGGCAATATTTGCTGTAGTAGTAAATCTTTGCTTTACGTCACTATTCAGCACAAAAGGTCTTTTAAGTGACATTGTAATACGATAAAAACGTTGTAGTCAATTGATGAGATGAATGATGTACAGATGATGATGTGAGGGTGGGGGTGATAGGGCATGGTGGGTTATTGAGAGCGTTTTCCTTCGCTCGCCCGATAAGGGGTTCTGGGCATGTCTAGGGGATATACCCCCAGATATGGCCAGACGACCGGAGACTTGAGTTTTCCCTGTGCAATTTAATGCTGAAACTCTGTGGCATTTTGCGCAGCTCCGCTATCCTCGGGTCGGATAGTCCCCAGAGTAACAATAGGAAGGATAACTCCCTCTGGGTAACTCCATTCATCCCACGTGAGAGACATAATGGCAAACACGCTATTGCCGGTTATTTAAGGCTACCACAGCCTACATCAGCGCCAGCACTGATGCGGGTGCTGCATCGGCTCCGCTGTTGAGCGGAGGAGCCAGGGTACGCCACTGGCAATCTGCCCGAAGATTATGGCCAGATACGAGGAGGCTGCAGCTGCCCTTGGATGATTGCTGTAGACGGCAATATTTGCTAGATATATCAGACATAATATATATTTTTTAAAGTAGATAATAAATGGCAGATAGTTGGCAATTTTGAATGTGATCTGAGTTGAAATAAGGTCTATCCCTTCCGGAAACCTCACATTTTCTTTTATATTAATTGTCTAGTTATCTGGCACTGGATATGAAGCATGTTAAGTTAAATAATGGACACCAGTTGGCCATTTTGAACCTGATAGATTTGGAATTTTTTCGAGGCATACATGTATATTTTATGAATATAACTGGTATGCTGGTAACACTTTCTCAAACCTCACAATTTTTTATAGTTTTAGTCTAGCTATATCAAACGATCTGCTTAGCCTTGCCCTCCTTAAAACCTCACATTTTATATTATATCAATTAATTGTCTGGCTATTTGGCATGGTTTGCCAGATATCACTATCAGGCATAGTGAATTAAGGCCATACAACGCTGCGCCAACTTGAGCATTGTAAGATCCCACATCATGTACCAGTGACATGTGCGCTATCAACTATTATATATCTGGGGGCTGGGGCCATGTTATAAGACATGACATAATTTTATATCCTAGCATATAACCTGTAGTGAAACCACCTCCTGGGTGGATAATGAACAGGATAGAACATTAGATAGTATGTAGTTCTCATTTCTGGTCATATTTTGAAAGTCAACAAGACATTTAAACTCATTTTTTGCAATAGAAAATGTATATGACAATCATACATTTAACCCTTTCACCACTGAAGCCCGTTTTTAAGTGCTGAATGCCATGGCATTCAGCACTTAAAAACGGGCTTCAGTGGTGAAAGGGTTAAACTATTAAATCCATTTTAAAGTAGGAGGGTCATCATGGTTCGCTGAGCAAACATAATCCACCCATCCGCATGTGCAGCATCGTCAAGGTCCACAGGAGTGGGGCCGCCGAAGCGAAACTATTATGGTTTGGTGAAGCAAAAGGACCCAGCTGCTACAAACACATTTTTTTTTTAATTCAAGTAGTCTAGTAGATTGTGTATCGGTACAGACCGCTTAAATCGCCTGACAAGCATGAAAAATACCACAAGTTCTATACCTGAGTAATTACACTTCTAGTGTTACATACGTTGTCCCCTCCAGTACGCAGTGTACTGGCAGCCTATTATAGACAATATAGAGCACATTTGTTGGATGATATATACGCCAAAAATGTATATATATTGTACTAGTAGGTCTTGTAAGTCAGAACAGTGAAGAAATTACATTAACATGCTAATATTGATTTAAAAATGAACAAAGGAAACACCCACAAAATATTTTTTGGTTACAACTTATCCATTAATGAAATACATATATGTATTTTTAATAAATATCAATTTGTTGGTGTCTAGTGGCTGCCATTAACGAAGGCTTTATTATAATAATACATAATTACCAATATAGATCAGTAAATTACAAAAATTAGGTCTTATCACACAAAAAATACTAAATATTGATATTATGTACTGGAGGGGACAATTCTAATTTAACACTATTTTCATCTAAAAATGTATAAATATGTGGTTGTTGTAACATGAATTTCCAATTAATATCCACGTAGGGGCTCAAAGAGGCAGGTTATATTGCAATAATAATATATCTTAGAAAAACACACTGCGTGGATCTTGAATAGTGATGTACTGGAGGGGACATTATTTTAACGGGATTTTCACATACATAGGCCTACAGGTAATTCTAATTAATTTGCTAATGTTAATCAGCAATCAGTTTAAAGTATTTGTATGCCATATATAACCACCAGACCTATTCAAAAGAGTAATTAAATGTCTATATATATGTAGATAGTTCAAGCTGGGCAGTGATGTACTGGCGGGAAAAAATGAAAAAAACTTTTAACGGAAAATACTTTAAACTCAATAAATACACATAAAATCAGATTTGTGACTCGATTTTTGTCAAACATGTGTCGTTTAAATCGTAAGACCAATAACCATACCACAAATAAAACTTTATTTGTGTGTTAGATGCATATCTGGAATAGAAAAACCCTCCTATGAAGACTATTCCGGGATGAGACTGCAAAATGTGTTCAAAATAACATAAATACCACTGATCCATGAAGAAATAATTGACAAAACTCTATAAAATTTGGTCTGTTGTTTCCCCATACAACCCTTGTTAAAATAAAAAATGTTTCATATAAATATCTAGCAGTATTTGCTAAAAAATTGTGTAAAGTTTCAATTTTTCCTAAATGCACCCTTTATGTGAAATTGCCCAAAAGAAGATAATATCTAATTACTTGCGTTTCTGTTTGTACTCTACCAAGTATACATGTATGGTATCTAATTATAAATCAACAAATATGTGGCATATAAACATGCATAAAGTAATATTTGGGTAACATTTCAGCCTTGACCTTGACATTTTTAGCTGACCTTGACCTTCAATTGTAAAAATAACTTCGGAAATCATTTCGTGTTTAACTGTCATTGTTACTCGAAAAAATGGTGTTACACTTATCTGTACACCTATTGGTTAAAAAGTTATATTATAAAATGAGTATGTATGTTAATTGGGGTGAATTATGCAAATTAGCTGTACAATAAAGAATTCTCCCCAGCTCCCAGCGAAGCTGAAAATACTTCATGTGTATGTGGAAATAAATCAAGAAAAAAACCTAAAACTAAAAAGAAGAGCCCTGTCCACTACATTAATGATGGTGCTGGCAACTGGACTATCACTAACTAGTATCAATCTCTAATTATATACTAGTGATAACCAGAGGGGTCAAAGTTTTTGAAAGTAGAAGGTTGAAAGAAAAATGTAGACGGCTAATCATTTTTGTATGTATTGCGCGCATCGCCAAATATGCGAGACGCGAAGCGACGAAGCTGTGAAGAAAATTTTAAGCAGTAGACAACATTTGGTGGCATCTGGTGGGTTTTAATGCCAAATAAATAACACACTTTGAACACAAATTCAACATTATAATTTTAATAATAATTTTTTTTAACAAAGACAATATTGGGTCTATTTTGCCTGTAAGACATCAGTGTTTTTGTGAACAAGTGAAAGGGACATTTTTTAAGGTAAAAATTATTTTGGGTCTATTTTACCAAGCTATAAGACAGCATCAGTGTTTTTGTAAACGAATGAAAGTAACAATTTTAATGTCAAACGCCCAAAAACTCAGAAGTCATCCATCATGTCGCCAAAATCATCAATACTGTCTTGAAATAAATTAATGTCAGTGTCAAGATTAAGCATTTTCAAAGCTCCAGCTATTTCATTGTGATCTCGGGAAGTAGCTGAGTCTTTAGTTTTACAAGTGGTCGAATTTGGCATCACCATGGCATTTTCAGGGTGCTGAATATCTTGATCACTTTCAGACCCACTCGACTCATCGGAGACACCCCTACTTGTATCCCAATCTCTTTCTGCCGAGGCTTCTTTGAGGTCAATTCATGAGTTTGTTATCAAGCTTTGCTTCTGAGCTGTACAAGCACGTTTTCTTTATGACATTTTGTTGTTCAAATCCTCCAGCGTAATTGGCGCCGCCTGGCGATTCCGGTGGTAGCGCTAGAAATAGCCTCAGCTATGCCATGTATGCTGAAGATAAAGCCACAGACTGCGCCGGGTCCAGGTCGTTATTCCGACAGGTCGTTATTCCGACAGGTCTATATTCCGACAGGTCGTTAGTCCGACAGGTCGATATTCCGACAAACAGGTCGATTTTCCGACAGGTCTATATTCCGACAGGTCAATAGCCCGACAGGTCGTTATTCCGACAGGTCGATATTCCGACAAACAGGCCGATATTCCGACAGGTCTATATTCCAACAGGTCGATAGTCCGACAGATCGTTATTCGGACGAGTCGTTATTCCGACATAAAAATAATAGCGAACTAGAGAATTAAACAGACTTTGCTGTCGTGATGAATAACTATGAAGACGAGAGAGTCCATGACCAGGCTATATATATAAATAATGCTGTTTTAATATAAATAATGTTGTTCCAACTCTGCATCACTCATTTGACATGTATTATTCATTCGAAACTGGCATTGGTGACGCAAATGTCAGCTTCAAATGAATGGAAATACCCCCACGTTTAAAAACTGTACCTGATATAAGCCTAATTATTTACAATCGGTGCTGTATTTGAAATCTGAACCCATTTGCCCTCACTGATAGGGTTATAACCTTCTCCAACCTTATTTTCTGGGAACCATTTGGCGTATGGTTTGGAGTAGTAGACCTTATAAGCTCAAAATGACTGCCACGCAGTGCGCATTTTGGTCTAGAAGGCTAACAGGAGTTTTCTATTATGTAGGCTTTGATGTTCCGCAGGCCCATACATAAATTAGGTTATTTAAAGGTATAGGACCTACTTGTATTTATTTCATAGCTTTTATAGCTGTCGTATTTGCTACTATTCTGTTTATCTAATAGCCATCCATGTACGGTCTGTAACCTGGTAACAGCAACAGTACTTGATGATCCGTGTAGCAAAATTGATGAATTTTTTTAATGCATCGAATACTTGATGATATTGTAAGGGGGCGACCATTAAAATTGCAGGAGGGACCTGGAGTTTTTTAAAAATAAATAATTATGTCCTTTGAAAGGCGAAATAAAAAATATCTGTGGACAGCCTGGAAATAAATAATCACTATCCAAATTGTGTTTAAACAAATAACTGGATCAAACTTTTTGAAAAAATCCTTTCCGAAAGAATGTAGAAATAAAAATATATAAATAAAATAATTTTTTTGCAAAAAACAACCTCGCTGAGTCATCTTTTTCAAGCAATTGCCATTTGCGCTGGGATTAACCCTTGTAGGCATCAGGCTGATAACACCAGCAAAAATGCGGCACATGAAAAAAATACATACAGACTTTCTGGGCGAAAAATATTTTACATATAGCCAGCTTGGAAAAAAATAATGTAGTTGATTTTAATAAAAAATCTGAGCAAAACCTTCAGGCCCCCTGCTATTTTAATGGTCGCCCCTTAAAGTGTTTGCAATTGTAACGCAAAATTAATGATAGTTTTTATTTATGTAATTATTTGATCCTTTGTTTTGTGTTTTGTTTATTATCATTTGCCCTTTTAACTTAATTTTAAGTTTAATTATAATGAACATAAATTGTATTCTGGTTATCAAACGTAGTAAGGGTGTTGGCCACCTGTAGTTGATATTCGAATGTATACACTTTTATTTTGCAATTGCATATTTGTACAATTATGACATATTATTCATGTATCTTTAAATCTAAAAAATAAATAAAAACATACATTAATTTAAAAGGTTCCCACAAATTTCACTGTTTTTTCCCTTACTGTTCGGATAATTTCCAGATCGAAAAATCATACATTTACCAACTATCAATTAAATTGAACAAAATGGTATTGAGCGACCTCCCTACTGTCCTAATGCCGTCCAAAATACATATTGCTGGTAGGCTAAAATTTAGCAATTTGAACAAATAATAGGTGCGTTTATTTGTGTTAGTTTATGTTAGTTTAGAAATGTTTTGGTTAATGCCCCGCGCAGAATAATTGTTGTTTCTTGGCAGCTAGCTAATAATGTTGCCTACACGTGTTTCTATGGGATTAGTGCGTTTCCAAAACGTTACATCACGAATCTTGTTATAAAACAATAATAATGATAGTAATATAAGCTCAGATCCCGTTAGTTTTGTTGAAGTGAAGACTGATATGGTATAAAGCGGTTAATCCTCATTAGGTCGGAATAACGACCTGTCGGATTATCGACCTGTCGGAATAACGACCTGTCGGAATAACGACCTGTCGGAATATAGACCTGTCGGAATATAGACCTGTCGGAACATAGACCTGTCGGAATAGCGAACTGACCCCACTGCGCCGGTACAAAGACATGTGGTTTCCGTTGGACGTTTATGAATAACGACTTGGCCTCAATTAATCAGTAAATATTCCTATTATTAGAATCAGCAGCATTGCATCTACATTTACGCACGCGCAGCCCGTTTTCAGCTGCATAATTAAAATGTAGTAGACATTTTGCCGACATTGGAGTGGCGATGGCTCTCACTCACTGCCGTGTTAAAAAGCGTTGATTCCCGCTGCTGGAACAAATTTCGCAATCCACGGCCCACACCATTACGAAATGCGGCTGTTCAGGGCTACAGCAGGCAAATGATCTGCTACGATGTCCAGAACAAAACACTATTTAAATCCAGTGCCATCGGTGCCTATTTTAATTTTGTTGTCGATGATGTCGATTTTAAATCGAAGAATATTAACTTAGCTATTGCAAATATATATTTTTTTTAACTTACAATTTTTTTCAAATATTTTTTTGGCAAAGTAGCCGGCGATGCAAGTTCGCTTTGCCGGCGCTAATCGCCAGTCGCCGGCTTGCTTTGACCCCTCTGCTGATAACTCGAGTCAAGTTTATATTCTATAGAAAGTGTTCAAATCTGCTGAAAGCAGGTCAAAACGTTGAGATTGTTTCGCCCTCAGTTCCAAAGTGACTAAAATATTCTGTACTTGTCATTAGACTCTTTCTCTTTGACAGTTTAAGAAACTAGGCAGTCATGGATGCATACATTCAAGAATGGGAAGAATTAGAAAAAGAATATTTACAGCTAGAAGTAAGTACTTTAGAAACATGCATGTAAAAGTAGAGAACTAGTTTTAAAAATAGATTCTGTCTTCCTATAACCATTGTTCTGCTCCTTTGTTTGACGAGCCTAGCAGGAAAAGGGTTAGGCTAAAATCACAGAGCTCTTTTAATTACAGTTTGTTGTGTTTTACAAGCAGAGAAATTGTATTATAAAGACAATTTGAGAGGCAAGTATGCAGAGTAGAACCTAAATTCCACCTCAGAATAAATAAATTAATTACGTCACTGCATGATGGGACTTTATGTTTTCCAACAAATTAAAACCAAATAAAATTTCAATGAATTCTCAGTTAATCAAATAATTTAATTTGGGAGACACTAACTTGACAGTGAAGGTAACTGATTTTATACACTACCATCTGAAGCCTATTGTATTATTGACATCTTCTCACAAAGTATATACATTTTTTTGATGTATAGGAAGAGCACAAAGTCTACTATCGCAAAGTTGAAGAAATGAAAGTGATTCAGAAAAAGTGCATGGGAAATATTGCACACCAGCGTTATCGTCTGAAACAGATTCAAGCAGGAATTGGGAAGTAAGTAATAATAATAATAAATAATAATAATAATAATAATAAAATTTATTTATAGAGGGTAAACCATTTAGTACGTTGTACTAATTTGCAATGGGCCCTCTTTATACACATGCAATAGTACAATGATTTAAATATGTACAAAATTAATGGTAAAATATAATACAGACTATAATACAAAATATAATATAAACTATAATACAATATTTGAAATTTTATATGTAAATTTATACTGTAAAAAAATCATGGGCTATTTAAGAATATGTACATCATAATTATGTACATCATAAATGTATTATTTTTTTATTTATCACTCCAGGGGTGTGGACGTACTTTTGGGGGTCATCTTTCACCTCCCTTTTTACCTATATCTCTGGGCGTAAAGACTAACAATCTTGTTACCAGAGTATATCTCAGATCTCTGAAACCTCTTGGGGCATGTCTGTCAAAGTACACACAGCCAAACACATTCCTCACGGGGTATCAGTGAAGGATTTAAAGCTGACCCGCCGACCCGAGACAAGTAATTTGTATCCAGGGTCAGTAATTGACACCCTAGCAACAGTCTGGTGGGACGGTGATCAAGCCGGACCATTATTCAGCTTGTATACATGTGTATTTTTCTGATTTCAGTCTCAACACCAATTTTTCCCAAATTTTCTGGGGGTCTGTGATTTTGTCTCAGGTTCGGTGAATCATAAATTTCAGTGACCTGGATGGCCGGAGACCATTTGGCCTTAAATCCTTCACTGGGTATAGATCCATGAGCCTTTTGGGGCTTATAACTTTTGACCTATATTCTGACCTACCTGTACATCTCTGAGCCAAAATAGCTGAGAGACTAACCTTACCTTCTTATTATACTTATTATATCTTTGATTGTGCTTTTGTTGTAATTTAATGATTTGTTTTAGAAGCAAAAATAGCTCATCAGATGAAGAAAAGAGTAAAATGATTATGCTCAACAAGAAGATTAATGAGAGAAAAACTCAATTTCGTGAACTTGAAGAAGTTCTTCCTCATGAGAATGGGTTAGTAATATGTTAACCAATAAATTGGATATATAGATATATATTAACATTTAACTTCATTTACTTCCAAATTCATAACACATTTCTGCTAAACTGTGATGTTATTACAAGGTTCTGGGTCGTTAAATAGTCATTAAATTAAAAAATAGGACTTAGTCATTAAAAATTCATTAAATTTGATTGTAGTCATTATAAGTCATTAAAAATGAGAAAATCAGTGATTATATGGACATTATTGCCGATCATCAGCCAGCTTGTCATAACAAATACTACTGGTTTTTCGCTAGTGTTGAAGTCAGTGTCACTTATCATTATTGTCGGAAGGTGCATGCAGTATGCTTCCAGGTCTAACTGTTATTTTGCTTTTAAAATATGACAAAAAGTTATTATTGTATATAAATAAGTATCAATTTGATCATTTTCGTCAGTAAAATTAATTAATCAAGATTAATTCAAGTTTTTTTATCATAACACCAAGAGTGATGGTTGTTATAATATTAACCCTTACACTGATATGTAGTCGCCCAAAATAAACCAAGCGAAGCCTGCTGTGGGCGACCATATTCGCCCAGTAATTTCTAAAAAGAAAAATATATATATTTTTTAGTTTTTTTTTTTTACTTTTGTTCTTGGGTGTCTTTCTCTTTGCTTTCATAAAGATGGCTAACTGACTGATTTTGTAATATAATGGCTTTTAGTATCAGTTGTTCATCAGATGTTTTTTTTTTAAGAAAAACATGCCAGATTTAATTGGTCGGAAACCACACATGCCTCAGATTTTATGCAGCAGTATAAGGGTTAAGTCATTATTTTTAAGAAGAATAGACCCGCAGGAACCTTGTATTAACTGGTTCACTGAGTGGTGACAGATTTGTTTCAATTTAACTCTAAAATCTGGCATCTAAACTGGGACCAATTCTTAGATTTATTTTGGCAGTAGCTTTCCAAACCGTTTTTGAGGATAATTGAAATGGGCCCAATCTCCTACTTTATTTACCCCGTTAACATAATGTTAATGCTCTAAAGGCTAATGCTGGAGGGAATTGTCTGTTTTCTCTATATATTGGCAACAAATATTTCTATGTCCTTCCTTGGTACCGTACATTTATGCTCTTATATGTTGTTCAGTGGAAAGTAAATACTTGAATTCAAGAGAGATTGAGTTATTTTTATCATAACACCGGAGTGCTGGTTGTTACAATATTAAATAGAGCAGTCTATAAAAAGTATTTACATGTATTTTTAAACTGTATTATTTGCAGCTGAGCATTATGTGTTTTCATTTCCTGAAAATTCACATGTAATTGTTTGTGTTTTTTTGTTGCAGAATGTATTTGAAAGTTATACTAGGCTCTGTCAATGTGTCTCTTCTCAGTCAACAAGACAAGTCAGTCATTTTCTCAAATTTGTAATGCATTCATTTTTAGCCCGCCTTTTAATTTTAATTAAAAAAGGTGGGCTATTGCAATTGAAGTTCGGCGTCGGCGTCGGCGTTAACATTTACTTGTGGGCGCGATAACTTGAAAAGTTTTTCATGTTTCCTTCCCAAATTTGTTTTGCATGTTACTAATGACCACTTCTCGGACAAGTTCAATAATGGCTGAAAAAAATTCAAAATGGACGACTTATTGCGATTTTTCACCTTTTACGTCAATAATTTGACCTTGTGGGCGCGATAACTTGAAAAGTTTTTCACGTATCCTTTTCAAATTTGTTATGCATGTTACTAATGACCAGTTCTCGGACAAGTTCAATAATGGCCGAAAAAAAAAAAAAAATGGCCGATTTATTGCGATTTTTCACATTTTACGTCAATAATTTGACCTTGTGGGCGCGATAACTTGAAAAGTTTTTCACATATCCTTCAAATTTGTTATGCATGTTACTAATGACCAGTTCTCGGACAAGTTCAATAATGGCCGAAAAAAAAAAAAAATGGCCGATTTATTGCGATTTTTCACATTTTACGTCAATAATTTGACCTTGTGGGCACGATAAGTTGAAAAGTTTTTCACATATCCTCTTCAAATTGGTTATGCATGGTACTAATAAGTAGTTCTTGGACAAGTTCAATAATGGCCGAAAAAAAAAAAATGGCCGATTTATTGCGATTTTTCTCATTTTACGTCAATAATTTGACCCTGTGGGCGCGATAACTTGAAAAGTTTTTCACATATTCTCTTCAAATTTGTTATGTATGTTACTTATAAGTAGTTCTTGGACAAGTTCAATAATGGCTGGAAAAAAATTCAAAATGGCCGATTTATTGCGATTTTTCTCATTTTACGTCAATAATTTGACCTTGTAGGCGCGATAACTTCAACATTTTCACAAGTATCCTCTACAAGTTTGTTATGCATGTTACTAATAAGCAGTTCTTGGACAAGCTCAATAATGGCCGGTAAAAAAATCAAAATGGTTGACTTATTGCGATTTTTCACATTTATTTTACGTCCATAATTTGACCTTCTGGGCGCGATAACTTGAAAAGCGGCTGGTTTAACATACCATTTATATCTTGGGTTGTTATTTACGTGATGACATTCGTCTTTACTTTCTTTATCATAATTTGGCGGCGGGCTATTATCGAGTGTGCTCTTGTTACAATGTTACAATGTTGTTTATTAGGACTATGGTTTAATCAGATAAATTGAACTTTTGTCACAACGAGTTATTATTAGTAAAATATGAGCTTGCAGCATTTTTTTTGTCATCCCAAGCGCCATGTAGATATTTTTATATTAAAAAATTAAAAGTTCACCTAATAGTTATTTTGTTTGATGTAGTTCCCTATTGACTATCGGTTCATAATATCACGAGTATATTCTTCTCTTTCTGATTTGTTTCAGGTATAATTATAAAGAAGATTATGAACGCTTCAAGCTAATTGTTTCCATTGTCACTCTTGTTCTTGGGTCAACTCTTCTCTTTATTAACTTCAGGTAGTCAAAATTATGCAGTGTTATGTATTGTTTTTTTATGGAACATTTGTTTTTAACATGTAGAAACCTGAGTGTGGCATTACAGTTGTAAAATTTATAACATTCACTATACAAATTTTATTTAGGTGGAAATTGTTTAAAAATCAAGTATTTCATTACTGATAACTGTCATTGATATAATTAATTGTACTCATATTTGGCTCTCACAATTTTTTTTCTCAAAAATTATTAATATATCCTAAGTATTAAGCACTTGTTTCAGAGTAACAGATGCAGTTTTTCAGTTTCTGCTAGTTTGGTACTACTGTACGCTCACAATTCGAGAACATATCTTGATAGTTAATGGCTCAAGGTGAGTTACAACATCACATGTAATGGAATATTATTTTAAAAAGACTCAAAATAATAGATTTTGTATTTTTCCTCATGTTTGTGAATATGTTTTCAGGATAAAGGGTTGGTGGATCAGTCACCATTTTATTTCAACACTGTGTGCAGGTGTTATTCTAATTTGGTATGTATTTATTTTACTTTATACTTGGTCTTTAGTGATTTCCACATTTTAATGTTATCTCATATTGCATTGACAATTACTGGTACAATGTAGTCATTTTTTATCCCTTGCCCATCTGGCGAACTGTGCCAGATAGCTAAACCGTTGCTGTAGCACAAAATGTGCGGTTTCAGGTAGAGGAATATGCCCTGAAATATTTCATTTTGATCAAATTCATCATCACCGACTATCGGCCATAATTATAATATACTTGTGTCCCTCCAAAAATTATTCGCTGCGAATTCATATTTGATGCATAATTAGGCAATTACATACCTCTCCTGGAGCACTGTATAATGGTTCAATGATGAACAGTAAACCACATGTGATGCTAGTCTAGTATTCAACCATATCATAGCACTTCAGGGCTCCCCACAGAAAAAAAATCATCTGGTTGTTCTCTCAAAAATATATACTTACATTAACCCTTACACTGCTGCATAAAATTTGCAGCATGTGTGGTTGCCCACTAAGTAATATTTGGCTCGTTTTTTCTTAAAAAAATTTCATCTGATGAGCAACTGATACTAAAAGCCAATAAATTACAAAATCAGTCACTGTCAGTTAGCCATCTTTAAAACGCAAATGGAAGGACACCACAAAACGAATCTGAAAAAAAAAAAAAAAAAATTTATCCGGTCGGGCAGCCGGCATTTCCTGCACTGTGGTGAACCCTGGCTCTTGGCTCAGTGATCAGAGAGTCAGACAGTTTACTGCTTCAGCCATTGATATTGTGCACCACAGTCCTGTTAAATACCACTCATTAATTCTAAATTAAAAAGGGCTGTATAGTCAGGCAATTACAGTACTTGACCAATTATAAATATATCTTACAGGCCCGACGGATATACCTACAATGAATTCCGGCCTCAATTTGTTGCTTTTTCTCTTTATCTTGGTAAGTACTAACAAATGTCTTTTTATGTAGAAATTAAAATATTTTAGATTAATTTATTGTCAATAAAATTATTTATCCGACGGGCGCTCAGTCCATTTGTCCCCAAATGTTACGGTTACATGTTTTAATGAGATGTACATCAAATTTCTTATATTTAAAGGGACTGGCCCACGCTAAAATCATCAAAAAATCGGTGATTTTATTTCGGGTTTTTAATATGACCATATGATGTAAACATGTACATAGACTAGAACTGCAAATTTTTATAATTTTTGTGCTGCGAATTCATCAGTTAGACTAGATATAGAGACGAAATTCCCGCATTTCCTATTTTTGACATGGTTGTCAATAATTAGAAATCAGGAATTTCGTCTCTATATCTAGCCTAACTGGTGAATGCGCAGCACAAAAATTATAAAAATTTGCAGTTCTAGTCTATGTACATGTTTACATCATATGGTCATATTAAAAACCCGAAATAAAATCACCGATTTTTTGATGATTTTAGCGTGGGCCAGTCCCTTTAAGTCAACCATGACTAAGCCTTGATTGATTTGACATTTCCATGACCTCTATTACCTTGATTCTTTTTTGATCCGCAATTTTTCTCAATGATTAAAATGAGGTGGTTTGCCGCCGTCTCACCTCGATTTTAAAATGATTGTTGTTTTCCTGTTCTTCTTAGGCCTGTTACAGATCATGCAATATTACTATCAAAGTGGCTGCCTCTATCGTTTGCGAACTCTTGGCGAACGCAGAAACATGGACATAACAGTTGGTGAGTCCTACTTTATAAACTGAACAAATACAATCTATTATGTTGTATCGTGTCATAAGTATGTGATAGTGAGAATGCCATATTTAATGATTATGCATACATGTGCGAATTGTTCCATCAAACTTTTTGTGCTTTCCATTTACACAGTACTTTTACACACCATATACAGTGATTTCCTGCCTATTTTCATAGAAATTGCTACAAAACTTATTTCATTAATGTGTTCTGCATGCAAATTAATCCTTGAAAAAACCCTGTAATTTTCAATCATATTATGGTGGTGTGCAGATCTTTTTTCTCAAACACAAGAGCTGATATATATATTGAGACTTGTTTGTCGATATACCGGTACATCTGTAGAGGGTGTTTATATGCATTTTAACCCCCGCCAAACAAAGTTGGGGGTGGGGGGCATCACCCTGCACCGTCCGTCTGTCCGCATTTTAGTTTCTGGGGGTTAATATAACCTTTCAGGTCTACTTTTTTACCTACATCTCTGGGCATTACTCTAAAGCAAAATGTGAGATTTGGGGAGGGATGTGACTTGAAAAAATGTCAACTTGATCAAATTTAAAATGGCTGCCTATCTGCCATTGTTCACTTTAATATGCATCATATAAAAAACTGTGCCAGATAGCTAGACCATTGCTTCAACACAAAATGTGTAGCTGTTTCAGGGACAGATATGCTCTGCAAAATGTCAACTTTATCAAATTTAAAATGGCTGACTTGCACCCATTATTGACATTATTCACAATATTCACATTAATGTGTGTAATATCTGGCAAACTGTGATAGATAGCTAGATCATTTCTATAAAACAAAATGTGAGGTTTCAGAGAGAGATATACACTGAAAAATTTCAGGTCGATCAAATTCAAAATGACTGATTATCAGCCATTAGGCCACTCTATTTACTTTAATGCATGCCTGATATTTGGCAAACTATGCCAGAAAGCTACTATAAAGCTACTATAAAACAAAATGTCTGTTTCAAGGAGGAATATGCGCTGAAAATTTGAAGCTTGATCAAATTCAAAATGGCTGACTTGTGGATTTTTTTTTCTCAGCTGCTGTATTACATGTAGTTGTATGTTCAAGCTGAGAACATACTCCCTATTGTAGAATAAAGAACTTCTATTTTGTTTTTTTATGAATTCTCCACCCACTGTGGTGGAGACTTATTGTTTTAGCGCTGTCTATTTTTGTTATTATTATTCTTCCTGAACATTTTGACGACGTAAACACTCCAGTCGCCAATATTTATATGATCTTCGCAAATTTTTTTCTGAACACCCTCTGATGGATTATCGTTGTTGAGTACAAAAATAAGCTAATTTGCATATTAAACATGGCCACCATGGGCTAATTTGAATTTCCAAGATCAATGTAAACGCTCTCCAGTCGCCAATGTTCATCACATCTGAAGTCACCATTTTTTTTCTAAACACCCTCTGATGGTCATGGATTTCCCTGGTTGAGCTCGAAATTCAGCTAATACGCATATCCAAAATAGCCACCATCGTTACTGCATTTGCAATAAACTTTTAATTGTGGAAGGTGGTGACTTTCATATTAAATAGGCAAATGTAAGATCTAATTAACATGTATGATCTTGGGAAATTCTTGCTATATATTTTTTCTCACCGATCCATAGGACATTTTCCAGGATGTTTAAAGAAGCTAACATTGTTAGCATGATATCCTTTTGGATGCTATGACCTTTGACCTACTTATTGACCTACTATTTATAAATAGAACTTTACACCCTTTTTTGGAAATTATTTCATATTGCACACGGTGTAGATGTGCCTTTTGGTGGTTATGAACTCTTACCCTACTTTCCGACCTACATCTCTGAGCCAAAAATAGCTATAACAATAACAAAATTGTTTTTGGAGCATACATGTATCTCTGACACCTCTAGGTTTGCACACACACAGACCTCTGGGGTGTAGATGTGCCTCTTGGGGGTTATGATATGACCTACATTCTCACCTGCATCTCTTAAGCCACTATGTTTTTTTCTCTGTTTTAGATGAGCGTGCGCATTAGATTTAGGCAGCGCATTACCAAAAAAAACATGTGTTTTTCTTCTGCCCCGCACGCGCATTGGATTGTTGCCGATTTCTGAGAAAAAAACGGTTAAATCCGGGAGATAAAAAACATTCCGAAAAAAAAAGAAGTTTATTTCAAGAGATAAAAAACATTTTTCCAGCTATGTTTTTTTTGCTTGTTTTTTCCGTCGCCCTCATTAACTTTTTGTCAAATAGATTAATTTTTTTTTTTTTTTTGTTGCCCTTATTAACTTTTCTAGAAATTTGTCCAATGTTTTTTTTATTTCGTCGCCCTCATTAACTTTTCCAAAAATAGGTTCAATGTTGTTTTTTTTTAATGTTTTTTTTTACCGCCCTCCCTCATTAGATTTTGGATTTTTTCTGATCTAAAACAGAGAAATTCCACATTCTCTTTTCAGTAGCATGTCTCTGAAACCCTTTTAACCACAAATGCAGAGCGGGGTATGATGGCGGTCTTTGTCTATGATTACAATCATTGAAACCCCCCCCCCCCCATAATTTTGAAGATGAGGGCTGTTCCATAGTAATTAGTGTCACCAAGGCACTGCGTTTTTTTTTTAATTTGTGCCTTATATTTACAGAGGGATTTCAATCATGGATGTGGAAAGGTCTTACATTCCTACTGCCTTTTTTGTTAGGTGGCTATGTAAGTATTTTCTTTTATTTTTTTGATACATTTGAACAGAACTTCTCTGAACAGGAAAATATAATTTCAGTTTAGCATGGTAATATTTTTTTCTGTTCATTATGTTATAATTAAAAATTATGACCTGCTGTTTTACAAATTCAAAACTGGAAAAGGATGTTTTGTCAAACATGTGATTCCCCAGCAGCAGTGTATAATATTGAAAATGTACTGTGGCTGCACATCTATGTAGAATGCAACTTCGGAACCCCCTCCACTGTTATACATTCGGTTTCATAATATGCCGCCGACTAGGCCGGATGTTACATGTATAATACAGAGAATGTACTTTGGCTGTTCACTAATACCCTGCCTTTGCAAATGAAATTGTTTGTGTGTCTACCTTAGGGCAGTGTACACATGACAGCGCTAATATATTATGGACAGTCATCAACCTGGTCGCGGGAAACAGGATATAGCCTACAAGTTTAGGGGGGGGGGGGGGGTTCAGTTAGGTTAAACGACTGGATGTATAATAAAGCGGGATTTACCTCTGTCAAAGCCCAATACAATTTATACCTCTACAGTTGAAAAAATAGATTTTCAGAGTATAGCACAAATGCAGTCCCCCACTACCAAACTCACTCTGGAGGAACTGCCTACACTAGCCGAGTGTGTACAAACTAAATATGGTTCATATACACATTTATTATTGCGGTATTTAATTTTAGACTGCAAGGATCTTAGAATAATCAAATGGCAATCACATTGTGTTCCTATTGTAAATTATTTGTGATTGTGAAAAACAGTATGTAAATGTAAATTATGTTTATATAAATTATCTGAATAAATGAATGCATCTGTCACTGACGCACATAATGTTGTCTACCAAACGTTCTTGCGCATTGCCTGCTTACCTCACCAGGTGTTTCTGGCGTCATGAAACATGGTGACAATATGGCGAAGCCGAGTGTTTGTAACAATATATAATCACAACACCGTTGTATTTGGTAATTTACACAATAAAGTTTGAACAAATAAAGTTTGAAGTACAATGTCACATGTAGGTCCATTACCAACTACATTGTAGCATTTGTAGACCTCTTTTTGTTAGTATTTGTCGACAAATCATGCAAACAATTTTCGCAAAGCAAACATGAGTCTTCCACAGAGGAGGGGGGGACTATATCAAGATATCAATTTCATAGATTAGGACCAAATCGGAAATTGGATGATAATAATGTTGGACACAAAAATCATGTCAACAGTGACCTGCGTTTATCTTAAGCTTGTAGCAGGTGATTTTTTTTTCACTTACTGCTTTATAAACTTGGCCTGCATCGCGCTAATTGCAGTCCAATATTTTAAGCCCCGAATTCAAATAAAATAAATAATTATATGTAGTAAAAAATTCTTTTAAAAATTATTATGTGTTGTGTTGCATATATCTCTTGACAAGAAAAACCATACATACAGCAAATATTTATAAAATATGGGCAGTCTAAGATTTAAGATTAGTTACTTTAACTTATTTTTCAAAGCTACAACAAAGAAAACATTCTGTCTACCGTAACTTATTGTTTGAATCGAAGACCTTGATCTTACATACTTCAAGTGGTATACTTTTATATTGGTTCTAGGTCATCCCTCTACCTTTCTTGCCAACATTTGTGAACATATTATCCAGCTGTCAGTCCGTCACTATTAGGCCTATAACTTATTTCGAATTACTACAATGTATATCAAACTTCATATACAATAACATGTTGACCATGCTAAATACTACAATATAAATTCACAAAAATGTTACTTTGATACTAAATTACTCAAATGGATCACATAAATCACTAGTATCATGATGTTTAGCTAGATGTTGGCCAAGTTGTTGTTTTCAAAAAGATGACTGGATATTAAGAAAAGTTATTTTTCAGATATTCCAATTGGCAAATTCTGTGGTGCTTTACAATTTGGCCAGAGATCAACGCTGTAAAGAGTGGCAGGTGAGTTACATGCATGTCATTGTTTATTATGCATCCCCCGGGGGCATGTACATTTATGTGGTCAGTAGATAGTGTTATCTCAAGAACTGCTACTCTGGATCACTCGTAATTTTGCATATAGGTACTTACATACCGGACCATGAAATGAAAAGGTTTTGGGCACAGTTCAATTATTTTCATAAAAATTGGGGCCAATTTTTAAATTTTCCAGACCTTGTGAACCTATTATCTCAAAACCCCTAGTGCGAATCACTCGTGATGTTGTGTGTAGGCAGTGATTTTCATAAACATGCCAGCTATTTTTAGCCCGCCTTTTAATTTTAATTAAAAAAGGTGGGCTATTGCAATTGAAGTTCGGCGTCGTCGGCGTCGGCGTTAACATTTACTTGTGGGCGCGATAACTTGAAAAGTTTTTCATGTTTCCATCCCAAATTTGTTTTGCATGTTACTAATGACCACTTCTCGGACAAGTTTAATAATGGCTGAAAAAAAATTCAAAATGGCCGACTTATTGCGATTTTTCACCTTTTACGTCAATAATTTGACCTTGTGGGCGCGATAACTTGAAAAGTTTTCCACGTATCCTTTTCAAATTTGTTATGCGTGTTACTAATGACCAGTTCTGGGACAAGTACAATAATGGCCGAAAAAAAAAAAAATGGCCGATTTATTGCGATTTTTCACATTTTACGTCAATAATTTGACCTTGTGGGCGCGATAACTTGAAAAGTTTTTCACATATCCTTTTCAAATTTGTTATGCATGTTACTAATGACCAGTTCTCGGACAAGTTCAATAATGGCCGAAAAAAAAAAAATGGCCGATTTATTGCGATTTTTCACATTTTACGTCAATAATTTGACCTTGTGGGTGCGATAAGTTGAAAAGTTTTTCACATATCCTCTTCAAATTGGTTATGCATGTTACTAATAAGTAGTTCTTGGACAAGTTCAATAATGGCCGAAAAAAAAAAAAAAGGCTGATTTATTGCGATTTTTCTCATTTTACGTCAATAATTTGACCTTGTAGTCTATGCAAGTATTATATAGTATATCATATTATACATGTATCTATCTTATTTAACATACCATTTATATCTTGGGTTGTTATTTACGTGATGACATTCGTCTTTACTTTCTTTATCATAATTCGGCGGCGGGCTATTATCGAGTGTGCTCTTGTTAATTTTTCCGGATCTTGTGAACGCGTTATCTCAAGAACTGCTAATGTGAATCATGCATTAGGATGATGCAAAACACATCAAGTTTTCTTTATAATTGATCATAAAATATGTCTATATTAAGCTATCAATCTCTTTGTAGTGTACATTATATATTGTATATGTATATTACAAGATCTTTAAAACGATATAAGCTTTCTGAGACAGGAATGTTTCAGGAAGGCTTAAAAAAATATTTTAAATAGATTTATTTCATGTTTTTTATAAATGTCAGATTTATCAATAATTAAACAGATTACTTGTAACAAAAATTATGTATTGGATTTTTTCAACAGGTATGGGTTCTTTCAATGATCTTCTTCATACTATTCCTAGGGAATTTCTGGACAACGGGATTAGTCATTAAGACTAAGCTACAAAGTCGTCTAAAACAGTTGGATTTTTTAAAGAACAAGTATCGTTTTCAGAAAACACAGTAGTTAAATGTATTTAAGTAGATTTATTTGTGACAAACAATATAATAATACCAATCAATGTGCATTTATTGTATTGAAATATCTTTCCTAATGACACTTGTAAGTAAAAACAAGCATTCTGTTTGATATATGTGATGAAAGGTATAATTATTTGTTGTAAGTAAAAATAAGGTTTTGTTTGAAATAGGCGATGAAATATATCATTATTTGTTTTAAGTAAAAACAAAGGTCTTGTTCGGAATATGTGATTTGAGGTATCTTTATTTAATTTACTGTTACATAAAATATAAATAGTATTGGTGCATTATATGTGTCATATTGTCACAGCTATGTAAATTTCCTCACACAGGTGATATGTAATAAACTGATATGTCTCTTTGTTTTTTGTTTGTTTTCTCTGTTTTAAGAATTTTTTACACTCGTGTGTTTACAAATTTATTATAGGTTTCAATAAGATGGATACACATAATATTAACAATAACATTTTCTACTGAAGTGTATCATTAAATATGTTACGTTTTGACTAAGGCTGCCTTTCCATTGACGCGTTTGAGTGCGCGACGCCTTGTGTTGCGACGGCCGCGCGGCAGAATTAAAAATCGATCTCATACAGTACAATCACTATGTGAAGTTTCCATACACGCGATGGGCCGCGCAGAGTTTCCATAGACGCAATGGGCCGCGCGACCAGTTCGCGGCGCGGCTAGCAATCGCACATGTAAGGATTTCTGCGTTTATCCACCGCGCGTTCATCTCTCCCTATGCCATTTTTTTTAATTTTCCCTGGGATTTTTCCGTCGTGTATGGCAGCCCAGTAAACATGAGCTGTTGAACCAATGCTAGACTATCGTCTGCAATACTGGCTGAACAATAATTCAAAATTGACTCGACATCTCATATCTGCTATAGGTTGCTGTACGTGACACTGTGAACGCTAGCCCATTAGACGCAAAACATCTGTATAACATTTATACAATCTGATCACTTTGTGGTTGTTGCAGAATTACACTTTCAAATAAATCAACATCCCACAAAAAAAGAATATCATTCAGAAAAACACAAAAATATTGATATTGAGACTTTCAACATTGACAATCCTAAATTCTCATTATTATTGTTAACCAAACCAGAGCAAGCGGTTTGTGTGAGCATTTTTTTCTGTTCTAAGATAAATCCTCGATAGACATGCTTCATTTCACACAAAACGTTTACCAATAAAACACCTTGACCTTGGTATACTGAAAAAAATGAAATTGCGAAACAACGAAGAGGAGTTCTGGGAAATATCTGGAGTAAACTAGCAACACGCACACCTCTCAACAGATTACTGTAGAGCCTATAGAACAGGGCATTTTTGTCATTATATGGCCGAACTATGAGAGGACAGACGGATTTTTTCACCAAGTTGTAGTATAAGGTTCCGATAGTATCACCAAGAAAAAGTCTTCAGCTCAACACGTTGGAGGGAGGTATTTTTGGGCCACGCCCTTTTTTATCCTGAGAAATATTCCAATATCAGAGAAGCGCCCACCTTTGAACGCAGCTGATCGATTTAAATGAATAGAGTACAATAAGCACAATTAATTAGTTACGCCTCTGTCACTAAACTTTTACTGCTCCATTTTTAGTGAGTTATGCATCTATTCTATAGTCAGTAGTGTATCTAACTTACAATTAGCCTAATAATTTTTTGCATAATTTGGCATCAACAATTTTTTAATCCTATTTCATTGCATAGTTTTTCATCGTCTGTATATAAACGTTTGAATTAATGTATATTGCAAGTCAATTATCTAAACATACTGAGCTTAATTAACATCATTATCCCTTTTATTACGGTACATAATTCTGCCTCATCTGTAAATACATTTTTTAATCTATCACGAATTTCAAATACTATACTAGAAATCGACGATAACTTATAACTAGTTTTTTAGGTAGTAATATGTCTTAAACCTAGTGTATCTCATAACTCCACCAGGGTTTCCACGGTCATGGAAAATCATGGAGAACCATGGAAAATGAAGAAATAAAATCCAGGCCTGAAAAAGTCATGGAAAATGAATATTTGGGAAAATGTCATGGGAAAGTCATGGAATTTTGGGTTTTTATGAATATCTAGCGCATTTCTTAATAGCTAAATTGATAAAAATTTGTTGATTACAAATGTGTTGATTACTTACACTTTTGACACAAAAGTAAGAAACAGCGACACCCGGTTCTGCTTTAAATCGGGCCGCTGTGGTGGTGGGGGTTGTACAGTTTTAAATGTACGTTTTTATATTAGTTTACGAAGTCATGGAATTCTTAAAAATGGTCATGGAAAGTCATGGAATTTCGTTTCCAGATCTCTGTGGGAACCCTGTCAACTTAGGAGTGACCGGTGTCAATAGTTTTAATATGCTGTTTAATTATATTTGGGCTATGCCCAAAAATACTGATTTCTCCACAGTTCTTTAAGCTATTATTCTGTGCAGGTTTTGTTAGAAGCTATTTCTCCCTGAGTTTTTAGCTTGGAGTTTTAAGTTTGACTTTCAAGACAAATGTCTGTCGTTAACTTCCGGTTAACATCTGTTCTGCCTGTGCAAAGTCAAAAGGCATTATCTGCTCCCTGGTAAACTAGGCATTTACTGCATTTAACTGGCTCTTCCTGCCATAGCGCTGCCAAAAGGCCGTATTTGCTCACTTTTAAATCAAGTACATACTTCCTTTTCGCTGAAGTCACTGCCTCCTTCTTGTTTGTAACAGCACTTTCAATAGACAGTATCTGCACACTTGTAAAATAAGCAGATACTTAGTTTTGGCTGTGTGCAGAAGTGTCATATACCCAGCTAAGACAGGCATTGAAAACGAGGCAGTGTTTTTTAAATGTTGTGCTGACGTTGAAAACGGCGGGCCAACATTAGAACAACATTGGGTCGATGCCTCGTGTTTGCTGGGTACCCTGCTGTTTGTAGTAAGTCAGCATGATGCACTGAACCAATGTTTGTTAAAAATTGGGTCATCATCTATGACACTGATCCAAGGGCAAAATCGACCTTTAACCAGTGCCGTTTTACTGCTAAGCCAAGGTTGTAGACGATGGGCCAGCATTAAGCTAGCATTGGTAGAATGTTTGTCATGTTAAGGCCGATATACGGGTGGACTAGTGCTGGGCCAGCGTTTTAGATGGTGGTCCATCATTAGGCTAGCACTGTGTCAACGTCTTGTGTTTGCAGTGGAGCTGTTACAGGCGAAGCTGAAAGGCAAGTCTGTCCCCGGGGAGGGATAACTGCCCCCTCTCTCCCACCGCTGACATCTACACCGCTGCCCTCTACAGTGCTATGCAATATACAACTTAGGTCCTGGCTAAGACATTTATCTTCTAAAATATCAATTTTCGTAATAATAAAAATAGATTTTGGGCCTTTGTGATAAAAGGCAATGCAAATTGATAAAATTTATACATTTCTGGCGTGAAATACGACCCATTAACGTCTTTATTGCATTTTGAGTGAATCTTTTGAGGACTTGATACTGGCTGTCAAAACACATGCACGCATAGCGATTTAATTACATATTAAGAATATGCTAAGCGAACCCTAGCACCCGAAGGGTGCTGAGCGTGAGATAAAGGCATCTAAGCTTCTATAAAAACTGCTTTTAGCCTTTCCAAATTCTTCATTAGTATATAATACTCATTAATAATATCTCGTTGGCAAGGAACCTGGAAACAGAAGCATTTTAGAATTTAGTTAATTTAGATGGGCCCTCGACGAACAGAGGGTCGGGGTGGTCTAAATGAGGTGTTGAATCAGCCAGTAGCTACCCTGTATCTCTTGTCTTATCTCTCAAAATCTGAATGAACAGGCCAATAAAATTGTAATTTAGCAGATCCTTCAAATAAACATTTGAGACATTTTTTTAATTAAATCTATGTCTCTCCTGCACATTTAAATGCACTTAGTATGTTGACATATGGTATATCACCGTGTATAGTGCGACGCCATGTATAATAATAGTTAGGATAGGGAAAAACGTCTACGTATAATACGACCTCAAATTTTAGATGTCGGCAGTATCCATGGGCCATCATAATATGATGTAGGCCTATGTATATTACCTTGTTCCACTAATAATAGCCCCGTGACACAGGTCAAACATCTGCATACAGGATAGGCCTAGGCCTACTCAATGGCGGGAACACCGAACACCTGCTACATATACACTGTATGAAATGTAATTAGTCAGATTTTAAAATATTTATATTTCACCTACAAATTTATATTATTTTAATTCATCTATTAGAAATACCGTATTTTCGTCATGCTCAAATAAGAACATTCCAAGATGAAATGTGATAGTAAATTATTTGCAGACTAGCCACATTGTCTAGACACAAGAATTAGTGTGCGACTGTATAAGGTGTCAGGGTGTAATATCCACTGATAGCGCACATGCTACCCACGGCAACAGCTGTAGGCGTTAATGTTATCCCAGCAATATGGACATTCTGAGGCCTGCACGTATACAATTTGCCATAGGAAATATGATCAATGATCAATATCTTGCTATATTTAGTGAACGCATTTCTCTCATTCCAATACATCTTAATAAAATATCATGCTCAGATCTATAGGCCTGCCGCTGTACAGAACACTCCCATATGAAAGGTGATCTTACAATAAATCAGTATTGATATAAATGAACAGAGGAGTGTGAATTGGTTGCAGACTAACTGTGTTATTTATCTGCCCGTGGTTGTCAAAGGTGCCAGGCTCGTGTTTGCCTTTTGGAGGGACATGAGACGGGGACTCCCAGCAAACAGGACACATCCACCCAATGCTGCAACAATACTGTGTCAGCGTCTCAGACAGTGGACCAAAATTGTACCATGACTCCCTATCCAATGCTGCTTAAATGTTGGGCCAGCGTTGTCGACAGTGTCCTAACTTTGACCCAGCATTACGTCAGTTTATCCTGCTCACTGTGTGGATCACAATCGTCGGGAGCTTACCAAACAAGCTGACTGGCCTACGTTTACACACAATGAGCGTACTGCTAGAGCGCTAATTTTTTTAAATAAATTCCACATCTATGTATGATCAGATAATACGAGGTGCCTTTTTGTGACGTGAATAGGTAAGAAAAAACGGGCCGAGATATGATCCAGCACACTTCATTTGAGGCCTCAGATTTCAAATCCAGGGGGGGGGGGGGAGCATGCCGGCGGACGCCTCTAGAGCATATGAAGCTGTAGTGTGTATAAATTCTTGAAAAAATCGCATCCCCCATTTTTCAAAATATGGATCCGCCACTGGGGATATACAGTACTTAAAATTGCGCTCTGCGCTTGGCTGCAACATGTGACTTGTTTACTTACACTCAATGCTAAAAAGCAAGAGTGGACAATGCAGTATAGCCCCTATACATATTGCGTCGCTGATTTTTAGAATTTGAATTCTGGGTTGAGTTGTCAAACATGGTCCAATTAAGTCAGCACTTGAGACACTATGACTTATATTGCGGTGCGACAATTGCTGCCCCGTTTGCATAATTTGTGTTATGTGGACAGTAGAGTCACCATGCCTCATTACTCATTAAACATGTTAAATTTTGGATCAAATGTGATCAATTTACCTTGTGTTGTTTGCCTGACTGTCCTTGTGCCGTCGCCATACTCCAGCATACCCAGAGAAAAAACGTCAGAGTTATGTAGTTTTGATTGAATTTGAGGGAATGGTCTGAAAGTGTCTAAAGTTAATAATTTGAAAAATAGAAAGTTCCTAGAACCTATAGCGTCTCATCTTAATTTGTGAAATTTAAAAAAATTGGTTGTTTGGAATTTGTTTCTTTTCAGAGCCACCAGGGGCTTTAAACTCTTCCAGGATTCGTTGTGGTGTTTGCATCCTGTCTGTTATTTTATCTTTTTTTTTATGGTTTGTGAATTGTGTATTTGAGTGTATTCTTGTTTTTTTGGCGTTTTGTGAGTATTTGTTTGTTGGTGAAAGTTATTAATCTGTTATTTATAAGTGTTCATGTGAATGAGTGACATGGCTTATGAACTATTGTCACTCACTCACCAACGCGGTGACACGTTGGTGAGTGATAACGTGTTGTGGTGACCTGCTCAACGCAGGAAGTGTTGGCTCGTCAATGCCAGCGTTGCGCCAATGCTGTCTCAGCGCTGTTAGCGCTGGACTGACATTGGCACTGCGATAGCCACACTGTAACAGCACTCGATGTTTAGCTCATCCGACCTTTAGGCCTGAGATGAGCTTTTAGCTCATCCGGCCTTTAGGCCTTAATTTACAAGAAATGCTTCTCCTCCCTCAATTATTTTCCGATTTCAATTATGTTTGGTTTGTTTGAAAGAGCTCGGGCCTGTGCATTAAAATTGCTCACGGATTTCAGAAATTTTAAATAATAATTAACTTATGACCTATATTAATACCCAATTAGGGCACTCTATCCACAATTCACAAGAAATGCTTCTTTTTCCTCAATTCTTATCTGATTTCAATTATGTTTGGTTTGTTTGAAAGAGCTCGGGTCTGTGCATTAAACTTCCTCAAGGATTTCAGAAATTTTAATTATTAATTAACTTATGACCTAATTAATACCCAATTAGGGCACTCTATCCACAATTCACAAGAAATGCTTCTTCTCCCTCAATTATTATCCGATTTCAATTCCGTTTGGTTTGTTTGAAAGAGCTCAGTCCTGTGCATTAAACTTCCTCACAGATTTCAGAAATTTTGATTTGTAATCAACTTGCGCTAATTAAGGATGAGCTTCTGTGTCATTGACACTCTGGTTCTATATCACTCCCACTTGCTGCTAGCGTTGTCCCAATGAACATTTTTCATTAAGTGCAGTACTTCAGAATGTGTGTAAAATCAGCAAATTGTTTGATGGGAATCGAACATATATTATAATGTAAATTCCAATTATGGATAGGATATAAATACATACTACCGGGTATAATATATATATATATAGACCTATACATATTTTCTTTTCATGATAATTCATTTTAGAACATAGATATACATTCTCTGACACATCTGTAGCTGATATTTTACAATGCTGTTGACAAGCGTCAAGGCCCCTGGGCCTCTTGTTATCCAATCAACATGGAATTTGGACACCATTTTTTACCAGAGTAATCAGGTATTCTGCTATGACTTTTCTGGGCCATCCAGCATGTTCTTCCGGATTTATCCATGATTTTCTGGATCACTATACTCTTGAATGACAAAAGGCAGTATCTGCTTACTTGTAAAGTGAGCAGATACTGCCGTTTGGCTTGCACGGCAGTAGGCCTATAATAGGGTCCAATGTTGGTTCAATAGTGTACATGGCAGGTGATTCTACATTCATTGCCAGGAGGGTGAACAATTGCCCCTATGTTCAGATCGACTCGACCCTTTAGTCTCTATAGATTTGATAATAAAAATACATTTATCCAATGTTTCAATTCTGGGCCGGCGTCGTTGACAGTGGCCCAGTATTAAACCAATTTTGTGTATTAGGTATGGACAGTTGAAACCTTAAAATAACAGTTGCAATTCTATTCAAACACAAAACGTTGAACCAATATTATTTTAATGTTGTGCTAGCGTGACAGTCATTGTGTGTACTGGGCACCCTGAATGCGATGCCATTTGACAAACGAATATATATCTATTAAAAAGTGCAAAATCTCAGTGGAGACTTCTGAAATTTGAAGTCCGAAGTCAATCAATCCGTCATAAAAAAAATAGCCAACAAAATTAAAAATGGCCACCACAAAAACCTAGCCCAAATATTATTGTTACTTGAAAAGTCACAATTCCCTTCTCGTTTGAATCTGTGATTGTTTAATTGTGTATATCGGGTGAAACAATATTAAACATGTATATATACGAAGCCCCCGCAGAGTCCTTCTCCTGTAGTATTGCAGCTATTAGCTGCAGTCAATGGGATATTTCATAGCGCATATGTCGTTAATGGTGAATTTAACATACTTTCAAATCACCATAATGATTTTTTTGGTTCTGATATATAGATACCAAATTCTTCAAAACAGGTAACGGCATTCTGTATTTAAAATGTTCTAGAACAAGTGAACTGATATATGCAGCTTTAAGTCTTAATCGAGCCTGCAATACGATACGATAATTTCAGAAAATAACTCCATTTTATGTCTACAAGCACTGCATGGCCTCCATAAAACGCCATTTCAGATATTCCCAAGTGTTGAAACAAAAAGTTAAATTTTTAAAAAAAAGTTTGTCATGTGGAAAGAGCGGAATCTTCAGCTTTATGTAATAGCCTACGTGCATCTTCAAGGTCACAAACGCAGTCGTCCACTAGATTGGCTAGGTACAGCTAGTATTACGCAGTAATTCGTCAGATTTAGCAATTTAATTTGTCCAAAATAATTTAATAATTTAGTGTGGAAGTCGTTTGATACGTTGAGAAAGATTTTCTGCGATGTGTTACATTAATCGTGTTTATAATGTTATTATGGAGTAGAAAAAAGGTTGTAAATTGTATCCTTTTTTGTATTATTATATGGAGGGCGGGGGCCCTAGGGTAGCACCGCTACCTTTCACGCCAGAGTTCGAGGTTCGATTCCCGGTCTCAGCGGTTTGAAAGAAAAAAAAATGTTTCTTCCCCATCCACGTGTGAAAGTCAGTATTGTGGGGAGCCTCCGTGACCGAGAGGTAGCATGCTCGGCCTCAGACCGCCAGGGCACGAATTTCGAATCCTGTGTCTGGAGGACAGTGTCATCTCAATCATCTCACCATCCTCAGGAGGTTTTCCTGGCCCAGTTTAGCCTATATGTGCACAAAGGTGGCCTAAAGCCCGATTCATTTCATTATAATATGGAATCACCTGAATTGCTTATTACGATTTCCTCTTTTTATCAGCTGTGTATAGAATAAATGTGACTTTATATTACCTTTGGTGGCAATATCGTGAAATCGTGACTATTCACTATTAATATCTATAAAATACATAAAGGACACTTTATAATACATCGTACCTTATCTAGACAGTATTACACTAAAACATGTGAATATATTGAGGGGCTGTATGCTAAACCATAATAATACCTGGGACCTGGGACAGCATTTGGGACAGTTGACATTTCGAATCCGGTATCAACAAGTAGCAGTACATAACCAAACCAAATGAAAATCGTGAGCGGCCATTTTGAATTTGTGCAAATAAGATACTGACTTAATTGTATTAATAGATAAAATATCAACTGCTATAAGTAATGGTGATATATTATTAGGTGTCTTTTCTGGACTATTGTTTCCAATTGCAAAAACTAATTTCAAAAGGCTTCATAAAAATGTACTACTTGCCCACCACTCGTGTTTATTCATAGATGTCGAAATATAACATCTTGCCTGGTGGTAGGTGATATTTAATGTTTTTAATTTGCTATAGGCCTTGACTAAATAATTTTAACAATAAATATTAGCAATCAATAACTGTTGGTACATAGCTTTAGTTGACATTGTGGTGGACTATTTTTGACAGGCCAATTAGAGGCAAAATTCAACAGTATTATGATTTTGGTTTCATTTTCAGTGCAGACCATTTGTATTTATGCAAATCAGTTAATATCAGAATATATGTTTTTCCAATTGCACACCCACTTAGGGATCGAATGGTCATGATTTCACCATATCTGTAAAGTATTGCATTGTAGAAAATAAATACTACAAAACCATAAAAAAGTGTTAATTTTATGATTGACCTTGATATTGACATAAAAATTCATGCTTCAAGGTCACCAAAAAAGGGCGTGGCCCAAAAATACTGCCCCCCTCCCCAATGAGTTGAGCTCAAGACATTTTGTCGGGGTTTGTTGAGGCCTTATAGAAGAACTTGGTGAAAAAATTCCGCTGCCCTCTCGAAGTTCCAGGTCAAGTACAATTTAATGCCCTGTGCTAGACTCACAGAGAAATATATAATTACTCTAATACTACTCTACAAAATCTACAATAATAATTTGGAAATTGAGTTAAGTGAAATTGGTCTAATTCCATCGACTATAACTGCTAGGTACTGTAAAATGGGGTGACTTGGGACGATGGGGTGACTTCGGACAAATCATTTAAATATTATTTTAAATATGACTGTAATGACAATTTCTATATCAGGAGTCATATTTTTATAGTAACAAAGACAGAATATTGTTGATTTGACAACTGCGTTATGTTTGGCGGGAAGACCTCTTCCATTAGAAAGTAGTGAGCATTTTCAAATGAGGGCAATTTTTAGACATTTCTGAAGTTACTTCTACTTTTGACTGGTGTGTAGCCTATCTTTAAAATTTGGTGACTGAATTATATTTTGGACATGAAATATAGCCATAGATTTCACAAATGTTATGTTGAGAACAACAAATAATATCAAAAATAGTTTTTTCCTGCTAAGTCACAATTCATGAATTTTAAACAAATACATTTTTGAAGTGGGGTGACTTGAGACACATTTTTCCGTAGTTCTTATGCACCTTTGTCACCCTATCGTCCCAAGTCACCCCATTAAACGGCACCCATGTCTTACAGGGTAGGCCTATATACTTTGGTGTAAACATGCAATTTGGCTGGGGTATATACAGTCTGTTATATTGTGATATTGTTGTTTATAGTATGCCCATGTGTATTTACTTTCAGTTGAGCTGGTTACATTTTATTCAGGTTGTTGCTGTTGATTTTTTCAAAAAAAAACCCACAAGAATGTCCCAAGTCACCCCATGTGTTATTGATTTGTTTCAATATAGTGTCACATACTGGAGTATGTATAAACTACTTCCACTGTCAGTGGTATTTTGAAAGATTGGGGTTATATCTTTCTGTCACGTAAATTCCAGCCTGATTGGCTGAGCTATGTGTTAGATATATATACACAAAACATCTTAAACAAACGCATTATGACGTCAAATCACACCTGTAAAATTGGTCTATTTTTAATCACTAGTTCTAAATACAGAGCATGGGTTAGACTTTAAATTCAGCACTAAATAATAAATTTAGTTTTTTTATACTTATTATACTTTAAATAGATATGTATGGAGACATTCTCAATGAGAACTGTTAATTTCAAAAATACATTACATATGTCACAAGTCACCCCATTTGCCGGGTGACTTTTGGGAGACTTTAAATTATTTAAAGTTGTCTTCGAGCAACATAACTAAACAAAAACTTGTATTGAACGATTCCAGTTATTATAATTTCTGAGCTAAAATCATTTATACAGTCTTATTGGAAAATGCCTTGAGTGTGGATATGAAAAACAGTTGAAATCGTCCCAAGTCACCCTATTTTACGGTACAGTTCCAGTCATTTATAAACAGTCGCCGCGGCGCACTTACGGCGAGTATATACGTGCTTATAAACACCTGTGCATTTATAAACGGGCGGGCAATATATATAATAAATATATATAGTCAGATAATAATCTACAGTTTTGTCGTTTTTGTAAGGTAGGCTTACGTTATTGTATAACTCACCTAGGAAGTAAGATCAATGTCCGAAATCTGCGAGTTTAGCTCTTGTATTGTGCACTAAATTGTGTGTACAAAAAACTGACACATAGAAAAGGCAAATTGCGCATACAAGTTGGTCATCACTATAGGCCTACCTACTATCTCGTGGTATTAACAGATTGTAGGGCCTACCGGCAACGTACCTATATTTTTTAGCAATGTCACTTTAAGGAGGTGCCCTGCAAACACTGTACCGGTACGTAATATAGGCCTAACGTTCGTTAAGGTCTCGGTTTCGTCATTTATTGATGAACGTAACGAGGACGTGCTAAGGACGTAGTCTTAATAACTCTAACGTCCCCAGAACGTCCCAATAACGTTACATTTATGTTTTACGTTCCAAGGACGTAAATGGGAGTTCACAAATTTACGTCCCAAGTACGAATACTAGCTGTAGGCCTACGTTGTTGGGACGTTATTTCAACGTAAAATTGTTTGCAGGGTGGGGGTCATGTGGTCATAATTTCGACTTATTTCTGGCGATTTTTGCCTATTAAAGCATTTATACAAGACGTCGTGGTACTGTACGTATATGTACCATAATGTGTTTGCTGGAAATTAGTACTATCATTGGAATAATATCTCAGTCAGTGTCATTCAGGCTGGCTCTGTCAATGCCTTCAAGAGCCTCCTATTTGTGATCGATCAATATCGCCGGCTGACAATGGTTCCGGCGCTGACTGATCTGAACTATGGATATGAGACAAGTCACTTAGGCATTTTTTATTAATTATAACTCCCCCCCCCCCTGGGAATATCCTATCTAGGCTTGATCCTACAATTGGTCTACATTTGGGCCTGATATTCTGAATGCAGACACTTTGTTTATTGTATTTTTCTGTGAAGAAATATTTCAATACAAATCCTATTTGGCGAATTTTCTTTTACTTAGATTTGTTTCTTGCAAACTATTTCATTTGGAATTTATCACTTATTATATAGGCCGATACTGGTAGTTGTTTCGAATGATCCTGATCATTAAGATCTATGGTAAATCTATATATTCGTGTACATACGGTATCTAATATTCTCAGTGAGGTATCCTTATTTGGCTGAAGTAAATTATGCACGCACGCGCACCTGCTGGCAATACAGACAGAACAGAAAATCATGGCGGTTTAGTGGAATAATTAGTCGGTGGCTGCGAAGATTCCACCGAATATCCGCGCAATGGCTACTCAAAAGCCAGGCGGATGGGTGCAGTCTTTAATAACTAGGTTTGATTCTCAGGTATGTATATATTTCCAAGCATGTCGCCTGTCTGTACAAGATAAAATTACATTTCTTTCCCTGTCTGTTGCTGCTGGCTGTTTTCATTCATGAAATTTTGTGAATGGATGACAGCTCGCCACGCCTGGATTGTTTGTTTAGCCGCAACATGCTTGATTGAGTCACAGTGTGGGGGTATACGGTTTGACAACATTACTTTATTATTTGTTAAGTGAACTGAAATGTTTTAGATCTTGAACAATACAATCCGCGCTCACGGAAAGCAACAATATTTTATGTTTTCGCCTACGCATGCATTGCCAATGCCATTGCCATTAGAGTTAGACCTATTAAAATATGCATTGCATTGGATGATAGGGCGATAGACTATACATGATTGGGCTGATTGGCATTGGGATTTGGGGTGATTGGCTTTGGTATTTGAAAAATAATTGGCTTGCCTTTGGCAACCTTTGCCATTCCATTGCCATTAAATGATTGAATGATTGATGATTGCATTGCATTGCCATTGCCATTTTAAAAACAATTTTTTCCCTGGTTCTAATCAATGCCAATGGCATTGGCATTGATTAGAACCAGGGAAAAAATTGTTTTTAAAATGATTAAATAACCGTTAGCATTTTTCTCATCTAAGTTGTAGTCTAGACTAGGCCTTAGACATCCTTTATTGATGTATTAATAATAATATTTTGTTATTAATTTACAAATTTGATTAGCAAATGGACAGAATTGCCATGTCCATGCCATCCACAGAGCTCCAGATAATTTTTTGGTTTGAGGAGTATTTCACTCATTGAAATGGGTGATGAGGAGTGAAATATGATAAAAAAATAAACGGGAAATATTTTTCATACAACAACATGAAAGCTTTATTTGGATCATTTTTTCTTACAGTCACATAGTTCTGTTCACGTAAAAAATACAGCTATCGTTTCATTTTTTCTGTGTGTTTTTTTACTTTGATGGGCATTCTAATAGTTTTTATGGGTAATATTACTCCTAAGATTTTCAATCAATGAGTATTTTCTGTTTTTACATGCGTATTTTACTCATATACGCATGTTATCTGGAGCCCTGCATCCACTGGCACTGATCCAGACCAATGTACTACAGAGAGACCTCGATGTTCCGTCATCATCTGTTCCCAAGAAATATGACGGAACTTCGAATATGGCAGAGTTTCGGAGCAGCTCCCCCACCCCCCCTCCAAGCTGTGTTGGAACCGAGGATATATATATCTAATTCATACTGTAATGTTATTATATTAGTACATGTTATGTATTGGTTGTGCGAACAAGATAACAACATGAATATAATACAAATGTAATTTTATTATTTCAAATTTATAATTGCATGATTTTCTTTTAATAATATTTGTACATTCTGACTTTATTTTGGGAAAAAATCGGTGTCACTCTATGATAGAGGTAGTGTCTAGTGCATGAAGGGTAAAAGAACAAAGGAGTATTAATTGCTTTAATCTGTTTCAATTGTTAATTTAACCGAATAATAATGTTTTCATTTGGTAGTCGAAATGACTCCAAGCAATATCACTCAACTCAGGTGTTGACAGATGGCCGTGATCAAATCTGACACATTTCACTGTGTATAGCACCGTGCATGTCATTACTCAGGCGGGTGGTTTACTGCTCCGACTTTCATGTTGCCGGACTAGCGACTATTGTCTTTCTGCTATTGTAGGGCTTTACATACTGTTCTTTTAACAATGGTAAACCATTAAACGCTCAAATAGGTGTTGACTTTCATGCTAACCGAAACACAAGGTATCCACGGCTTAGAGTATAGGCCTAGTCTATGAAATTGATGTCCTCAACGTAGATGACGGCATGAATAATTACGACCTGTTCACAAAAATTGTTAGATACCTATAGATTTAGTTAACAAAATCAAACATTTTGGTACTGATATCTACACCAGACATATTGAAGGTCAAATTAATTAATCTTTATCGGCTTAACTAGCGGCTATATACACACAAAATTAAACATTGTGCCAATCAGGCCTATGACAGGAAACATTCACCCAATGTTGGTACAATGTGAACCCATAGTCTTAGACACTGGCCCAACATTGTACCAGCATTGGGTGAATGTCTCGTGTTCGCTGGGCTGTATCATATTACTGCCGTCAAGAAGTGTTATGTAGAACGAGCGTTCCTCACTTTGTTGGGGGTACGGTGTCAAAGGCAGTGGCCCAGCATTAAACCAATGCTCACATCGTGAACATGTGTTTGCCGGGTTTAATTTGCTCATTTTGCCCCCCACTAATCCCTTACATGCTAGGTGCATTTAGCCAGCGTTGGGGAAATGTTTTGAAAAGGACATAAGTAATGCCACAATCACTATACAAACAGGTGACATTCACACAATTAGCGTGACTGACCGTGACAGAACAATAAGACGCTTACGTCATGCATTGATTTAAGCCTTTCGTCATCGAGATTTGATGACTGAGACGGACAACGAGACACTTATTCATTGATTTAACACTTTCGTCCTCGAAATTTGATGACGGAGGCGGACATCGGAATGACGGAACATAGAAGCAAAAATACATTGGGCAGATCCGTTCCCATCAAAACCAAGACAGATGTAAAAGAAGACGGAACATCGGAGGACGGATCTCAGAGGCCTGTCTGTATTAGTAAAAATCTAGTGTAGCCTACACAGCATCAGCATTTTCATGACATACGCACACAAAATGATATAAGTTAAGCCTACCAGTATGTAGAAATTTATGATATAGTCTATAATGTACTTGCATACTGGCGCAAGTACTTGCGTTCTTGCACACTTATGCACTTGCGCAAGAACTTGCGTACCACGGTACACTTCTAGTGTGCCCAGTAAACAAATTAACTTGACTTTCTGTCGGTTTAATGCTGTATCACTGTCTGCGACGCAGACACAATATCAAAACAACATTGGGCCGACGTTTCCTGTTTGATAGAATTACAAAAGTTCTTTTATTTCTAGCATTCAAAGGGTTAAAAAGCCAACACAGCCTGCCTAGTAAACACAAAACATTTGTACAACGTCAGAGTTGTACAAATGTTATACAAATGTTTTTGTGTCTGCTGGGTGGACACACTGCCTGCATGTATTTCAGCCAGAGTCTATTGATGCAATGAATGCATATCAGCCGACATGTGATGCTTTCATCAAATGACATAGAAATTAAAAACCCCCTCGTCTTCAAATGTAATTAGTACATAATCTATAATAGGTAAATATATCATACAGTGAAAGCGCTTGTGTGTGTGATTATGGTAAAACAAGCAGATTTTAAAAATATTGAAAACTGGAGGAATGATCAGCCTCTGAAAATGGAAGTAAAACTAAAAAGCTATTATGACAATCCCTCATTCAATAGAGATCCATGCCTCTCTTTGGAGTTACCTCTCTTTGGAGGCATTAAAATTCGGATTTAATCCAGTTAAACTATTCCGATTTCTTAAAAGAAGACATCCATAGCAAACAACCACAATTCTGTGAAACTCATGACCTCGACCTCCTTTGTTTTCACCGAGCTGGCTTTAGAATACAATGGAGTATGGGGGAGGGTTCTTATAACCTTGTTTTCACCGAGTGACGTCACTGCGTTTCATAGAATGAAGTATGGGGGAGGGGGTGTTATATATAACCCAGGCATCAAAGTAAAACCCATAAACCTATAAAAACCTTTAAAGCCTATATTTGAAAAAAATAACCTATATTTTTCTGAAAATAGCTTATATGGGCAAAGCCTGCGACTTCAAGAATCATGTGACCCCAGCAGTGTTCTCGTTTGTAGTGACATCCACTTTTGTTTAACCAGTTTTATCACTGAATTCATGCATAGACCTTTCAGAAGATGTATAGTTATCCATAGCCTTGACAAGAAAAAATGTGCTTTTGACCACTGTAATGCCTTAAAAATGTCATTTTTGGCATGTCGCCAGCTTGAATTTTTGTCTTAGACAGGTCACTGCTTATGAGTGGGTGCATTTTTCGGGAGATAAATTGTTTGAATTTGACGAACATATAGTAGTAATTGTTTTTATAAAAATCATTCCCAAAAGTAGTATATTGTCCCTTGCAAAATTGAATTAATTATGTGATACTAACAGTACTATTCTTGCAATAATCAATAGAAACAAGCAAACGCTATTTATTTTTTAAGAAAACAGAATACGTTACATGGACTCTGAAGATATAGTGATATGCACACTTAACAACAAATGGCCCTTGAGTTACTCACTAGGTATTTCTCCACGCAGCAAGTAAAAATTTAGCCTGGCCACTGAACCCAGCTTTACAATTGTGCAAAAAGTAAAAAAAATCCAGAATACGTTACACAAAATTCGTAACATTTTGTAAAGTATTTTGATAACGTATTCTGGTAACGTATTTTGCTCTTCACTAAACAATGTTGTAATAGTGCATTCTGTTTCGTAACAAAAGTACAAAACACTCACACTTTGCATGATACAACTATTTACTGGATATAGTGACATTTAGTGTTATTACTTTATCATAACATAAATTATGTTAGTTATGTAACATATTTTGGTAACGTATTTTGCATTTTTATTGGAAATTTTAATTAGCAGGCACGAAATGACAGAAACTCAGTATATATCGTTATAGAAATAATCAAAAATTTGCTTAGACAAAAAACACCTCGATTATTCAATGTGGCAGTGTGTAATAGCGTCCATTATGCACACAAATACAGAATACGTTACTTTTAATTCTGATAATGATTTTGTGCCTGGTGAAGTATAGTGAAATAGTAGATACAATAATTCTGGTGACAATGACACGCATAATTTACTGTGTTGCCTATATTTAAAACAATATTGAAAGGGTATTGAACATGTACACACTACTGTTCTTAGCAGGAAAAAACTAAAATAAAAATACAATACTACTTTGAAAAACGTTTATATCTCGTATACTGCAATGTATCAAGACCTGCATTGACACTTAGAAACATTGAAATTACATTATTATATTTAATTGTGCATGTTTTTATTTTGCTTAGTATTTGTACAAAAATGCCCAATACATATCACATATTTTGGTAAATGTTTAAACTATAAAAAATGTAATGTATTCTGTGTGTGTTTTTTGATGATTTTAATTGTTCATTAAAACAATGAATAAAATTGATGTTTTATACTTGGTATCTCAATTTCTTAGGACAAGAAAAAATATTTTTTATATTTGCAAATAAAGTTGTAAAAAGAGGTCTAGTGAGAAGTTGATTTTTTGATATTAGCTTGTGGAAAAGTCTTGAAGTGCTTTGCCCATATAACCTATTAAAACCTACATTTTGATTTTGCTTGAACAAAAACATTATGTTGAACTATATTTTAATTGTGGGAATGTGTTTGTGTCAAATAACTTCCTGTGTTTCAGAAAGAAATGCTTTAAATATAATTTAATTATTCAAATTAGTCTGAAATAAATAATTATTTAAGCTTATCAGCTACATAATTCCTTAAAAAATTCCAGTCTCGCTTCGCTCGACATAAATTTGGCTACACCTTGTCTGATATTGGTTCAACCTATGAGGACAATTTTTTTTCTGTAAATAATATATATTCACCTCTATAGCTAAACTTGTGTGAAGAATTTAAAAAGTGCAATAAAGAATTTGTCCAATTCAAACACTCCAGCCCTCCTCTGATTGAACATGGCTCCATTAAGGCGAGCAGTTCGTCTTGCTGCCTATGGAAGTATTAAAGACCATACTACATGTATTTATCCATAAGCTGATCACCCGATACATTACGAAGGACAGACCAGTATAAAAAAGTATGTTTTTTTGGCACTATGTATTATACTGTACATTCAGAGGTGTGAATGTACTATTCGGTATACTTCCTGAAATAGGGTAGATATGACTTTGGAATAGTAAAAAAGTATGAGTTTTCACATGGTGGGTACATTAGTGTCACTGGAAAACCTATAAAAACCTATAATTTTATGTCAAATAAACCTATTATAAAAACCTATATTTTTATGAAATAAACCTATAAAAAACCTATATTTTGACCTAAATGAGCTTTGAAGCCTGATAACCTTGTTTTCACCGAGTGACATCACTGCGTTTCACTGAATACATGTAGGCCTACCTCAGGATCATTTTGCCGAGGTTTGAAGTTGATTGGATAAAAATAGACATAGAATCCAAAGCAAACTCAATATGTTTGGACCACATTAGTCCAAACATAATTAAAGCTCCAAGTCCTATCGCTAGTCTAGTTTACTCGTATTTGGATACATACGTAAGTGTTGCATCTCCTGCCATCCTGGCTATAGCCTATCTAGGCCTATTTAAAGCGATGCAATCAGGCTAAAATCATAAAAAAAATCGGTGATTTTATTTTGGCTTTTTATTATGACCATATTTCGACTAGAGCTACATCTCGCTTAACTGGTGAATGCGCAGCACAAAAATTTAAAAATTTTGCAGTTCTAGTCTATGGACATGTTTACATCATATGGTCATATTAAGAAGCCAAAATAAAATTACTGATTTTTCGATGATTTTAGCCTGATTGAGCCGCTTTAAATAGGCCTATAGGCTATAGCCAGGATGGCGGGAGACACAACACTTACGTATGTATCCCAGTACGAGTAAACTAGACTAGCGATAGGACTTGGAAGATTTTGGACCAAGCATTGCGAATAATCTTGATTCTCATATCTGGGCACTTGATATTTTCAGTGCTGATATCAGGCAGTGATGGTTCGCAAAATAGTGGTGTGTGAAAAATCTAACTCCTTGATGCTTGAATGAGCAAGTACATGTAGTGTGAGCCAGGAGTGTGATTTGCACTCCACTAACTTAGTCTTAGTGTCACTGAGTGTTGCCTTTGTATCTGTACATGGTACGAGGCATGCGTTTTTTCCTACGTCTCAACTTCATTTTTGGCGTGTGATGGCTTGCTTTTTTTAAAGATTTTTCCCCGTGTTCAAGCTCTTATCAACACATCCCCAATTTTTAAATAATTATCGCGACATATTGATAATGTGTTTGAACAGTAAAAAAACCTTTGCTATTAATTTTCACTTTAACATACTTTGTGAAATGTCTATCCTACAGCTTCCAATCCGGACAGGACTCCACACAACACAATCAATTCAGAATGTAGAGCAGAATAAAGAATGTTTGATTAATGTTAGCAAACACAAGTTTTCCCTTGTCATCAATGGCCTCACGAAGACACTTCAATCTGTGGATTCCATGGTGAGACAGGTATATTTAACTGTATTGTGATTATATTAACAAACTTGTAGTATTTGTTTTAATAATGTCACATCCTTTTACTGATCAATTATATTTGTATTCTACTAAACAGAGAATAATTGGTGCTGAAGCAGAGAGGAATTTTTATGAGTCACAGCTGATTATTTTGGATACACTTGAACAAGTATTGAACAGTGTAAGTATTTTATTCAAATTTTATCCTATTACAGTTTGTACATAGATCTACCGGGTATATAGCTGAGTACCTGTGTGTAATGAAACTGAGTTGTAATTGGTACAGTAGAATCTGCTAAGAGCAGCCACTCTTATGAGCAGGCAACCTCCACAATGGCATTTTGTGTGCAATTATTGATTGCAAATTATCATTAAAAATATATTATTTATTAATTTATTTACCAAAGATGTAGAATTATTGGTTCCGCAAATGATGTGGAGAATTTTGAAATTCTAATGTGATGAAATTGCCTTAACCATGTTACAGGGTTCCTATTCACACTGGAAATCAGGGAAAAACTGGAAAAGTGGGATCATGTTTTCCAGTCAGGGAAATTTCAGGGAATTTGATAAATTTGAGAAAAGTCAGGGAAAAATCAGGGAATTTGATAAATTTGACAAAATTTCAGGGAAAAATCAGGGAATTTAAATAATTACAAAATATAAATAAAACCTGCATTCCCATTTACTAACATTTATTTTTCAAAATATTTGCATCTATTACATGAATTATACCCAGATAACGTACCTAATATAGGCCTATGTAGGCCCTCCTAATTGATGCAGTAGTACGAAGTCACTATTCCTTAACAAGCATTTACCTTAAAGGAATTTTATAGGCCTAGAGTAATACTTGAGACTTTCATTTACAGGGGTATGGCAGCGTATTCGTCAGTTGCGCTCCACAATAATGCAATCGCTGCTGTGTATATATTCTCTGATATATTTGCCCAGTGGCACATCTGGAGCAGGTAATTTTCTAGTAAGGGTGTGGTGGCACAAAGTTTCATAAAAAAATCCCAACAAAAAAATGTCTCGTATGGCTTTGAGACGTGGAGAGGTGCAGCCTTCCCCATGAAAACGCCACTGCTGCATAAGAGTAGTCCGGCAATAGAGACATGGTTTCAAATACATTTTTGTTGGCAGCATTTATGTCTATATGCAGCATATTTACAGTATAAAAGGGATACATATTTGATATAAATATTTTCGACTAAATTCCCGTGAAATAAATAATTGTCTGAAGGACATGTTGTAAATAAATATTTATCGACCAATAGTGAGCATAGTTTAGGATCGAACTTTGTAGACAAACAAAATCTAAGAAACAGAAATGAATTTGTGAAGAAATAAAGTTCTCAAGATAGGAATGAAATAAATGATTTGTCTAAAAAAATTATCACTTGCCTGACTTGCCACTGACATGCGTTGTCTGTTGTGTCAAATTGAAGCTATTTTTTACTTGCTCCCATCTATAATCGGTTGCCCTAGGCAACCGTTAGTGTCGAGCCCTGCTTTGAGGCTCATACCTGCGCACGCATATTATAATTTTGGCAAATAAATGGTATTTAATAACACGATTTATGATCAAATTAAATCAGGGAATTTTGATCAGGATCAGGGAGAAATCAGGGAAAAATCAGGGAATTTCATATCACTTTCAGAATGGGAACCCTGATGTTAACATTTGGATGAAAATATCTAGTTTATAATTTTTACAGGATCTACACTGGTCATTCGTTGTTCTGTGACAGACTTGCTAATATCTGATCCTAGCTAGTTGTGTGACTTCTTCTTGTTATAGCTAACTACTCTCAATTTTTTTTGCAATGGTTGTACCTTGTTTCTCTGTAAAACGAGAATACCAGTAATTTTTCTATTTGAAAAAAAACCCCACTAATATTTTCTTTACACCCTAAGTATCCTTTCAGTTTCATATTAGAGAGAAACAACATTTATTTAGAAGCAATCCTGTTGCTACTGGTGTGTGTAATACTAAGTGTCAGGAAAATGTCACATACCAGGAATGCCAGTTCTGAAATGGTTGATTTAATTAAATGGGGGTTAATGTGTTGTTCCCAAAAATACAAATCCCAATGTGAGACTGGCAATTGCAGGTTTAGAATTTAACCCTTCAAGCGTCATTTATTTCATCAATCATACATGTAATATAATTGTATTTATATTATTCAAGTAGTTGATCTCTTTCCTTCACTCAAATGTGGGAATCGCATTCCAGATAAAGGTAAAAAAATGCGAAAGAATAACTTCAACTTATCAACAGGTTTAATTAAACTGGCATAGCGTTGCATTTTACGACCCATTTTGACCCCTACTTCAAGTCAATATTAGCTGTATTAAATGTTTTTAACCATGATATTTGATTACAATTGCATACAGACATGTACATACATACAAACATTTCCAGACAAATTATCCCCGAGTACCAAGAAAGTGAATTGACAGTAAAATTACCTTAAAGCCAAGGCGGTCCCATGTTTAAAATATTTGAACTTAATTTTTGTTCTTTTTTAATTATGGTTTTCAATTTGGTGATACCTCAGGCTTGAATCTTTTTTATTACAGCAACCCAAAGACACATCAAGATTGGATGAAGCAATATATGTTAAGTTATTATTACCAGAAATATGTAAGGTGAGATTTAGATATTATTTTTCGTTAAAATAACATAAATTACAAAATTAATTTTTATCCTCTGCCCAACAAAGTTGAGTGGGGGTTTTGCTTCAGATTTTCGCGGCCGGCTGTCCTCCATCCATCTCTCCTCATTTTTATTTCCGGAGCAGATCTCGTAAACCCATAGGGGGGATTTTCTTCATATTGCACACTCCCATACCTTAAGTGGTGTAAATGTGCCTTTTGGGGGTTATGATCTTTCACCTACTTTTTGGCCAAAATAACCAATTATTTTTCAATATTTCTAATAGCTATCTGCATTATGCCACCTCCAAATACCTCTGTTTCCGATTACACTGCCTTCCCAAACAGGGTAGATAGGTGATTTTTAAACATTTAAAACTATTTTTTGAGGGGATTCTGGTTCCATGGTCCTCCAATAGCGGGTAGAGAACTTTTTTTTTGCAATTTCACTTCTATAGAAACTGCCAAATTGTCCCAAAAGGGCTGTTCACACACAAATACACAGTGAGCAACAATTTTTGATGTGAAATTTATCTGAGATAATTTTTTCAGCTCTCCCCCCCCCCCCAACAGCTCTAGAAATTTGGTAAAATTTGGTGGGTGTTTTAGAAAACATTGTCTGTAAAAATCCATTGATATTAGTTAATGATGAATCGAAAAAACAATGTTAGTCAGTAGGAATGTTGTAAATTTTTTGGACATGAATGCAAAAGACAATAATTAAAAATATAAATTTGACAGATTTGTGTAAACTTGTTGCACATGCAGACTTTCAATTTTTTTTTATTGATCTGAACATTATACAGTATTTCTAATGATTAGTCTTTTATTGGATTTCAGCATAATTTTTGTCTTGGCTTTTTACAAACACTGAACAATTTTAAAGGTTCAGGCCTGCGTCAATAACTTTAGAAAAAAAACAGTTTTTCATTTTTTAGCTCCAGAGTGATTCCAAAAAATTGAAGATACAATTTTTGTGACCAAATTTATATATTTTTAAGTAGCTTAGTCTTCAATGAAAATCAGTGATGATCAATGTACTATGTGCACAGAATGATAATTTTTTGCAGTTTTTAAATCCTCCAAATGATCATCCACTTGTGAGTCAGCTGAAACATCTGGCCTCCAAGGTTCTTTTTGCTCTCAGCCAAAATAACTTTACGGCGGTATTCAATAGGATCTCAGCTCGTTTAACAGCTTTGTCAACATCCAGTGAAGACGTGACAGAATATCCCGATCTTGAATTAATACAACACATCAATGTAGACTGCATCAGACTCAACAAACTCCTCCATGGTAATCCAGCTTGTTTTTTCTAGTGTTTGAATTAGACATTATGTTTTTTATATCAGACACATAACTTTTTTGCAATCTATTATTAGTAAAATTAAATAATCATAAAAGGGTGTGTGATATGTTTTCTTTTCCATTTTTTTGTGGTCCATTACACTATTTACATGGCTAGTACATATATGACTAGGAGGTCTTCTCATATGTGAAAATTTCTGCTTCATATCTCATAACCACCCTGAGCATGTACACTTTTACTCTCAATAATATTTTGTAAAAAAATCCCAACTGTAATTCATTTTACAGTTGAAATCAGTAACAGAGGGTTGTAGTTTATTAGAATATCATTCTGATAATCTTATACATGTATGTAGATTTATTTTGCATAATTTTTATATTTGTTCATTATCACATCCTTTTCAGAAACTGTACAGAAATTCAGATTTCTCAAGAAAAGCGTTCACCTGGTGCTGGCTACTAGTCTTGAAAAGGTTTATGGCATTTTATATTTTACACACTACTATTCTTCACGACATTGTAAGCTAGCACTACCATATTTTTTCATGTATAACTAGCTACTTTTTACTCCTTGGAAGGCCTGGTGCGGGTTAGGTATATAACAGATGCGGGCTATACATTGAAGTTTGAAATCTGCTTTATATCCCATTTAAATGTGTGTTTTTTTTTGTGTACTTACGGACTGTGGCGATTTTCGGTCACATGGGAACTAGCTAGCAGGGGATAGCCACTAAACACATACCCCCTCCCCACTTTCACAGTTTAGCCGCCACGCTGTATCCAGGTAATGTAATATTGAAGGTGTAACATAAATTTTACTGCCACGGGTTGCAGTTAACCTGCAAATAATTTACCTAAGATGAAGATCTAACAACTACATTTCCCATGGTAGGCTAAATTTTAAATGTACAGGCCCCAGAATGACTTTTAATACAAGATAGAAGAGTCCAGGTCTATGACGTCACCTGCATGCTGCCGGCGTTTGCATGCCATTCAACAAAGGAGGTATATCGTCTCGTGTGGGGTATGTGTATAGGGGATGGCATTGTATAGGCCAACTGCAGTGGGATGACTACCACAATGATGACCCCCTTCAGATCCGACTTCTCCTATCATGCGACTTTTTTTCTGAGCACCAAAGTGCTTTACATTGTTAAGCACCCCTTAAATGCGACTTCCCCCCCTCCCACGACATGCGACCTTCAAATCATGGCACTACCTAGCCACCACCCTCTAAAGATACGACTTTTTAAAATTAGCTGCTCAGTGGAACTGTCAGCCTGGCATGAGCTGCCTGTCTGAAGATATTGCTTGTGTGTACATACCGTCAAATACAGCCCAGTAGATACGTATGCCAAGCCACTGCCGGCTTAAAGCTAGTACAGCGCTGCATGAAGTGGGCCAGCATTGACACAATTTTGGTCAATACACTGTGCAGATGTGTGCTGGTAGCTTCAAATTACCGTACCAGATAGCGATATCCTCCTGAAGATACACCTTTTTGAATTTAGCTGTTCACAGACTGTGTCACGTCTGCAGATGTCTGTCAACCCTGCACTGACAAGAGACGACTTTTTTTATGTTTCCAATCAACTTTAATATTCTAGTCACATCGTTGGGAACGCATTTCAGATTATAGTGGCTGAAAAATGCTTTCCGGTGATATACCTATTTTCACTGTATCTTAAATACTTTTTCTGTTATTAATTTAAAACCATGTTGAAATGGGGATTTCATTGTAATTATTGATTTACATGAGATGCAGTTAACATCCAGTGCTCTTTTGGCTTCACAAGGTGCATCACACCACTAATTAGCAGTGCACGACAACGGTGTCAGTGTGTCAGCTAGATGTGATAATCATCCCACTTCAAATACCTAACTTTTTTAATTATTGTCGCACAGACATGTAATAAATATCACCCGAAACCTTATTCAATGCTGAAAATAATGATAAAAATAAGATAATGATAGCTTTCAAAGTCGCGAAGTTATTGATTTTGAAAATGAGACAGGGTATAACAGTCTTATCCACATAAGCGGGGTACGACGCCACGAGACGCCAAACCGATGTTGCCATTGACGACGGTGGCCCAACATTAGAACAACACTGCACCAACGTCTCGCGCCGACGATATTCACAACCACATGCATCACATTGCCTTAGAGTGTAGGCTATACACGGGAAGATAATATCTGTGCTAGTCTTGTCGGTTGTCAGTATTGTCTGTTTAACTTCAATCTTGGTCAACATAGAAGACGCCTGCCTCGCCTGTTTGCCTCCCTACCTGGAACATTTATTAGGGATAATAGGGTACATTGTTTTATTGCTGGGCCAGAATGGGAAACTATGACTCCGTATTCAACATGTAGTCGTCGAAATCAATTGAAAGTAGCCTTCACAGTCAGTGTCACATGTTTTGCACTGTAAAGCATAGGCCTATATTGAAATGTGGAAAAAACACTGCCTCAATGCTTTTGAAAACACAAGCCACTTCCAGTACTTCTAAATTACGAGTTACCGTTAGAACAGACAATTAACACCAACTGCGCTGATCGTGTCACAACACAAATGGAGGTGTTTAAAGGGTGTTGTCTTAAACATCAAATTCGGCCCATTTTACGTTTTTTCTAGTGTTTTTTTTACCCCTACCCAGATACGACTGCCCCTTGGATGCGACTTTGGTTCTCTGGCAGTATGATAGTCGTATCAGAGGGGGACTACTGTGCACAGTGTGGCACCACAAGGCTTGACAGACATGCATACCTACCTACTCTGCAATACTGTAGATCTTGTAATATTCTCGAGGTTTTAATTTTAACCAATTTCATGAGGAGGACAAACTCGCGAGTTCAAGAATCTCGCAAAAATTATTTTTATAATATCTATTAAAGAAAAATGAAAATTTGCCAATTGTAAACTTAGTCAGAAATCCGAAAAACAGAATTTCGCGAAAATTTTAAAATGTGAAAATTTTCAGATCTACAATATACGCTAAAGCGTAGATCTTTATCTCGTCAGTCAACATGGCTTACGATCGGCTGTTATATTAATAGACCCCAACATGTTTTTAATAATGTGTAAGAACACACATAATTATTAGTAAGTACTATTTCAAACATCAGATTTTGCTATATTGCTAAAGGCCTAGCCCTACTAGGATGCAATATGTCTGTCACAACTGTAGTGTTGTGAGTGGACCATAAAGATCGCCGGCCTGAGCGGAAAAACGCGGGGTATACACCAATGCTGGGTATCTATTGTCAAACCAGCAATACACCAGAAAATACGGTACTCCTCCATCAATCACACAATGACAATATGATATATATATGTACATATTATTTTATCAAGATGGTTGGATAGCTCAGCCTAAAATTTGATATTAACCTTCACACTTCTATTGCTTTTAACTTCTTTAAAAAAAATTTATGATCTCCTTCTGTTTGCGTTTTAAGATAACTGATTTTTAAAAATAATGCTTTTATTATAAGTGTTTTTTTAAGATGAAAGAACGTGTCAGAAATTGTTAATTTTATACAGCAGTGTAAATAAAGGTTATAATATATATTCTTTAGAGATAAAAATTCACTATTTGTGTGTTTGTCTCACAAATTGTTTCATTCGAACACAATTATCTCATGACTGATTTGGTCGGCTTGCTCTACTTGTGAACCAATGTCAACAATGAATATGTTTCAACAGGCGATATGGAATTGGATGGATAATTATCCTGAGGAATTTACAGAACTTCAGCGGAGACCTAATGATGAGCTGGCTGGTAAGCTGCAATATCTATTTACCATGTTTGTTTCTTATTATATTATTAGTAGTAAATCATCTTTGCTTATTTTTTTTCTTCATTTCTTTGAATACTATGTGAAGTAAATGAACTTTTTTGTCTATTATTTTTGACACAGAATTGCTTCCCCTTCTGTCAAGCTTGATTTGAATACAAGAAAATGTGACACGCATAGCAGTAGGCTAGATCTTGCCCCCTCACCAATGTGATTGAAAATAAAATATGGCCAACAAGCATGGTCATTTTTCATTGATAAATACAATTCTAGGAATTGTTAGTATTTTTTATGACACACTTTATGTGGCATAAAATGCTTGGCGCTTGTATATCATTATTTTTGTCTATAGATACATATCAAGCAATACAAAAGCTGCTGAAAATATTTTTCACATTCGCTGTTAAATTTCGATTTTAGCCATTTATTTCCTCAGACATTTTTACAATCATTTATCTTGTGCAGACTAAATGATGGATAGGCACCGTAGGATTCATTTCTAGCCACTTATTATTTAAGTAAATCCTATCGACACAAATAAATGGAATTATTTTTCACCCTACATAAATGTTTGTCATGATGAACTATGATTTATCTGTCTATAATCAGATACAAATATGGTTTTGCATTCAAGTGTTCCTTGAGCTTCCCATCTTTTGTCTTAGTAGTAATTGCTTTGTAAAAGTAGCAAAGTTGTTAACTTGGTTTTGATTTGTATGCTATTATTTTCACTGTGATTGTTTTTTAATTTACCAATACTACAGGAACTTTTTCCCGCTTAAATACCATTTTTTGTATCCTCATATTTTACAGATTGGTGTGACAAGCTGTTTGAACTATTTAATAGTTTTGCTGAAAGTGCCAAGAGAAAAGCTGCTGTATGGCCTCTACAGATGATGCTCCTAGTTCTCTGTCCTGTTAGTGCTTTGCTCAGATATTAACCCTTTAGGCCCAGTCATGACTATATTATTTTTTACCCGTCTGCCCATTGGGCTCAAAAGGGTATTGTGGTCCCGGTAATGCTATTTATTTTGGCTACTGCTTTACCATTTTGCTGAAGATCAAGTTTGGGTGGGGGCATCCTTCAAGTGGAAATTGACTCGTTAACACAATACTCAAGATACAGACTTGGTCTATTTAATTGTTTCACATGAAGTCAACAAATTTCAATTAACCTATTTAAGATACCGGTACCAGTATCTTGATAGGACAATGACCAGGTGTTTATCAAAACGACTGCTAGCTATGCTAACCACACTAACAGAGCAAATGCTATATAAGCCCAGTTAGCTTCTAGCCTTTTACAGACATGAGACGCCATGTTCACATTAAATGTGTGACAATAGGGCAGGTAATGTTGCCCTGTAAGCGGTACAGTTGTTGCCATGTTAAACCTGCTTACTTGATCCAACAGATTGAAATCGTTTTTGGCTGGGCAAATATTCATTGTAAAATACTAATGACAATTACATACACTCCAATGGTTGTTTGTAATCATCAATATATATACAACCCACGGACCATCATGTTGTTTCACAGTTAAACCAGCATCACAGTCTGTGGAACAGCCATACGCCAACAGTGTGTGAAGGTTGATTTCTTTCCCAGGCAGTTGAGTACCATTAGGGGCGTGAATTGGGCGTGTGGTAAAACAGGTTGAATTAGCGCTATGCAAAATAAGCAATTTTATATACTTTCTGACTAATGTGAGCATTAAATTGATTCATAGGCCATATCTTTATTTGACCATTGGACACGAAGGTTCAGATGTTTTCGTACCGGCAGTTCAAAGTGATAGCCGCGCTGTGAAATTGCTGCTGCATTAACAGATGTGGCCTTAGGTAGATATTGCGACAACAGCCATAATTTTCCAGCGTGATACCTCTCTGTTAACCATGATATCCACACAGTCAGATCATGTAGCAGTATGCTCATCAATGTTTCCAAAAGGCAAGCGAAAAAGTCATTGTAGACAAAAAGTTGTTCATGACAGGGTGGTTGGTGATAGGATCTTTTGTATATGTTTTTGGGGTATGCCAGCCTTATAGGCATCGTCCGTTTTCACTTGGGACTGAAAATGAGGCTGTGGCAAGCTAAATTCTTTGAAGCCTCGTATGTAAGTATTTGAGTTCTGCAAGTCTATTGATGAAGTCTGTCTTTATGTGGGACACAAAATGACGCTGTGGCTGTTTCATATATTTTAAATTTAGTAGTTCAATCCAGCTTAGGTTCAGTTGAATGCCTTGAAATATTGTTTATTTATAAACAATTCCATTAATTATACATTGAAAAGTAATAGAAGGTAGTTTTCTGTCTTGATAGTGTGATTAAACATAGCTATTGTTTTTTTTATATGAATATTTTCTTTTTAGAAAATACTTGAGGAAATTACAAATGCTGACACAGGTGCTCCATGCTCTCTACAGCATCTCAAAAAGGTAGGTCTTCAAATCAATTTAGTCTGAAAAGTAACCTAATTGAAATATATTATACGGTGAACATCCCTTTCACTATATTTTTGTCATGTTCAAACTGTCACTCACATGAACAGTTGTAAGATTGGTAAGATATAATTGTACTTTGATTGACAGAATAGTAAGAGTCTTAAATACATCGTTCTTGTTCAATTAGTCTATACATTTTCTGCCATAAAAAAATGTATGTTGTGTTAAATGTTGTAGAAACAATTTATTGATGAATTGAAGAGATCCCTGACTAGTCATCATGGGGGATCTAAACAACTAACTGAGGGTGCAGCTGTGACATGTGTTAAACTGTGTAAAGCCTCCACTTATGTCAACATTACAGACAGAACTAATGTGTTATTCCTAATAGTTCAATCTATTGTGCAAGATCTCAAAGTAAGTTTTAAATTGATTAAAAACTTCCGTTTGATTGTTTGATAAAACTTTCTGCAAGTAATTACTAGTTTGATCTGCCATCAACTTTTGTATCTTGTTATTTATTTGATGCTCATTTCTAATTCCAGGCCCTGCTGTTTAATCCTGCAAAACCATTTTCTCGTGGTACAAACTGTGTTAGTCAGGACGTGGATTTGATGATTGACTGTTTTCTGTCATACTTCAGAATTACACCTCATAACCAAGATTTACTTAAAATTTGTCTCAGCACACAAAATCCTACAACCTTTCATTTCGTCTTGGTCAATGTTCTTTTTAGGATCATCACACAGGTTAAGAATATTTACAATACTTATAATACAATAACAATACTTACAATATAATACTTACAATCCTCATTATTTTGTTGGATTGTCAGAATTATTTTTCTTTCAATTGTACTACACCCTTTCAGCACTTTATGCATCAGATTCTGACGTATAAAGACTGTTCCTGCGGTGAAAGAATTAAAATATTTATAATGGCTGTAGACCCATAACATAGGAATTCAAATGAAGTGGAAAAAACTAACTAAGATAATTATGATGATTTCAAATTGTAAAAACTTTTTGGTCTCCATGGTTTATGCAAAAGTATTTCAGCGTTGTAAGGGTTAAGATATGTTTTGTGCTGTATAATGTGACATGTGTGTTGAAAAGTTAACCATTAAACCGCTCAGTGCGATTATTGTCATTTTTAGTCTGTTCTATTAGTTGATAAAATCACTGATGTTCGGAATAAAATGGGTCTTTTGGAATCGTGATTTGCAAATGTTTGGTCCTAAATTAATCAAATATTAGCATTTTTATTTCTTAGCACGCCTTTTAATTTTAATGGAAAGGTGGGCTATTGCAATTGAATCAGCGGCGTCGAGTTTGGCATCGGCGTTGGCGTTAACATTTACTTGTGGGCACGTATCCTTCCCAAATTTGTTATGCATGAGACAAATGACCAGTTCTCGGACAAGTCCTATAATGGTTGAAAAATATTCTAAATGTCTGTTTATTGCGAATTTTACATCAATAATTTGACCTTGTGGGCGAAATAACTTGAGAAGTTTTTCATGTATTCTGTTCAAATTTGTTATGTATGCTACTAATAAGCAGTTCTCGGACAAGTTCGATAAAGGTTAAAAAAGAGTTTTTGCACTTTACGTCAATAATTTGACCTTCTGGGTGCAATAACTTCAAGTTCAATTTAGATTGTCGAGTGTGCTCTTGTTATTTTTATTTAGTACGTAAGGGTTAATTTGCAACTGCAAATTGTACTTAAAAATTTTTAAATTCAAAGTCGATATAATTACAGTTTCAAAAGAAAGTAAATTATTCAATTTAGTAAGAGTGGTTGCCTAAAAGTTTTTTGTATCACTGGTTTATAAAAATGTTCTTTTTTTTCAGTCACGTTTACCTTGGTGGCCAAATATTGAAGTAATGTATGTAAAGTCGCATGAAATGAGGAATTTGTTCACAGAGACTGCAAACAAGGTTACACAAAGCCACCCTCCAATACGCTTGTCTCAGGCAAGAGCTGCAAGTAGCGCTACGCATGCAAGTATTAGCTTTGGATGCAATTTGGTGTGAGAGTGTCACAAGCATTATTAGCACTTTCTAGTTTTCAAGAAATTCTGACAAGTTTGAAAATTGAAAATAGTAGCCTACATCAAATTGTGTTGATTAAGGATTGTCAATTTTGTGTGATTTCAGGTATTTGTAAAGCTTATTTCAATACATTTTAATCACATTTATTTTCTTCTACTGGGTGAGTCATTCACTGTTGCTCCAAATTTTAGCAAACTTTCTAAATAGTATTTTTTAGCAATTTGGGTGTCCGCTGTATCAGTCACTTATGTTTCCTAATGGTATAAAATAAATTTAATGATTCACAGAGCTTGACATTGAGAGAAAAGGTGACACTGTTGAAGTTCAAGGAAAAGTCATCTGAAGAAGTGCCACACTATAAACTTTTGCTGTGGATTGTGAGGCTAATTCATGCTGATCCGATTCTAATGCTCCATGTAAGTGTCATACCATTAGCTAAGATGGAAGAAACCTACCATGTAAAAACTTCTCTTATTGTTTACATATAACTATGACTTACGGTACTTTACTTTTCCACTATAAAATGTCAGATAAAATTTTCTCATTACCTTCTCAATGTGGCGTCTTCATGTCCTGTCTTCACTGCCACTTTTTTTTTTTTTTTCAATACAATAGATAAAATAAAGTTAAATAAGCTCACTTAGAAGAAAGATCTATCAAATTACATAACAGTTTACTGGATTGAACAATTAACAATTCATGATAATAGATAGGGAAACTATGATAGATAGCTAGGCTATTACTACAATTATGTTTTATTGTCCTGAGTATAATGCGCTGCTGTGTAAAATACAAGTTAACATTTGAAGCTTCTGATAACCCAACAAATACTTCTGCACTTATGTATAATTACACAACCCCAAATTTAAGCTTTCCATGGCTGCATCCACGATGACAGCCCTGGACATTAACGTCCGACCGGCTGTCTGAGGCATGTTAAAAAGGCCAAGGTTGGATAAACTGTCTACATCGACCGCCCGGTGGTCGGTTAAAGTTTTCACAGTTTAAAAGAATTAAAATCACAGTTTAAAAATCTTAATGTCAATGGCTGCGATGGCATGTCTTGCAAGGCATGGACACTGATTTGTTATCAGACCAGCGCTGCAGCACAGTGTGTGACATAAGAGATGCATGCCCTCCAAACCCAATGCTAATAATCCACTATTAGTCCAACATCAAACCAGCAGTGGGCACATTGGCATTTGGTCTTGTACACTCCTTCAGCAGTATCACCTGTTTTCGTGTAGACACCATGGCAGAAGTATCTATCTAGCAAGCACATTTAAAAATTGGAATACCACTGATCCACTGTTGACCTTCTGACTGATGACCCTCTGAAGACAGTAACCCATAGATTTTTGTTAGTAACAAAGCAATTATGTTTCCTGTAATAAAATATAAAAAATAGAAATTTGCCACTAAATGAGTATGATCATAATACCAGAGTTGATGTATGAATTATGTTTAGTGTATAAACGTTATATTATTTTGTATGTCATTTGTTACAGAATCCTGGAAAAGCTGGCCATGAAATACAGAGTAGTACACTAGAATTAATCAATGGTTTGGTGTCTTTGGTTCACCAACCTGCTCTGGCAGATGTGGCTCAGGGTGCAATGGAGGTAATGTTGGTTTAGTTTTTGTATCATCATTACAGTATTTGTTTTTTATTGTCATTAGGACTGGCATCCTATTAATTTTATTATTTTGTGTCCTATTAAGGGGAAAGGAGGGTGCTGTGTGTGGGGAGCAGTTGACATTTCTTTACACCAGTCCTTATGAACATGTGCAATATAACGTTTGAGGTCCCTAGGTTTAGTACTTTCATGTTTAAAAGGTCTTCAGAAAAAAATATATTCACAATTAGATTCGTGGTTAAGAGCTTAACAGGTTTTGGTTGGTGGTGGCCTTTCAGGGCATAAAGCGTCACCTGTGTGGCAGTCAGAGCAAACTCGGGACAATCACCCAATTCTGTTTCAATGTTGGGCCAGCGTCTAATACGATTGACCGGCATTGAAGCAGCAATGGGCTGCGACGCTGGCCCAACATTGAACCGATATTGGGTGGGTGGGCCTACATTGTGTGTACCAGGTACATCGTATAGACCCGTACACTGACTTATCAGCGATGGTGGTTGAAGGAATAAGCCTACACGTTGAAGATATACTTGTCTCCTTGGTTCTTCCAATAATTATATCCTGGACGTTCAGGATTCTGGCCCATGAGGAAAACCAATACAGTTATGTTTACAAAATATTAGGCCATTTTTTGTCTCAAGCACTCAAACAGACTAAAGCCGGGCCTCGGAGTTCTATTTTTCATTAGGTTTATAAACCTCCACGAGTATCAAGCTATCCTGCTTTTTTCGGTTCTGCTGATGATTGCTGATCATAGCTTTGACTGTGCAAATGTAAATCATTTTAATGAAAGAACTCTCATTTATTTTTCAAGTTTAAAATCATAATGTATCTGTTGTAGGCCCTTCTAGTTTTGCATCAGCCTGTCATCATAGAGCTGTGGAACCCTGAGGCACCAATCAATACATTTTGGGATGTCAGGTGTGATTTACTTACATCAAAAATTTGTCATTTGATTATTATTTAACCCTTAGAGCACTGTTGCTGACTATAGTATTGTTTTCTTATGTTTGACCTTATATAACCAGCTTTTACAAATTAATTATGTGATAATCATAAACATTGTGACTTGAATTTAGCAAATTTATCAAATGTTTATTTACTTGAAAGTTGTGGATGGCAGTAGCGAGACACAACTTCAAGTGGCTGAAAATTAAAATTGATTGGCTCTGAGCTAAAAGGGTTAATTTTAGAAATGTTATATTTATTTGCTATTTTTCACCCATTAAAATTTGTTAACTTTGATTTAGTTGTAAGATTTGTCTTCTTTGTTTACTGTTGAGTATGTTAGTTAATTCAGGTATATTCATAAAAAAAATTTTTTTTGTCATTTGCAGCTCGCAAGTGCTTTTTTCAATCTCTCAAAAATTAATCCAGCATCAAATTCTGAACTACACAGACATCCTTAAATGGCTACAGCAAGTTCTCATTTGTCACAACAACTTTCTGCAGCGTCACAAGGATTATGCTAACAGGGGATCAAACATACCTGTATGCAGACAAGCTCACATTAAACTGGAGGTTAGCTAAAATGATTTGATACAATATGTTATTAAATGTGATCATAGTAAAGCCTACTTAATTTTTAAAACCTTTCAGTGTTCTATTTTGTGACAAAAATCCTAATGACGCAATACCACTGAACCAAAAATACTTTGTGAGATGCTTTGTCACCAGAATAAAATTCTAGCGGCTTAAATTTCACCACCACAATGGCTTACATTCAGCAATATCGCAATTACTTCTCTTTTTGCATTGACTTCACATAGCCTAACGGTTGATTCATAACCTCGCTTTCGATTCGAAACAAATTGTCATCATGATACAGATGCAAATAGGAAATACAAATGTTGTAGATGCAGTTCTAATTAATTTTGCGACTTAATTGCCTTTAGTTTTTCTGCATGCCTTCAGTTTGCTTTTCATTAATTTTGGAAATTTACCCGAAAAAAATCCATTTATGCAGAAGATTTAAACATTTTAAATGTTGTATTGATTATTTCTGTTGTGCAGGTAGTCTTCCTTATGTACTTATGGAGTATCGATGTAGAAGCGGTTCTTACTGCTATGTCTTGTTTCCACCTATTATGTGAAGAGGCAGATATTCGGTGTGGGACAGATGAGCTAGCTGTTACACAAATTCTGCCTAACTATTGTGTCTACTCAGAGCTTGCCACATCCAGCATGGTTCTCACCACAGGTATGTCAACAGGGGCTTTTAAAATGTTTGTTAAAGAAATATAATATATACCGTACTGGCACTGGAGTTTAACCCTTTAACCGCCAAATTATTCAGTCTGAATTTTCACCCACTTGAAGTTGTGTCTCGCTGACGCGATCCACAACTTCAAGTGAGTGAAAATTATTCAGATTTGACAAAATGGAGGTCAACTGTTTTCAAATATTGCTGATTGATGTCACATTTTATCTTTGTCACATGTTTAAAAGGTGGTACTTAATGTGCTAATAAAAAATCAAAACCCAAATATATGCGGCACCGGCGGTTAAAGGGTTAAGTCGCACTAGGCTCAAGTTAACCCGTTGAACACGAGATTAGTATGCTACTGCGCTGTTTCTGAAACGAGATTATTTTATGACGTTATAGTTATCTCATGCAATCAGACCCGGAGATCTCCGGGCCTCGTATCTGAATGGTATCCTTAAATCACGGAGATCTCCGGGGCTCGTCACAAACGGGTTAAGGCTCAAACCATAGATAGGTCGCACAGGCAGATATGACGCACCAGGCTCAGAGACATGTCTGACCATATTCAAGTGTCAGGTTTCAGTACCGGTACATTGACTTTATGGCATGAAAAGAGGAGAGAGTCAATGCTATTAAACAGCCTGATGGTCGATATCAACTTAATTCCAGACGGAACCCTAGATATCTCTAGTAAGCTACTTCAACGGTACAAGACGGAGCCCAAGATATGTTATGTGACGTCATAAAAACGACATTTAAAAAATCTCCTATCCACAGTAACATGTATGTACTAAGAGTGCCATCTTGAATGAGTTAGAAGTATATAATACAATGGGTTAAATATATTGTTCAATCTACGAGAAAATAAAATTTAGTAATTTATTCGCAATTATGCCAAGCCATGTATGAAAGACGGATGCCATTGTTTTTTGTTCTACCTCATCAGAGAGTTCCACTTCCATAACTGACTTAACACTCACCAGGTGGTGATGTCGATAAGGGCATTGATTTCTACTGAATACAAATTAATAACAACAACTACTGTATACATATACATAATTTAGACATTTTATAAAAGTAGCAATAACATGAATAGCGATGTTTGACTGAAACATTCTATCTTACCCAATTAATCGTACATTAAATACAGTTTTTGTGCCTTGTGCAAAATTATCAATAGTAAATAACATTTGCAAATGCTGTCAACAGTAACACTGACATACAATGGCCTCAAAAGATGATATCACATTACCAGTTCATGAACGTCAATCGGGTCATTTTGCTTGACAGATGCTAGACCACAATTAGATTATTTCTTACAGTCCTTGGTCAATTAAAAAAATTATGCCAAAAAAAAGTTACACCAGCCTTCAACATTTTTTTTCAATAGTCGCGTTCTTATACGCCAGAAAGTAGGTCATTTTCGAAAGGTAAGAGGTACTGCACATGCGTGCATGCGAATAACAGGGGCACAATGGAGACCGGCAGCTTGAATTACAGCAGAACGTATGCCCACATGTATACATGTAGTCTACAGGATTCAAAAAATTAACAGCACTGTCATCAGAAAGAATCGACTTGCTGTTGCCTGATAACTGCACTACATACTGTTGGCTTGCATTAGAGTGGCTGCAATGCTGTTGTAGGAATTTCCCATCCAGCATCATACAAACGGCTTCTAAGAAGAAATACGCCTGATTGCTGCCGGGATGACACCATTTCTATATGTTAAGGGCCTAAAAAATGTTATGCCGGGTAGAGCAAACTTTGCACCTGTGTCATCAAATATATCTGGCCACTCATTGCATTGAATTTGTCATTGGGCATAACTTTTTTTGCTTCGGCTAGTGCTTTTCCAGCACACCCTTCCTGGTGGGCAAGTATTAATTCGTACGTTTTATTTTACCTAGGTCGTGCTGTCCTGCAAAAAAGAATCATGGGCTTGGTTAGAAAAATAGATCATTCAACACCAGGAAACAACCAGGTAATATAGTGATAATTGTGATTGACTTAGTTTTTCACTAATTATTATTTAACTATGACTATGAGATTATTATGCTGCTATTATTAGGCTGCTCTATTTCTGGTTAGAAATTAATTTATGATATGATAGCCATCTCAATGAATCGAACCCAGAGATCTCTGGGGCCCGTATCTATGAGCAGAGTCTGAATCACAGAGATCTCTGAGGCTTGTATTCAAAGGGTTAAAAATAATTTTTGGTACCTAAGCTGGTATTAAAATAAATGTCCGTGCCTAAAAATAAATATCCGAGAAATTAAGCCTACTGCACAGTCCATTATATTGATACTGGTTATGATCAGTTATGAAAAAAACACAGGTCAAATAAAACCATAGTTTACCAGCCAAGTTGTCTGATAAAGATTTAGATTTTTTATAATTTTAATACCTGCCTAAGAATTTACAATGACTTTGTTGCAAACTTCATATTGGTTTTTGCATACATTTGCAAATTATTGTTCCATTAAATAAATTTGTAGTTAAATGTGAAATATATTATATAGATTTATTACACAGATATTACTGAAATCGTTCTTGTACATTGATTAAAAACATACCTACATTATTTTCTTCTTCCAACCACAACATTCTAAGCCGGAAATGCAGAGTTATTGTTGATCAAGTACAGACCAATTATCATGGTAGGCATATGGTAGTATAATCAGTCAGCTGAGCTGTTTGAGAACTCCTCAGTCTTCATCCTATAGTACCTAGTGACTTCTGTACAGAAAAAGTGTACTTTCAAAATTATATTTTGTGTCAGTACATGCAGGTTTTGTGCTATCGGTTGACTGTTCTACACTACGTTTGAAACCAGCATCATTGGCTGCTCATTTAACCCTTTCATGGTCATAATGTTCAATACTGACTGCATAATCAGGTCAATAATTAAGGTAATTCCTAATTAATGGAGGAAATTTAATAATTTTGGGGTTTTTGAACATTATTTGACTTTCTGAGAGTTTGGTTAAAGATATCGACATGACTACACACAGGTAATCCCCAAAGATAGGCGGACAAAATTTGCTTAAATTTGCATAAATTATGCATATTGCATAAATTATGCAAATGAGGCACATTATGTTATTGGTAATATTGGGAAAAGATTATGTTTCTGGGGGTATAATTAGCTATATATCATGTATATATGTTAAAATAAAACTGAAAATAGATGGTCAAAAATGGGGAGACCAATTAAATGTGCTTTTTAAATTATGCATATTCCATAAATTATGCAAATGAGCAGTTATATACCACTACAGTGATATCTAATTAATATGTTGATCTTCCAAATTTTGGGGTATTTCTTTATCTTATTCAAGCTTTAGGGCTATGGTATGGATGGAGATATTGACATGAAACTAAACACAGGTAATCACCAAAGATAGGCGGAAAAATAATGAATAAATTATGGATATCGCATAAATTATGCAAATGAGGCACATTATGAAATCTGTAGTATTGGAAGAAATTTTGATAAATTTAGGTTTCTAAGGGTATAATTGGCTGACATTATGTTTAATCATGTTAACATCAAACGTAGGCCACGATGCTCAAATATAAGAGCTAAGGAATGTGCAATTATTTAAATATGCAAATGCAATAAATTATGCAAATGACCAGTTATATACCCCTAGGCCTACAGTTTTATTTTGATTTTTAAAATTTTACCCCTTCCGGTGTCCCCATATTGCATGCATTTTAAGTCTAGTCTATGGAGATAATATTGACATGTAGACCCTAGGCATAATAGTCAAAGATATATGCAGAAAAATAATTGATGTAATAATTAAATCTTCATCCGAATCGATGTCAGTGACAGGGTCGGACTCGCGTCACTACTGCACTGGGCCTATCATCAAGATCGCTGTCAGTTTCAGGGACCCTTGCGATCCGCCGCAGCCCCCCATTATCGCTCGCCGAGTGACTCGCCAGTACACTAACGTTAAAGCCTTTAATTTCCAATGAATTGGATGCCGGATCCATTCCATTTAGGCCAAACGAACAAAAAAACAAGACAAGAAGACGAAAACAGCGACTAGACTATAGCAGACGACAACAACTTGACAACTGTCAAACAAGCGAGCGTGACTCTTGTGACGGCAAATCGGCGGTCGAACATGTTAAATCTCCACAAAAGACAGTTGAATTTGTGGGCGCCAAAATAATACCTGCGCATCTATTAAATCCCATGTGTATGGGCGATAATCGCAAAATCTGATTTTTTCAGGGTCTTTGACTTTGTGAAGTTTGTCAATATAGTCTATATTTTATAACAAAAGTGATATAATATATCAGAAGTACAAAAATAAATTATTATTAGTCTATTGATCTTCGTTATATTTTTATAATTGAAATATTTCACAAAAAGACGACGTCATACAGTTTTTTCACTTTCAAGCAGCGTCCATTGCTTCCGCATCGCACTCAGTTTGTCACAAAAAGTAAACAAAACAATTTTCGTAACGGAATAAAGTCAAAATAGGGTAGAAATCGGTGAAAAAGTGCAATGTTATGAAAAAACTAACGGAGCTGGATGTAAAAGTTAATCTGTATGTAAAAGACGCGTCGATTGCTCAATAACAGCGATGACGTTTAGCAGTGTTTAGGAGCAGGATGTCTATATTAAACATAAAGTTAATCTGTATGTAAAAGACGCGTCGATTGCTCAATAACAGTGATGACGTTTAGCAGTGTTTAGCGGGCAGTTTTGGCCGATCTGACCGGGAGTCATGCACGGGCGGATTCGGCCGGTATGACGCGAGGCTTCAGCGGGCAGATTCGGCCGATTTGGCCATCAAAGGGTTAAATTACCAATCATAGTTCTGTGGCATAAAAATCATCTGCCCACAGCTGCCCAATTCTTGTGCTCAAGTTTATGTATTTTGTAATATATAGAATACAGCAATATACATACATACATCAACTGACTATATGATATTTGTTACATTATATTTTAATTAATTGACCCATCGGGCCATGATCTAAACAGCATTGGCAATTTCTTTCACCCCTGCTGGTGTCCTTAATTTATTTTTATTGCTGTTTTAGGATTTATTCATCTTTGTCATTAGTTCATAGAATCTTCTATAAAAACTTGCAAAATATCTTCAGCACCAAAATCCCCTGATCGTAGCCATTTCATGCATCTTTAACAGCAAGTTTGCCATTGTTGACGAGGGGCAAGTCATCAGTTCCCATGCTTTTGTGGAACACATTATTTGCTATGCACAACATATTCACCTTCAACATAAAATTCGGTAGCCAGGTCCATGATGTGATCCATTGCAAATCTGATGTGTTGTACATTATATCCTATGACAACAAATAGAGAGCCATGTTTTAATTTCATAAACATATGGTTTATAGGCCTGGGAAGAAACCTTCATGAATTGGGATTGCTGCACACGGTATCTTGTAAATTACCCAAAGTCCAAGGCTGAGGAGGGTATGAATGATTCTATACATCGCACAGCCAAGCGACGGGCTTCACACCAGAGTACAGAACATGAGCTAGAGGTGATGCTTTTTCTTGATGAATAAAGTCATGGTCTAATGTAATAATATGTAATATTGGAATCATTTAGCACATCATGTATAACATACTTATATTCTAAGGTTGAATTTGGCAAAAATCCTAAAAAAAGTAAGAAAATACAATAATTGTGAAACTTTTGACAGCAATTAAATTTCTTGATTATTCTATATTCCCAGTTTGATGTTATTATTTTCCATTTTTTAGGATCAAGTTAATGAGTGGGCAAACATGACTGGATTTCTATGTGCTTTGGGTGGTGTGTGTTTACAGAATAAAACCCACAAACACAGGTTCGAGACAAACTACATTTAGAAATAAATCATCTCTGAAAATATTGCTAATTTAGCTACTTCACAGGATTCATTAAAGTGTCATTCGTCTAAGCATAACATATTTATTCTTTTGCTTGCCACAACATTTATTTATATTAAATGATATTAATGACATTGATTTTGATTTTCAATTGGAAATATAATATATATATCTAACAATCCTGTATTTTTAGTAATACAGACAACAGGAAAAGCAGCGTGTTACCTGGCTATGGAGACCCTCAGTATTGCCCTGTGACACAGTGAGTTAGGAGTTTTATTATTGGTTTTGCTTTTATGTATCTTTTCACCTTTCTCTTGCAAAAAACATTTACATAATGGAGCCATTAAAAAAACCTTACAGAAAAATGCTTTGTTAAGATGGTGAAGATTTTTTTTTTTACTGGATGACCGTTTTTAGAGGTGAATTATATAATAACACTATTTTTCTGATCCATGTTTCAATTTCCTGGTTTTTGGTCACAGCAGTATGACACAACTTTCATTGAATGAAAATTAAAGTTATTGTGAAAATTCAGGGATACTTTACATGCTTGGTTGTAGTTGTGAAAAATGTAACAAGCATGCTTGACCTAATTTCTCAGCGACAAAAAATAACAAAGCATTGTGCATTGTATGCAATTCTGTAATAATAAAATTATTTAATACACTACCTTTTTGTTATTCATCTATTGTTTATGCAGCAATGAGCTATCTTTTTTCAGATTTATAGGTCAGCTATTAAAACTACTTGTTTGCAACAATGAAAAGTTTGGGCCTCAGATACAGAAACATGTGAAAGAACTTGTTGGACACGAGTTAAACCCTGCCATATATCCTATTTTGTTTGATCAAATCAAACTGGTCGTGGATAAATATTTTGATTCATCTGGACAGGTAGGTGGTTAAATGGCAATTTAACAACAGAACTTGTGTTATCACCTGTTTTATTCATTTTAAAGTTTCCCATCCTTCGTAAGATATAGTATAGTTAAAAAATCATAAAATACCCTACCCAGGGTAGAGATGTGACATTTTTGGAAAAAGTCTATTGTATTGTTTGCTGAAGTAAAGTAGTATTTATAATTACTGATGGTTCATAAGAATGATTGATTTTTATGAGGGCATTTTTTTTATTATTAGTTGATTTGTTAATGAGTTCAGTTGATCAATGTGTTTCTTGTGATAGGTGATAGTGACTGACCTGAACACTCAATTCATTGAGAACATCATCTTTATTATGAAAAATATTCTAGAAAATAAAATGGAACAGCCATGTGATCATTTGGGGATAACAAGCATTGAATCGCTCATGCTAGCTGTTGTCAGGTAGGGATGTTCTCCATTACATTGGTTCTTCAGTTTTCCCAATACAGGTTGTATTTTTTTGCCAACTGTTTTGAATGAACTTGGGTTTGAAAATAGCCCCTATTAAATTTTTTAGCACTTATACCATGATTGCTATGGTCCTATGGAAAAACGGGAAAAGTCTCTTCTAATTAAGTTTTTTAGCTTCCGCTGTCACCCAAGTTGTGATGGAGGTGGCTTTGAAATCAGACTTTGTCTGTCTGGTATATCTTCTCGTGTATATAACTTCAGAAGATGACAACATAGGATGGCGTATGTGGGTCAATTATATGTGGCTAATGGACCAGGTAAAATATTTGTTATCTCAATTGAATTCGCAAGTTGACAAGGGAATGAAGGATTTTTACCGTCCGGCTGTCTGACCATCTGTCCAATTTTCATTCCTGGGGCATATCTCGGCAATTACTTGGCCAATTGTCTTCCAAGTTTGGATACAACACCTGTAAGGTGTCTAAATGTGTCCCTTTGGGGCTAACTGTACTTTAACCCACTTTTGGTACAACACTGTTGCCTAATTAAATATTTTGAAATACACTTTGTTTCTGGAGCACAGGGCTCGACACTAACGGTTGCACGATAGCCAGGGGCAACAGATTTTAGGTGGGGCCAAGTAAAAAATTACAGACAGTGGCCCCGTGGGCAATGGCTTCAATTTGCTCTATTTCAAATTTGAGCGACTGTCACAACAGACAACGCATGTCAGTGGCAAGTCGGGCAAGTAATAAATTGGAGGGGCAAGTATCCCCGAAATTTTAGTTAGTGTCTATCCCTGGAGCAGATTTCGAAAAAGAATCTGGGGATAACGATTATAGCCATACTTTACATACATGTAAGCTAACTTTTTGTACCTTCACCTAAATGTTGGCCCAGCACTTTGATCTAATTTATAACAGTGGTATAAATTAAAATATTTTGCGGAATACCTTAAACCTTCTCAAGATAGCTAGACTATACAAAACCAAATGTGAAGCTATTGGCCATTATAGTATGCCTGATATCCGACAAGTCGTGCTAGATAGCTAGAACTTTACTATAAAGTAAAATGTGAGGTTTCAGAGAGGGATGTGGCCTGAAAAGTGTCAACTCTTTATGAAATTCAAAACAGTTGACCATCACCATTATTTACTTGACTATCCCTGATATCTGGAAAACTGTGTCAGGTAGCTAGACCATCATCATAAAACAAAATGTGAGAATTCAGGGATAGATGCAATCTGAAAATTACACCTTGAGCAAATTCAAAATGGTTATCCTCTATTATTTACTTTATTATGCCTGATATCTGTCAAGCCGTGCTAGATTGCTAGATCATTACTATAAAGCAAAATGTGTGCTTCCAGACAAGGACGTAAACTGAAAAAAATTCAACTTGATCAAATTCAAAATCGCTGACTATCGTCACTATTTAATTTAATTATAGCTAGACCATTACTATAATTGGTAACATTGTGCTTAGTGAGAATTTTTCAAAATTATGCTGCTTGTCAAATTCTCCAAGCTACTGGTCAATTATAAGTAGACTAGCAAACCCTGCCTTTAAATCACCAAAGATGTTTTCGGAGCTTGCATACTTACAAAACATTTACCTTCCTTTACAGATATGTACGTCATTTGGATTCTACAATTCACGCTATTCAAATAAAGACAAAACTCTGCCAGTTGGTTGAAGCTGTAAGTTCAATAGAGTAATTGACTTTGTAATTATCATGCTTTAAAACCTCAGTTTTTTCTCCATCATGTTTATTATAAATGATCTTCTCCTTGCCCAGTTTAGCCTATATGTGCACAAATATAGCCTAAAACCCCATTCATTTCATTTCATTTATAAATGATCTTATGTCAAATTTTTGTCTTTTTACAGATGATGAATCGTCGTGATGATCTAACTTTCAGACAAGAAATGAAATTTCGCAATAAGCTTGTAGAGTATCTGACAGACTGGATTATGGGTAATTCACATCAGTTAAATATGGCTACAGGGGATGTGAGCATCGTATCCCGTGATCTAGATCAAGCAAGCATGGAGGCTGTGGCTTCTTTACTTGCTGGACTGCCACTACAACCAGAGGAGAGTGACCGAGGGGATCTCATGGAAGCCAAGTCACAACTATTTTTAAAGTATGCTTTTTTTCTATGCTTTAACCCTTTAAGCCCTCACAATGCATTGAAGCATCATTTTACATCCCTGAAAACAGACTTTGATTTTCTTACAACTGACGGTTTTAGAAGGGAAATTCCCATGAAACTCTTTTACCAATACATAGCAATTTTCTTTAATTTTTCAACCACTTCAACTCATCTTCATCCACTACAAGTCGAGAATTGCGACAACAATTCGCGGCTTATAGTGGATGAAGATGACAATGGTAAATTCAGGCTTGAAAGGCTTAATTACCAAAATCCTGTTTATTTGATTTCATACGTAACTAATGATGTAATATTGAGATTTATTTGTTTAGGTACTTCACCTTATTTATGAATTTGTTAAATGATTGCTCTGAGGAAGCGACTGAGGAGAAAACTGATGTCACACGAAAGCGGACAGCTTCCAACCTCAGTGCTCTAAGGAACTGTACAGTGTTAGCTATGTCTAACTTACTCAATGCTAACATCGATAGTGGACTCATGCATTCTATTGGTAAGTATTGTATCTAAGATGCGTTGGTTTACAGTTATTTATATGGTCGAAATACTTTGTAACTATTTGAACTGCTAAACATTTTCATTCACAATATTTTTTATTCTGATCAATGAAATAATTTTTTCCAGGACTGGGGTATCACCGTGATCCACAGACCCGAGCAGCTTTTATGGAAGTGCTTACAAAAATCTTGCAACAAGGAACGGAATTTGAAACATTGGCCGAAACAGCCTTAGCAGACCGTTTTGAGCGACTTGTTGAGTTGGTTACCATGATCGGGGATAAAGGAGAACTTCCTATAGCAATGGCCCTTGCTAGTGTTGTTGCTACACCACATATGGTAGGAATAAACTGTTGCAGAATAAATTGCAATGGTATTGATATCTGTAGTTATTATATCGAACATATGATGACTTGACATATATTATCACCCATCATTTACCATAACTACGGTACTTAATTTTGTTATTGTTCTATTGCCTATACACATTCTATAAGTAGCATACGTTTTAACCTTTTCACTACCATACATGACGGAAATTTCCGTCGTCATTCGTCAATGAACGTAACCATAAAATGACACAAATTTTCGTCAGATATATACTACATTTATGTATTTTTCGTCATTTGAAGCTGGAAATTGCGTTAGCAATTCCAGCTTCAAATGACGAAAAATAGAACTCGTACACCAGTATATCTGGATCCTGGCATGCACCCCGGCCTGGAAGTCAAAGGGTTAATATAATAACAGACTTCTGTGCTGTAGGCCCTATTCATTTGCTATTCTTCTCTATGCTATGACTCTTTTTCAGGATGAGCTGGCTCGTGTGTTTGTCAATCTCTTTGATGCTAAGCATTTACTTTATCAACTTTTGTGGAATATGTTTTCTAAAGAGGTAAGTATTTTATTCATATTGACAAATAGTTTTTATAGTTGTTCATACAGGTCCTCGAGATGCTGTACAAACCATAGAGACCAAATTTTTTTTTTCACTTTGAGATCATCTAAAATGGCCTAATTAACTCCTTACGCTTCATTTGAATACCTATGTTATGGGTCTATGACCGATATAAATATTTTTCTTTTTCAGTGTGGGGATCGATGTTAGACGTCAGAATCTAAAGTCGTGCCCCGCACTGAAGGGGTTAATGTTCTTTAAGAGCTCTACTTATAATCTCTATTGTCTATACATACAGGTTGAGATTGCTGACTCAATGCAGACATTATTTCGGGGTAACAGTCTTGCTAGTAAGATAATGGCCTACTGCTTTAAGATATATGGCCAAGGCTACCTGCGAGAATTGCTAAATCCACTCATCATGGACATGTTTGCTGCTGACAAACGAGGTGTTTCATATGAGGTTGACCATACAAGGTAACTGACATAATTTTATATTTAGTAGAAACTTATTGGTTGCAATTGATAAAATTATTTTAAACACAGTTTGAAAGTGTGATCATGCAAATCTCCATTTTTACTTTTAGTATAAAATTTGGTAATTCAATTAAATTTTGAGGGAATTGGAAGAATTTAGCTATTTATGAATGACTTCTTTTATATAATTACTCCACATGTAGGTATTTTATCAAGTTCTTTTTTTTTGAAGAGCAAACTTATAACAAACTGAATGTCTTTTAGTTAATCTGAAGTAATTTTCACAGACTATTTGTTGCCAATCACCCTTTCTGTATGTTGTGCTAACTGTATGTTATGCTATGTTATCAGTGTGGTGTGGTGCCGACTCGAGCCTGGTGAAAATCTCGAAGACAATAGAAAAAATCTCATGTTTCTCACCCAGAAGGTCTTCAATGCGATCATCGCTTCTGCCGAAAGGTATGTCAAGTTGTGAATTAATATATTCAAAATAATGTAGTGGTTTTCATAGTACAGTGGATAACCAGTATCGGACCGCCCCACTCAGCGGACTATCCCACCATACCAATCAGTCTCAATTTTATTCCTTATCTCATGATAAATTTAGAGATTCAATTAGCTGCTCAGGACACATACCACCCTTTCAAGTCCTAAATAATGGCTGGACTTGCGAAAGGGACCAGTCTCAAGAGCAAAACTATTCATTTTATTTTTCAACCATTGTCTAATAGATCAGACAGCTGGATCCATTGATGAGACCAGCTTTGACTAGACCCATTAAAGGGACAGCGCATCGCTTGCTGTATCTGCTAAGGGGACTAGTACAGGCTGTTTGGATGCAGTGCGGGTTGGATTCTCTAAAGGGACCAGTTCTGTCTTAATCCACTAAGACGTCCAGCTCTGGAGGGACCAGTTGTGGCTGGATCCACTGGAGATCAGTTCAGTCTGAAACTGCTAAGGGAACCAGCAATCCACTAAGTGGGCCAGCTCTGGCAATATATACTAATAGGACAAGAGCTTGCTGGATCAGCTAACAGGACCAGCTCTAATTCTTCAAATATGGTTGTAAGCTATATTATCTCTGTTACAATGCCATATTTTTAACAGAACAACTATATTTTCAAGGTAGCATGATTACAGCTTTTCAATCTCAAAAGATTAGCAAATTGCCATGCAAAATCATAGAATAGAATAATAGAAGCAAGCATAACAATTTTATGCCCTCACATGTAAATTTGCATATCTAATGGAATCATTATCAGACGTATAATTATTTTATTATTTATTACATATTTATTACCTTGAGTTACATAGGGTTAATCATGGCTTATCAATTACCGTAAATACAAGAGCCTATGATCACGCTAAACAAACACAAGCCTGTCACAAGCATTTTTTTAGAAAGGAAATGTTTTCAAATAACCTAGCTAAATATTAACATGTAGCGAGGCCAATTTATAAAAGACACAAGCTAAGATCCCTTCATTTGGAATTGGCTGGATCCACTTCCGACTCGCCATTTTTGGTCAGTCCAATGGGTGGTCCTGCTAGCGGGTTTCCACTGTGCAGTACATGTGTTTTTATTGGTCGAAGAAAGTATCTTGGGCATTGTGCTCGTCAATCAAGTCTTATCACTTGTCCTATCCTATTTCATTCTTTAGTACGTGGCACTTTCATATATTAGCACTTTAAAAACACGCTGATATTTGAATGATGCAATCAAAAACCAAAAGATGCTGTTGATATTGTAGATTTTACTTGTCTACATTTATCACTCATGACATGACCTCACAGTGGTTTGAATCAATAAACACTTTGAGCCCGCACGATGCGAGAAGGGATCATTTTGAATCTCTGAGGAATGACCTTAAAATCCCCTACCCCTAGTTTTAGAACAAAATTTTCATGGACCTTTAAATAATAATTTTCTTTTTCTCATTTGCACCCCATTTCAGGTCATCTTCATCCACTACAAGTTGACTATAGTAAATTCAGTCTTGAAAGGTTTATTCCAGTCATGTACACTTACTGTACCAATTCATGTTGCGCTTGTGATATTTTTGCTAATTATTGTTGAAATTTCCTGAAACCTAGTGGTTTTAGATCGAAAATTTTCATGGAACTGTTTTAAAAATAACAGTATTTTCTTTCATTTGTCACCCACGTCAAGTCATTTTTATCCACTACAAGTCGAGAAATGCGGCTTGTGGTGGATGAAGATGACAATGGTAAATTCAGGATTGAAGGGGTATTAAGAGGGCATGCACCCTGGTACTTTCTGGCATTGTTGAATCAATATTAATTAGTGTTTTTGTTATGGGATATTAATTACTACTGCCAACATAAAACTCTTCAGCACTGTGTAACTTTTTTTGCTATACCATTAACACTAAGTATCTGAGGATCAGTACCACATTTAGGCCTGTATATAGGTTCCTATTGTACAGGGATGTTTATATGTAGACCTGTATCCAATAGTCTTGAAGGGGTTAACTGTAACTTAGGGCAGGATAATGCTTGTACCGTACATGACCATTTATTAAGAAAAACGTCCATTACTCATTTTTTCCTCCCATTATTTCTCTTTTTGATAAGGAAAATTTAACTCTTTCAGGTTATCACTCTTTAACATTTAACCTTGTTGGCATGTTTAGCAGCTTGTAAAGATAAAAATGATGTCTGAATACTGACCTTCCAGCACGTTTTTAGATGATTAGCTGTTTTTTGTATACCTATATATAACCTGAGTTTTGATTATTACATATACTTCACTTGTAAGACACTTAAAACTAAACATGTTTATGTGAAAGTCCTTGTATTTCTGACCACTATATTAGGAAGCTATGTGTAACAATAATTAGCTGATGCACTGTCAAAATATATTCAAATATCCTTATTTTCTTTTCAATATGCAACTTTTTTCACTTCCGCTTAAAAATAATCAGGAAGTATGAACCTTGAAACACATCTCAGTATCGCTTTAGTATGTTTGTTAAACTTTCACAGTAGTACAGATAAACTTTCTAGGTATTTTGTATTTGAGTATTTACACGCAGCTTATCTATGGCATTGCTATTTATTTGGAATTTAAATACTTAGGCTAAAGATTTCCTTTTTTTCTGATAGACAAATACTAATTATTTCTTTTAATGTTTTCATTTACAACATAAAGGTGGGAATTGCATTTTTTTCTCAACATATTTTTTTAACATTCTGATTATTTCTTTTGTTTGAAATTTTTAAAAAATAATGTTCATGGCTACAGAACAGCGTGTGAGCCTCGATTCCCAGTACAGCTACGAAATTTGTGTCACTGCCAAAGTCAGGTAGTGAGTCGTCACTTCTCAGATCGAGCTCTCATCTCACTGCTCTTCCTGAGGTTTATCAACCCTTCCTTAGGTAATCTCCCTACCAAACTGATGGAAATTATCTAATTTTCCATCCATTAGTGCAAATTTATAATCCTGCTTTCTTTTCTAACCTCATCCAGCTGCTGTGCACATATAATTTTTTGAATGAGCCCCATACTTGTGTATACAGTAAAAACTTTTTCACATGCAGGTATGCTAGAGCTACATAGAACATATTGACAGTGTAGTTGACATAAAAATTACTACCCATTTGTATTTGATTGTAGACGAACTATGGTTATCTTCTTTAAAAAATCTAATCAATCATCAGTTTACTTGAATTCTCTCCAATTATCTTTGTAGTTTCAGAATTTGCTATTCTAAATCTATAAATTTTGCAAGCTTACAGCAATGCTTATATAATAATATTGATCTTCCTAGGGCATGTTGCATGATGGTGGTTGGTTAAATTGTTAACATATTTCAAGAAAGTTTACTGCCTTTTTTTCTTTTTTTTGTCCTTTTTATCCCCCGCCCACGTAGTTGCAGGGGATATTGCCATCACCGTATCTGGCTGTGCGTCTGTGTGTCCGTGTTTCGTTTTCAGACTATATCTCGCAAAGCGTGGGTGTAGATGTGACTTTTGGGGTTATGACCTTTGACCTGATTTTTGCCCTTCGATTTTGAGGCCATTTTTCACTTTAATTCATGTCGGATGATAAGTTCAGTTACCGGACGATATCTCGAAAAACGTTTGCTGGATTGTTTTCATATTGCATACACACATCCCTCAGGGGGTTTAGATGTGTTTTTGGGGGTTGTGACCTTTACCTAATTTTTTACCTTTGATTTTTGGGCCATTATTGACTTTAATTGATGGCAAGTTCAATTTCCAGCTGATATCGTGGATAGCGTTTGCTGGATTGTTCTCGTATTGCACACACACATCCCTTAGGGGGTATAGATGTGCTTTTGGAAGGTTCTGACCTTTGACCTATTTTTCAACCTTTGACTTTGAGGCCATTATTGACTTTAATCAATGGGGGGAGAATATTGTTAGAGTCAGCGCTTTTGTTTATTTCACTCCATATTAATTTTATTATATAGTAGGTACAGACTTTTTGAGCAATGATATTTGACATACTATTTGGTACAACATGGTACTTCCCATTATATACAATTATGTCATTTGTCATGAAATTTCCGATAGTTTTGTTATTTTACATTCAACAAAATTGTGCCAATTTATCATGTTGGCATAAATAGTAACTACTTGATACATGTTATGTTCTAGTTTTGAAATATATCGGTGACTTCACCAAAGAATACCTAACTAATTCTTTTTTTCAAAATTCTATTTTTTTTTCCAGGGATTATAATGAAATTTCACACTAATATATAGGATCTGTTTAATGGATAGTAAAGTGGATTTTATTGGAAATCCTTTACAATAATTGTAGGAGGCTTATTCTTATATCATCAAGTTTAACCCTCACAGCGCGGGGATAGACAATAAAAAATAAGTGTCTGCCGGTTTGTCATGAAAACAAGCTAAAATCCAGAAAAGTCGTTAGAATCTGACGTCTGTAGATGTCAGATTCTAACAACTTTTTTGGATTTTAGCTTGTTTTCATGACAAACCGGCAGACACTTATTTTTTTATTTTGTATACTAGCGGAACACACATGGGTGGACATTTAGTTTCATATTTTGTCCTTCTTGTACCAGCAGAAGAGGACTTCTTTTTCCTTCTTGAACCGGAGGAAAACATGTGGGCGAACACTTCTTTTTATTTATTTTCTTTTTGAACCACCAGCAGAAACATAACAGCTATTGTTTTCAATTTATTTTTTACATGTTAAAGAGCCATACAGTTATGATACAGGCAGGATATTTCAAAAATGTTCGGGGGGACAGAAATATTTTCAAATATTCATTGTTCCAACTAGATAGACAACGGTCTTTAACTTATTTAATAAAAATATGTGCATGGAATAAGAGGTGTGAAATCCATCGAATATGAAAACTATTTTAGCACTGTCACAACAGTGCTTAGTTTACAGTGGTTTAATATTTCGACAAATTAAATTTATGGTTCACAGCTATATTACAATGTACAACTCAAAGAGAATGCCTAAAAAATCTGTATCCTAAATTTGCTCATCTGATGCTGGTGAGAGCATATTTGAGTTTCATTTAATGCTTTCAGAAGCATATTTATTCTGTTAATCATTCCCTTGCCAATGTCATATATTAATTTGCTCACATGAACATCTTATTTATCATTATTTCGAAGTATTACATTAAAAAGTATCATTTATTCAACTGAATTTCAAATAGTTGGAAAAAAAAGATCACTGTAGTTAAAGGGTTAAATCTAATTTAAGTCTACAAATATTTGTGGAAGTGCCGGTTTGACAAACACCTGTCAGATTTGAAAGGGCTAAAATTTAACCATTGAACTGCTGAAATATTCTCCCTACTATAAGGCCTAATTCTATAGCGAAGGAATATTATGAAAAACAGCAATGGCTTAGCCGGCTCTTCCCGCTTCCTTTAATACCTATTTGATGGGTCTACAAATAATATATATATATATATATATATATATATATATATATTTAATCATTTCAGTGTGAATATGTACTTTTAATTCTGATGTCAAAAAATAAGTCCCTATACTGATAAGTTTTTAAAACAGTATGCTGCATGAAATAAATCACTGAAATATAAAAGTAAAATAACATAGAAATTATGTGGATGGAAGAATACATTTTAATCATCCTTGTTTGTTTCATTACTTTTTCAAAATTCAAGTGTGTATCATTGCAACATTGATATTTAGCCAGATGAACGTTAGTGAAGTAGAGGTGCAGTGAATAGATGATTGAGATACTTTGTAACATAATTTGCTTGATATAATTATGAATATTTTATCCAGCAATGGGATACTACTTCAATTATCAAGCAATGCAGTTCATTATAAACTTACCTCCCCCCCCCCCCCCTAAATATTAGGAAACTTTGGCAAGTGACAAAACGTTTTTTTAAATTATACTTTATATTTGGAAAAGCATATTTGATCGGTAGCTTTGATGACAATTTTCACTTTTTGAGAAATTTGTAAAATGTAATACTTTATGCTTGAAAATCAGACTCTGAAGATTTCTGGAGACAGTTTGGTGTACTGGTGTATATGTGACCCATCTGCATGTAATCAGTCGCATAGCGCATTTGTCTGAAGTGCAGAAATGCCAAAAATTATATACGATACTGATTATTTTGTTTTATTGAAAATATTGATTAATAATATGTTTAGAAGATATATATTTTTGATAAAATCAATCTTTTGGGTGTTTTATTTGAAATTATTGAAAAGTATTTTAAGTGATAAAGATATAAAAACAGAGGTTAAAATCTTAGTTGTAAGGTCTTTCTTTTCTTTTTTAACAATCATATTTTAGAACGTTTTTAAATCCATAGCTTGAATAAAGATAATCACTGACGTTTTTTACCACTTAAATAGTCTGAATGTTCTCTTTTAAATTATTGCCTTATCATTGCAGATAGGTCTCATATATTCTTTTTGATTTGCATTGATTCAAATTCAGATGTTTGGGGAATTTATTCTTCTGGTTTATGTTTTTTACTTTCATTTATTTTTTTATGTATGAATACGTGGTATTTCATTAAAGCCATGTAAACTAAAAAAAACATGATTATATATGAGTTTAGCTACCATATGTTATAACTGATGCAGTATCATGACTGAATGAGGTCTGCAATTTGCAAAGCTACATAGAGGCATAGTGGTCACTTGATGTCCTAGTAAACACAAATGGGTGATTTTGGCCTGCATGAATGCTTGTCAAAGGTGTGCATTAGTGTATTTTTGTACTACTTCGTGCAATAGACTATATTGGATCTAGTCATTGCATTGCATTGTTGTGGAATATGTAAACTTTTGCACTGCTATCAGATGACATAAGGATGATGATATGAGGGTGAGCAAATACAGATGGTAATATGAGTGGGATGATTACCATGTTACCCTTGTCATACAGGTTCCCACCCAAGCTGCGTAGCATGTGCCATTGCCTATATCAAGTTGTAACACAGCGATTCCAGGCCAACACGGTTGAGGCCGTTTGGACAGTCATTGGGACTATCATCTTCCTTCGCTTCATCAATCCAGCCGTAGGTAATGTCTTGGTGTTGTGGCTTTCAAATTGTCTTACTCTCTTGACGTGTTTCAACAATGCTTGTATATACGGTATGTCATAGACATTTGTCACATTTTGTGTGATAGTGCCATGTTACAAATTTGTGATAGCCCTACAGCTAAACATCCTCTAAACCATGTGCCTAATCTAAGACAATGAAGCTTTATTAGAAACAGACATTAATTTAACAGATAATATAAAAATAATTTACGTACAGAATAAATTTTGATAATTTGTATCTGATAAAATAATTAAAGGAAAACAAAAGAGGAGACTACAACATAAAAAACATAAAAAATCGAAATAAAAATAAGAGAAGACTCCTTCCACTAAGATGTCTGCTGTCATGCATGCGCTGTTGGTAATGTTATGCCATCTAGTGAATGCATTTAGCCATTGAAGTAAAAATACTTTGATCTAGGCAAATCTCATATTTTTATGTTATGATTTGTCTGTATCAAAACAAAAACGTTTTCTTAGTTGTCCTCATGCGAACATGTATTAGACACAGAAATATTCCTTGAATACGTCATATTAATCAAAAATCCTCTTCCATGGTTTTGAATGACATGAATAAGTGATAATCTTTGATTGCAATGAATGGGATTGGCATTTATTTTTCCTTCTAGGACATATTTTCTTGCACATACAGGTGTTGATGTCACCTTGACTTTAATCATTTGGGTTAGAATAAAAAAGGCTAGTTGACTGTAAACAATTTTCCTGCGCTTTGCTGTGTAGATCATTATTTCTTTTTTATCTGTGGCTTAAAATCACGCGCATCATCTCACTGTATATAAACACCAATACCTATGCTGTATATATGATAATTCATCCATGTTCGCTTTGCAATGTTTTTATTTTTGAATTAAATTAATAACTAAGATATGACATTCTTTGTTTTTAAATAATATCTTCTGCATAGTATGGTTCATGGTTAGTGAATGTTTTGTGATGAATACTTTTATCAGAATTTATGTTTCTTACCAAATTCTCAATTGGTTGTATTTCGAAATTATACTGACCAGTATCCCATGATCTAAGAGCATAGAATCAGTTCAGCCCTTTAACCGCCGGTGTCGCATATATTCGGGTTTTCATTTTTTATTAGCACAGTAAGTACCACTTTTTAAACATGTTGAAGATAAAATGTGACATCAATCAGCAATGTTTTTAAACAGTTGATCTCTATTTTGTTAAATCTGAATAAATTTCACTCACTTGAAGTTGTGGATCGCGTCAGCAAGACACAACTTCAAGTGGGTGGAAAATTCAGATTGAATAATTTGACGGTTGAAGGGTTAAAAAAAAGTATCCTTTCAATTAAATAAATACTTTAATGAAGTTTATTAAAATAAATAATTTTCTGAATTGTACATATTTGTGCACATAATATTCATTTGTCAATGTTTTTTTCTGACAAATGTTAAAAATATTTACAGTATCACCAAATGAATCTGGAATCATTGATCAGCATCCTACACCACGAATGAAAAGAGGTCTGACTTTGATGTGTAAGATCATGCAAAATATAGCCAACCATGTACTCTTCACAAAAGAACAACATATGAGACCATTTAATGACTTCTTAAAACAGAACTTTGATGCAGGCAGAAGGTATTTGATCAGATTAATTTTAGTGTACATAACTTCCTATTTTGAATTTTTCATTCCAGTTAAATCTAAATAATTACTGTAGATCTGGTAATTTATGTGTGTTTAGATTTTCGCAAATTTGTAATTTTGAGACTTTTTGCGAAGTCTAAAATTCGTGATTTATCAATTTCGATGATAGGTGGCACTATTATAATAATTTTGGCGAGATTCTTTAATTTGTGAATTTGTCCTCTGCGCGAAAATCACAAAAAATTAAAACCTTGAGAATATTACCAAGTAATTGTCATTGATAAACAAACAAGGAAATGTGATTTTATTCATTTATTATATGGACATTAGATATATTTGCTAACACCATTGAAATCATAATTTTAGTGATGAATTCATGATATCAGTATATGATTTATTGTACAATGTGCTGAATGTACTTAACCCTTATCCTTATTTATTTAAATTTTCACCCACTTGAAATTGTATCTCGCTACCGTGACCCACAACTTCAAGTGGCTGAAAATTACTGATATTTGTTTAATTGTAGCTCAAATATATGCAAATCTTAATGTTTAGACACACATTTTATTCCCAATAACAGTGATTTGCTCGACAAATAAAACAGGTTAAAAAGACAATAGTTGTGATCAGCAGGATATGGGTTAATGAACACCAGTAGGTAATAATAGTTGAATGATTTTATAAATTTATTAATATTTTTTTCAGGTTTTTCATAGAGATAGCATCTGATTGTGAGACGTTGGATACCAGTAATCATAGTCTCTCATTCATAAGTGATGCTAATGTACTGGCCTTACACAGACTACTATGGATTAATCAAGAAAAGATAGGAGACTACCTTTCCAGCAGCAGGTACTTTGGGTTACAACATTATCAGCGTTCGAAATAAGGTTTCAAATATATGTTATCCAGCGGACAACTAATCCCTACATTTCTGGTTGTCTGCTAAAATTTTTGGTTGTCCTGACAAAAAGACCCAGCTTTCACACTGACCATTTCCCCAGCAAACATGAGACATTGAGCCAGTGTTGGTTTAATGTTGGTCCAGCATCACAGATGATGGACCAACATTGAGCCAAGATTGGCTTAACATCTCCTGTTTGCTGGGTAAGCTTCCAATGTTCGCTGCCCTTACAAATAATCAGTGATGCAATGTAAAATGCAAATTATATGAATGCAGTGACAAAACAACTAATACAATTAAAACCATGAATAATTTCATACAGGGACATTAGACTTAACACCAGTGAGTATAATGATAAAAGAAGATATGAAGTTGACAGATCACAAGAATACATGGCGGCTGTCTGCCATTTTGTTTTTTGTTAAGAATGTAATCAGTGGTATTAACACAATTTGTGTGAAATATAGGCGGTAATAGAGCCTAGTATTTTTGCTGCATATTAATAATATATAGATTGGCAGAATTGTAGATTGATTGAGAATTTGAGAAAAAATGAAAGGAGCTTTATTTATTGGTGTCAGAAAAAACGGCGATAATGCCATCGCATATTTCTTTAATGAAACTTTAGAATTTAGGATAATATAAGGTTGTCCATGCGAATAACCTCAAGAATACTTTTGGTTGTTCGTCCTAGCTTTTGGTTGACCCGGACAAACGGATGTATGCTTATTTTGAACGCTGATTATCCTTTTATGTGTATTTTTACCTATTTTTTGCTCTGAGAATAGCTTTTGAAGTTGATTTATGTCTTTATTCTGCATGATTGATTAAAGTGAAGTATAACAGTTACATGTATCAGTAATTTTCACCTTCTGAAGTTGTGTGTATTTGACAAGTCAGTGAAAATTAAATTCATTTGAGTTGGTGCTCAAATGTTTAATAACATATCCTTTATTCGTTTGAATGTATATAGTTGTACCAAATAAAAATGAGCTTTTTGTTTGATAGGGATCACAAGGCAGTTGGAAGACGACCATTTGACAAAATGGCAACACTATTAGCCTATCTAGGCCCTCCTGAACACAGACCACTTGATTCTCAGTTAGTATACCTTTCAACTGTAATAGTATTATGTCTCCCCCATCAGATACGAGGCAGACATGTTGTTTCCCTTCTATGCCATCCGCGCCGGCGTGCACACTTTACATTTCCAAGGCGTATCTCAGGAATTACTTATCAGATTGTCTGAAAATTTTGAACACAATATATGTACCTCTAGGGTGTCTTGATGTGCCTTGTCAGCCATTATTTACTTTGAATTTATTAATATGCCTGATACATGTATTTGGCAAACCGGGCTAGATAGCTATACCATTCTAAAGATAAACAAAATGTGAGGGATATGCCGTGATATTTCGATCAAATTAAAAATTGGGGCACTAATGGCCATTATTTGCTTTAATGTGCGTGATATCAGGAAAATTGTGCTAGATTGTTAGCCCTTTACACTAATCAATAAAACGTGAGGTTTTAGTCAGGTATATCCCTTAAAAATATATACACCTTCGTAACAGATTACTATGCTTGCTCAACAGATTGCTTAGGATATGATCTTTCTACACTCCAAATTCCAGTAATACTCATTACTGCCAAAAATAAAAATTTAAATATACACATACAGTCAGTGCTTTTAACAAACATTCTTGAATAACAGTGTAATAGACAGACTAGACCAGATCCTAGCACCTTGCAAAGGACAGTACCAGGTATCAATGGATCAGTATCTTTGCAAATTGGAATATTGTTACCTGAATTTGAAAGGTGTGCACAAAACAAGCTTAATTTTGGCAAATAGATGGAAAGTACTTGAAAATGAATAATTTATCTTGAAAAATTGCCTACATTTCTGTCTGTTTGTTGAGAAACATCGAAGTGAAAAAGAAAATCATTAAAGGGACTCCGTGGGATGAAAATTTTCAATTTTGTCACTTTTGAAAATGTATTTATATGAAGCTATATGTCCTACTGATCTTAAATAAACTACAAAAATATAAAAAAAATAATGTTAAAGCACTGAAAAAGACGAGACTAATCCTATTTCCAAGATGTATATTGTCATGTAAACAAGCTTGTTTGGCCATCTCAGACCTCAAGATCAAAGTAACCACCTGGTTACATCAATAGCTGCCACCCTTCATTGGTCTGGGAACGCAATGACCGGGATGTTCCCCCACAGCACCCAATTGTCTAATCAACGCTGGGCCGACAGCATCAACATGTGGCCCAATGCTGTAGGGACAGTCAATCGTCCTTTACCAGGTGTTCAGGTATACAAATTGTTTGCTTGGGTTTTCTTACTCGCTATGACCAGGCTGCCTAACTTCGTCGATGTTATCAGGGTAGGATTTCTAAAAATGTTAATTTTTTTTTTTTTTTTTAATTTTGAAATTCTGAAATAAATAAAATCATGATCTGTGGGAAACACTGCTTCATTACAAAATTAAAAACCAAAATTTATGTCATCCCACGGAGTCCCTTTAAATACTATAATCATTTTTATTTTAATATTTTTTTAAATAGTGGGCTAATGCCAAGTGTGCTATTTTTTTATATGATATACCTAATATACCTTTTTTCAAAATTTTCACCAACTTGTTATTAGCTCCCGCCGTCACCGTAGGTGAGACGGAGGGAGCTATGAATTCCGCCTCTGTTTTTTTTTGCCTCTTCTTTTGCCTATAACTTTGTAAGAAAATAAGCTAGGATAACAATTTTTGATATGTGGGTTACTTCCAGGTGGCTAATGGACAGGTTGACCTATTTTTAATCTGAATTCAATACGCAAGGTCGCAGAGGAGAAAATGATGATGTTACGGCGTTGGGCCGTTGGGCCGTCCGTAAACAATTCGTTTCCGGAGCATATCTCCGAAAGTACTTGTCCGATTGTCTTCAAATTTTACACACAACACCCCTAGGGGGTCTAGTTGTGCCTTCTGGGGTATTTGAACTTTGACCTACTTCTGGTTCAGAGCTATGACCTATTTGGCTATTTGACGCGCACTTCGTTTCCGGAGCAGATCTCGAAAAGTACTGGCATGATGACAGTCATATTGCACATACATGTTCTCTAAGGTCCCTAGTTGTGCCTTTTCAGGTTTTTAGACCTTGACCTTGAAGTTGACCCAGCACTTTGACCTAGTTTATAACATCTGTAAATCCGACTGAAAGATTTTGCGGAATATCATGAAAACCGCTCAAGATAGCTACAGCATTACTATAAAACAAATTGTGAGGTTTCAGGAGAGGATGCATCTTGAAAAACTTCAAGTCGATAAAATTAAAAATGGCCGCCTATCGGCCATTATTAACCTCGACAGGCCTCATATTGCAGAATATCATGAAAACCGCTCAAGATAGCTACACCATTAATATCAAATAAATTGTAAGGTTTCAGGAGAGGATGCATATTGAAAAATTTCAAGTTGATAAAATTCAAAATGGCCGCCTATCGGCCATTATTCACCTCGACAGGCCTGATATTGTGGAATATCATGAAAACCGCTCAAGATATCTACACCATTACTATAAAACAAATTGTAAGGTTTCAGGAGAGGATGCATTTTGAAAAAATTCAACTCATCCAAGTTCAAAATGGCCGCCAATCGGCCATTATTCACTTTCACATGGCCGTTATTTGGTAAACCATGCTAGATGGCTAGACCATTACTATAAAACAAAATGTGTGATTTCAGGAGAGGATGCATCTTGAAAAAATTCGACTCGATAAAATTCAAAATGGCCGCTTATCGGCCATTATTCACTTTCACATGGCCGATATTTGGTCAACCGTGCTAGATGGCTTGACCATTACTATAAAACGAAATGTGAGATTTCAGATGAGGATGCATCTTGAAAAAATTTGACTTGATCAAATTCAAAATGGCCGCCTTTTCGGCCATTATTCATTTTCACATGGCTGATATTTGGTAAACCGTGCTAGATGGCTAGACCATTACCTGATTACTATAAAACAAAGTGTGAGTTTTCCGGGGAGGATGCACCCTGAAAAGTTTTAACTTACAAATTCAAAATGGCAGACAATCAGCATTATTTTCCTCGATAGGCCTGATAACAGGTAAACCGTGCTAGATAGCTAGACCATTACTATAAAACAAAATGTGACCTTTCGGGAGAGGATGCCTTTTGAAAACTTTCGACTCAATCAAATTCAAAATGGCCGCCTATCGGCCATTATTCACTTTCACATAGCCGTTATTTGGTAACCGTACTAGATGGCTAGACCATTACTATAAAACAAAATGTGAGATTTCAGGAGGGGATGCATCTTGAAAAAATTTTGACTATCAAATTAAAAATGGCCTCCTATCGGCCATTATTCACTTTCACATGGGCGATATTTGGTAAACCATGCTAGATGGCTAGACCATTACTATAGAATGAGATGTGAGATTTCAGCAGAGGATGCATCTTGGAAAATTTCGACTTGATCAAATTTAAAATGGCTGCCTTTAGGCCATTATTCACTTTCACATGGCCGATGTTTGGTAAACCGTGTTAGATAGCTGGACGATTACTATAGAAAGAAATGTGAGATTTCAGCTGAGGATGCATCTTGAAAAATTCTGAGTCGATCAAACTCAAAATGGCCCCCTATCGGCCATTATTTACTTTCACATGCCCAATATTTTGCAAACTGCGTTAGATGTTAGTCCATTACTATAAAACAAAATTTGAGGTTTCGTGGGAGGATGCACCCTAAGTTTTTAACTAGTTTATATCAAATTCAAAATGACTGTAAATCAGCTTTTAGTTACCTCGATTGGCCTGATATCGGGTAAACCGTGCCAGATAGGTAGACCATTACTGGGATACTGATTAGGATCATTAATTTCAATGGAGGTTTGCAATCTCTGACAGACTGTCTAGTTGTCTTGCAATTTGTCATGATTTTTGACCTAGCCTAGGACTACATTAATAACCCTACACAAAATTGCTTAAATCAAATTCTAATTCGGAGCGGGAGCTCCTGGACTTATGTAGTCTTGTTGAAGTATTAAATATATTGCATCAATATGTGATAAAGAATCCAGAAAATGTTCCTCTTGAAGTGTTGCTTATACATTGGAAACATTTATATTTAGTGTAAAAGTCTTTATTCAGGTTAAATGTCCGCAAACGCTTTTTAAGAATATCTTTTCAGATTTAAAATTGTCCCAAATCTGACGTTTACATTTACTGTCTGACATTATTTTTCTTCACCAGGGATGTAGCCAGTAAATAGTGTTGTTAAAGTTAAATGCAATAAACAGAAAGTTTTTAATATATTATTAATGATGCTGCGCGACATGTGATGAGATTTAGTTTGGTCAAAGTGTGGTCGCATTGCTAAAGGGGTCTATGAGCATTTTTTTTTTAAATTCAAGATGGATAAAATAAGGAATACTAGAACTGCAAGTTTTTTTATTTTTCTGCTGCGCATTCACCAGTTAGACTAGATATAGAGACAAAATTCCCGTTTTCTAATTTTTGACATCAGGAATTTCCTCTCTATATCTAGCCTAACTGGTGAATGTGCAGCACAAAAATTAAAAAACTTTTGCAGTTCTAGTCCATGGACATGTTTACATCATATGGTCATATTAAAAAGCCAAAATAAAATCACCAATTTTTTTATGATTTTAGCCTGGGCCAGTCCCTTTAATAAACAGTTCCATGAACATTTTTGTTCTAAAACTCATGGGTTGTAGAAAATTAAGTCTTTTTTCAGAGATGCAAAGTGATGCTTTAATGCATCGTGAGGCCATAAAGGGTTAATGTGTTTGAATCAATCATAATGTATAAGACACATGGCCTTCTTGTTACAGATGGAGCAGTATGGACATGACAAGTACCAAGTTTGAGGAGATCATGTCAAAGCATAACATGCATGAAAAGGATGAGTTCAAGTCACTGAAATCACTGAATATTTTTTATCAGGCTGGTACCAGCAAAGCCGGCAATCCTGTTTTCTACTATGTCGCACGCAGATACAAGTCAGTTCATTTCACCACTTGATAAATGTTACATTATATTTATTTTTAGCAATATGTGATCCTGAATGTAAGCTTGATGATACTTCTTGTACTTTGTAGAGTTGGAGAAATAAATGGTGATTTGTTGATCTATCATGTTCTGCTGACGCTGAAGCCTTTTTATCATAAGCCTTTTGAGCTAGTAATTGATTTCACACACACTTGTGCAGACAACAGATTCAGAGTAAGTTAATTTATTTTAATTTTATTTGCTGATCTTTTTTTTAATTGTGAGACGATCTTGTTGCTCTGCTAACTGTCTGTCTTGGGTCACTACCAGCTGCTCTACAATTAGGTGACCTATTGTGTTAGAATATTAGCCATTTTGATTTATTTAGTCCAAAGTTTAAAAAATCTGTTTATTTCTCTTAGACATTTTTCCCCCTTGTATAGTGCGACACCATGTATCATTGGGAGAACTATAATCATGTTTTTTCTAACAAATTTGGTAAACATAGGACCAAGTATTCTTTTACGGAGAACATTTATGAACTTAGTACATGTACTTTAAAAAAATATTGAATAATACAGTTGTTTTTTAATGTACATTTTGTAATTTCAGACTGACTTTTTATCAAAGTGGTTTGTGGTTATGCCAGAAGTTGTCTACCAAAATATTCAGGCCGCTCATATCTACAATTGTAACTCCTGGGTGAAAGAATACACAAAGTACCATGATAGAATCTTAGCACCACTCAGGGTAAGAGATAATATTTGTAGTTATGTTAACATTGCCTATGATGTTGAAGATATATCATCTCCGGTTTTGGAGTTAACAAATGGTTGTGTAATTAACTTCTCTGATCCTGTATTTCATGTTAAATTCATATTGGTCAATTGCTTGAAGTTTTTTTAAAGTGCGATTGATTTGCTAATTTTATTTTAATGTTTTGAAACTTATCGCATGGGCTCGGTCTACAAACTTACCAGAGGAATTTGAAAATGCACAGATCAAATTAAATGCCATTTAGACATTATTTGATTGTTGTTCCTCTACCAATTAAAAAGATTACCTGAAGACATTTTCAATAAGTAAACCAATTATTTGGAGCTGATGGCCATTTCCATATTATTATTTTCGGGGGGGGGGGGGGTGACACTAAATATGAATAATTGAGCAACCAAGAATCGACCCATAAATCATTTAATAAAATTATTGTTTTCCACATTTCAGAACAACCGTAAACTGGTATTCATTGATCATCCAGCTAAACTAAATGAGTATGTTGATGTGGACCAGCAAAAACTGCCTGGAGCCACTCTATCTTTAGAAGAGGACCTCAAAGTGTTCAACAATGCTCTGAAACTGTCACATAAAGACACCAAAGTGGCCATCAAGGTTTAGAAGTTTTTCTATGGAAAATTTAATTTTTGCCTTTTTTATGCAGGGAATGACTAAACATTATTATTATTATAAGACGTATTAGCAAATAAAAAGGAAATTCGATTTTTTTATGTCAATGTAAAGGCATTTTTATGGGTTGTAAATGACTAGTTTTTAAACCAACATTACCGTAAAATTTCTAATTGTATCCGCATCTCTAATAGAAGCCGCCCCCCAAACTTACAAAAAATTTCAATTTTATTGACAGTAGTTTCCTAATTTGAAAACCACCAATTGAAGCCGCAGGGCGACTTTTGAGATTTGTCAAGGACCATTTTTAGCCTGCCTTTTAATTTTAATTAAAAAAGGTGAGCTATTGCAATTGAAGTTCGGCGTCGTCAGCGTCGGCGTCAGCGTCAGCGTCGGCGTTAACATTTACTTGTGGGCGCGATAACTTGAAAAGTTTTTCATGTTTCCTTCCCAAATTTGTTTTGAATTTTACTAATGACCACTTCTCGGACAAGTTCAATAATGGCTGAAAAAAAATTCAAAATGGCCGACTTATTGCGATTTTTCACCTTTTATGTCAATAATTTGACCTTGTGGGCGCGATAACTTGAAAAGTTTTTCACGTATCCTTTTGAAATTTGTTATGCATGTTACTAATGACCAGTTCTCGGACAAGTTCAATAATGGCAGAAAAAAAAAAAAGGTAGATTTATTGCGATTTTTCACATTTTACGTCAATAATTTGACCTTGTGGGCGCGATAACTTGAAAAGTTTTTCACATATCCTTTTGAAATTTGTTATGCATGTTACTAATGACCAGTTCTCGGACAAGTTCAATAATGGCCGAAAAAAAAAAAAATGGCTGATTTATTGCGATTTTTCACATTTTACGTCAATAATTTGACCTTGTGGGCGCGATAAGTTGAAAAGTTTTTCACATATCCTCTTCAAATTGGTTATGCATGTTACTAATAAGTAGTTCTTGGACAAGTTTAATAATGGCCGAAAAAAAAAAAAAATGGGCGATTTATTGCGATTTTTCACATTTTACGTCTATAATTTGACCTTGTGGGCGCGAAAACTTGAAAAGTTTTTCACATATCCTCTTCAAATTGGTTATGCATATTACTATTAAGTAGTTCTTGGAGAAGTTCAATAATGGCCGAAAAAAAAAAAAAAATGGCCGATTTATTGCGATTTTTCTCATTTTACGTCAATAATTTGACCCTGTGGGCGCGATAACTTGAAAAGTTTTTCACATATTCTCTTCAAATTTGTTATGTATGTTACTTATAAGTAGTTCTTGGACAAGTTCAATAATGGCTGAAAAAAAAAAATGGCCGATTTATTGTGATTTTTCTCATTTTACGTCAATAATTTGACCTTGTGGGCGCGATAACTTGAAAGTTTTTCACGTATCCTCTTTAAATTTTTTATGCATGTTACTAATAAGTAGTTCTTGGACAAGTTCAATAATGGCTGAAAGAAAATTCAAAATGGCCGATTTATTGCTATTTTTCGCATTTTACGTCAATAATTAGACTTTGTGGCCGATAACTTGAAAAGTTTTTCATGTATCATCTTCAAATCTGTTATGCATGTTACTAATAACCAGTTCTCGGACAAGTTCAATAATGGCTAGAAATTTTTTTAAAATGGCCGATTTATTGTCATTTTTCGCATTTTACGTCAATAATTTGACCTTGTGGCCACAATAACGACTTCAAGTTCGATAATGGCGGCGGGCTATTGTCGAGTGTGCTCTTGTTTTTTAAATCTATCAAAAGTGATCGGTATCTTGAAAGGAAAACGACCAGGTGTTGATCATGTATACACTCCAATAGTTATTTGTCGTCATCAACCCACGGGACCCATGCATACACATGATACAAGTAAACAGAAAGAGCCGACTAGATGTTGTTTCACGGTCAAGCCAGCATCGCTGTCTGCAGAACAGACGTTGGCCTACATATATACAGTGTGTCAAAGTAGTTTTCTTCCCACGCCAGACAGCTGATCAACATTAGGGGAGGGAGGTGGGCCTGGCAGTGCGTGTCAACTAAGCTGCTGATTCAATGGTTCCAACATTATACCAACATTGGCTGAACGTTTTGTGTTTGCTGGGATAACATGACTGACAGGTTCACACATTCAAGTCTGGAGAGGGGTGTGCTTGCCGACTGACAAGGCTGTGTATAACATAATTATGACTGTGTTTACACGGCGCCACGATGTCTGTATACCAACCCAACACTTAGCTGAATTACTGCAGACATTCACATGTGTTATAGACATTAGCCTACTATTTATATAATTAATCAAGACGTATCTTTTTATTACGTTTTCTAAACAATGAAATACCATTGTATCGTAAAAAATGTTTAATTAGCATAGCAAAAAAAACAAAACGAGTTTATAAACTTTCGGACTAATGACAGCATTAAATTGATTCATAGGGCATATCTTTATTTGACCATTGGACTTGAAGGGTTGGGTTCTACCGGCAGCTCACTTCAGAGTGATAGACGCGCGGTGATTTAATTTTTCACACAAAACCTCCAATAGAAGCCGCAAGTGGACTTTTAGCATTGGGCACTGGAAAATGAGACTTTACATTCTAAATAAAGCTGCGACTACTATTAGAAATTTTACGGTAATTTGAACTTGCATGCATTTAAGTTTTAGCGGCAATATTTTTTTAATATGAAATAGCACAAATATTTATGTCATGATATTGTGTTGTATTGTCTGTATATCTTTAACCTTTAGAGTACTGAGATATTCAATTAAATTTCAGTCACTTGAAGTTGTGTCTCGCTACCGCGATCCACAACTTCAAGTCACTGAAAATTTGTGTGATTTGTGAAATATAAGTCCTAACATATATGAGAGTTTCATGATTGAAAGCATATTTTACTTTGAATAACTGGTTATAGAGGTGGTAGTAAAAACACAGAATGTCTACTGTAATCGATATCAGTGTGCTAAGGGTTATTATTCCTATCAATGACTTTTCTACAGGTGGGCCCCAATGCTATACAAGTGACATCGTCAGAAAAGAGTAGAGTGCTAGGCCATTCTGTGCTACTGAATGATGTCTACTATGCTTCAGAGATAGAAGAGGTTTGTAGCATGTCAAGATGAGCTAGACATAATCAAATTGTTATCCCTATTTATAATTAAATTTACAGAAAAATGTGCTACACTTATTACATATTACTATTTTTTAGAATCATCTGTTCTCAGGCTGGTTTGATAATTTTTTTTAAAATGGGATTTATTTAATCCATTTTGTAAATATGTCCCACAGATTAATAAAATAACATTCATTTGTTTATAAAGTGGACATACATTTCTATTCTTGTGGTAATAGAATTTAAAATGTCATTTCTATGTGTTTATTTACTCATTTTGTACGTTTTTTTTTATTTGTGCACTGTTTTTTCAGGTTTGCCTTGTAGATGACAATCAGTTTACACTGACAATCTCAAATGAAAGTGGACCACTTTCTTTTATTCATAACGACTGTGACAGTATTGTACAAGCTATCATACATATACGCACACGCTGGGAACTCAGTCAACCAGTATGTACATAATAAACATTTAATTAAATAAATAAAAAATAACATCCTAACAAAATATTATGGTATCCCTTGTGGTTATTCTCACGGAACATAGTAAAACATTGTTACTGCTGTTTTCTATTAACTTCTTAGCTCTTGTATCTAAGTGTACCTCTTGCATCATAACAAATGACGTGGCCTTATTGTCCACTTGCACGATCCTTGAATGGCTACAGGTAGATTTTGATAGGTGGAGCGAACATTATGAATTATTTCCTGTTTTGGCAAACATTATGAATTATTTCCTTTTTGGGTGCTGAATCTGAGAGTGTTTTCACTGTTATTTCAATGTTAAAAATGATATCTGTTACGTGTTGAGATTATGTATTACAAGATGATGCATCACGTCTTGTCTCTCTAGGATTCTGTAACAGTTCACACTAAGATCCGACCAAAAGATGTTCCAGGAACTTTATTAAATGTGGTAAGTATATCCTCTTATGACGAGTTGTCTTTTAAGGTATTGGTTAAATTAATCAGTAAAATCTTGTATCACTTTTTTTCTGCATAGATTTTTCACATACAAATGGAGAAAACGTAATACAATAAATTTATACTGAAATTATTTGTCTATGTTAGCATTCAGTTTTGAGGATTTAGCAAACAATTTAATCTTTTTAAAACATCATTTATAATTTTAGTAAGTGCATATGACATTTTCTTTCCTGCAGGCTTTACTCAACCTTGGTAGCTCTGATCCCAGCTTGAGATCTGCAGCTTACAATTTGCTGTGTGCACTAACACAAACCTTTGATCTAAAGATTCAAGGCCAACTACTCGAGACTGCAGGTATTTATGGTTAATATATCCTGGGAAAACTAGAATGTAATTATATGCAATATAATTAATGTTTTATTGAATTGTCTACAAGTTGTTTTTGTGGGATTATACAATTGCAAATATAAAGGGTTTTTTGAAGTTTTTTGTAATCCATTGATATTACAACTATTCTACTTTCTACTGTAAAATAAAGCACAAATCCTCTTTCATAAAAATCATTTTTGCTATTATTTGTTGTATTTTTTTTATAGGTCTTTGCATTCCATCCAATAACACTATTTTCATCAAGTCGATAAGTGAGATGTTGGCTGCAAATGAGCCTCATCTAACTTTGGAATTTTTGGAAGAATGCATACAAGGCTTCAGAAACTCTAACATCGAGATGAAGCATTTATGTCTTGAGTATATGACACCTTGGCTGCCTAATCTTACCAGGTGTGTACCGCAATATAAAGCACATTTTTTTCTGTCAACAAATATAATTTAACATTAGCTGATGAAAATGTATTTTTTGTCAGTGATTTATATTATCTAATAAATTTTCAATATACATGTATTATTATATTTATTTATAGGTTTTGCAAACAAGCAGATGAAAACAAAAGACAGAAGGTGGCTCTTATTCTAGATAAGCTGATTACAATGACTATAGAGGAAGTGGAGGTAATGAAACCATTCTCTTAGAATGTGTGCATGTTTATGTGAGAGTGTAAATATTCACTGCAAGTTACCATACAGTTTTATTGACAAGAATTGCATCATATCTATGTCATATATTGGGATTGCTAGTCTTAACCCTTGTACAGTAGATCCTGTCACCAACGACCTTGCTTCTGCCAGACAAAAAAAGTCGTTGGTGACAGAAAGTCGCTGGTCACAGGAATGAGTTTTTGCTGTAAAATTTGCGGGTGCGGCAGCTGGTTCAATGTGAAGCTGATGACGGCAACATTCACCCACCATTGACATGCAGTCATTGTGTATCAAAGCACGCGGTTGCGGCAACATTTTAATGCCTGTTCTAATATCACTGATTATGACGGTGTTTTTCATAATGGCCGCTAGCTACGCTAATCACGCTAACAGAGCACACTTATATAAGCCCTGGTAGCTTCTGACCCTTTACAGGCATGAAACAAAAAGGGAACAGTTATTCATTACTGATAAATAATACACATGTGTGCTTACACTAACAGGAGCATTATGCACACACTAGGACGTATGTACCGTCCCCGTCCCCCGTTGATTTAACGTTGGTCCACCGCCTACGACGCTGACGACGCTGGACCAACGTTAATCCACCATTGAATCAACGTCTTGTGTCTGCTGGGTATATGTGGCCGTCCACGCTCATGTAGGACGAACGCTACGTGTGAATAAACTTGCCTGGACGGCTCATTAAGGCAGTGTATTGTATTAAAGTGACCGGGGGATTAGTTATGTCCCGACGCGACGTTGTTCTAATGTTGGCCAACATCTCGTGCCAGCTGTATAGTCACCCAGTAACCATGAGCCATTGACCCAATGTTGTTTTAATGTGGGCCGACTTCGAAGACAGTGGGCCAATGTTAAAACAACATTGGGTCAACATCTTGTGTTTGCTGGTCAGTGACGGTGCGTCTCATGTCTGGAGAGGGGTGTTATGTACTGTTGACTGAAAGGCTGTGTATAGCGTAATTATGACTGCGCTGCTCTGTCCACCGCCAACAGACAACTCAATAGCACTTGACATTTAGTGTGCTATAGACAATATTATTTCTATAATTCATCATGCCGTATCGCGCGAGGTGATATTGCTGTGCAGTAACATCACGGTCTGAGGTAGATAGGCCTCTCGCGACAACAGCCTGATCTTCCAACGTTATACTTCTCTGTTAGCCATGATATTCACACAGTCAGATCTGACATGCAGTGGTTTGCTCATGAATGTTTCCAAAAGTCGTATGACGAAAAAAGTTGAGGTCGCTTGACACAAGTAATATAATGACCTTCTGCCAGATATTTGAGGTCGCAAGTCGCGTTAGACAGAATGTCGTTGATCACAGATCGTCAACTATAGAAAAATGTTCCGTGCAAGAAAAAAAGTTGTTGGAGACAAAAGGTCGTTGATGGCAGGGTCGTTGATGACAGGATCTACTGTACTGCTGAATTGTCTGTGAGTATTTTTCATTCATTTGAAGCTGGAATTGCTAACGCAATTTCTAGCTTCAAATGAATGAAAAATAATATTATTTATGAGAAACAGACATCTCCAAAATTGAATTGTTTGATTAACTGAGCATGTACCACAAGATATGTTACAAATTTCAGTGTTTTTTTAATCTGAAATTTGCTTGAAAATGTACATATATGGTCTTAGCAGCACAAGGGTTAGCCACTCAACCGGCATGACAAGAAATGTTCAATTCACATGGCTAGTACAGTGTGTGTCCACCATACATGCAGCACACCACTGTCACATACTGCTTACAAGCCCATGTTGGTTAATTTGCATATCCGAAATGGTTGCCACAGCACTTTCAATGTATCCCATCGGTACTGCATTGGCAATCAAATTTTAATTGTGGAAAGTGTCATATTTTCAGCATAGTTAATATGGTATTATAACATCAATTTTTACATTCCATTACTCTCAGATGTATCCATCTATACAAGCCAAGATCTGGGGTAATATTGGTCAGGTGTCTGATTTACTGGATATGGTGCTGGACAGTTTTATCAAGGTTAGTGACACTCACTTTTACTCTTATAGTGATTAAAATAACTTCAAGATACTGATCATCTTATAAATAAAGTAGCAAAATATACCAATAATCTATTTACAAGCAATTTATGATGATGACATGTGATTGTTTACTTGGAGACTTATTCAATCAAGCTGTGTTTTTTCCTACAGAGAAGTGTAACTGGAGGTTTAGGATCTATACAAGCTGAAATCATGGCAGACACAGCTGTTGCCCTTGCTTCAGCTAATGTACAATTGGTCTCTAGAAAAGTTATTGGCAGACTTTGCAGGGTATGTTGATTTGTAGGTTCTGCATATTTCTGGTATAATGTGTCCTTTTGTCACCAGCGACTAATTCATCTCTTTAGATAAGGTCACAGCTGGAATTGCTGACTCAATTTCCGGCTGCAAATGACGAAAACTAGTTCTATTTTTTTAAATATACTTCTTACAAATTGAGATATTTGACTAACTGAGCATCTACCACAAATCCATTTCAGTGATATTTTACCAGGCTTAGAATATGCATAATACCATATATATACAAGCGTAGCAGAACAAGGGTTAACACTCAGTTTTGTTCACCTTGTGCAATCCGCACCTAAAGGCAAATTATAATGACCTGCTGTTTATAAAGTTACAAATTTTGATATATAGGAAATTAATTTTTTTTAATGGATTATACTTTTTTCATTCAATGTATTTTATTGAATCAATGGTGTGGATAAATGTGACCCATCTGCACGAAATGAGTCGCATGTCGGCTCCGTACAAGTTGAGAAAAAAGGCAATATGCATGATATGGGCTAATAATAGTGAATTTTGTTTTTTGTCAAATGTTGATGCTTTAAAGCCTAGAATCATCATTTCAAGGCCAGACATGGGTTCTACGCCCCAATATTAGTCAGAAATGACATATCACCGATTTTTTGTTATTTTGTTTCAAAATGGCCGCTGGTGGCTATCTTGGATCTTACCAATTTTAAAAAAACGCTTAAAGTTAACCAAAGTCCACATGGCAGATTCTGAAAGTAGACATCCCAGGCTATAGAAATCAATCCGAAGATCGTTAAAAACTATATAGGGTATACACAATTTTCAGGTTTGGCCGAAAAATCCTGTTTGGCAATAAGGAACAATTTTTTTAAAATATTGACCCATCAGCTTCACTAAAATGATCATAATTCATAATTTTATGTTCTTGGTGTCATATTAAAGCTCCAGCTATGTGCTATCTAATGGTACCATAACTCCTTATTGTGTTTTTCCGACATTAGACTCATTATGAGGGGTAACCTTTTACCCGCTACATTATCTAATTTAAATTTTCACCCACTGGTAGGTGTGTCTCGCTACTGCGACCTACAACTTCAAGTCCGAAAATTACTCGTATTTGATTAGTTTGAATACCATTTGCAAATGTTGATGTTTAAACACCTATTTCATTCCTAATATCAGTGGTTTGAATAGCTAATCAAACGGATTAGAAACGATTATTGTTGTGTATTGATTAAAAAACGATTATAGTCTAGGTTAGCGCTTGAAGGGTTAAATATTGGTATGTACTTTCAGCTGATAGACCGGACATGCATGTCTCCAACACCGACACTTGAGCAACATTTGATGTGGGATGATATTGCCATTCTACTCAGATATCTTCTGATGTTGTCCTTCAACAACTCATTGGATGGTGAGCTGACTAGAATCACTTGTTTTTATTGCGTCCAGAAATTAAATTATACCTTTCGATCATGTATAATGTTTATGATTACCATGATTTATGTCAATTTAATTTACAAGCTGCATTCACATCATTATTTCTCCTTAATAAATTAATTCCAACAATATTGACAACATTGCTAATAATTAATATGTACTGATATTTTCAGATCTCTCCAAACGGATTAAGCATTAAAGAAACAGTTTTTTTTTATAAATTAGTTATACATGACAAATGTTTTTATGTGTTTTTAGTGGCCAGCCACCTACCTTTCCTGTTCCATATAGTCACATTACTGGTGTGTACAGGACCGCTGTCATTGAGAGCTTCAGTTCATGGTCTAGTCATCAATATCATACACTCTTTGTGCACATGCTCACAACTCAACTTTAGTGGTTTGTAGTTTCTATTATGCTCTTTCTTTTGTACTTGTTTTACATTCCAATTGATAAAATAACCCCTGATGGCCTTTATTTAGTGAAGACTAAGGCATAAATTGTTTTTTTTTTTGCAGAGGAAGTGATGAGGATGCTAAAACTGAGCTTGACTGAATTCTCTTTGCCAAAATTCTATCAGTTGTTTGGTATAAGTAAAGTGAAGTCTGCTGCTGTCAGTGCTTTCCGCTCCACATACAGACCAGGTGATCGTTCATTTGCTTACACACCACCAGAACAAGAAAGGATGTCTCTCCAGTCTCTGGAAGTCGTCACAGATGCCTTGTTGGAGATAATGGAGGTAACCCAGAAAATACAAATAATTCACCTTGTGCCAACTTAACTATGTTTTTCATGTACGAAAACATCGTCCTTGGTTTACTGTGAAATCTCAGTCAATTTTAATGACACTAAAGCCATTTTCTAACAAGTAGTTTTATGATAATTGTCAACCAAGCAAAATAAGAATTTATTAAGTGGCATATTCATACATTATTCCTGAATGTGTGAACTCCACAGATTCATATAGTTCCACTTGGTTGACTAGCCTAAAAAACCCTATAACATGCTAAGTTTATCACAGTTGATTTTCCTCGTTTTGTATATTTTTTATAGGGATGCATGCGGCATATGCGTGAGTGTGATTGGCTTCAACAATGGACAGATTTAGCCAAGCGTTTTGCCTTCCAGTACAATCCAGCATTACAACCACGTGCCATTATTGTTTGCGGCTGTATCAGTAAATCAGTCACTGACTCTGAAATTAAACAACTTCTCAGAATTCTAGTCAAAGTAAGTAAATATGACATAAATATAACACAACCATAAGTTTAACATTATGTGAGGCTAATTCAGTCTTATTACTATTTTTCATTTAATACAATTTTTTTCTTTTGTTTCAGGCTTTAGAATCATATACAGATCTGACTCTAATTGAAGCAATTATCATGTGTTTGACACGCCTTCAACCCCTGCTCAGACAGGTGAGGAAAAAAATTGTAACTGTTGTATGCTCATTTTTTTATGTATGGTAATATCATTTATTTATAAGATATTATTAGAATAATAAATGTGTGATATTTGTAAGTTGTTAGGTTTGGAAACACTATTCAAAACATTGACTCATTGTTTTGACTATTAAAATGATGACTGTCACTATATTTAGTCATATTAATTGATGACTTATTAAGTGACTTATATTGACTATAATTTTTTTTCAACTGTTGTACTTTACTGACAAATAATATCTTCATCCCAATGACAAACACACTATTTGATATTTTTTTTTATGAGAATAATTTTTGAAAAGTAATTCACTGTTTTTTTGTTTGCTTTAGGATTCACCTATACACAAACATTTGTTTTGGGTGGCTGTATCTGTACTACAGTTAGATGAGGTGTCCTTATATGCGTCAGGATTAGCTCTACTGGAACAAAACCTGCACACCCTGGACAATATGGGACTTTATGAGAATCAGGTATGTCAACAACTACTAAGCCAGGAAAAAAGACATCTCAGACTATATTGTTTTAATATGAAATTTGGGCTACCATACGGTCCATACCAAACATTTAAACAACATTGGCCCAAAGTTCAGTATCTATTGGGAAGCTGATAGTTCAACTTTTCCTGTTGTTTTATTTTATTACAAACTTTCTGGTGCTATTCCTCAAATAAATTGTTAATAATATATTACATGAACACGTTCAATATGGCTTTTACAAGAGCAATTTTGTATTTGACTTGTCCAGATATTTTCCTACCCGATTCTATAAACTTCAGCAATTATGAACCATTAAGAATTATAGGTCACAGTAGCAAGAATTACCTTGGTTGAAACATATTTTTATTGACAGAACCTGGAAAAGATGATGATGGAGACCAGGGAACCTCTGGAATGGCATTTCAAACAGTTAGATCATTCAATGGGACTCAGTTTTAAGACCAATTTTAATTTTGCCATGGTTGGTCACCTGTTAAAAGGTTTGTAGTGTTCGCATTAAATTGTCTTGATTTCTTTACATGGTGATATAAAAATTATTGAGCTTTGAATGTTGAGACTTAAACAGTTGCCCAATGATTATTATTTATCAGTATGTATATATAGTTTTCTGTATTGTTCATTTGTTTAGGTTTCCGTCATCCAGTCACTAATACTGTGTCACGCACTATTCGAGTCCTAAATATGCTCCTGACCATTGTCGCTAAATCATCTAAACGTGACAAATTTGAGATCACACCACAGAGTGTACCTTATCTAGCTGGTGAGTTTTATTTTAACTTCTCTTTAATTATATGGAGAAGAAACATAGTATAACTAACAAAACAATAGTAATAATATCTATATTGCTAAAGTGTTAAATAATCTAAAGTGCTTGGTTATTTTGTCTTTTGGGGGCCATTGTAAAAGTTACCTAAGCCCCAAAATATGTATGACATTACATTATCAGTGGTTTTATCAGTGGTTTTGTAGAAACGACTAAGAACAACTACGGTACACTGTATAACCGTTTGTAATATGCTCAATCACACTTATTGAGAATGAAAGGTGTGCTTAAACATCAAGATAGATTTGCAAATGTTTTGTCTCAAATTAAAAAAATATGAGTAATTTTCACCAACTTGGAAGTTGTGAGTCACGTTAGCGAGACACAATTTAAATAAGGATGAAGATAAGTTTCAAAGAATGTTGTGTATTTGTTATTGTGCAGCTTTGGTGTCGGTATCAGAAGAGGTGAGGAGTCGTTGTCACTTAAAGCACAGACTGGCCCAGCATATGTCTGAATCAGCATCTAATGATAGCATCAACACAGAGCTGGTTTCAGGTTTGGGACAGCAAGTAGTCAGCTATATCCCTCTGCCACAAGTAACAGCTACATCCCCTCAACAGTCGTACCCTCCATCTAGCCAAATCACTGCTCCTAACTGCTGTGCTCAAGCCGCAGCTAATGCTGCACAAGCGACATCCCCCTGCCAACCACCAAACACGCTGGCACTGCAAGCTCCTCCCATGACTGCTACTCCTCGCAGACAGAAGAGCTTTGAGACATTAGACCAGAACGCGATGGCGCAGGCTCGCATGCAGAAGAACCCTGTACTTACTCAGGTACAGGTGGGTGAGGTAGAGACACGTCTTTGCTACTTTGTATGTTGTCACCATGTTGTACTAGTTACCTCTCCTCTCCAATCCATCACTCTGCTCACTTCTATGACTTCAATATTTGTGCAAAGTATTTCTTGAAACGGCTCTCAACTCTTGTTCTGCTATTTTTGTATATATATAAATTTATAAACAAAACACTGGAATAGACCAGAATATTTTGTGGGTTTTTTTCATGATGATATAAATATTTTTTGTCTTTTGAAACTGGAAAATTGTGTTACCAATTCCAGATTCAAATAAATGAAAAATACTAAAACACAATTCAACAGGACAAGGTTTTAAGTTTCCTGAAATAACTAACGTATCGGAAAGTCATTGTAAGACATACTACATAATGGCATGCAATAATAATCTTCATCCAACCATAAACATGTCTTGTAGCAAGTGTGTATTGTGACTTTGTTTGTAGGTAGATAATAATGATAGTTTTAATTGTAGTACCCTTGGATCTGGCTAACATGTGTGTAGCTTAGTGTGTATTCTAGTGTAAGTACTATTTCTATGTAAGCAGACTTCTCACATGAGTGGGTACAAACATCAAATGGATCTGATAATACAAATTGAAGTATATGATGATTCCAAACTTCCTTAATTAAAGGGACCCCTTGGGATGAGACTTTTTCAATTTTGTCAATTTTGACAATTTAATTTATATGAAGCTATATAGCCTACTGATCTTAACTAAAAATACAAAAAAGTCAAAAAACAATTTTAAAGCACCGAAAAAGAGTGAAATAGCTATATTTCCAGGTCGTATATTGCCATGTAAACAAAACAAGTCAGCAATATACAGGACTTTACACCACATATTCCCACGTCTTGGACGGGGAGATCAAGGCAATCGCCGCTAATTGGCCGCTAATTGGTGTCTTTTAGGCAGGACATGGTGGGATACACGGCAACACTGATTGACTGCCCAACGCTGGGCCGACGGCATCAACACGTGGCCCAATGCTGTAGGAACATTCAATCATCCTTCAGCAAGTGTTTATGTATACAAAGAGTTTGTTTGGGTTTTAAGCGGTTTCATAGAAATATTGATAAAAAATATTTGTAAAAATTTATAAACGCTAAAGAAATGAAATCATGATCTGGGGGATACACTACTTCATTACAAAACTAAAAACGAAAATTGATGTCATCCCAAGGGGTCGCTTTAAAAGTATCAGCTTTCAAGCAACTAGGTCCCAGTAAACATGAGACGTTCACCCAATGTTGGTTTTTTGTAAGGCCAGTGTCGTAGATGGTGGACCAACATTAAACCAACATTCGGTCAACGTTTTATGTTTACTTTAGTATTTTCTATAGATATAAATATCTTTTGTACATATTATGTTCCTGCAAATATAGTTGGAGAGATGTCTGCTTTCAAAGCTTAGAATTATGTAAGGATAAATTTTATGAAAATTAGAAATAATTGGCAAGAAAGTTGGTTGTATAAAGCTTAGAAGTATTAAACTCTTTGACAGCTGATCTTCTACTAGAGATGTAGATTGAATAAGCAATGTATCTGTGTGAATGTCAGGATTGCATGTAGCATCTTATGGAGTGTGTTAGCAGAAAGTTTGGTGTGGTATCGCAGCTTGCTCACTGTTGCTGTGTGCACACGGTTGTGGTGCGTTGTGGTGTGCTTTGACAGGCAAACAGTCCCAAGACCTGGCGTAGCCTGGACCTGGAGCCTAATGCCCGGCCACCTTTCAAGACCCAGCGTAGCAGCTCTATGCCCACTCCCAAGACGCAGAAGAGCATGGAGGTCAGACCCTAGACAACACAGAATATATTGACTATTGCTATCTTTCAGCAACCAGCCAGACAGACCTTTCACAAAGCCGTTCCTCATTTTTGCTATTTTTGAAATTTGATCATCTCTTAATTTTTATTAAATAATTATATGTGTAGGCCATATAGATCCATCCCTAAAATACAGATACATACCTTTGTACATACATACATACATACATATATGCGTACATGGATACATACATACATTACATCACATTACATTCATATGTAATCAGTGTTTCATCCATGATTCAGAGGGGGCATGGCGCCATCTATCATTGCAGGCATATTGCCATGCACGCCGGGTACCCAGCTGACCTGTTTAGGCATTTTCAACATCCACCCTCCCTAATTAAGGGTACACACAGAATAGTTAGGTATGTAAACATAGCCAGTTATTACCACTATGTACACAGGCCGTTATCATAGGTGTGAACGCGCGACATCAGTGACTGGGGTGTTTTCTACTGTCACAAGGGCCTTGGCGGGTTCAATATGACGTTACAATCATAGCTCAAAAAAGGTATTTCACTGTCTGTATATCAGAAGGGCAACATGGAGTAAATAAAGGGCAATATGGCGCTCATGAAAGGCAACATGGCACTCACAAAAGGCAACATGGCGCTGCACCATGTTAGAAATAGCTGGATGAAACACTGGTAATAAACACATAGGTAATATGTACAAATCATTCTTTAGGATATATATCTTTCACAGATTTATAACATTCCTTAGCATTTAGGGACAAGTACAATTAAATTTGTATAAGTGTTGGTGAAAAACTGAATGAAAAAAATTGTTGGATATCTGTCTGAAATAAGCACTATTCATCTGCAGGCTAGAGTTACCTCTGAATTCTGTCACAGTAGAACCTGCTATGAGCAGCCACCCTTGTGACACAAGAAAAGTGGCCTTTTAATGCAGGTGGCTGCACATTGGAGGTTCATTTGTATACAAAATACCAGGATGGCTAAGTGGCCTCCCATAGGAGTTTGGTTGCTCATAAGAGTGGCTGCTCATAGCAGGTTCCACTGTACTCAATAAAAGTATGTTTAATATGTTTGACCTTGTTTAAGTGGATATAGGTCTACATATCCCACGTAACATTGACATTTACTTCTATAATTAATTATAATTGTTTAATTAGACATTTAAGTGTGTTTAATTTATATGATTTTGATTTTTTATTGACGTTACTTTACGGTAAGATATATTCAGTCAAGTTATTTCTTGTCAATAACCTTATGAAATCAGAATCAACAATTATACACAATTCATTATGAAGCTACTCCTGGGATTACCAATTATTTTATAGCACATGTATGATCCCAAGCAATGTAAATCATTTGTATTGGACAGTACAAAATTAGTAGTCTTATCTTCTACAAACAAGGAAGGCAACAGTGAAATCTAAATCGCTAATTCATTCTTTGCTTGACACAGAAAAAGTCTTTTGTAGCTAATTTTGATTGATGGCCATGCTTACCTGACTACTTATCAGTATTTATTCCATTTAGTGCAGATAAACTGCATGTTCGTCTAATAACTCTATTAAAAATGTCAAAACTCGATCAAATCCAATTTATTGCGCAACAATAGTCAATTGAAATGTTTATTTTTCAATTCACTCGAAATTGTCTGCATATTTAGACTATGTATGTACAAATTTAAAATTCTGCAAGCTTATGACATTATGTTCAAGCATTACATTTTTCTGTAATATGTTATGGTATTAAAAGTTCCTTATTCTGAATATTTGTCTGCAATTTTTTAATAAAGTTAGGTACATTTTCTGCACATGTTATGTTTAAAAAAATGGGAGGTGTACTGGTTGTGGAAAAGTAGATATGTAAAGTTAACTTTCAACTTTAAGCATGTAAATGATCTGTCCTAGTTCTGGTAGATTTTGATTTAAGAACTACATTACATATCATCAGTTAAAATTTGGCAGGACTTCTCATTTTTTTGAAAGACTGAATATGGTATAATTTTTTACAGTCACAATATTTATAGTTTAAAGGGCATTCTGGACTAGTTATTTTGTCTTGACAAGATCTAGCTCTGATCATTGCATACATTGAAAGCTGATTGGTATTGTCGGTCATGCGTTCAATTTAGTAATGCCATTTACTTTTTTCGGACCATTTTTAAAAGTTCACACTGATTTGTACACTCATGATTGCGCTTGTGTTGAATTCACAAAAGTAAAGTCTGGATGAGAAGAATTTGGGACACCTTGTAATATGTATTAGTAACTACATGATTTTATCGTTAGTATGTGCCACATTCCTTTCCTATCTAGATGGAATTAATGTTTGCATAGTCTAATTGGTATTGATAGAAGTAATTCATCACACACCATTTCAATGGAAAATGAATAGAAAGCTTGAAATTTCAGGTGACTTGGTAAACCTGCTGATGAACAGTCTATTTTCAACAGACAGTCCTGACAATTTCATAATATGTATATACTGATTTAAAAAAATTCTCTTGACAATATCCTGACTGTATAGAATTTACCAGGCAGCAGGGAGTTTCCGCTGATTACATATAGATTCATTTTGTCGACAGAATCATTGTGGGAATGGGTATTAGTGGTTGTCGGTAGGCTCTAATCTCCATCCAATTCCTCTTGTCATTAGCTCTTAGCTGTTAGACCCAGGCTGTGTTGTACATTTATGTTGTTTATTAAGGTATCTAGGTAACTCTGCATGTGTAAATTAGCTCAAATGCAATGTAATGCAGCGATGTAAAAATGTGATGATACACCAGTGTCTTTACATTCAGTAAGTTATTTAATAAATATTTCTAAATATGACACTTATTAAAATCATTTAACTGTATAAACTAGTTGTTTGCATAGTGATCATGTTGCTATGTTTACAATAGGTGGGTTCATATGGGAAAGGTACAAGTCCTGGCGGTATGTCACCATGCGGAGAGATTAAGGAGAGGAGTACACGTGGCTCTGTGTCAAATGAGAACAACATCTTACTGGACCCTGATGTCCTCACAGATTATCCAACACAAGCATTACTGCTCACTGTACTTGTAAGTGTCACATCTAGACAACTACCGATAAATCTGATGCTGCCCTGTAAAGATCATTCTTTGCCTGCTGATCACGAATATAGTCGTTTTAATCAGTTTTATTAGTCAACCAGATCACTCTTTAATATTGGGAATGAACACTGATGAAATGTGTGTCTAAATATCAAGATTTGCAAATATTTGTAATCAAATTAAATAAATATAAGTAATTTTCACCCACTTGAAGTTGTGGGTCGCGGTAGCGAGACACAACTTCAAGTGGGTGAAAATTTAAATAGATCAACTTAGCAGGATAAGGGTTAACCCTTTGCCTGTTGATCATGATTATGGTTGTTTTATTCAGTTTTATTAGCCGATTAAATCACTGTTATTGGGAATTAAATGACTGTTTAAACATCAAAATTTGTAAATGTTAAGTAAATATGAGTAATTTTCAATCACTTGAGGTTGTGGATCGAGGTAGCGAGACACAACCTCAAGTGGTCGAAAATTTTAATAAATTTACTCGGGAGATAAGCATCCCAGCCAACACAAGAAGTTGAACTGCAATTGTTTTAATATTGGGTCGTAGACGATGGACCAACAGTTGTTCAATGTCTTGTGTCTGTTGGGATAGTGCCATAAGCATGTACTCTGTGTAAGCAATTACATAGAAATACCATAATATACATATCTGTACAGAAAGCTTTACATATAAGATATAGATTTGTTTCCTAAAACTACAGATCAATTGACTATTACCCTTTTACACAGCTCTAATGATTTTTTCCTTATATTTTTAATCTATATTTGTAGGCTACTTTAGTCAGAAACACCACAGATGAAAATGAGAACAGGATATTATACGAGTACCTGGCCGAGGCCTCAGTCGTGTTCCCAAAAGTGTTCCCTGTAATGTAAGTAGATGTGATGTTTCTCAACTATTCTAAATTGTACATTCTGATTCTAACTTCATAATTCTTCCGGTTGAATTTGTTGGACAGTTGTGTCGGCGATATAAACAATTTATATCGTAATGATATCACACACTTTCAAATATGCACTCAAAGGCTTATATGAATTTCATTGTTTAAAAAAGTCTCTAAATAGCTATTTTATATTATAGCTCCTATTTCTCTCCAAAAGTAAATGCCACCGTGTGAATAACTTTGTTAGTCCAGTGTTATTTTATTTCAAACCTATTGATCAAGTAAAGCTGCAGCAAGGTTTATATTAGAATGTTTTTCCTATTTACGATCCATTTTCTTCCCGCTAATTTTTCTCATGAATTTTTGGCTGCTTGATAAGTTTTACATGATAACAACACATTATTAAAGTAGGCTATTGTGACTTTGTGGATGGTTACTTAATACAAATTTAAAGCAGCTGCTCTGGATTTGTTTAGGACAATATTATTAGATACTATTCATAGACAAAAATACAATAATCTGGAAATTGTTGTGATTTCTCTTAAGTATGATAAGCAGTAGATGTTATTGACTGTACGGTAATGATTTAGTAATAGCTTGTTACAATGATACACAGAAATGATCACTGCACATGACGGAGTGTTCTATCATAGTATTTATTTGAAAAGCACCGACTTATATATCCAGCATAGCTACCAGAGGGCCCCTCAGAAAATAAGCTAGATAAGCTTAAACAAGTTATACATCTTTGCATGTAGCTAATCTTAATCAATGTTGACAAACAATTGCCATGGCATGTGACTTTTTTATGGAGATATGGTTTCTCAAAGGCGATGGCGAAGGTGGATGAAAATTATCTGATTTATAAAATATCTAGATGAACGTAAAGTACATTTTTTACTTTGATGGAATGGACCATTTACTTTTGAATTATTTTATTGTATCACTTGACATAAAAACAAGATAACAAAAATTACAGTATATATTTCATATTCATTATTTTATTTTCGCTCCCATGAAAACACCACAATAGTCAGTAATGCATATATGTCAAGCAATCTGGCACATTGTGTTTGGTACTATTTGACTGATATCCAGTTAACTCTTACAAGCCTGAATTTACCATTGTCATCTTCATTCACTACAAGCCGCGAATTGCTGTCGCGATTCTCGACTTGTAGTGGATGAAGATGATTTGATGTGGTTTAAAAATTAGAGAAAATTGACATGTATTGGTAATCCAGTTTCATGGAAATTTTCTTTCTAAAACCCTTTGTTGTAGGAAAGTTAAGTCTGTTTTTCAGGGATGTAAAATGATGCTTCAATGCATCGTGAGGGCTTAATTAATTAATAAACAGATGAGATGATGATTTGTGGGCCATTTTTGCATCTACAGTCACAGTTTGCTGGACGCTAAGATCAACAGTGTGCTGTCATTGTGTCATGACCAAGTGATCCTAAATGCTGTACACGGTATTATACAGAATATGATAGCGTGTGAGGATGCCTCGCAACAGCAGCTGTCCTACTTACAGAGTAAGTGGATGTAGGCGCCCCAAACGCTCGCATGATCGGGACTGCCTCATCTACATCTGGCCCTCTGTCTACTCCTTCTCTATGTGGTCATTACGTGGCAAACATATTTTGTCGTTTTGTACACCCATCCCCATCTTTTACATGTTTTGTATTAGCTGTATTTCATGTAGGCTGCAATTGGACAAAATTATTTCAACAATTTAGCTGTACTACTGTTTTAACAGTAAACAAATTTGGACACATCCACGATTTTGATAACAAATTGATTTTGAAATTATTACTTCTAAATTTAGATGTCAATCAGTCTAGTGCCTGGCACGTATCATTGCCGTTCACATCTGACTTGACATGCCCTGTGATTGATGCTATGTAGTCCACAGAGAGAAGCAGCCGTCATATTGTTTCTACAAGTTTTACTGTTGTGCCAGCAACAATACTGATTAGTGACCTATCTGCATGATTTGATCCATCTCACATGACTTATTGTCACAAACTGCTAACGAACACAAGATGCAGGCCCAATTTTGAGACAGCGTCTTATACGGTGGACCTAGTATACCAGTTATTACCACCAGTGGGTCAAAATCTCAAGTTTGTTGGGCTACAGCCTCAGCTGAAATTGATTTTTTGTGAAGAATGCTTTCAGTTTGCAGACTGTTGTGACTTTAAGGTGACTTGTGATCAGTCTGTTTTGACTGGTTTATTAGCTCCCCGCCCGCCCGCCCGCCCACCTGGTCATTTGCTCATGCGGGTATTATTTGTTGGGCGGCATCGTGTGATGTCTGGTGTAGCTGTGTTTGCATGGCATGCTCCTGTGTTGTAGTCACAGTCTTCTGGATGCCAAGATAAATAGTGTACTTTGCCTGTGCTACGACCAGGCCACGCTGGTTGCTGTACAGGCCTTGATTGAAAACACTATCATTTACGAGGAAGCCTCCATGCAGCAGCTCTCTTATCTACAAGGTGAGCTACGCCCATTTGAGCTTTGTCCTGCTACGCCACTATATATACAGTTAAAGCAAGCTTTAAACCGAAAAAGGGCACTTAACCCTTTCAGGCCTGAATTTACCATTGTAATCTTTATCCACTACAAGCCGCGAATTGCTGCCGCAATTCTCGACTTGTAGTGGATGAAGAAGACTTGAAGTGGGTGGCAAATTGAAGAAAATTGCCATGTATTGGGAAACCAGTTTCATGGAAATATTCATTCTAAAACCCCTAGACGTAGGAAAATTACTCCTGTTTTCAGGGATGTACAATGATGCTTTAATGCATCGTGAGAGCCTAAAGGGTTAAAATCACAAAAGTTTTTGATGGATGCTTGGGTAATCAGACAGCAAGGGAAACCTCTCAATACTTATGTATATTTTTCAATTCCACAAAATAAATGTGTTTACACTAGTTGTATAATTCAATTTGAGAGATTTGAGAAATAGTTTTCATTGTTTCAAGTTGGAAACTGTGTTAGCACTACACCAGTTCAAATGAATTAAAAATATTAATGTTTTAAGGAGAAAGCACTTTTCTAGATCAGTTGGTATGTAATTCTAAAGCAAGGTCTCGACTGAAGTTTGAAAGTTTATAAACAGGTTTTTATTCTGTTATTTTTAACTGGTCTTTCTTGATTAATCCCTAAAATTTCTACACATACATTTTACCATTACTTTTCACTGGTCTCTTGATTGCCTAATATCCTTATCTGAAGCCCTGAGACATAGGCTAAATTATAAATTATGAGAGCTATATTCCTCTACATCAGGGCCCGTATTCTCGTACAAGTTACAATATATCGTAGGCTTCTGATTGGTCGAGATGGCCATCTCGACCAATCTGAAGCCTACGATATATCGTAGCTTGTACGAGAATACGGCACCAGATCTTTTACAGTCACATTCTAGTGCAGATATCGACCTGAGTGACGGACTCGTCATAAGACACCAGCTTTATAAAAAATTATCATCTCCACTGTAATGTATTGATAGAATTTGAGCATCAATTGCAAATTAATAATGTTGTCATATATAGTTACTTGACATTAACTTACCTTGCATTTGTGTTACCTATATATTATGGAGTAACTTAGATATTTACTATATCATTGCCAGTTAGCGCCTTCTAACAAAAGCATGTGTCATACTGTTAGGCTGTGAAATGTCATGAATGTTAAGTTTGTTATGTCTGAATAATACAGATGTTGTATGTTATCTTGCCATTAGGGTTATCACAAGAGTTCACTAAATCTGGCAGTACAAACACTGTTTCTATTGGTGTTGGGCATTCTTAACCGGGTTTGGCACCATATGTTGTATGAGGGGTAGAATGGACACAAAGATATCTAAAAGCCACCGAAAGATACAGTTAACAGGCCATTTTCTCTCAATTTTTAACCAGAGTTTCAATTTGAACAAACCATAAAAAAATACCCTTTCCATGCAGGATATGTCTCGGCCGATCATTCATTATTTGCGGAATTAAATTGTAAAACATGATTAATTTCTGGCCATATTTACATCATTTGGATACTAAGGCTTCCAACATTTTTTCAGGATATCAAAATGGGTATCAATGTTGGTATGGGCTGGGGTTAGACTATGCCGGCACAGTTCCTTAAGGTCAGGCAAAGATCATTTCAAGGTCATTCCAATGTCAAATCATATGCAAATTTACACAATTTCTCACATTTTGCAATGTTTATGGCATTCTACGGGAGAATCAAACCTTGGACCTCAATATATACTGTTTAATTTCAGTTGAGCACTCAGTGAGTGTTAGGGTCGGTTATTGATATACCGGGGCCAAAGAGGGGGGGGGTCATCTCAGAAAAAAAATATATTTTTATCTCGAGTGCAAGTATGCAAGTTATTTATTCCTGCCTATAATATCATTGGTTATGAAGAGTGACATAGTCTGGAGTTGCACTTTGCCTGTTTACAAGGGTACCATGACGAGGTCATCTCAAGATCATTGTATATGCCATGATGGGCTCATGAATGAGAAACAGTCATTTTTGTCTAATTATGGTTGATTTGACCTTGGTGTGACCTTGAGGAGATATCTAATTAAATAACAATCCCAGGTCATGTTATTATTTGTGAATATAGCCCCCCCCCTTTCTCTCATAGTAAAGCAGGGGTAGATTGTACATACATGGGTTACAAAAGGACACAACTTACAACTTGGTGGCAATTCACACATATATGTATGGCCTTGTCAGTACTAGAATTACCAGTGATAAACCTTTAGTATTGAATTAAACAAAGTGCACGTATCTTTACTGCTGGTAGCGCTGCTTGCAAATTTTGTTTGAGCTTTGATGGATATTCTACCTGCTTTCTCAGGGGGGGGGGGGGGGGGGGTATGAAGTTTGTCAAATCCAATAAAAACAGTGTTGGTATATATTTGGATTTTGTCAACTATTGAGAAGAGGCCTTATCATTTATGATCTGTAGAAAAAATTAAAGTACATGTAATCTAATTGTTTAAATCGATGTTTTTATCCCACTTCTAATTAAACACTTACAGAGATAATTTATTTGACGACATCAACACTTAAACAATACCAAGCCTTTATAAGTTGATATTTACAGAGTCAACATCTACAAGATGTGTGTAGCAGATACAATTGTTAACATCCTGCTAAGCTTCGCAAAATTATTATACGATTTAACCCTTACAGCGCGGGGATCGACTTTAGTCGTCAGATTATCCCCACGCTGTAAGAGTAAACATATTTATAATGATCATAGACCCATACCATAGGTATTCAAATGAATCAGAAAGAGCTGGCGAAGACATTTATGATTATTTCAAATTGAAAAAAACATTTGGTTGTGATGTTTTTTTTACAAATTAATTCAGCGCTTTAAGGGTTAAAATCACTATAAAAAATGTGTGAGAAGAGCACATCTGATTCAGTGTGAAGCAATATACTGCTTACTCCTTACAACGCTGACATATTGCATGTATAAACCAGGGAAAACAAAGGGGTTTTTCAATTTGAAATCATTATAAATGTCTTCTGATTCATTTGAATACCTATGACATGGATCTACGGCCGAAGTATTTTATTTCTTTCAGTGCGGGGACCATCTTTATACGTCAGAATCAGACATCCGATTCTGACGTGTAAAGACGGTCCCCGTACTGAAAGGGTTAAAGTATCTCCTATGTTATGTGACCCGTCTGCACGTGAGCAGTGCATCGTGCATTTTTAGAAAAAATTATTTCTTGCAGATTTTTCTTCTGCTCATCAGGTGTGTTGGGAGGAATGTTCACTGTACAGATTATGATATGTTTCAGGTATCGGTTTTGGTGGTCTTTGGAGGTTCGCAGGACCATTTACTAAGGTAAGTTACACATCCTCCTCAGCGATCACATTTTAATCACATTTTACAGCAATAGATGGAATACATTTTATTTGTTTACTAATTGATCAATAACAAAGTGAATTTATTTCAGATGATTTTTTAAAGTATTGCCACACATTTAGTCACTGAAAAAGCTTTTTGACAATCACTAACATGCTTCATAGCTAATATTTCCTTATGAAGTTTGATTTATCATAAGTCAGCCTCTTCTGGATAAGATCAACATTATTCAGAGTTCAAACTCATAAAGTTAGGGGCGGGGATTATTGCGTTACCTTCTGCATTTTTGTTACCAGATAATATCTCGGAAACCCATGGGGGATTTCTTTTATATTGCACACATATCCCTTAGGAAGTGTAGATGTGCCTTTTAGGGGTTGTGACCTTTGACCTACTTTTTGAACTACGTCTCCGCAAAATATCTTTATTTACATTAATGTTGCTGATATCTGGCAAACCGTGCTAGATAGCTAGACTATTACTATCAAACTGTTCTCAGAGATGGACATGCTCTGAAAAATGTATAACAAAGTCAAAATGGCCGAATTGTAGTCATTATTGACTTTAATATATGTAATATGTGTTAAAACTATGCAAGATAGCTAGACCATGAACGAAAGGATGCACCCTGACAAAATCCAACTCTTTATCAAATTCTGACTATCGGCCATAATTTAATTTAATATGCCTGATATATGGTAAACCTTTCCAGATAGCTAGACCATTACTATAAAACAAAATGTGCGGTTCCAGGTGAGGATATGCCCTAAAAAATTCAACTCAATGTGCTAGACGTCTAGAAACAAAATGTGAGAGTTCAGTGAAGGATGGACACTGACAAATTGATTTTATCATGAGGGCGGGGATTATGATGGCATTTGGCCTCTTGTTTTCTGAAGTATTATCTTTTTTCTGCATTATTTGTACCTTGTCATCACAATAGCTTAATGAGGTGGTGATGAATCCTTGTTGAATTTGTTTCACATGTTGCTAATGACCATTCTTTGGATTTTTATGATCTGCAGATCCATACACTGCCATCATTATTAACTCTTACAGCACGGGGATCGACTTTAGTCGTCAGAATTCTGACGACTAAAGTCGATCCCCACACTGTAAGAGTAGAAATATTTATAATAATTGTAGACCCATAACATACCGTAGGTATTCAAATGAATCAGAAATAGCAAACTAAGACATTTATGATAGTTTTTTTTTATCTCCACGATTTATACAAAAAAAATCAGCGCTTCAAGGGTTAGTCTTAGCCCTCTAAACACTCATTTTATTCACCATGAGATGTAAATTTCCTGTGCAATCTCAATGTAAATTTCCTAGTTTTATAAAATTCCAAGATATGATATCTTACCCCTTAAAGCGCAGAATATTTTTTATATAAACCATGGAGAACAAAGGGTTTAATTCAATTCGAAATCATCATAAATGTTTTGGTTAGCTTTTTCTGATTCATTTGAATACTTATGTTATGGGTCTACAATCATTATAAATATTTTTACTCTTCAGTGTGAGGATCGACTTTAGACGTCAGAATCTGACGTCTACAGACGTAAGAATCTGACGTCTACAGATTCTGACGTCTAAAGTCGATCCACGCACTATAAGGGTTAAATGACACATCAGAACATCCTAATTTTGATGAGATACCATTTTCTCTTGAATTATTGTTTTTAACACTTACAAACCCTATATTCGTAATATTAATGCAATAATTTGTGCTTTGTATTGTTGCAGACAACCCAGAATCAGGATAATGCTGAGTTGTTTGTGAATTGTTTGGAGGCAATGGTGGAGACATGTTTACCGGGGGATGATCTAGACGTACAGAATCCCTATCCTAGCTCTCTTATCATAGCTTCACAGCTCTATCTCAGCTCATCCACATCCTCCATCTCTATGTGCTCACTTCATTCCCCGACAGACAAGGACAGCGGTGATCTCAGTGCTACGTTTGGTAATGGCAGCCGTATGAGACATGGCTCGGCCAGTCACTGTGCAACCAAGCACCGTGTAGGTAGTTTCAAGCGTAAAGACAGTGCCAAGAAAAGACATCATGAAGCTCTGGATTGACTATATGAATGTGGTTATTGGCACACAAGCCATCACCAATCTCATTGGTGAGGTATTCAAAAAGCCCGATCGCATGACTCATTACCTGACATTAACAATCTCGCCTCCTGATTGTTGTCACAACACCCATCGCTTTGACATTTTAACATATTAATTTGAATGATCCTTATTTTAAACCTAAATTGAATATTGCGCCCAGTGGTTGATAAATATTACATTACATGGGAGCTTTTCATTCTACACATTACAATCTACAGTGTACATTGAATGTGACTGTAGTGTACACAATTGTAGTGGATCCCAGAAAACATGAGATCTTCACCCAATGCTGCTTTCATGTTTGTTCAACATCAGCGATGCTGCCTGAACATGAAACCAACATCGGATCAATGTCTCATGTTTGCTGGGATACTTTTTTAGAAACATGGCATTGATGGGCTCAGTGTGTTATGAAATAATCAAGTGTTATTAATATTTTTTTTTTACTTTGTGTTAAAGTATCCTTTGTTCTTGACTATTTAAATCATGTAACACAGGGTCCTGTATAAATAATGTATAACATGTCACAAAATGCTTTCTCGCACAGCACTTTCATAAAAAAAACAAGCACGTAGTTTTAGGTCACATTGATATACATTTAAATATTTTCGTGAAAAAAGATAAATTTAATTTATTACCACTGCTTTGTTGGTCATAGATTCCTGTGATAAAATGTGAACATGCTTGACTAATATATTGTAAAACATTTTGTTGGGAGATTAACTTGATATTACGTTATTTATTACCGGCAGATGTTGTGCTGTGCGAGAAAACCATGTCCAGAATACTTAATTAACACTTTGCACTAATTCCCATAATTATATAATTATAATTAAAAATAATTTCAATTTATTTCTGATATCAAAATATTTTACTCATCTATCATTGTCGTTTTGCAGAATTCGAAAAGGTGTTTTATTGGTTAAATAAGTAAATAACACTCTTTCGGCAATTCAAAACTTAAAATCTCTTTTGATAAATTTAAATATTTTTCACCTATGTTGTGGAATCGCAGTGAAAATTTCAATTGGGTATATATTTGAATCCTATCTTTTTTAATGTTAGTGTTAAGAGCTGATGAAGGATTATTATTGTAAAGCTATTATTTTACTAATCACTTGTATCATAATATATCTACACCTCCTGCCATCTAACAATGTATAATATTGTTGTAAAATACACAATTGTATGGAGCCTGTATAGAAATCACTCCATATTTAATGGCAAGTCACTTAAATTATTGGTTAGGTTTTTAGTGTAGAATATGTTATCACGCGGATTTTAGGGTGGTTAGTGCTACTGTACAGGGTGCCCAGCAAACACAATACATTTAGCCAATGTTGGTCCATCGTCTTCGACGCTGGCCCTACATTTAACCAACAGTGGTTCGGTGTCTCGTGTTCGCTGGAATTAACCACCTTAACCCTTGGTATGCTCAAATATCTGCCAGCGATTTTTCATTCATTTCTTTTTATGAAAAAACAGACACCATTTCCAGCTTCATTTGAGGATTTAAAAAAAAAAGATTTACAAATCATGTACCAAAAACTTTTTTAAATTTCTGTGGCATTTAAATCACTCAAACTTAATTTCAAACGAATGTACTGGCAAACCAGGATGAGGGTTAAATTGACACTGGAGTGATTGGAGGCCTGGATGAAAGTATGAAGTTGAGTTAACCATCAATTTTTTGCAAAGTTAATCTCATCCCACAAATTTTATTTCGATTCTCACGACCCTCTGATAATTACTTGAAGGGAGATGACATATATGTAAACTATACTGTAAGTTGCGACATTAAAACTGACACTATTTCCACTTGATAATGATAATTTGACCCTTACAACGCTGAATTGTTTTTGTTAAAACTTGAGACCAAAGGGTTTTTTCAATTTTAAGTCATCATAAATGTCTTAGTTAGCTCTTGACCGTCTTCATACATCAACGTCTGGCAGTGCGTCTTTATAAGTCAGAATCTGGCGTCTAGAGACGTCAGATTCTGAAGTATAAACACTGTCTCCGACCTGAAAGGGTTAATTTGTTTTTATTGTTTTGATGTATGTTTGACGTATCTGTGAAACTTGAAGAGACTATAACCAATCAGTCGTTGTATGTTGTATAAACAGATAAAACTTAGTGTTGACTGTGGTATATTATCTATATATCTATCTGACGGTGCTTGAAAGTTGAGTGAATGTGCTATAATGGTTGGTTTGGTCACCACTTGAAATATATAGCTTTAATAGTGCTGTCATCATCATGTGGGAAATATCATTGTGAATATTAAAGTGTTGTTTAATGTTGTAACATTGTGGTCAACTTGAAAACATCTGTTGTAAAAACTACAGTACTAGCCAGCTCTCTCAAATCGTGGTTTATAATATTATTTTATCACCCTGGAACAATGTGATCCTTTTGCACAAAATCAGAAAGAGAGATAATTCAATATTATTGTAAAAAACAAAGGGAATATTTAAGTGGTCTAGACTGTTAAGTTTTATCATTAATAATTATTACAACCCGAGTTATAGTTTTTTAAACATTTTATATTTGAAATGCGTCCTTTCAAAATACACTTTTTACGTGCAAATGGTCATAAATATGGTTGGCATAGACTCGTGCAGCAATGACAAAAAATAATTACAGTCAGTGATGCAGTTTTAAGCTAGTGAAACTTTAAATTGTAATAAATGTCATTTCAATAAAATCAAAATTTATGAAAATACATCAGACATATCAAATATTGACTGGACAGGTCCAGTACACAGGCTATTTTACGTGTGATTTACCTGATTTGTTTCAAGTGTTTTTTTCTATCCGTCACAAATCCCATCAAGAGTACATTTTAAACAACATGACTATAGAAGCAAATGTTATTTCATGAAACTTGAATTGAGTGTATTCTGTGGTGGTGTATATTTATATTGTGAGAATAAATTATAACTCTTATAAAAAGGCAATGTTTTCTAAAAATGTTATAGAAATGTCCATATAGTAGCTTTCATGTTATTTTTGTGTGAGATATATCACACTGTGATCACCCATATTAAACTTTTTTTTCATTTATTGTATCTTCATATTTTATAGTTCTGCACCTGACCACAGATACCAGCTTTATTTTTTCATAAATTATATCTGCTAAAGTTTTTTTGCGAAATTTGTAAATTTGATTTTCTACCAGTTTTTTTTATAGGGTAGGCTACATGAGCATTGTACCTGTTATTAAATTTAGTAGACTTTGTCAGGTTTATCTTCACAACCCATCAAGTGCTAGACATAACCAATCAGTTTTGAAAACTTTATTTGAGTACCCCAGAAAACAGCTATACATTGATAATGTATTGTCAAGCAGCATAACTTTCAAACATTTGAACTCAGTTTTTCTTCAAATATAAATAGGCCTATGAATAAGTAAATATTCCATTTGATGGTTGATCAAACATTACTTTCGCAAAATTTATTATCTAGCTCTGAGGAAATCCAATAAAGACGAGATGGTGACCAATCTGTGCTTAATGGCTGGCCAGCGTCAAGTATTAACCCTTTCAAGCCTGAATTTATCATTGTCATCTTCATCCACTACAAGCCGCGAATTGCTGTCGCAATTCTCGACTTGTAGTGGGTGAAAATGATTTCAAGGGAGTGGAAAATTAAAGAAAATTACCATGTATTAGTAAACCAGTTTCAAAAAAATAGTTGTAGCAAAATTTAGTGTGTTTTTAGGGATGTAAAATGATGCTTTAATGCATCGTGAGGGCTTAAGGGGTTACACCAATGTTGGGTATGATGCCTTGTGGATTCATCATGCATTAAACTTGAGGGCTTGTATTCTCATACAATACGAAGGCTATGATATATTGTGACTGGTACGAGAACACTGGCTCTGCACTCGTGTATACTGCTGTTTGAATTCGTTCTTTTTGTCGGCTACTTATTTTGTTGGAAGAATAGACTAATTCAGAATAGAATTTGCGGGGTGAAAGGTCTTTTAAATATTGTATCAGTTTTTATTGTATTTTACTAATAGTACACTTGTTGAATTTACATAAAAAGATAACGCTGGACAATTACTAACAATATTAAAAATTATATGGTTCTACTGCATAGTACTTTTCCTGATGGTGCTTGATGAACTAGGTTGCCATAATTTTAGATATTTCCGGCTGCGTATGATGAGAATGTTTATAATAAAGGCATCTCTGTGCACAGTAGAATTCTTCACACATGACGAGATCCTGGCCCGTATTCTTGTACAACTTACGATACATCGTAGGCTCCTGATTGGTCGAAATGGCCATCTTCATCAATCGGAAGCCTGCGATATATCGTAACTTATGCGGGCTCTGAGGGTTCTCTTTCTAGGCGTGTGTTAACATTACTAGTCAGCAGTATCACTTCGTCCCCTTTGATATGAAAAGGTGCATCTGCCACTTGTGCAGATGCACCTTTTTATATCCTAGGGGACGTGTTCATTATTCACTACTAGCCACCTGGAAGTCCAACATAAAGTCAGCCGTCAAACTCATTAATCAGTCAGAATTGTAACTAGCTGCCTATTAGCATTTTATCTGTGTTATATTATCTGATGTTATTATAATAACAGGTGTATCGATGTAATGTTAACTGCGGACACTTGACATATATGTGTATAGTAATGTTTGCATGTACATAGTTGGAAGGTAATGTGAAAACACAGACTGCAATATTCTGTCTAGAACATGCCACATACTCAGAAGATGTTGGACACTAAAATTAAATATCTTAGCTCTAAGATACCATCTATAATATCTAATCATGATAGTATCTATATCATATTCCAAATCATATATTAATTTTGAAAGATGTTATTTCTAAATGATAATCATATAAAAAAGACTAATGAACGGAGACTGTTATTATAAGCTATCAGATAGCTTACGTTTCATTGCTGTCACTGGACTTAAGTAATTAATTGTAGAGATAGCTTTATCTTGGATGTTCTCAAGTAAAATACTAAGATAATATTGGGTTATGATGATCAATACACATGTTCAATCCGACTGTAATCATGTATGGTATATGGTTGCTGCTAATAGTATGGTCATGTAATGCCAGATCAGCTAATAAAACTTGTGCATCGTTGTTGACAATCTGCAGTTGATTTCTTCTTTTCTATCTCTTATGAGAATAATTCACCCTGCTATACAGATCCGGGGAACATTATTGTTCTGTCACATATTCAATTCACCACTGGGCTCTTTAAACAACAGTAAATTTACCCGAACTAACAATCACTACTAGACACTCATTATTAGACATACTCAGCAAACATGACACATACCCGATGTTTGACAAATGTTGGCCCACCGTCTGCGATGTTGGCCCAACATTGGTCAGATGTGTGTGTTTGCTGGGTAGACAGTCATAAGGGTAAGTAACTTTTCGACATGATCCTGACGGGTGGTCATTATTTGACATGGTAGGCCTAGTCATTTCTTGTTGCGCAATATAACCCTTTAGTGCGCTTTGATCTTGCCTGTCGCTCTGATGCGCGACATAGCGACAATTGGTCCTGAGCGGCAGTCACTATTAGACATGGTCCTGAGTGGCAGTTACTATTAGACATGGTTCTGAGTGTCAGTCACTATTAGACATGGTCATGAGTGTCAGTCATTATTAGCCATGGTCCTGAGTGGCAGTCACTATTAGACATTGTCCTGAGGGACAGTCATTATTAGACATGGTCCTGAGTGGCAGTCACTATTAAACATGGTCCCAAGTGGTAGTCACTACTCGACATGGTGCTGAGTGGTAGTCACTATTAGACATGGTCCTGAGTGGCAGTCACTATTAGACGGCATTGGACCCGAGGGGCAGTCTCTGTTAGACATGGTCCTGAGTGGTAGTCACTATTAGACATGGTGTTGAGTGGCAGTCACTATTAGATATGGACCTGAGGGGCAGTCTCTGTTAGACATGGTCCTGAGTGGTAGTCACTATTCCACATGGTGTTGAGTGGTAGTCACTATTAGACATGGTCCTGAGTGGTGATCACTATTAGACATGGTCCTGAGTAGCAGTCACTATTAGACATGGTCCTGAGTGGTGGTATCCATTAAACATGGTACTGGGTGGTAGTCACTATTCGACATGGTCCTGAGTAGTAGTCACTATTTGACATGGTTCTGAGAGGTAGTCACTCTTTGACATGGTGATGAGTGGCAGTCACTATAAGACATGGTCCTGAGTGGTGATCACTATTAAACATTGTGTATCCTCCCCTGAAACCTCACATTTCGTTTTATAGTGATGGTGTAGCCTTCTAAAAGTCTGTCCGACGGTGGGGAATGGTCTAAAATGAAAGTTAGTTTTTCATTTTGGACCATCCTGCACCGTCGGACAGACTATAGCATGGTTTCCCAAATATCGGGCATGTGAAAGTAAGTAATGGCAGATAGGATTTTTGTTTTAATTTGATGAAGTTCGAATTTTTCAGGGTGCATACTCCCCTGAAACCTCACATTTTGTTTTATAGTAATGGTCTAGCTATCGAGCACGGTTCACCTGATATCAGGCCTAATGAGGTAAATAATGGCCGATTTCTCAGCTGATCGTAGCCAAAGTGTTAAAGTTAAAACCGTTTCTTCAGACCCATTTGTTTCGATCATTGGGTCTGTGATGTTTATCCTAAACATAACACCTCTTATTAATAATTTTTTTTTGCAAATTTAGCAATATTTGCACATACGTAAGAAATGCATTTCGGCCAATATTTGATTGACGTTAAATAAATATGCAAGAGATACAGCCAGTAACAAATATGTTACGCAACCCTTACACCTGTTTTACATGCAACGGCGTACACTGAACCAACACTACACTGAGAAAGCTTATATAACATGTTGTATATTAACATGGGAATGGGATATTTTTCTCTAAACTTTGAAATAAAAGAATATTTGTCACATTTTCATGTATTGGCGATCAAAAGGTGTGATTAACAGTTTTTCAGAAGCACCTCACGTCAACTTGATGGTGAAGTACTATCATACGTAGATTCATTAATTAAATGATTAAAAAACAGAACGCAAAATTAAATATTTCTTTGTAAAAAGCAACTTTTTTGCCTAATATAAATGTTTACAGGAACTGGTCATTCAACAGTGTACACCCCCTAAACCACGTGATGAAACTATACACTGTGAATATGAGAATATTCCAGCAAACGGTTTCCAAGATATCATCCGGAAACAGCCATCAACAATATCAAAGGAATAGTCCACTGTGTACAAAAAGCGATTACACCACGCTGAATAAAGAGATAGAAGCAACTGAGGTACAACTAAAACCAGAAACATACATAGAGTGGTCTATAGCTTTAAAATCAATAAAGCTATTTTGACCGAGAGATGTAGGTAACAAAATAGGTCAATGGTCATAACCCAAAAAAGTCACGTCTACACCACTAAGGGATGTGTTTGTGCAATAATTATATGAAAAAATCGACAAATGGTTTATAGTTCAGCAACGGCCACTTGGACGCATGGCCGGACGACCAGACAGGCTGCTGACAATATCCCTCACCTTACTTCGTGGGGATAAAAACACTTGGTAAGAAAGCAAACTTTTTATTGTTATTTACAAAATTATCCTACAAACAGGATCGGCAGGCTTGGCCTGGGATTATGGTAGTGGTATCACAGATATAAATGTATATTATGTGGATTATCTTTAAAGCATTCCCAGAAAAAACAATCAGGTGGCCTCCACGATAGCGACTTACGGTTTTAGTGGAGGTCTCCTGATCATTGCTATACTATTAATCAAAATATGTAAATGTTTTTATTTGATCAAATAAATGAATCTGAGTCTGAAAATGAATCTGAGTCCAGTAATACCAGGGCCGTGTTCTGATAATCTTACAAGTTACGTTCAGCGCTTAGCTGCGCAGTCATCACACGAATGTGTATATCATAATGGTGTTATATTTGTCTACGTTATGATTACATAGTGGCAGTCTATTTTAGAGCTTAGAGACTGAGCAATTTCACTTTCTTATTGTAGTTTCCGAACCTAGGTAGTCAATACATGATAATATAGCATCGATAATTTTCTTAGGTGGTCAGCAAGTCATGTTCTTTAACAAATAATGGAGACAAAGGCTCTAAAAAGTCAATTTGTTGGATTAACCCTTACACCACTGAAGCCCGTTTTTATGTGCTGAATGCTATGGCATTCAGCACATAAAAACGGGCTTCAGTGATGAAAGGGTTAAGCCATCTGGATCATGATAACATGCACAGCCTTGGATATAAATCGAAGTCAAGACTCTCCTAATTTTCTATATTGTTCTTGTGTTGGTCGCTCTATTTCCGTCAGGATTTACATGCATGCGTGGAATAACCCTTACAGCCCTGAAATATTTTTGAATAAACCATGGAGGATTTATTTCAATTTCAAATCATTATAAATGTCCTCGTTAGCTCTTTTCGATTTATTTGAATACCCATGTTTTGGATCTACGGCCATTATAGATATTTCAATTCTTTCAGTGTGGGGATCGTCTTTATACGTCAGAATCTGACGTTTACAGACGTCAGATTCTGACGTATAAAGACGGTCCCCAAGCTGAAAGGGTTAACAACATCCAAACTTTGCCACGGACTTTTAACTTTTAAGACTGTCTCAGAACATGGCTCCAGAATACACAACACTAGGCAATAAAATAGACATCATGACTTGTCAGTATTTAACAGCGAGCAGACAAAATCACATAATATACCATGGGTCGCAATCTTTTCTGAGCTCAAGCTCCGTCCACCTACGTGACATATGATATATTATGTGATTTCATTGCAAAATAATAAACAAAATTATATGAGAGTACTTTGAAAGAGTACACGCTCTCTACAGAGGATAACCCGCCAAACACAACAAACCCCTTTAAGAAACCGATCAACTCCCAATAGTCATCAAACTTAAGTATGTTTTTACTTTATTTCGGAATGGAGATAGCAGTCAAGTTGATTATTTGTCAGCGTTGTATGTAATCATATAAGGGATATGTATTCAAATAGTAAAACAAAACACTAGTTGGCTGTATATCTCCCCTAGGGCAAATTACACTCTAAAAGTTATCTTAAATAAAGTCAAATCATTAAATATAAAACAATTATTATGCTGTGCCACTCGTGAAAAATAGCTCCTTACTTGACAGAGTACGCAAATAAATATGTTTGTTGAAAGATGCTTCCTATCCCCTGCTAGCATAACTTCACAGATTCTGTGCCAATATAAATACATGGTTTCAATAATCATGTTCATAAAACAAGAGTTAAAGTTGATATATCCCATGATTTTGGTATGCATGTAGTGTATCAAATGAATTGATATATAAAAACCCTTAAACACTGAAGTTTATTATTTCACCTGCTTGAAGTTGTGTCTCACTACTGCAATTCACAACTTCAAGTGGGTACAAAATACTCATACATGTTTAATTTGATATCAAAAATTAGCAAATGTTAATGTTTAAACACTCATTTCATTCTGGATAACAATGATTTGATCGTCCAATAAAATGACTTTAAAACCACCATAGTCTTGATTAGTGATGAAAGGGTCACGAGATATCAATAACAATATCATGGAATGCTTCAACAATGAACCTGTGGCAATAAACAACTACTGTCCCAGAAATTGCCGTCGGCTATGATAGCTGGGCATGCCCTCCCAGTAAACACCATACACTGACCCAATGTTGGTTCAATGTTGGGTCAGCGTTGCAGACAATGGCCCAACATTGAACCAACAGTGGGTCAGTGTATATTTTTGACTGCCTAGGAAGTGCTTGGCAGAAAGAGAAGCTGCAATCTTCCATCATAATATTCATCTTCACTTTTGGTGCAAATATTGAGTGTGGAATGGGTCTGTACCCATAAACATGAGCCGTAAACCCAATGTTTAATTAAACCTTACAAAGCTGAAATGTTTTTGTATGAACCATGGAGTCCAAAGGGTTTTTTCAATTTGAAATCATCATGAATGTCTTAGTTGGTTCTCTCTGCTGCTTCATTTGAATACCCATGTTATGGGTCTACGGCCATTATACATATTTTACTCTTTCAGTGGGGGGGCGGTCGACTTCAGAATCTGACGTCCACAGACGTCAGATTATGACGTCTATAGTCGGTTCCTGCGCTGAAAGGGTTTTAATGGTGAACCATCTGTGACGCGGGACCAGCATTGAAACAACATTGAATAAAAGTGTCGTGTTTGTCACATATGGGATAATATAAAGCTTATCTACTGGAAATTAACAGTATCTTCATAAAATATACAAAAATCTGCGTTGAACAACGCATAGAATTAAATTATAATCAGTATTTAGACATAACAGAAAAGTGTTTTTTTATTTAATTTGAAGCTGGAAATTGTGTCGGAAAATGCCAGCTTCAAATCAATGTACATATCGTCCCCTTGGATATGAAAGGGTGTATCTGCCACTTTACAAGTGGCAGTTACACCCTTTCATATCTAAGGAGATGAATTATAATTCCATTGAGTCACTTCATCTTCCTCAGTACTAGGCTTCTCTGGCATTGTTCAGTCCATGGGTACCTACAAATAAGATCAACTACATGTCATACATCTTTAAAGGCCACTGGATTCGGCCTAAACCAAAATCAATATTTTGTTTCACCTCCTCTCAAATTGTGTCTTGCAGGACAAATATGATGTAGGCCTATAGTACTTATCATGATTGTTTTGTCCGTTTTTGATTGTTGAAATGCTTTTAGGTTCATCCTCCTAATAAAATTTTATAAAATATAAATAAACAAAAGTATACAGTTACACACCATTAACAGATAGATACTGTAGTATCTGACCGAGATATATTTGTATATAGAACTATTTGTGTATGTGAAATACCATATACATGTATGCATGTTTGAACAATATTTAAACACAGTGATATCGTGATAAAGACTTATCCCAGTGAACACAAAACATTTGTAAAACATTTATACAACGTCGGCCAAACGTCTTCGACGTTGGTCCAACATTGTATAAATGTCATACAAATGTTTTTGTGATTAGTGGGATGTAACAATCAGTACATTTTGCTAGATAGTAATTGATATCTGTAACAATCGGTAATAATATGTACTGACAACAATTGACTATGTTGTGTCAGGCTGGTCATAGTAGAGAAGTATTGCCGCCTGAAGGTCACAGTTGGCTGTCACTACAAGCTGCCGCGCTTTCACATTGTCTGTCAATTGTGTGATATCCATGAATTCTTGTGTCACTTTATTGACTACTTGTTCTTCAAGACTATCCTCATCGTCATCACTAGCTGTTCTGTTTCCTGATGGTGCATTTGCTTCACTGGCGGCATAGGCGGCAGCAGTAGCTGAAAAATCACACCATAATAGAGTAGAACAACTTTATATAATGTTGCACTGGAAAGGTTTTGTTTTAAAAGTTTTGTGCAAAACGTAAGAGAAGGGGATGTGGCGCTTTGGTAGAGCGCCTGACTGCCTCACCAGTCATACATGCGTCCCGGTGTAACCGCCCAAATTAACCCCTTACTATACCGGGGTATATTCTGAATTACACCCTGGGGTATAGTCTACACCCCAGGGTGTAATCTGGGAGCCGACATGCCCAGACTATACCCCACGAAAATCATGGTGGGGTATAGTCTGGGTGGTAGGGGGTATACTCTGGCAGATATATGACTTTTAATCAATTATATATTTAATACATTGTATTTGCAAATTATCTTGCACAAATATGACGTATTTGATAGTGAAATCAAACTATTTAAAAATCTAAAGGGCATATAGTCTGGGCAGTCTAGTCTGAAATCGGGTTATTATAATTAGGCCTATAACATGTATAATATAATTGAATGTTTCAATATTATTTATATACAGATGAACCTCATATGAGCAGCCACCTGCATTAAAAGGCCACTTTTCCTGAGTCACAAGGGTGGCTGCTCATAGCAGGTTCTACTGTATACCCCCTCTTTTTCCTAGCACAATTTGACATCTTTTATAAAACCATGTTAATTTATTACGACCAAATATTACATATTATATATATATACCCTATGTCGCACCATCCTGAGCTAGGTTGGGCATAGTCTAAGCGTGTGGGGCATAATCTTGGAGCTCCTAGACTATAGCTTGGGGTATAGTCTGGGAGTTCCCAGATTATACGTACATGTACCTAGGGTTTAGTCCAGACTATACCTGGGTATAGTCCAGTCAGGAGGGGGGGGGGGGTAATCTGGGCTGTTACACCGGTTCAAACCCTGCTGATTCTGCTTGGGTTTTTCAGAGAAATATCTTTCTTTCTCCCTTCTCAATGTGACTAGGCGATCACGTTAATGGCCGACTCGTCGAGGTAAGGTCGAAACCAGTTTATCGATGTTAATTTCGTGCAGGGCCAGGCTAGGTCAAAAATCAGGACGCAAGACAACTAGGTCTAAGAGGCTCAGTCTAAGAGTAAGATAATAACTAGACAGTCTGTCAGAGATTGCAAACCTCCATTAAAATTAATGATCCTTATCAATATCCCAGTAATGGTCTACCTATCCGGCACGGTTTACCCGATAACAGGCCAATCGAGGTGAATAATGGCTGATTTACGGTCATTTTGAATTCGATATAGACTAGTTAAAAAATATCATGGTGCATCCTCCCCTGAAACCTCACATTTTGTTTTATATGAATTATTTGTTTTATAGTAATGGTCTAGCTATCTAGCACAGTTTACCTAATATCAGGCCTATCAAGGTAAATAATGCCAATTGTTGGCCATTTTGAATTCGATAAGAGTTAAAAATTTCCAGGGTGCATCCTCCCCCGAAAAATCACATTTTGTTTTATAGTAATGGTCTAGCAATCTAGTACGGCTTACCAAATATCGGCCATGTGAAAGTGCATAATGGCTGATAGGCGGCCATTTTGATTTTGATCGAGTCTAAATTTTTCAAGATGCATCCTCTCCTGAAATTTCACTTTTTGTTTTATCATGTTTATAGTAATGGTCTAGCCATCTAGCACGGTTTACCAAATAACGGCCATGCGAAAGTGAATAATGGCCGATAGGCGGCTATTTTGTATTTGATCGAGTTAAATTTTTTCAAGATGCATCTTCTCCTGAAATCTCACATATTGTTTTATAGTAATGGTCTAGCTATTTAACACGGTTTACCAAATATCAGCAATGTGAAAGTAAATAGTGGCCGATTGAGTCAAAAGTTTTTGAAAAGGCATCCTCTCCGGAAACGTCACATTTTGTTTTATAGTAATGGTTTAGCTATCTAGCATGGTTTACCTGATATCAGGCCTATCCAGGTAAATAATGTCGATTGTTGGCCATTTTGCATTTGATAAGAGTTTAAAAATTTCAGGGTGCATCCTCCTTCGAGAACTCATTTTGAATTTGATCAAGTCAATTTTTTTCAAAATGCATCCTCTTCTGAAATCTCACATTTTGTTTTATAGTAATGGGCTAGCCATCTAGCACGGTTTACCAAACATCGGCCATGTGAAAGTGAATAATGGCCGATAAGCGGCTATTTTGTATTTGATCAGGTCGATTTTTTTTAAAATGCATCCTCTTCTGAAATCTCACATTTTGTTTTATAGTAATGGTTCAGCAGTGATTGGGAAAGATTTTTGTCAATGTGCCAATGGCCCCTTTCCCAAAAAAACAATGGGCCATTTTGAAACCAAATGGGACATTGACAAACTGATTTTCATTTAAATTGTATAATGGCTTAGATGATTTATTATATGTAGTAATAAGTATGCATTACATGTATAGGTAGGCCTATATATATGGAAGAGCTGCAATTAAAATTTGTAACCAGGTCACAACCACATAGGATTCTCCTCGTCCTGCATGTCAACGACTTGAATATATATCAGAAGAGCCAATTTCAGACTGGATAGCCATATTATGTTCTTTAGGCCTGTGCCTATAAGTTAGTATTCAATTGAAAATAAAATATTGTTTACATTATTGTCATTATAGTTGAATTTAGTTTGAGCCATTAGTGATTACTTCCGTCAGTTGGTTTTACTGTGAGAAGTGCAGGCTTGTAGAGCTAGATCTAAGCCTATCTGGCACAACTGCAGCCAGTAGGCCAGGCTATGTCATCAGTCTCAGATGTAGCAGGCCTTGGCCCAGCATGATGATTATTGTCCACATGAAAGCTTGATATATTTTTTCAGCGGCATGTTGGCTGACACTATATGCTCTGTTCTGATGCATGTGATTGGGCTATCTACAGGTATGAAAACTACGTGTAGGTTCCATAAAGGCATTGGGATCCTGATATTCCAGCACATGCTTTCACAATGCTGCCCGCAGTTAACATTATCAGCAGTTTATCACCGGAAACACAAGATGTAAAGTTATTTATGGCGTAATGTTGGCCAGTGTTGCAAATGGAGGCCCAGCAGTAAACCAGCTATGGCTCAATGTCGCGTGTTTACTGGATAGGCCACACCGGCTTTGTGTATTCGGCAGACGCAGACGGCAGACGAACACTCGACATGTATGTATTCAGCAGAAACGTGTATTCTGCAGACGGCAAATTTGCTGTAGCTCAACGCTGTTAATCCCGGGCTACTGTGGTTTACAGGATATGTAATATTTTTCGGAAAGTGTGCAGAATAGCTGCTCTAACCCTTTAACCGCCGGTGCCGCATATATTCGTGTTTTCATTTTTTATTAGCACATTAAGTACCACCTTTTAAACATGTTCAAGATAAAATATGACAGTAACCAGCAAGAAAATAGTTAACCTCCTTTTTGTCAAATCTGCATAATTTTCAGTCACTTGAAGTTGTGGATCGCGTCAGCGAGACACAACTTCAAGTGGGTGAAAATTCCACTTAAATAATTTGGCGGTTGGAGGGTTAACGCTGGTCCACCGTCTGAGATGTCACATATCAACATATACCGATACTGCGATATATGGGATATACAGCTGTGATCAGTGGTGATCATGATAACAGTTCCTTTGATATTGCATTGTGACCTGACCCTTCCCATGGTGTTGAAGGAAGAAGAACAGCTTGGGGAAACACGTTCTTAGCAAACACGATACAACATTCATTTGGTTTAATGTTCAACCATTGCCTACGATGTTGGCCCAGCATTTGGTCAACGTTCTATGTTTGTACTGATATTATTTCTCTGGTAAAACTAAATCAACAGGCGAATCCAGCGTGGGGCTTGGGGGATCACCACCCTCCGCATCTTTTTTTGCCCCCCCACCCCAAAAAAAAACCCCACCTTGAGTATGTCACCAAACTTTTTCTTCATTATAAATGCCTTTACAAATCCTGAATTTGAGCCTAAGCTTTTTTGAAGTGATACACATTTATATCAAAACAAAAAGCCCAGGGAAACTTTGTTCTTATTTCTGGATATGCCCCGACTATACCTCAATGCAACACAAGTCATTGTTCAAACGCTGTGCGAACCCAGCAAACACTACACATCGTCACCGTGCTGGTCTAATGTTGGTCCACGGTCTGTGACGCCGCCACAATTTCAAGCCAATTGTGCACCATGCTGGGCCTGCTGGCCCAACTCCAAACGAACATCGGGTCGACGTCGATTGTGCTTGTCGGGATATTTCAGATTCCTTGTGTCTTATGAGCAGGTCTAAATAGTGTGTATCTACGCGACATGATACGTCTGTTATTATACTGTCACTAACTGTTGTTAGTCTGTGTGTGTCGCTTTTCGAATTACGCCTTGAATCTATTATGTTTGAATACATAAATTATAAAAATTTTGTGCCAGAATATATATTTTTCATTTACTGACGTCTGCGTCCGAGTCTGCCGAATAAGCCTACACACGTCTGCTGAATACACACATGTGGCGTCTGCGTCTGCCAAATACAAGCGTCTGCCGAATACACAAAGCCGGCCAAACCATGCGTAGCATACATGGAGGTAACGCGCATCACAAGTGACGTCTGAGTTCGCACGTCACTTGGCCTACACTGTGTATCAGCTACATTGTGGTAAGTCTGGCGATAGCAGTGTGAACACGCTCCCCAGTCAGCCGCGCTATTCTGTCACTCTGTGCACGTGACATGCTATTCGCATGTGGGAGATTGCATCACTGCGTGTTTACCAGGTTTACTAGCAACTGTTGAACTGTATTTTTTCACACGCGCCCATGGCGCAGCCTGTCATAATACAATGGGACATTTACCAAAATTATGCGCCAATGGCACAGGGCGCACATCCTTCCCAATCACTGGGCTCAGCTATCTAGCACGGTTTATCCAATATCAGGCCTGTTGAAGTAAATAATGGCCGATAGGCGGCTATTTTGAATTTGATCGAGTTGAAATTTTTCAAAATGCATCCTCTCCTGAAACCGTACAATTTGTTTTATAGTGATGGTGTAGCTATCTTGAGCGGTTTTCATGACATTCCGCAATATGAGGCATGTCGAGGTGAATAATGGCCGATTGGCTGCCATTTTGAATTTTATCGACCTGAATTTTTTCAAGATGCATCCTCTCCTGAAACCTTACAATTTCTTTTATAGTAATGGTGTAGCTATCTTGAGCGGTTTTCATGATATTCCGCAAAATATTTCAGTCGGATTTACTGATGTCATAAATTAGGTCAAAGTGCTGGGTCAACTTCAAGGTCAAGGTCCAAAAACCTGAAAAGGCACAACTAGGGACCTTAGAGAACATGCATGTGCAATATGACTGTAATTGGCCTAGTACTTTTCGTAATCTGCTCCGGAAACGAAGTGTGCGTCAAAACGTCTAAATAGGTCATAGTTCTGAACCAAAAGTGGGTCAAAGTTCATATACCCCAAAAGGCACAACTAGCCCCCCTAGAGGTGTTGTGTTTAAAATTTGAAGACAATCGGACACGAAATGTTCACGGACGGCGCAACGCCGTAACATCATCTTTTCTCCTCTGCGACCTTGCGTAATGAATTCAAATTAAAAATATTTCAACCTGTCCATTATCCACCTGGGAGTAACCCACATACCAAAAATTGTTATCCTAGCTCATTTTCTTACAAAGTTATAGGCAAAAGAAGAAAACGGAGGCGGAATCCATAGCTCCCTCCGTCTCACCTACGGTGACGGCGGGAGCTAAAAAGTTATATAGTTTATTATCATTTATATTTTAACTAGATTTTGAATCTTATGTTGTGCAACGCTGCTTCACTGATCAAGGATAATCAATCTTGATGGAAGAAAAACTCACCATTGTATTCGTCAAGAGAATTGTACGTCAAGTCAAAGCTATGAACCAGTTGTTGCTTGACATTGGCATCCCCATTGGCAACCTTGTCAATCTGTAACGATTGCAGCATTAAAATATAGTGAAATTAACTTGACTTTGTAGAACACTCATTTATAGTGTGACTACAAGGATTAGAAAGATTGCTTACCAGATCCATCCAATCACTTCTGTGTTTGGCTGGTGACTTGTCTTTTAAAAAGTGTGGTTTTCGTGTTAGCATAACAGCATCATCCACAGCAGACGAGGAGGTCGCAGCAGGTTCAGTTTGTTGTGCCTCCTGTGGGGGGAGGGACTGCTGAATGCGAACAAAGTCATTATAAAACTCAATATTCTCCTCAGTATCTTCTTCATCTGAGATAACAACAGTGGGAGGAGTAGAATAGTTTTCTTTCTCTTCCTCCTCCTCTTCTTCTCCCCCTTCTTCTTCAAAGTGTGCACCATCTTCTTCTGAAATATCTTGATTGTGAGGCGGGCTTTGTGGCTCTGCACTACTGCTTGCTACACCTCCGCCACTAAGACGTGTCCAATTGCGAAATTTATTGTCAGCTGGACTCTGAGGTTCAGATGAAAACTTATTTGGATCTCTAGTCTTTTTTTGCTTTTTGTATCCCTCTGGGCTGACTTGATGACTAGACACAGAGCTTTCGCCTTCATCAGCTCTGGATTGGGATGAAGCGGAATCTGAAGCAGTCCCACCGGATGCAGCCAGACCATGTGCTTGGTCAGGAGATGTGGAACGTGGAGGGGCTGGATTTTGTCTTTGCCAATTTTTTAATTCCGGCCTGATGGATTGCATACCCAGTGAATCAAGTGGAGTGCGAGACGTTGACGGTGAAGCAGTGATTCCTTGTGCCTCTGCATATTTTTGTTCTAAAAACTGTCTTGTATCATCCATGCTGCTAGAAACGGGAAGGGATGCTACACCTGAAGACCCTGAAAATAAAATACTGATACTACCAGTCTAGTTATTATGCATCTATGTACTTCAGGTTAAACTAAATTATTATTATGGTCAGTGTAAGGGGCATGTGATTATTTCCACTATCAAAGCATCTAAAGAGAGAAATCAATTCTTTAAAAAAATATTTCATACACGTAGACATTTTTATATCCATCACTAAAACATCTACGTTTTAATGACATCTTGTTTTATATGGTGTTGTAGTACCGGGTATATTCAATATATTTGCTTATCAATGTCCCTAAAAATTTAAATACAGCATGTTTATAAAGAGATAAGCTTGCATCTCTTGGGAATTGGCTGAATTTACTTAGGTGGCCAACTCACCAATGGGACCACTTTAAGTAGGTCTCATGGCTGGACCTATTAAAGAATTATGTACCTTTCACCACTGAATTATGTACCTCTCATGCTCCGTGGCAGGTCCTTTTGTTAGCCCTTTAACCGCCGGTCCCGCAAATATTTTTTATTCGCACATTAAGTACCAAATTTAAAAAATGTTAAAGATAAAATGTGACATTAACCCGCAAGATTTGAAAAGAGTTGACCTCTATTTTGTCAAAGCTGAATAATTTTCACTCACTTGAAGTTCTGGATCGCTTCAGCGAGACACAACTTCAAATGGGTGAAAATTCAAATTGACTAATTTGGCGGGTAAAGAAATGGGGTTAATTTGCAATTTGTATCTGTTGGTCAAATTTGTAGGGGTACCTGTCCAGGATTATGCTTATGTTTGTGGAATTTAGGGCTAAGTAGAGGTAAAATATAAATATATGTGAAAGGAAGAAGCCAGCCAATGAAACAGACCAGGTTGATTCATGATTATTGTGGGTTCAAACAGCAAAGGCATGGTTTTTTAAATTGACAAATCAGCGGACAAATGACCAGAAGTCTGTCCCAAAGGAAATTTGCGCTAAGGTGACAAATACACACAATGGGAAGCTATTAAACCTGTGTGAATAGCGGCCACAGAGAGGGTAACACTCCAGAAGGATAGCCTTGACTGTACAGCTTTCAAATGTGTCATCAAGCTGCTCGACCGATCAATATGTGTGTAAGGCAGAAAAATGTGATTATAGATTACCGATCTCTAATTTGCCGAGGCTGACGTCACCATGACCTCATATTAAAAATTAAATGAGGCACAGATATAATGGGTACTCATTTTTACCCCTGCTAAACGCATGGGTGGAAGCTAGTATGGATGGATGTGTATAGGCTGATAGACTGTAGGAGTCAACTTGTGGACGGAAAAAATGCCAAACCGAAAACCAAAAAGTGGGCAACATTGTGAGATGGATATGAGGGACAACGTTATGCGGTGGTGAACAGTGCCGCCACTTTGTTATGGCAATTGAAAAAATCATCAAACAAGGTTAGAAAAAAGATTCAATGACTCATATTAAGACATTTTATGAGTAAAACATATAGCAAGGTAAATGTTTTATTCTTAGGGATGTGTTGGCCTAGGCCTATATCAAACTGTGGATATAGACTGTAATGTCATAACATCATATCACAATATGAATCGTCAAGCCCAACATTGATTTAATGTCGACGTCAGCATCCGACGTCGGCCCAGCATTAAATTAAAACATCATTGAAATTTGCAGGGATGTGACCGGAGCTCGTGACACATTCATATCATATAGATTGCAAATCATAACATCATACCAGCAGCGTTCGAAATACGGCCTTTCCGGTTGTCCAAGACAACCAAAATTTGTGGTGGACAATCAATAGTTACCATGAGGTTGTCAGAGCGGACAACCAACTTTTGAGAAGGATATTTTCGCATCACATTATTATTTAAAGGCATTTATAAGTGAAGTGACTGTCAGGGTTGAGAATTTGTATTACAGTGGTGAGCTTCCACTTGTTGGTTAACTAATGTTTTCAGAAAATTGTGGGAACAGGCTGGGTCGTAGCATTATATTACTTGTGGAAAATCTGAAATTTCAGCGAACAACTACACTTTCCCCATTTAAGCACTGTTGCGTTACGCTGAAAATCCTGCCCGAGCGGCAGTTTCGTTTAAATGAAACAAGTAATCATTTCATACAGGGGGAGGGTGGTGGAGGGGTCGGGGAAGGCCACTTGCTGTCGGCATGAATCAGCACACGGCGTAGCAGTGTGTGGGCACACACACTGCTACGGAGTGTAGCGAACAACCTGAAAATTTGACTTGACAATTTTAACCCTTATTTCGAACGCTGATCACAATACGAATCATCGAGCCGAACATTGATTTAATGTCGACATCGGCATCCAACATCCGCCCAACATTAATTTAAAACAACATCCAAGATTTGCTGGGATGTGGCCGGAACACGCGACACGCTCTGCCGCAAGGTGACTGCCTGTGCAACAGTGCATGCTCCTAACAAACCTGCCTGCATTGGGGCAAACCTTTGTAGTGTTGGGCCATCGTCTGCGACGCTAGCCCATGGCTGGCACAACTTTGAACCGGTGGCTATATCATGTTTACGCGTAGAGAAACGACTGGCACCCAGCACTGTCTACATGCTACTACTACCCCTGTGCACGCTTGATGTGGTGTGTACCTGCTGCACACTGTACATATTATGAGCCGTATATATGCATACAGCTGCTGTTTGTCATTCTCCACACAGAGATGTCGCTGAACTCAATCCCCGCTCAACCCTCTCAAGCCTGAGTTTACCATGGTCATCTTCATCCACTACAAGCCGCTAATTGCTGTCGCAATTCTCGACTTGTAGTGGTTGAAGAGGATTTGATGTGGTTTGAAAATTAAAGAAAATTGCCATGTAATGGTACACCAGTTTCATGGGAATTTTTGTTTTAAAACAATTGGTTGTAGGAAAATTAATTCTGTTTTCAGGGATATGAAATGATGCTTTAATGCATCATGAGGGCTTAAAGGGTTAACAGATGCCTGACAACCTAACATCGATAACTCACGAGTATAAGTCTTAGATGAAAGATTTGAAATGTAGAATTGTTGAAAAATAGATTTGTCACTAGATTATTACATCATATACCATCTGGCCAAGTGTGGAACAGGTGAACACTGCAGGAGCCGAGATATTGTGCGACAAAGTTGCGGCCTCTCGCTGGTAATATATAGATACAGTATTCAGCTTACCTGAGTTTTGTCTCGCTGCCTTAGGTGTTTTCAGATTTGAGTCATACAAAATAACATGTTCTATCAAAACTTGTCTTCTTTCATACACCACAATTTCTCTATAGCCATCTGTATTAGGAGTACCCTGCAAGAGAAATAATTTAGTCACTCATGTATCTAGTTAGCTTATAAAGCTAATGGACCATTGATGGATAATACTTGCTTAGATTGAGAAAATTTTATTCAAAATATACCATGTGATGAATAAATGTGACGAGGGGCTTTGAAGGGTAAAAGTGACATGTGTAACAGGGAAATCACAAGCTATTAACTGTGCAGAAATTTGATGAAAATGGAATGAATTTAAAAATTAGATATCCCAACACACAGGAGGCACATTATTTTAAGTTGATTACCAACTGTATATTCCTGGTTACTGTCCACGTTCTCTAACCAGAAATGTGTCTGATAATATACAAGATTCCAGGTGTGGCATATAACCAGGCATTCTGAGTGAAGGCATGATCATTTCTAGTTCAAATGAGCGCCCACCGATGTCATCAAAACACAAGCTAATAGGGGCTTAATTACAAGTTGATAATGTGTGATGTTGATAAAGTTTATTGCCAATGCAGCAACGATGGGGCTGTATGACGGAAGTGCGATGGCGACCATCTTGAATATGCAAATTAGCTGATTTTCTAACTCAACCATGATAAATCATCAAAGGGGTGTTCAGAAAAAATTTTGAGAAAAGATCGATGAATATTGCCGACTGGAGAGCGTTTACTTAGCTCTTAAATATGCAAATTGGTCAGGTGGCCATCTTGGATATGCAAATTGGCTGATTTTTAAATAGAACCAAGATAATCCATTAGAGGGTGTTCAGAAAAACATTTGTGAAGATTGGATGAATATTGACAACTGGAGAGCGTTTATGTCGATCTTGAATAAACAAATAAACCTATAGTTGCAGGATAATGCATCAGCGGGTGGTCAGAAAAAATACTCCCAAAGATCAGATGAATATTGACGACTGGAAAGCGTTTACGTCGAACATCCATCTTGCAAAAAGAGCTATTGGTAGTAATAAATTCCGCACATATAAACATTTTAAACAAAGGTATGAGACAGATTTATATATGCTACATACATACCAAAAGCAATAAAGGCTAAATTTAGGAGTGGTAAGGCTCCTATTAGGTTAGATACGAAGCATTACACAAATGTGTGCATTACAAGCATATGTCAGCAATGCTTCTCATTTAATGATTAGTGTCAAGCTTCTGATGTACAATAACTTTGTTCAAATTTTCTTCGACGATTAATACAATTACTGGTATCAGCTGACTATAAATTAAGTTATATGTTTGGGAGGTAAATATCATTGATCCAATAATTAGGAATCTTGGTGTACATGGTCTAAAGATCAGTATTCTTCCTATAAATCACAGTGATTGGGTCTTCTGCTTGATGCATCAATCAATGTAGTGAATAAGTAAATATAAAAGCTTACCATAACAGAGTCGTAATAAATATAATCTCCGTCCTTGATTTCTTTCAGTGGACCTCTCACTAGATTCATATCCATTTGGCCAGGAGGATATACCTATATAATACAATTGGCAACCACAATTATTACGAAGACATGTGCTACTCTAATAAAAACAGTCACAAATGGCGATAAAAACGCAGTACACAGCTTTTCACCATATCATTAGATAGACCGTATCTGAAAAAATATATCTTTCAGAAAACTTATAATAACTATATTATTAGAATGATATTTATTATAATGATGTATCTGAATGAAACTCGGATGGTTTACAAGGTATATATTAACATTATGTTGTAAGTAATTAGCTATTGTTAACTCCTCTCCTACTAGGCCAGTATATATGCTTTCAAGTAAATTTCAAACCTAATAAAAAACTCTTAACCGTTGTGCTGCTGGAGCCGTATATACAGCCAGTTTCGAGTAAGTTCCAGAGGAAATAAAATGACAATGAAATCCAGAACATAGGTTGTGATAGATGCTCAGTTAATCAAAATGTTAATTTTAATTTTTTATAAATAGTCATATTTTTCGCCATTTGAAGCTGGATATTGCGTTAGCAATTCCAGCTTCAAATGACGAAAAATACAATTGAAACAATTCAGCAGGACAAGGGTTAAGATTGTCATTATCATTTTACAAGCAGTACAAAATTATTTTTTTTAAAACAGTTTGAACATTTATCCTGTCAAATTTAATACATGGAACTGTAGTGAAGTTTACACATTTCTGGGATACTTTTCTCACCATCTCATGGTTTGCATTATTGTCAAAACTATTATTTTTGTTTTAGATCTATGATATAACCTTCATATGCCCGCAGATCACACGACATCTCAACACATAAGGATCCATACTGCGCTGCCCACGGTCCTTGATGAACAGCACACACTTAAGTGGATTGTCACTAAAATATAGAAGAAAAAACAGTTATATTACTTTAATAAGAATTTAAAAATTAGTCATGTAATGATCAATATTTATTGATATTATTATCATAATGGATTACATGTATCTTTATTGAGTGAAATAAAGTAAACATGGTAAAGCCTACTAATCTTAGAAAGACACAATAATAATTTTATTCTATGTTTGATTGATTTCTCACCCCTACCTGGATAATGGTTCACTTTAAAAAATATGTTTAGCTGCTCATGTGCCACAGTAGCTATACTAGAGCAAATTGAAATATGTTTTTAATATGAGGCAAAAACAAATGCATCCCTGCCAAGCATTTAATTGATGCAATATTACTGAACTGATAATAAAACAAAAATGACAGCAATTTTTTCGAAAACCATTCAACCGCGACCGAGACCTTTTCAATTTTGCGGACGGGCAGGATGAGTGCTTACATACAAAGTCTTATTGATTCTTGGCACTATGAATAATCCATTTTAAACATAACATAAGCAGTTTTTATAGATATCAGGACGAAACCGCACAAAATAAAAAGGTAAGTGAGAGCTTCAAAAATCACACTGCTATGTAGAAAAGGTAGGGGGAGCAAACCTGCAAACCTGCTATGTTTCACATTCAGAATCCTTAAGACTTTTTAAGTTAAATATTATATTATAAGGTCCAGGCAAAACCCTAAGAAAAAAACATTTGTTAGTACTTATGAAAAAAAAATTGCCCATCAGAACATAGTAATTAGTATCAAATTGCTGTGGCCTAATCCTAATTTACCTAAAATATATTCCAAGTCCGAAATGTCCTGCTTTGCCAAGCTTCATATCCAGCCCATCACTGCACACTTGTAGTAGTGGAGCCCTGGATCCATGATATAAGTAGCGCATATCTAGCTCAACACCTAAAATAAAAATTTAATTTAAAAATACAAAACAAAAGCAAAGCAGCAAAGTATGAGCAAATTTGAAAAGATAAAAACAGGGATTGTAAACAGCAAAAAAACGCCACACTTAATTTTCCTTAATGCTTAAAACACTGAAACATTTTTGTACAAACCAAAGGGTTTTCTTCAACTTGAAATCATCATAAATGTTAATTACCCGTAGTTATTCCCGCTTTATTTGTAAATATGGGTCTAGGGCCATTAAAAATTTTGTAAAATGTATTTCAGTGTGAGGACCGTCTTTAGACATTAGAATCTGAAGTCTAAAGATGGTCCCCGCACTACATGATGTGGAGCATTGTAACATGCACGAGCATATGTTGTATGAAGAAAACATGATTACATTAAAATGAATGATAACATTAGCCCAGCATTGGGTCAAATAAGTAATATAACAAAATATCACTAATAGCATGCATACAAATCCCGGAATTAGCTAATTTTAAGGTTTATGTGGCACAGAATTTTGGATTTGCATTTTTTACCATTTTTTCAAAAAAAAATCTTTTTTAATTTGATGTCATTTGAATGAGGCATGCTGACGTGAAAAATGTAAAAATTACAAAATGTGTTTTGAGCTTAACTTAATTTGATCATTTACCTGCCATATGCAGTAGTTACCTATGTGATTTTATAAAATTTATTTTTTAGCTAAAAGTTTCATAATTGGTGGAATTGCCCAAGTATAAATATTCTAATTCTGACTAAACAATATTTGCAGATATCAGGCATATTTAAGTCAATAGTGAACGATATTCGGCTATTTTGAATTTAATCGAATTGAAATTTTTCAGGGCATATCCCTACCTGAAACCATAAATTTTGTTTTATGGTAATGGTTATCTGGCACAGTTTGACAGATAGTAGGCATATCAAAGTTAATTATGGCCGAGTCAGCCATTTGGAATTTGATCCAGTTGACAATTTTCAGAGCTTATCCCTATCTGAAACCGCACATTTTGTTTTGTAGTGGTCTAGCTATCTGCCATGGTTTATCAGATATCACGCATATTAAAGTTAATTATGGCCGATAGACGGCCATTTTAAATTTAATCAAGGTGAAATTTTTCAGAGCTCATCCTTACTTGAAACAACACATTTTGTCTTATAGTAATCAGGGTAATGGTCTAGCTCTATCTGGCACGGTTTGTCAGATATCGCACATATTAACCCTTATCCTAAAAAGTTATTTTTTCAGCCACTTGAAGTTTTGTCTCGCTACCGCAACCCACAAATTCAAGTACAATAGCTGAAAATTACTCATATTTGTTTAATTTGAGCAGAAATACTTGCAAATTTTGATGTTTGGACACACATTTCCTTCCCAATCACAGTGATTTGGCCGACTAATACAACAGATTAAAAAATGCAATAGTCGTGATCAGAAGGATAAGGGTTATAGTTAATTATGGCTTATAGTCATAATTTGATCAAGTTGAAAATGTTCCCTACCCTGAAATCACACATTTTGTTTTATAGAACTGGTCTGGTAGCCACAGTATGTGGCACGGTTCGTCAGATATCACACATATTAAAGTTAATTATGGCCGATAATTGGCAATTTTTAATTTGTTCAAGTTTTGTTTATAGTAATGGTCTAGCTATCTGGCTCGGTGTGCCACATATCAGGACAAAAAAAGTTAATTATGGCTGATGGTCAGCCATCAAGATAGGTGAGATTTCAAAAACTCCAAAAGGCACATTTACCCTCCTAAGGGATGTGTGCGGGCAAAATTAAAGAAATCCATCCAAGGGTTTCCGAGATCTCCTCCGGAAACGAAATGCAGACAGACATCCAAGTCACGCCAATACGCCCGCCCCAACTTCGTCGGGCAGGGGATAAAAAGGAGGAGGCATGGGGCATTTTAAAGGGATATTCAGGCCAATTTGGGGGGGGGGGGGCTCCACTAAATCCGCACCTGACACATAATTTTCTCATTTTAATGGCATATCACTGTCGGCCCTGGCTATATTCAATCTGGTTCAGGTTGACTATTACAATGGTTACATGCTAACTTTCTACCCCACATATACCATGTATACTGATATACACTCTACATGACTCTCCACGACAAAATGAGTCATAATGCCTAATAGATTGAGCAACATTTTATGCTAAAATAGAAAGCATGAGCATTACATGTAGCATTTTTGTAGCTAGCGCAGTATGAATCATTTTGTCATGAACTGTCCCATATCACACGTATACATGTATATTCATTTAAAAATCAACTACCTTTTGTAAGTTCATCTTGCATTGTCAGGAATTCTAACTCAAACTTTTTCAAAGCCCGTGGATTTCTCACTTTGAAAATCTGCTTGACATGAATACCTTGTGCCTCAAATTCATCTCGGATATCTGCATATTCACCATCCTGTAATCATGATAAAAAAGTACTGCTAACTATTTTTTTCAATACTATCCATCCAATTCAACATGCTCCTATGACAGAAGTTGATATTTATTAGTACATCTGACCAACACTTTAATTATTGATATATTAATTAAATGTCTGAGCAGATACCGACATAGATTTTCTAAAACAGATATAACTTTATAATTTTGATTTTCAACCCCTAGAGCTCTGAACTCTATAATTTAAATTTTCAGTCACTAAAAATCACACAGATTTGTAAAATTAGGTTATAATGAAATTTGTCATAATAATATGGCAACATTATACAATGCCAACAAGAGGCCAGCCGGCCACCATAATGTCCCGTCCCACCCGCGTGATAGACATTATTCCCGGTGCATCCTTCCCTGAACTCTCCCATTTTGTTATACAGCACAAGGACAAGCTATCTACAACAGTTTGCCATGTACATAAGCAGATATTAGGGTCAAGGATGGCCGCAAGTCGGCAATTTTGAAATTGTCATGCTGACAAACTTTCAAAATATAAGTTTATTGAAATTGCTAATATGATTAGTAAATTTTCTGGCTTAGAACTAAATATAGAGGAAAGTATGGCAAGTGGCCAAGTGGCTTGGCTCAAAAAGAAACAGTGATGAAAAACATTTACCAAATGTTCATCATTGACAGACAATCCAATACAAATTTTAGGTATTTTTATCTCATATGACAAACAAGAATGCACTTAGAGTAAAATTAATAAAATTAGTCAAATAATTTATCAGTGGAAAAAAAGAGACCTACATGTACCTCTAATTAGTCATATATAGATGATTAAAACCTATATCGCAATCTCAACATATACTATCTCTGTAATCTATATTCCAGAATTTTACATCAGACAGATTGAAACTATAATATATAATTTTGTCTAGAATGGAAAAAGGGATAAGATCAAACGAAGTATATCATGAAACCTATGAAATGTGTGAATTTTGATTTGTTAATTCCACTTACATACATGTATGGTCTCGGTATCTGGCACGGTTTTTCAGTTATCAGCAACATCAAATTAAACAAGACTACATAAGTCCAGGAGCTCCCGCTCCGAATTAGAATTTGATTTAAGCAATTTTGTATAGGGTTATTAATGTAGTCCTAGTCTAGGTCAAAAATCAAGACGCAAGACAACTAGGTCTAAGAAGCCCAGTCTAAGAGTAAGATAAGAACTGGACAGTCTGTCAGAGATTGCAAACCTCCATTGAAATTAATGATCCTAATCAGTATCCCAGTAATGGTCTACCTATCTGGCATGGTTTACCCGATATGAGGCCAATCGAGTTAACTAATAGCTGATTTACGGTCATTTTGAATTCGATATAAATTAGTTAAAAACTTAGGGTGCATCCTCCCCCGAAACCTCAAATTTTGTTTTATGGTAATGGACTAATATCCAACACAGTTTGCAAAATATTGGGCATGTGAAAGTAAATAATGGCCGATAGGGGGCCATTTTGAATTTGAACGAGTCAGAATTTTTCAAGATGCATCCTCAGCTGAAATCTCACATTTCATTCTATAGTAATCGTTTAGCTATCTAGCACGGTTTACCAAATATCGGCCATGTGAAAGTGAATAATGGCCTAAAGGCGGCCATTTTGAATTTGATCAAGTCAAAATTTTTCAAGATGCATCCTCTCCTGAAATCTCACATTTTTTTTATAGTAATGGTCTAGCCATCTAGTACGGTTACTAAAAACCGGCTATGTGAAAGTGAATAATGGCCGATAGGCGGCCATTTTGAATTTGATCGAGTCAATTTTTTTCAAGATGCATCCTCTCTTGTAATCTCACATTTTGTTTTATAGTAATGGTCCAGCTATCTAACACGGTTTACCAAATATCAGCAATGTGCAAGTAAATAGTGGCCGATAGGCGGCCATTTTGAATTCGATTGAGTCTAAAGTTTTTAAAAGGCATCTTCTCTCGAAACGTCACATTTTGTTTTATAGTAATGGTCTAGCTATCTAGCACGGTTTACCTGATATCAGGCCTATCGAGGTAAATAATGCTGATTGTCGGCCATTTTGAATTCGTAAGTTAAAAATTTTCAGGGTGCATCCTCCCCCGAAAACTCACACTTTGTTTTATAGTAATCAGGTAAAGGTCTAGCCATCTAGCACGGTTTACCAAATATCAGCCATGTGAAAATGAATAATGGCCGAAAAGGCGGCCATTTTAAATTTGATCAAGTCAATTTTTTTCAAGATGCATCCTCATCTGAAATCTCACATTTCGTTTTACAGTAATGGTCTAGCCATCTAGCACGGTTGACCAAATAACGGCCATGTGAAAGTGAATAATGGCCGATAAGCGGCCATTTTGAATTTTATCGAGTCAAATTTTTCCAAGATGCATCCTCTCCTGAAATCACACATTTTGTTTTATAGTAATGGTCTAGCCATCTAGCACGGTATACCAAATAACGGCCATGTGAAAGTGAATAATGGCTGATTGGCGGCCATTTTGAACTTTGACAAAATGATTTTTTTCAAAATACATCCTCTCCTGAAGCCTTACAATTTGTTTTATAGTAATGGTGTAGATATCTTGAGCGGTTTTCATGATATTCCACAATATCAGGCCTGTCGAGGTGAATAATGGCTGATAGGCGGCCATTTTGAATTTTATCAACTTCAAATTTTTCAAGATGCATCCTCTCCTGAAACCTCACAATTTGTTTTATAGTAATGGTGTAGCTATCTTGAGCGGTTTTCATGATATTCCGCAAAATCTTTCAGTCGGATTTACCGATGTTATAAATTAGGTCAAAGTGCTGGGTCACCTTCAAGGTCAAGGTCCAAAAACCTGAAAAGGCACAACTAGGGACCTCAGAGAACATGTATGTGCAATATGACTGTCATCGGCCCAGTACTTTTCGAGATCTGCTCCGGAAACGAAGTGCGCGTCAAAACGTCTAAATAGGTCATAGTTCTGAACCAGAAGTAGGTCAAAGTTCAAATACCCCAAAAGGCACAACTAGACCCCCTAGGGGTGTTGTGTGTAAAATTTGAAGACAATCGGACAAGTACTTTCAGAGATATGCTTCGGAAACGAATTGTTTACGGACGGCCCAACAGCCCAACGGCCCAACGCCGTCACATCATCATTTTCTCCTCTGCAACCTTGCGTATTGAATTCAGATTAAAAATATTTTAACCCGTCCATTAGCCACCTGGAAGTAACCCACATACCAAAAATTGTTATCCTAGCTTATTTTCTCACAAAGTTATAGGCAAAAGAAGAGGCCAAAAAAAAACGGAGGTAGAATCCATAGCTCCCTTCGCTCACCTACGGTGACGGCGGGAGCTAATAAAGCGTTATTTTGGTTGGAAATGTTGGTAAAAAAATAGGTCATAATGAAGTTGACATTTTTCAGGGCATATCCCATCGTTATACGCCAATTTTTATTCATAGTTATGGTCTAGCTATCTGGCACGGTTTGCCAGTTATCAGCAATAATAAAATAAATCAAGCTATTTATATTTGAAAATTAGACTGTGTTTTTTCAAATATAATGGTTTTTAATTATTATCAGCTGTGAATCATTTTATGATGAAAAAAACATGTCAGTAATTACTCAGTGGGCAACCTCATATGCTGCAAATGCTATGCAGTGTAAGGGTTAAATAAATTTTCAGAGCTGAGACCCACTGTGAATAATCACCATGATCACAAAAACAATGTCAGGCATGTCAATCCTTGTCCTGCTGGACCTGGATATATACGTTTTCAAAAAAGTTTCAACCCAGATTGATAAAATATTCAGTGGTAGATGCTCAGCTAATGAAATATTTCAATTTGGGAGATGTTTATTTTTCATAAATAGAAATATTTTTTGTCAATTGAAGCTGGAAATTGCGTTAGCAATTCCAGCTTCAAATGAATGAAAAAGAATTTGAAACAATTCAGCAGGACAAGAGTGAATATCTATTACCTCTTTTAAAACCTCATCAAAACGATTGTTTTTCATTGCAACTTGTTCCAGAGTTGATTGCAATGACATAAGTTCACCTTCCTGATGGTCATCTTGTACTGTAAAAGACTGGCTCTCTGTCAACAAAATCAAATACAGGGTCAGGCTCATAGTCTCTCATATATATACAACCTTAGTTATAATATTAACCCTTACACTGTTATGGCAATAGTCGCCCAAAATAAACCAACCGCAGCCTGCTGTGGGCGACTAGAGTCACCGAGTGAATTCTTAAAAAAAAATTGTTAATTTTTAATTTTTTTTCCACTTTTGTTTTGTGGTGTCTTTCTATTTGCGCTTTAAAGATAGGAGCTCTAACTGACTGATTTTGTAATATAATGGCTTTTAATATTAGTTGTTCATCAGATGTTTTGTTGAAGAAAAAAACGTGCCACTTAGTGGGAAACCACACATGCTGCAAATTTTATGCAGCAGTGTAAGGGTTAATAGAACAATGCTGGCTTAAAAATAATCTAAGAAAAAAAAATGGTATATGCATAATATACATGTAAATGGGTACTGCTTACATCATAATTAACAAAGGGCTGACAAGTTTTTACTATATATATCTTAGTATTTTTTAAATCAAGGCCAGAAAACAAACAGAAGGCCAAGCAGTCAAATTAATGTGTCACTACGGTATGCAAAAAGTGGCAGCAATCATCAAGTAGGAGATGGCGATGTTAATATTACTAGCACTCTTACTTATAACATTGGCGTTGTGGTCTAGCGATGTCACTGATGTTGTAAGTAAGGGCGCTAGTACAGTAGAACCTGCTATGAACAGCCACCCTTGTGAAGTGGCATTTGAATGCAGGTGGCTGCTCATAGGAGGTTTATTTACATAGGAAATGCCCTTTTGGAGAATGGCCAAGTGGCCTCCGATGAGGTTGGCTGCTCATAAGAGTGGCTGCTCATAGCAGGTTCTACTGTACTAATACCATCGCCATCTAAAAGAGGGTTGCTCTCATACCTGATCATGGAGGTTGGAGATTCTAAGCAAACACACATTCTCATTTTCAATGTAAACACTTAACCGACCATCATATCTAATTTAAAGTTTCCCCAACTTGAAGTGATGTATCATCAAGTTCGAGTGAGTAAAAATTAGTCATATTTGCTTATTTGAGACCAAACATTTCATTCTCAATAATAGTTATCACAATATCAGCTAATGAAACATATTTAAATTGATCTCTTAATTAACCCTTTAAACCCTCATGAGAATCATTTTGTATCTCTGAAGAATCTGTATCTCTGACATAATTTCTTACACCTGGGGTGTTTAGAACAATAATCTTCATGAAAATGTTTTAATAGTGATCTTCATGAACTACAAATTGGCCACAATATATTTTAGCAATGACTTGTAGTACAAGTCGAGAATTGTGATAGTAATTCGTAGCTTCTAGTTGATGAAGACGACAATGGTAAATTCAGGCTTAAAAGGGTTATGTTCGAATATGGTTCATAAAAACAAAAGCTGATGAAATTGAAGGCTTTTCAAGTTTTTTCAAGGCCAAATATCCCCATTTTCGAGGTCCTAACAGGAAGTAGGGAGTTATGACCAAAATCTTGACAAATTTGAGTCAAAAATTATTGCCATATGATTTTCACCTCCATTCTGCCTTGCGAGCAAATTAAAAGTAATAAAAACAAGAACATTTTTATCAAATGTTTAATAACGTTGATAAAATGAGATACAATATATTTTAGCAATGAGCAACTCAAATCCAAAAGTCATTTTTCAAGGCCTTGAAAACTATTTTTTTAATTCAAGGCTATTCAAGGGTTTTCAAGGCCTGTGCGAACCTTGTGGAACTCTATGGACATCCTCGCTTACAAAATGCTGCCCTCCAGTTGACTGCACTATTTACTCTGCGTGAAATATTAGACAGTCCTTTCTGATTATTTTAAACTAGGTACCAGTTAACATCTTCTTCTTCTTTGTGTACTGAGCCAAACGTCCTAGATTGGACGGCTAACGGCTCAGAAAGATTGAATATGTGCTGCTCTTGGTTCAGTATCCGCAAGTCAGATTGTAGGGCCTAGTCTTTGACTTTGGTTTGGTTACAGTTAAAACAACAACAAAAAAACAATAAAAAAGGGAAAAAAAAGGGAGTGCAAGGGGTAGGAGATAAAATGTCTCTCATCCCAACAAGATTGTGCAAGGATTAACATGGTTAATACAGCTGGTGCCAGAGCACAGCATGTTTTTCATATTACACATTATAGTCTGGTGAATGATTTTGTGAATTGTGTCGAATAACATTGCAGATCACTGATCAATGGAACAAAAATCATATGATCAATGACTTAGAAATAACAATGCCTGCGAAATTCTGTAATTCATTACATTTCTAATGGAATTAGTTTTCACACATTTCTTAGTGACAACGTTGAACAGTGCTGTATCACAATACCGGGGCTATTTTGCCAACCTATTTACATATTTTTTATCGCTGTATTGAACCTGCTATTTGAAGTGGGAATATAAAGTGTGATAAATAGGGTGATTGTAATAGGTATACGCATAACGGGTACTTAACATACTTTGTATTTTGGCTTTATTAATAGGACTTTTAAATAAAAAATGTATTGTGGCAAAATAGCCCCGGCAATTTTGCCACTGTAGCTAATTTTGATCATATTTTGAGAATTAAAACCTTTTCTCATAATCAAGATAAAATAAGTTCGCCATATAAACATTTTTAAAATAAAATTAATATAATAGAGCAGCTAATTGAATGAAAATCAAATTAACTGAGCAGTCAGTAGACATATCAATCCATTTAATATATAACTTAAATAAGGTAAATGTACCAAACAAACATAAAATTGAAATATTTAGTGACAAAGTCATTATTTTTCATGAATTTTCCTTAATTTTAAAATAATATTATTAAAAAGCCTCAAACCTTGTATGTAAATAATTGTATAGTATTTAGGGGTCAGTGAGTCTAGTGACCAAGTCAGTTTTCATATCAGACCGAAAACTAAGCTCTGGCAGCCATTTTGAAGGGGTGGCAAAATAGCCCCTGTACGGGGTGGCAAAATAGCTGTGGTTACTTTGAAGCACTCAAAAAGGCTCAATATTTAAATTTCATCAAATAATTTTTTTTTATGTGATAAGAACCCTTTGAATATCATAATAAGAAAATAAGTATGTTAATAAAATGGATAAATACTATTCCAGAGTTAAAATTTGTCAAATTTAGAAAAAAAATAATACTTCGGTAAAATATTTTTTTCTGGTGTGAAAATATAAAAATTTTGTGAATAGACAAAGAAATGTTCTCTACAATATAGTCTAACCTATGATAATAGTTATTTTTATTAAATTATGGCTGGTATTTATTGAAAACCAGAGGATTTTTTATCAATTTTCCGAGGGGGTGGCAAAATAGCCCCGGGGGTGGCAAAATAGCGTAACGAGCTATTGAACTAAGACATTTATGATGCTTTCAAATTAAAATCAATCCCTTGGTGTCCATAATTAATTCATCCTTGTAAAGGAAAATTGTTCCAACCTTTAAGACTTTGTGACATTGCTGCAGACATCTGCTGTTCATCTGTCATCGCACCAGCCATCTTTGGATACAATTCTGGATTTGTGGCGTTTCATAGACAATTATTTATCCACTCCTGGCAAACAATAAAAAAACATTTTTCTTTCCAAGACAAGAGATATAATGGTTTTATAAATACCCCATAGGTTGTTACACATATATGCAATTAGGGGCGGTCTCAAAAGTTCTCGCACACAAAAAAAATGGTATACATGTAGGATGACAATGTGATTATATGACTGGGCACACTACAGCTACCACTGCAGTTGGCTGATTAGAGGCAGCAGTTTATTTTTTTAAAACAAGACTTCAGATTGACAATTAGGAAGGACAACTGATATTTTGGTTACGACTTGAACATTAGTAGAATTTTTAGTCAGACAAGTTTAAATTTAGTCCAATTTTGAGCCCTGCTCGAGGTGAAGGCGATGATGTGTTTTATATCTAGGCCTGATTGTGCACACCACAAGTTCTTTTGTCTGCTGGGATTAAATGGTCATTGATAGGACTTTCAACTAGTTACTGAACTAAGCAGATATGTAGCACATTTTAAATTTTGAACATATCAGGGCCGGTGGGCCAGCTCCGGCTGATTCGGTTTCGGCCAGACCAGTTTTAAGACAAGGGCATTTTAAATTTCCATTGATTATTCTTAATTTTTTCGGTGAGATGGGGTCCCCCCTTCCACTCTCTCAGTGGCCTGCATACAATATGTAAACAGTGTCCATTTGAATCTGATATATATGAGAAAATAGCACTCTTTCAATAAATAAGGTGCAATACCTTTTATTTAGGTGATCACATTATAAATACATGTATGTATTGAATACTTAGGCCACTATGTTTTTTTTCTCTGTTTTAGATGAGCGCGCGCATTAGATTTAGGCCGCACATTACCAAAAAAAAACCATAACATGTGTTTTTTTTATTCCCAGCGCGCGCATTAGATTGTTGCCGATTTTTTTTTGCCGCCCTCATTAACTTTTTTCAAAAGAGGTCAATTTTTTTTTTAATTGCGTCGCCCTCATTAACTTTTCTAGAAATTTGTCAAATGCTTTTTTTTATTTGGGCGCCCTCATTAACTTTTCCAAAAATAGGTTCAATTTTTTTTTTCTTAAATGTTTTTTTTACCGCCCCGCTCATTAGATTTCGAATTTTTTCTGATCTAAAACAGAGAAATAAAACACAGTGGCCTTATCAGTTGAACATGTGGTGTACATGGAGAGATCATGTGTTACATAGCACCAGCAGCTAATATGCAGGAGCACATTTTATGCAACTTACCTCATCGCTACAGCGGCAATGCAGCTGTTGTCAAATTTTGATGGCATATGTATGTCTATGTTGCCACAAGAAGGGGACAAATATCAACATAATCCTGAACTTGAGGTTGTCCATTGACATGTACTTTACTAGATGTGGTGACATATCTAAATCGAAACTCAGCTGCTGGCCAAACATTGTAAAAGTGTTGGGTTAATGTTTTATCTAAGCAGTGCCATACACATACTGTGTACATGTACAGTTTTATAAAAGTCTGTAATAAAGATTAAAGCAAAGGATAACCCAAAATAACCTACGAAGTACATAACCTACAAAACCTCAGACCAATTTTTGATAACTTAATATAGTCGCTAAGAAATAGCCATAAATAAACCAAATAACAGCACAAATCGATGTTTCATTAACAAACAATAATAATATACGACGAAACAAATAATATATTGTCATAATACATGTAGTAACATATACAAATAATACCTGGTATATTTTTTATTGAACAAAATCGAACAATAATAATATACAATCAGGTTATTATGGGTTATTACTGGGTTATTATATAGGTTATTACGGGTTATCAGGTTAATATGGGTTATTTCGGGTTATTATGGGTTATTTCGGGTTTCGGGACAGAGTCAGACTTAAGTCTTGTCTCTTGTCTTCAGGCTTCAACTGACTTGTCACTCATAACTATATTGGTAATTGCAGTATTGGTGTCTTGCAAGTCTTGTCACTTTTCTTGCAAGTCTTGACTTTGAGTCTTGTCACTTGACTTGCGACTTGTCTTGAGTCAAGACTGACTCTGAAACAGTTGTCGGAGTTGAACAGACGAAGAGTCACAGAACAGTTCAGACTTCAGTCAACTGAATAATTTACTGATCAGTGTCACTGTCACCTGGTCATTCAGCCAGTCAGTGACACAGTGTACCTGTCCCTGCCCTGGTGCCACTATGACACTGTCAGTGAAAGTGTCACAGTGAAAGGTACACTACAAAAAATCATTTTAATGTTTTTTCCATGTTTTTTCATGATTTATGCAAATTTGGGAGATACGTACACATGTAATAAAAGGCATATTTTTCTCTGTTTGTTTGTTCTTTTTGCTCAATATTACTGCTGGAAATGAAGCCATTATTCATTGTAGAATTACATGTAACAGCGTCATTTGTTTTGAATAGCACTTTTATCACCTATTCTGGGGGCTCCCATCATTAGATTTATCGCAATTACGAAGAATGATGCCAGGTCTCGCCTAACTTCATAATAGTTGCAACAAATGCTTGAAGAGGTAAGTGAAACAGGCATGCTGTGGCCCCTTCTGATTATTTTTTTTACATTCATGAGGGCAATTTTTTTTATTTTTGTAAAAAAATGCAAAAAATGAAAATAAACTATGTCCACTACCCTATGGGAAAGTTCTGGAGGCCAGTGTGAAAATCTCTAAGAATTTAGATATGGGGCATTCCGCAGTATTTCGTTTGTCGCGGACGGGACATATTTAGAGCATTTAAATTGATTTTGTTCAGTCACTATAGATGTAATATTTTTCAATTAATTTTTTTAGAAATTATTCACATCATAACATGATATTTTTTCTATGAAATTACTTTTCAAAATTATTTCAATAAATTATGTTATTATGGGATGTGAGATTTGTCACGGACTGGAAGAATTGCTTTTTTCAAAGAACCAATTTTAGAACCCATTTCCTTTGAATCCAAAATATTTAACATAAAAAAATATGTTGATAGCTTAAGAGATACTTTACGATGTTTCTTAATTAATAATATTCTTGATAACTAATTAAAATAAATCTTTTTTTGTAATCACACAATATCATACTTCATCTCTTGTCGTGGACAGGACAAAATATGCGCTGCAAATTTGATTCAATCTGATTTTAAAGAGATAAGGTGAATAATAACCCACCCCTGAAAATTATATGCTGTGTAAAACTTTTTTATACTTATTTCATGTCTTTTCCCATAACTTTTTAAAAATAATTTGTATTTAAAAATATATTGTCATGAACGGGACAGCCCAAATTGTCGCGGATGGGTAACATGTTTATCTGTTTATAGCCAAGTCTAATAACTTGAAATAGCAAAGTAGTGAACTCATGTAATGAATCATTGAAGGGTGATATACAAATTTGATAGTTTACAAGCTATTAGATTTTTTTCTGATCAATAAAAGTGTGCTGTTGAGAGAAACTTCTGTACTTTTAATAGTGTCGCGGACGGGACACTCAAACTTACAAATGACCTTGAGGTGTAGATAAAGGTCAATCAAATTAATAATCAGAGAATCAGATGGTGGTGTTATACAAACTATGTGTTTAAAATAAATTTTGATTTTTTAAATCGTTTTTTGATGTTCAGAGGATCCATTTTTCTTGAAAAATCTATTGTCCCGTCTGCGACAATTAAAAACCCAAATCTGAAACGAAAAATGATGCCGAACTGGAGAAAAATAATAATTAAAAACTAGGGCCAAAGGCCTCATGTAGCTGGGGCAAAGGGAAATACTACAAATTGTTCACTTATAAGGGTGTGTCATTCAGAATGGCATACTCGCTCATAACGGCATGCCCTTATATGCGTATCAAATCTGTGATTTTGATAAAATTGTGATGTTTTACTGTTGATCGCAACACACACCATGCAACGGCGACAACAGTAAAAGAACGAGGAATGTTGTGTGCTTATTTTTTCTATATCAAGACTGATATCAATGGATAATTAAATGATGCTCATCCTCTTGCCACAGCTTCACCTTGACTGAGGTTGGAAATGTCCTAATTTTAGGTTTGTCATGTCGGACCGGCAACAACTTAAATTTGGCTATTTATCATAGAGCTGAATTAAATCTCCAATTCTAGAGATGTAGGCCTATTGCATCGGATGTTGTCCAAACCAGCACGGGTCGACTGTTACACAGTATGTGTTCTAGGCCTAACTTCATTGGGGGGAATGCCTCGATCGATCGGTAGAGGCAAGGTAGGCCCACATCACATCAAAATATTAGAATTGTCCACTATGCATATAATTTTTAAATGAATGGCTAGACTACAATGAGCAGAAAATTATACCCCACAGTTATCAAGTTAGCATGACAAGGGGTGGCATGTCTTGAACATCATTTTTTGCAGATATGGGATACTTTACTATGAGATAATATCATTCATACATCTGTACATATCACTAATATATAACAGAATATATAATATATATATAATATATAACATATATAATATATATTATATAGAATATATATTATATATATAATATATAACATAATTATATGAAAACGTTACTAAAAGATATTTAGCAGTCTGCATTGAACTTGAATTTCTAGTCTCAGTTGCAATTTCCATGGTGATGTGTTTGAACAAAGGCATTGACTAGCAATTTACTGACTACAGCCATCTGATGATCTCTGACAGTGCACCCCAGGCGGGCTGCTAGCAGCTTAGCACCATCTCATCCACTGCCATATAGACCTTCATCAGCTGGCGGGTCAGCGGTGGGCCACCAGATATTGTCTGGCTGTCCACTGATGATCCACTGGCGGCAGCGGCTGTAGTCAGTGGGTTGCTAGTGGCCCACTGGACAAACCTCCAGAGGTCTGCTGAAGGCTTCACTAGTTGACCGCGACAGCCCACTGAATTTATGCTATCTGGGCACTGGCCACCGACAGCCCACCACCACCATTGTTTTTTCTGGCACCCCACTGGCCAACCGCTGGCGACCCACTGGCAGTGATCACTGCATCAGTGAGCCACCATTGGTCCGATGGGAAAACTGTCAAAACGTAGGAGAATACTACTCGTTACTAACACTGAATAATATTTTAGGTGATCATGATCTTGTCATTGTGGCGAAGGGACCAAAAGCCTCTCCCCTGAATAAACCCTAGCACCCAAAGGGTGCTGAGAGTGATAAATATTATAAGGCGTAGAAACTTAATGGGACACCATGGTGCATAATGTCAATTGAACCCCGTCCATGGTGCCCCAGCATGACAATTGTTAGAAGTGTAGCCTTAACAAGCTTGAGGTAGAATTTTCCATTATCAGGGTATCACCCATGGTTCTTTAATCAAAAACACATATTTCGCTATAATATTGTTGATTTTTTAAAACTACAAATCGGGAGAATAGCCTTTGGCTAATGTTTGTATTGTTCACAAAAAAACATTTTAAATAAATATGATTTGATTTGATAGCTAACACATGCCTTGAGAGCGGGGCCTTAGGGTAGTGGTTAGCACCGCTGCCTTTCACGCTAGAGTTCGGGGTTCGTTTCCCGGTTTTGGCGGTTTGAAAGAAACAAAAATGTTTCTTCCCCATCCACTCGTAAAACTCAGTATTGTGGGGAGGCTCCATGACCAAAAGGGAGCGTGCTCGGCCTCAGACCTCTAGGGTCTAGTGTCTGGAGGGCAGTGTCATCTGATTCATCTCATCATCCTCTAGATGTTCTCCTGGTCCAATTTAGCCTGCATGTGCACAAAAGTGGCCTAAAGCTCTATTCATTTCATTTTATTTACACATGCCTTATCACCATGATTTTTTCTGCTGAAAAAGAACAGTTCAAAAGCATTCTATAGAGGGCTCCGTGCATTATAGGCCTATGCGTATCAAATCTGTGATTTTGATAAAATGGTGATGTTTTGTTGTTCATCACGACAAACGTCATGCAACATGTTTTTTTTTAATTTAGTGTGTTTATTCTATCACTATCACGATTGATATAAATGGATAATTAAAGGCCTATACCCAGGCTAAAGTCATTAAAAAATCGGTGATTTTATTTTGGCTTCTTAATATGACCATAGGATGTAAACATGTCCATAGACTAGAACTGCAAAAGTGTTTTATTTTTTGTGCCGCGCATTGACCAGTTAGACTAGATATAAAGACGATATTCCCGTATTTCTTATTTTTGACATGGTTGATAGGCCGGCCTACTCCGATTGGATGTGATGCAGGGGTAACCATGTGGCGCTGAATTGAGTCGGCCAGTACCCAGACAGACGTAACGTTAGTTAATAGTAACGTTAGTAGGTCTCCACTAGTTAGAACGATCTCACCCTCCACTATGTTCCGTGTTGGAACGCAGCATGTATCTGAAATGTAAGATACTGACATCGTCACCTGCTCACAAATGGGCGAAATATTTTTCTGTAGGTGTTTTAAAAATGCTCTCACATGATACATAACATAACCAACAGCGACAACCCAAGGTCTGTCCACAACCTTCAGTTGCAATTTTTTTTAGCTACGTTGTGTTGTATTGGGTTTTATAATTTATTTACAATGTATTATGTTGGCCTACTACAGGAAAATTGGGAAACAAGGTGTGAATATGTCTATGCGGTGACAATCATTAACATGGTTACTTGTTATACTTCTATCAAGACTCAAAGATCATGCTGATCAGCTGCGGTGTGTAGTGCAAACCCCGTTGAACCAATGTGTCTTGTTTTCTAGGATATACCCCCAGTCTACGACGCTGGACCAACGTTAAACCAACATTGATTCTTGTGTATGCTGAGTAGACTATAGGCTAATGTGTGCCAGATGTATTACAACACAACATTGATTACATGTGCTCAGCAGACCCAATGCAATTTAATGTTGGCCCAGCGTCTGCGACATCGGACCAATATTATCATGATTATATCAGCATAGGGTCAACGCATCGTGGTTGCTGGGTTGATCTGAAACCTTGCGCAGGGTTCACCACAGTGCCGGAAATGCCGGCTGCCCGACCAGATAAATTCTAAAAAAAAAAGAAAAAAAAATACAATTTTTGTATTATTTTTTTTTTATTTTTTATTATTTTCAGTTCCGTTTTGTGGTGTCCTTCCATTCCCGTTTTAAAGATGTCTAACTGACAGTGACCGATTTTGTAATTTATTGGCTTTTAGATAGATCTATTACTCAGTGGGCAACCACAAATGCTGCAAATTTTATGCAGCAGTGTAAGGGTTAAGCTGACGCGCGCTAAGTTAATATTTTTGAGAGAACAACCAGATGATTTTTTTTTCTGTGTGGAGCCCTGCTTGCGGGATAACGATATTAATGGTAACTGAAGATCACCCCTCCCTCAGTTCATCTGCAGTGGGGGCTTGGGCGTGAGGTGTTGTGTACAGATAATTCAGAGATTAGGTCAGATACTGAGGTCAGGTTTTATAAGTGATGTCATTGCTGGCCAATCAGCATGCAGTATGTCTCAGGAGGGGAATTCTTGAGACCAATAGGGCCTACCATATTTGGAGATGGATATGTCAGCTATTGTGTCACATTTTAAATGATGTCATTGAATGGCTAATCAGTGAGCTGGATACAAACACTTCTCCCCAGATTTAATGCTTGTTACCGGGCCCTGTAATTTGCATAAGTTGCGGCCAATCAGAACATAGCTGATTGATTATGCTGGACAAGGGCCTTTGCTCATCAGCCAATGACATTTCTGTTTGGACAGACTTGAGCAATAAACCTACTACCAGTAGTTTAGGGACTGTCAACATCGAACAGTCTTGTTTTGTATCAAACTGATATATAAGAAGCTATATGAGTAGCCGTATCTATTGATAGGGTCCATAAAACTAAGGCCAATGGTCAGATTTATGAATGGAATACACCCATCTATCAGTTTTATGAATGAAATGACGTCACTTTTTGTACCAAATTCAGAGACCAGAATCTGTCAATAACGTACCTGGGCTAACGCCCAGCTACAAAAAAAATTATGGATTATAGTACTGGGTACTGTAAATACTTGCCTACCTTTATAAAATAGAAATAACCTCATAAAAACATGAAATCATGAGTGCATGTCCAAAATACTGTGGAATGCCCCATACCCGGGGAAGGCTGCACTAGTTTGCCCAGGCTAAAACTGTCCTGGGTGAAGTTTTGTTCGCCTGCCCTATGCTTCCTCATGAGCCGCACCGAGGGTAAAAATAAAAGTTTCATAGCCATAAGGATGAAAATCCATCAAAAATGTCTTCTTCCATGACCCCCTTGTGAGTTGTGGAAAAAAATGCGCCGTAGCCTATGGCTATGCTCAAATTTCTGATTGGTATGTGCATATGTGATAATGTGGTATATTTGCTACTATTAGTATAACTGTATTGCGGGCACTGATGACAGTGATGTATCAAAAAACTAAAACTCTTAATCAGTTTAAAAATCATGTTAATGATGTTCATCTCCGTAGTTTTCTTCAGCTGCTTCAAAAAGTTCAAGTGTCTGGGTGATTTTTTACAATTCTGTATCCCTCCTGAAATTTGCAACATTGGACGTTTTTAAAATTTAGCTCAGACTTTGATCAAGGCCTAGCACAGAATTTTTCTTACTCAGACTCAGTCTCAGCCTGCTCAGGTCTCAGTCGGTCACACAGATTCAGTCTCAGTAATACTAGTAATAGTGTCAGTGTAAACAGTGGAATGTAGTCAAATATTTCTAATAATAGCATGTCGACTAACGCTATGATTGGCTAAATAAAGGACAATGTAAAAAAAATTGTGATGTACCTAACAAAAGTGACACTGTCACAGTGTCATTGTCACACTGTGACTGTCACAGTGATTTGAAGTCTGAACTGAAGCAGTGAAGACGAAGTTGTGACATGGGCCATGGCAGCAGAGGTCTCGGACTTGGTCTTGGCCAGACTTCGGCCTGGCCCTGGCCTGCGCCTTCTGAATCGCCTGAGGCTCAGTCTGAGAGTGAGACAGTGACACTGACACTGTCACTGACACTGACAGTCACTATGACAGTGTGACAGTGTCAGTGAGAGTGAAACAGTAGGCCTAAATTGATTAATTCTACTTCTAAAAATAACACATGTAACAGCTGGCTTAACCGTTAGTTCCCAACCGTTTACTGTTACATGAATGATGTTAAAAATTGAACAAAAAGTGAATGAAGTGGCGTGCAAACCTGTCAACAACTGCAGCTTCACGGACATGACGGAAGCCTGTGAGGTCGGTGGGTTTCCTTGTTCCCTCTGTTCTATAATTAGAATATTTCATTATTTGTCAGTGACGTTGACACGGTGATTCCCAAGAATTGACTGACACCTGGTGAATGACGGTTACACAGTCATTTCCCGCTCGGCCAGTTCCTCGCCGGCTGGACGTTTCTCTGTCCAGGGCACTATGATATCGTTGCCGCAGGGGGAGGGGGGGGGGAGGGGGGGGAGGGGGGTCGAGTAATTTTCTGAGGTGAACTTATTGAAAATTGTGTTTGTTTGTGACTTCTGAGAGCACCTGACATGAATTCTGGAGACATTATGGATTTGTTCATACACATGTAGGCCTACATGATATTTTTGGCCTGACAAAAAATCTACTTTTGAAAATTAGTATCCAGGTAAACCAAATATTACTCAAAGCAGTCGAGTCGACAAAGGGCTATTCAAACAAAATCATTAGGGGCCTATATCTATATTTGAAATATAATTACAAACATTAAAAGGGGTAGGCCTATTTGAGACCCATTTGATTATTATTTTAATTGAGGCAAAAGCCAATAACATTATTGTATTGACAAGTAGGCCTACATACCGGTAATCAAGTACATAATACATACATATCCTGCATCCATAATAATATATACTTTAAACTTGATGAAAAAAATACCTATCACTACATAATAAGGCATGCAGGATTATCGTATAATGCACATGCATTTAGTTATGTGAAGTAATTTTAGTAATATGATCTCGTTCCAGTAGACTACTTCACTACCCGGTATGATGAATATGATATGGTCAGAAATTAAAAGGAACAATTCCCAGAATATACCCCTTTTTAAACATCTATACGAGGCCCTAGCTTCCAGAATCTACCCTCTCTCTCAGAATATGCCCCCTTTGAACATCTATATGTGACCCTCCCATATTGTAGGCTTACCCCTCCCTCCTAGAATATACGGGTAAAACCAAAAATTAGTGTCCCCAGGACTTAAAAGGTCCGCATTGTGAATTAAATATAAAAATATTAAAAATAAATGGTTCAACTTCACGCTTAAACATTATTACTGCCTATCGTTCAAAAAAATCGGAGAAACATAATATTATTATTAGTTTGGACGTCCAACTATACGCCCAAACTATTGTTTTCTAAACGAATCTTTATTTATTATTGTACGGCCTTACAAAACCCCGCTCGTGCAGTGTTTCAGTTCAAAGTGTTAAGAGGGAATTAGCTATATCGAGCAACTATATGGTGTCCCACTGTGCAGGGCTCGATATCTGTCCTTGGCCAAATAATATATGTTTTTTTATACATTAACCTACCTAAATCACTCACTTCTAAGTGACTTTTCGCAGATTATGCAATTGTGAAAAAGGAAATAAATTCTGCGAGGACTGTGGTAGTCAATAAACTCCAACTGAACGGCGAAAAAAACTGACTTTGTCATCACCGGTTCAACATCTCTTCTGAAGAAACTCAACATCTCCACAATAAAATTAGGTGGCGATTCAACAGTCTCGACAAGCCCTTATACATGTGCAAAATCTGGGTGTAATATTTGACTCTCATCTTAGTATGGAGCAACAAGTCAGCGCTTTGTGTAAGTCATGTGGTCACCAAATCCACATGATTGGAAAGATCGTCAAATTTTTAACACCACGTGCTTGTTCATTATTTTGTGACCTCCAGACTGGACAATTGTAATTCGTTGCTTTTTGGTTTACCAGACACACTCATTCACAGTCTACAACTTCTTCAGCATAGAGCAGCACGACTCATCACACATACCAAGAAACATGACCACATCACACCTGCCATGAGATCTCTTCACTGGTTACCAGTTAGGTCACGGATCATTTAAAAAATCCTGCTTCTGGTATATAAATCCATTTATGGGTTGGCACCAGCGTACCTCTCAGAACTTATAAAACCCTATGCCCCTGAATCTAATCTACGGTCAGGGATGAAGAACCGGCTAATAGAGTCACGGACACGCCTTGTGACTTTCGGTAATCGAGCCTTTTATAAGGCTGGTCCCACATTATGGAACAAGCTGCCCACTCATATCACTTCAAGTCCTACACTGAGCTCTTTCAAACAAAACCTAAAAACCCATTTTTTTACACACGCATAACTGTTATGACTTTTAAACATGCCTCACCTTATTTTAAAACTTCTAATAAACTGTAAAGCGCACTGAGCAGACCCAAGGACTTGAACTGCGCTATATAAGAACATTTTATTATTATTATAACTATCAGATCCTCCAAAATGACCTGGGCGAACTAGCACAATGGGAAGATTTATGACTAATGGACTTTAACCTGAGTAAGTGTGACCAGCAAAAGACTAACACTTGTATTCATCATATTCATAAATATAAGAGTAAAATATACCAAATGACATCAAACACGATAAAGTTCCACATTGACTTGCCGACCATAATTTTTTGTAAATATGATCAAAATGTTGTCAAAATTTACTCATTTCAACAGTAGGCCCCTACTATGTTAGTTTTCAGATACTTTTGTCAATGGGATAGTTTATTAAATCAATAGAATAATCAATAGAAAAAATATAAATGATTTATTAGAATTACTAAGAAATCTGCTAAAAAAATTAGGAACGATGAAGCAACCATACACATTATTCAAATCGAAATTAAAAGACTGTAGATTGTATTTGTGATCAGACACAGAGGTTGCTGCCTATGTGTCATTTTTGTTGAAGTTAAAGTATGTTAACGTGACGTTTTTGTTGAAACTTTGTTAATTAATGCCACATTGGCGACAGTGTTTACTAGAAGCCACTTCGCCCACTCAGAAATAAGTATTTGTATTGTTGGTTTTAGATTATTGCATTGTAGAATGGCTAAACTAACTGTATTTCTATGGTTTGCAATAAACAGCAACATCTAACGCGACAGGAATCAAGACACTTAATATCTGATGAATGTCAATAATACAAAGTATCATACTAGTAATTAAAATTAAAAGTTGTGGGGACAACGAAGCAGCTTCAAGTGAAAATTAAAAGACAGAAGATATTATTTCTGAATAAACAAGTATATATTTTAAAGCTAAGTGTGTTTTTCGTTGCATTTAAGTCATGCTAACGCGACGTTTATTTTGACATGTTGCTAGTGTCACGTTAGCAACAGTGCTAATAAAAATCGCATCCTTGCTCAGAATTTATATGCACACCGCTTGGTAATATTTAATTGAATGACTGGTTTCAGCTTGCTGCATTGTAGAAGGGCTACGGGCTTTTATTTTTGCTGTTTGGAATAAAAATTAGGTGCTAACGTGACTGATGCTAATTACACTTCCCAAAGTATTATGTTGTTAAAAAACATTTTCCAACCACTGATGTAATACTGGATATGTAAACACAATTAGACTAAACACAAATCTTTAGATTTTACGTTTGGACACAGAGGGATGAGAAGAAGGATCTCACTTACCCTATAAATGACACTGTCACGTTGACAGTTCCAGTGTCACACAACGTGTCAGTCACGTTAACATATGAAGGATCAAAGAGCACGTCACGATGCACTAATATGTGTCAAGTATATTTTCACATTAACAGCAAAGGTGTCAAAAATTAGCTCAAGTTAGCACATTTTTAAGACTGCTGTGGCTCATATACAAATGCAGCCTACGTTCAGTGAATTGTGTGAATGGCCCTATATGATGTTTACAGTAGGCCTACAGTACCATGCTAGTATTACAGCCTATGTTAATATCTGCTTTATTTGACCATAAAAAAATCACAGCAGGTAATTTAAACTAACCTGCAACTTCCATTTCCCCATTACCAATTTTTTCCGACACCTTGTCATGATGGTAGGTAGTCAGAAAAGAATAATCTTAATATATCAAAGCACTTATCATGCTTATAAATGAGCCCTGGACGAATTTAGAGACTTGACACTGTCGCGATAGCATTGTGAGATATGCTAAATTCCTTCTATTCATATGCATATTCCACAACTATATATGAAAAAATGACATTTTTATATCAAAGTATGATACACTTTCAGATACATTGGAAACATTTGTTATTTGTCTTTCTGAGTTTTACCTAGGTGCTCACGTGTTATATAGGCCTACATTGACACTCAAATGTCACTTTTTTGTTGTCTTTTGCCCACTGTGAACAGTTGGAGCGAAAGTTGTTATTGTGATTCTGACATGCATATTTCTGAAACATTTCAACATGAAAATCAATATACAAAATCAAATATCTTACAATGCCTGGGTGCAGTAAAATTAATTTTTCAACCACATGTGGTACATTTGGGAAGTTCAAGAACCGAAATTAGAAACTGTTTTGTTCATTATTCGATTTCAGTTTCATATGATCACAAAACTAGGCCTACTATGTCTCCATCCATCACTGAATGGATGAAACGTAACACACATTAGAGGATATAGCATCATAGCAGTCTACAACAGATTTACCATTGCTAACGTTACATTGGCACTATATCGTGTTTGATGTTATATTTCCCATTTAGTATAAATTGGTATTACAAACGTATAACTTATTATAAATAATAGGCCTACAGTGTAACTGTAGCCCAGGCCATAATAATATTATCTGAGTCAGTATATTTTGTGACGTCATAATTAGAGCCAAATCAATATGAGGCTTCTATTATCTGTTTCCGGATCCTACATTACATGATTTCGGATGACTGTTGACTGTTTCGTGTTACCCCACGGCATTTACCAGTTTACGCTGATTGTTAAATAGGCATGGTAGATGGCATAATCAGGGGTAATATCGTCAAATGTACAGCCTAACACTTTGCTAAACAACCTGTTTTCACCCTCTGTAGACTTGTCATGCAGATATTCTTTCTAACATCGTGTCATGTGTGATATACTATTTCTAATATTGTGTACTTTCTAATGAGTCGTCAGCAAACACATATGACGGAGAGTAATTTAAAGTAACTAATTAGAGTAACCATCAAAACATAATTTGTCATTAATCTACGTTCCCATTTTATTTGATGTCTATAATGTACTTATTTACTAAAATTATCGCCACTGATTTTGATCACATATTAAAAATCTAAATGTAATTATATCAAACGATAGTTTAAAACTTTATCATTTCGATAGGTAATCTATTAATTGTTCACATTACGTCATTAACGTTATTTAAAATGCCGCCCTCTCCTTGATGTCTCTATCCGTTATGAGCAGTTAACCCTTACAGCGCGGGGATCGACATTAGTCGACAGAATCTGACGTCTGTAGACGTCAGATTCTGACGTTTAAAGTCGACCCCAGCACTGTAAAAGTATAAATATTTATAATGGTCGTACACCCATAACATAGGTATTCAAATGAATCAGAAAGAGCTGATTAAGGCATTTATGATGATTTCAAATTGAAAAACCCCAGTTTGGTCTCCATGGTTTTCATAAAAAAATGCAGCGCTTTAAGGGAGGGTTAAAGGGTCAATGGCTCATAATGTACGGTATCATACATATAATTTTTTAGAAAGCAAGTGCACTTGGAAACAATTTTGCAGGTACGTTGCAGCAGGGAAACATTAAGGTAGAGGAGTCGTTTTGTTTCACTGATCAATAACATTTACATCGGGCAGACCCCATTCACTGTAACGTTGACCATGCTGCACATGCGGGTGGGCCTACAACGTGTGCTCAGCGAATCGTGATGCCACACCTACTTCAAAGCTGCTGGGTCATAATGCTTCACTAAACCATGCTATTTACATTGCGGCGAACCCTACCCCTGTGAACATTGACCATGCTGCGCATGTGCGCCCACAATGTTCACTCAGCGAATCATGACGACCCAACTAGGCTACATATTAAATGATTAATGCATGTTCAGAAAGCATCCATTCAGGTAGGCCATGGATACGTCATGTTAGTCCAGTTGCCTTCCATAGAACATAAGAAATTGTGAGAAGTGCAAAGTTTTTTTTCATTGATTCATGCTCCCAGTGGGTTACTGAACAATCTCAGCTTAATTGTTGCCGAGGCGGCCGCAATATTCGACAATTTTTTTACGTAGCATAATTAACATAATTAGCATAATTAGCAATGTAAAATGTTAATTCTGAGCCAATGAACGTACACAAATGTCAAATGCCACATTTCCATAAACTTTGGACCTAAAGAATCCATTTCTGAGGTTACTGGTGATATATTATAACGTAATCCAGAGGAAAGGTCATGATTATGACGTAAACCAAATGACCAATATTACATGTATTAAACTGATGTTAACCTAGTGGATGCCCAGGCATTGTGACGTTACTGATTTATCAGTAGGATTCTGTTTTTTAGTTCATCTGGCTTTGTCATGGCCTTTGTCAGTCGTCCGCCCGCCCGTTCGTCTGTTTGCTAATCCACAATTTATTTACGAAAATCGATATTGCTCCGAGAGTTTTGAGTAGATTACTGAACGCTACATGTCTCTCAAACCATTTACAGGATTTAACTAAAATTCATAAGGCTTCAGGATCTGCTAGCGTATAGGCTTAACCTGGTTGGCAATTAAATTGAAACGAATAAAGCCTAGGCTTAACCTGGTTGTCAATTAAATTAAAACGAATAAACCCTAGATAATGCCGGGACAGGGCTGATAATAATGTGCCCCATGATAATTATGTATATAGTATGTGTGGTTGTTTCTGTACTACGAGTACGAATAAAATATATTATTATAAAAATAAACGAATCCGATTATTGTTATTATCGTGTTATATATAAGTAGAGGGACGTTACACACCACCCTTTGTCTGATAAATCGGGCATGTTTAGTTCAATAATAGGGACACAAATTGTTCTGGTGTCATGTTGAGGTCATCTAAGCGCATTGGATCGAGACCTCCTCACCCTTTTCATCCCACAACCACTCAAAAAACGACAATAAACATGTAGGCTGAATCAGACAATAATAGTTATTTCCAAATTTGTGAAAAGTATACTATTTATAAACTTTAATCTGCTAATGACGTTTATATACACAAATCAGGGCGTTTTGAGCTTGTGTGATTGGGTATTTTATAAAAGTGACTTTCGGTAATTCTAAAGTGGGAAGTGCGGCAATCCACCGCTCACACAGTGAATGAAAATATCATGACATTTTCGGATAAGTAGAGGGTGTCAATCGATGGAAAATAATAACAGCTTATTGTTTTTACATTTAAAGCGCTTACTAGGCCTGTACATGTAGCTATATCATTTTTCCTATGCCTTGAAAACTAGTGTTGGTTTGATGTTGTGCCACCGTCGGCGATGTCGGCCCAGCAATAACATAGCATTGGTTCAACGTCATGGGTAGGTGTCTACATGACGTACCGTAACGTACGTCCCGGCAAACACGAGACATAAGCAATCAATCTTGGATCAACGCTGGACCAGCGTCGCAGACGCTGGTCCAGCATTGATTCAACATTGATTGTATGTATCGTGTATTCAGACGTATTATTGAAGCCGCACACAACAAGCACCAGACGACTATGCTATAAACACCAAGTGGTTGACACCATTCACAAGCATACTGTTCCCCGAGGGGACCTATCAACAAGGTATAGGCCTATACACCAGTTACAGCTGAGTGAGTTCAGCATAAGGTAGGCCTATATTGTGGAATATAACGAGACCCCAGTTCTGCGTAACAACATGGTGGTAGTTTTAATATTTATTACATGTCTTGATTTATTACAGCAGACGATGGTCTTGACACCTGAGCCTGGAACACACGTGCCAGCTGATCGATTCAATCAGTACTGGCAGCAGCCTACCATGTGATACAGTACTCAACATTTTTACCTTTGTAAGTATCCATAGCCTATAACGTATCAACAGTTGTAGTAATGCAAACAAACGGTCCATGTATACACACGACGTCGTATGATTTTTTGCTAGTCTAATTTTATTTTTGTAATTATAATGATCATAATATTTAAATTAGGACCGCAATTATGATTGTTTTAATTATCCTGTAATGATTCCATTTTGGTGAATGTTTAATAGTAATTATTGTTGGTGAATATTAATTATACAAATTATGCATAGTTTTAGTTGAAGATATGCAAGTCAAATAACGGTGAAGTATTTGTGTTGGTATAAACATATTTATTGGGATTTCCAAGTAGCACAAGTATTTGTGTTGTATCATGTGTATAGGCCTATGTGTTTTTTAGTTCAACTTCATAATAATAATTGTACAATAATTATTATCAGGTTATAGCCGTGACGGTCCGCCAGTCTCTGTGTGGGCCGTGCATAGGCTATACCCAGCAAAAATGGGACGTTGATTTACTGTCGGGCCAATGTCGTTTCACTCCAACATTCCGCGAGTTCCACCTCACGATTCAAAATCAGGCCGATTAGACATATCAGTACGAATTCATTTTATGTGCATTGATCACTGAACTAGGTCAGCAGTGTTCATATGCCTATTACACGACCTTGGCATGCGCATTTGAGCAGTGGAAAGAGAATGTTAAAAAATATACCGTATTTTATTCTCATAAACGTCCATATTTCAATAAACGCTCACCCCCTCATTTAAAAATAAAACCCTCTAACATATACTCTATGTGATCATTAAAAAACGACACTAATAAGCGACCACCCCCCCCCCCCTGTAATATCAGGGTGTATTCTGATTAACGTCCCGGGCGTTTATTATAATAAATACGATACCTGGAATATACTACCATTGACCCCAGACATTTCTGATATCAGAAAAGGTACACGCATGAAATAATTATTAGGGCGTGACCATTTTTGCCACAATAAGGATGGGAATAATCCGCGTGGTTACAATAATGTCCAACAGCTTTTCGCAAATTTCACATTATATTAGGCCACAGCAATTTCAATATATCCTCGATCGATTTCCAACTTTTAAATATCATGTTTTCAGTTATTTTAAAAAATAAGCGTAGGCCCGTCGTCTATCTTAACTGGAACAAAATATTTTAAAACATTACCGTCCGTCTGTTTTGACTACAATCGAAATAAATGATTGAAAAAATACACCGCCCATCGCACTCTAGACCTATAAGTCTAATAATAATAAAAAAAAATAATAATAATCCCCCCAGTCGTTTTTGCACATTCAGAGTCGTCAGCGACATTATTAACCCTTTAACCGCCAAAATATTCAATTGGAATTTTCACCCACTTGAAGTTGTGTCTCGCTGACGCGATCCACAACTTCAAGTGATTGAAAATTATTCAAATTTGACAAAATGGAGGTCAACTGTTTTCAAATATTGCTGATTGGTGTCACATTTTATCTTTAACATGTTTAAAGGGTGGTATGCCTACTTAATGTGCTAAAAAATGAAAACCCGAAGATATGCGGCACCGGCGGTTAAACTTGAAGGGTAAGTATAGTTTCCATTCCGTACAGTCTGAGTTTGACGTAACCACATTGGTCAGCGTCGGAGATGGACATATAACTGCGTTTCTATGTAGGATAAAGGCCGAGGAGCTCTACATTCTTAGCTGTGAAAAGGGTCGAGGCCGAAGGCCGAGGCCTTTTTCACAGCTGAGGATATCAGAACTCCGAGGGTTTTAACTGACTTAACCCTTTAACCGCCGGGGTCGCATATATTCGGGTTTTCATTTTTTATTAGCACATTATTTGAAAACAGTTGACCTCCATTTTGCCAAATCTGAATAATTTTCACTCACTTGAAGTTGTGGATCGCGTCAGCGAGACACAACTTCAGGTGGGCGAAAATTCAGATTGAATAATTTGGCGGTTAAAGGGTTAAAACACATCCGACCATAATGAGGATCCCTGGCTAGTGTCTAGTGATAAAGTCGGTGTACTACGAGATGAACAATTTCATGAAAAATGTGAGGATAACCTTATTCAAATATAGTCACTGATAAAGAATGACGTTTAAATACCCACGTTAAGGTATTATTCCAATGACAAATAAATCTGTCATGATATAAAATAAAATAAAAAGCATAGATCAAGCGATCACGCATTAATCATGTTAATTCATCACGCAATCGATCGTCCGTGCACCGGATAGTTATAAGGGCACAACTTTACGAATGGCAATGACCACAGACTCGCACACATAATCTGTTATTACGGACTAATTCTGTATCGTAGCCTATGCTCTGGTTCGAAGAAGACATTCTGTTTGGAAGAAAACGATTTATAAATAGCATATCAGACCGTATGACTCTTGTCGTCTCAATATGAAATTAAATAGAGCTAAGTGCCCGCCCATAAATTATGTCTTCCGCTGGTCCAAGAACAAAAAAAAATACAAATAAGTGTCGACGTCCGCCCGTAAGTGTTTTGCTGGTCCACAAAAAAATAGATGTCCATCCGTATGTCATGAACACCAGCCGAAATTCAACGAACACGCCTTTATCAATTATTATTTTTGTGAAAATGTAAATCAATGGAAATATAATCAAATCGCTGTTGTTTTATAAATCTAACACTTTACCGAATGAAAATGTACAAATATTCGCACAACATTTATACATATAAATCAGTTTGAAGAACACATTGGCTACTAATTTTAGAACACTGTAAACAGGTAAAAGTGACATAATTATCGAGCTTACGTAATATAGACAAAATGCTGCTGGGCACAATACTTGTAAGCCATTATCATGATTATCAGATTATGACAGAATCATTATATAATATAATGCCTCTCCATATCCCTCTCGAACCCTCTCACTCCCCACCTCTTTTTCAAACTCCCGACATGGATACAATCATTGCTGCATGATTATCAGGTTATCAGGGTTATGCATTTGGTCGACCCGAATGATAGACCTCTACATGATATAAGTATATTACTCTGTAGACTGGTAGAGCTATATATATATACAATGATGATGAGTATGTCTAAATGTACGCCAGTTTATACATTTTGCACACAAAACAATAGTTTAACCCTCCAATGACAAGAGCAGCTTATAGAACATATCGGTATTTATATAAGGAAGAATGACATAATTTTAATTTAACTCAAATTTCATATATAAGCAGAAATTAAATAAATCTAAAATGTTTTCAAAATAATTTGATTATTGTTTTCTATTAAAGGCATCTCAAATCTTTGTTTTTTCATAACTTTTCACAGTGCTTAATGGCTACCAAAGTGTTGTATCATTTATAAACTTTTATTATTATTTTAAATCACGAATGCATGTGTTTTTGTGAATGACAACGATTATAATCAGCAAAAAATGATCGAATTACTGCCATTTCCAATAAAAGGGATTTTATTCCTCTCGGGATAATATTGTTTAAGTCCTAACGTTGAAGATTGAGTGCTGAACCAATGCTGATTTAACATGTTTAATGTTGGTCTGGACCAAGATTAAATCAGCAATGCTGTTTCAATGTTGGGCCAGCGTCAGAGACGGTGGGCCAACATTGAAACAGCAATAACGATCCACAAACATAAACATGTTAAATTGATGTAACGTTTTAACATGCCTATTTAATGTTAACAGTACTTATTAATTTTATCTTTACAATATTAGTAAACATCAATCAGGCCCTATGCTAAATACAGTTAACCCTTTAACAAACCTTCTCTGATAACACATTTAATTTCGAAATAATGCTGTTATTTGCTAGATTTAAAACTAAACATTCAATAACATAATTAATTCTGCAGTGTGTACTGGCATGGTTGAAACAATCATTTTGAACGCTTTGTCGAATTATCCGCTGACCCAGGCCAAGGTAGAGCCCCGTACTCATTCCGAGTTGCTGTCGGCCTGTTCCGCATAGCTGCCGTATTGTTGTCAGTGCCACTCGTGTTTATCCCGAGATCTTTATTGTTACTGTCGAGTCCTCCGTGTTGTTACCGGCGTATTCCTGGATTCTTTCCCGGGACGTGTCATCTCCTTATTGCCACCGTAAGGCATCCTATTTTAATTTTGATTATGTAACGGACAGGTGGCCGGTATACTGATTTTAGAAGAGGTGTTACAGATGTTACAGGTATTACAGGTGTTAAAAAGCGCATTATTCTACGCATGTCACGTATATAATAGTATCAAGCGCGAAATATACTAGAATCTGAAAAAAAATATATATATATAATTATTGGAGTCACCCACGACTCGGTGGGCCTTATAGTGTTAACTATAATATTTATTCTCTCCCTGGTTATAATTTTACTTATATTAACCCTCAAACCGCTTAAATATTTTTATGTAAATCATGGGGATCAAAGGGTTTTGTTCAATTTGAAAACATCATAAATGTCTTAGTCAGCTCTTTCCGCTTATTTTGAATACCTATGTTATGGGGCAAAGACCATCATAATTATTTGACGTCACAATCTGCCGTCTTTAGACGTCAGATTCTGACGTCTAAGGACGGTCCCCGCTCTTAATATTAATATATATGGTCATCATGTTGGTTTAAACGTTTATTTAAATCGTTTATTTATTAGGCCACTGTATGTGGTTTTCTATTTGGGTTTCATTGATCACTATCTGAATCCACCTTTAACATGCTCAACTAAGATATACATCAATATCCATGTTTTTAGACAGGGAAATTCAAATCTAGATTATACATGTTACTACGGTTATGCAAATACATTTATTTAGCTGTGTGTGTGTGTTGATGTAAAAATATAATTAATAAATTTTGTGTATACATATATAGGCCCTACCCTTTATCTTGATTATTTTACATCCTAGATATTTTAGTTGATAGGTGATTTTCTTTCCTAGTTAAGATAAACATTTACAATAAATCTATCATAAGTGGCCTATTAAATCTCTCATCGTCGTTGATCGAACGAAGAAGTCATACATTATTAATGAACAAGAAATATTAGGATCAACTTTATATCTGACAGTCATGGAATATACAATATCACGTATTTTGATATAATTTGAGTTCTAGCTAGATATACATGATATAGGTGACCATGTATGTTTTTGGGGTACGAGGGATCCGAAGATGTCCACACAAAATGTATGTCTTTTAGGTAGTTAGAAATGAACGATAAACCCATTTTTCATACGTTTTTTCGATCATTGTTTGTTGCGAATACATAAAACATTTAAATTGAAACGACTACTCTTTGTTGTGATGTTATTCAGCCTGTATTATCATGATTATGATGAACAGTATACTGCTGATGGGTTTTGAATGCTTGATTTTGATGGACCCTAAATATTCCACCAAAAGGAGTAAAGGCGATGGCGTAAAACTAAAAACCTTCCAATAAAGATGTCTGATAAATTTCCTTGATTTTCAAATAAACATTTTAAACCCACGTTATTTTGTATATTCGATGGTGGCCATTTTGAAAATGACAGCGAATAAGCAAATAACCGCATTTTGTATGACATCCATATATATGCTGGTCGAAGAATCAAAACAACTGGCCAACCAATTAGGATCTCGGCAAAGTAAATATTGTGGTGCAGTGATCACAGTAATGAAGTGAATAATTGAACAATATTCAATTAAATTGCGATCCACGTAGATTGCGCCACATGGCCAGGTCCCTAGCCCTTACTGTGACTGCCATAGAGTACGACCGCACACAACAGTACCTTCGGACGCTCGCATAATAAGACTTGGCTGCAATCAATCAGGTCAATAATAGTTTTATCTTCTTTTAGTCAGCTTTTATCTGACCTTTCTAGACCTGCTGGTCTTTGGTTTTTGCGTGGATAATTGGCAACAGACTACACAGTAAACACAAAAAAATTGCATAACATTTACACAACTCCGGCCCATCGTCTTCGACGTTGGTCCAACATTATATAAATGTTATATAAATGGCCCTTCCACAAAAATCGTGGCCGAAGTTTCAGAATTTTCCAGATGCTACCAGAACGGTTGGAGACATACCATCACCTGGGTTTGGCCTTTTTGTCTTTTTGTCATTATCCAGAGATGCTGCTAATGATCTCAGTGATTGTATATTTTTTCAGAAATAGCTAAATTTCACCTACACTTGCACATCTTCAGTTTTTTTGCGCTATGTCATAGAATGTTATGAACATTTTTCGGACCTTAAGGTGATTTCACTCACCATGTTGGAAAAGGAAATGTTTGCAATACAACACCCACACCTTTACCGTGTGTGCCTGATCCACCGGTTAGCTACCTCCCTAGGCAGTTAGCTCTGTGACAAGAAGGGTTTTTATGTTTTCAGGAATATCCCGTGGTACCAGGATCTGTGTTATGACTTGCTAACATGGCAACCAACATCACCCTGGACAATGTGACTGAGAAACAGAGGGCAACACTAAATAAGGTGAGTGCATTCAATACGTTATGGTCTCAACACCCCAAATGCCGCTCCCATTGAAAAACATGTAAACTTCCTCTATTCCATGGGCCAATTTCACCTCTTTTCGACAATATCCACATATAGTGTCGCATATCATGACAAAACCTGATCTGTCCTTTGTCAAAAACAGGTGCCATATATGTTTGGTGGCCAGACAGATTTTGAGCTACAGTCCATGACGTGCATAAATGTCAAAACAGCTCAAAATTAGCTCTAATTCTTACCCTCTGTTACAGACCAGACACGCATCCTTTTAACCCACTGTACCCCTGCGAGATTTATATTATCATATTTTTTTTAATTCAACAGAGGTTAGAACAGAAGCATTAAAAATTATTTTGTGTTATGATTCCATTATTAGTAGACACCTGGCCGGATTTCGCCTTATTTAGGGTGGTGAGACCTTATATTATTATGCAATGTAGAACAACACAAATAAATTGTTTAACCTAAGACCCAGTAAGAGTGGCTTATTCGTCCCTGTAGTGCCAGTAATACACCATCTATGAAATAAATACTCATAGAATATTAATGGTGAACATGAAATATCAGGGTTTCCTAGAGGCTCTTTTTTGGGGGGAGGGGGCCTCCACCCCAAAATTTGGTTTTTCCCCATCAAAAAAGGGCACGTATGTCACTCTCTTCATTGTCTCCCCCCCCCCCCCCCCCGAAACAAAAATTTGAATTACATTTGTAAATAATAACAAAAATAATAAAAAGGTACCCAATAAAGTATATCACGCGCACGGATTAGCGACATAGAAGCTTCAACCCTCGATCCTAGCTCGACTCTTGGTGTAATCTTGATGTATTGGCAGCTGAATTAGTTCTTCTGTATTGTCTGTTGTGCAGTTCAGAGAATCGACAAGGGATATTGTCAAACCAGAACACGATGATCATTTTCTACTGCGATGGCTAATAGGTATGTATTCATGACAACACACACTTAGCTATAGAACTTGATGCCTTTCCAAACGAGGTTCAATTGTGCACCTCTTTATATGTGTTCTAATGTTTGTATTATGCATAATTTGGATGTTATAATTGTAATTTTCGAAATAGCCTTTCTGATTAAAATATCAATGATTGTTTTACCATTGTAACAGTGAGTCCTTTGTTTTATTACTCATAACCTTCACTCGGTTTTAGCCAGAAACTTCGACCAAAAGAAAGCTGGACAAATGTTAAACAAGGTATGTGGGAAAAGAGAGGCACAATCTTTAATTTTATTTTTAAAATAAATGTTTTTTATGTAGCTAATGAAACTAATATGGTCATGAGTATTACATGATACTTTTTTTCACAATTGCTAATTACAATAAAAACTAGAGAGGAATTGTGACTTTTCAAGTAACTATATTGTTTGAACCAGGTTTTATGAGGTTTGTGGCGGCCATTTCGAGTTTTGTTGGGCTATTTTGTTATGACAGACTGATTGGAATTTTGTTAATGTTTTTTTTTGAATTCAGACCTAGAATTTTAGAGATGAAAATTCTCTAATTGTGTACCTTTAAATACACTTATATTTGTCTGTCAAATGGAAGCACATTCAGAGGGCCTCCAGTCAACACATTGACTTTAGGTGACGCTCTGTTGACTGAATGTTGTATCACTGTCTGCTGTAGAGCATTAAAACACTATCAAGTCGACGTTTCGTGTTTAAATGGAATTGCAACTGTTATTTCAATTGTCAAATGTAGCATTTAAAATATTCTCAATGTTCATTTCAAACACACAATATTGGTTCATTACAGTGCCAATGTCTGCGGTACTGGCCATGCATTGAAATATTACTGAATAAATGTAATTTAATTATCAAATCTAGTATTTATAAGGTTAATAGGGTGACCCAGCCACGACAAACTGCCCGCATTTCAGCCTCATTATATTCACACAATGAATGGATATCAGCCGACATGTAATGCTATCAACCGCCATTCAAATGACATGAAAATTAAAACTCCCCTCGCCTTCAAATGCAATTAGTGCAGAATCTATAATAAATAAACATATCATACAAAAATGTGGTCAACGTGCTTGTGTGTGTGACTATGGTACAAAAGACAGATTTTCAAAATATTAAAGTCGAGAAATGATCAGCCTCTGAAAATGGAGGAAAAACTAAAAAACTACAATGGCAATTCCTCATTCAACATGTTCAACAGATATACCATTCTTTGGATTTACCTCTATTTGGAGCCGATACTAAAATCCGGATTTAATCCGGTTAAACTATCGCGATCTCTTTAAAAAGTCATAGCAATCAATCCCAATACATAAGGTTAATTGTGCCAAGGATTGAAGTAGATAAATAGAAATAGCGCATTACATAGAATAATAAAAACTAGCCAGATCCATTGCAAAATCAATATGTTTGGGCATAGCTCAAACATAGTAATAAATTGATAATTGGAGATTCTCAGCTAGAATGAAAAATGAGAAAACACATTTGAAGCGATAACTTAGAATCTTATTCAGTGTGGGAAGGAGTACAATTATTTTCGCTCTTAAACAAGCAACTTAACAAAATAAATATCCTTCTAGTTCATGAAATACACTGTAACAAATGACCAGAAAATCAAACGATTAAATTAATAAATTCCTTACACAATGAGAAACTGTAGTAGATGACTAGTTCCAACTTAAACATGATAAAGTGTTCAACACCATTTGATTCACTGTATTAAAATGTACATTGTTCATGTGTTTACTCTTATTTTAGCACCTGGCATTCAGAGAGGAATGGCAAGTGGACACGCTGCTCTCAGAATACAAAGCGCCAGAAGTGCTTAAACTTTACTATCCCGGTGGTATTTGTGGCTATGATAATGTCGGATCTCCTATCTGGATAGGTCCAGCGGGAGGATTTGACTGGAAAGGTGAGCATGACTCTAGCTGTTACCAGTGTATACAACTGGATAACCTGTCGCTCACAATATGTTTTTTCCTCTGGAGGCGTGTGGCCTACGTGACCACCATCACCTCTCTCGTATAGTTTTTGTTGGGTGCGTTGAATTTCGACACTGGGCCAACATTAAACTAACATTGATTCAACGTATTGTGCCTTATATCGAAAGCGATTCCAGTAGGTAAGGTTGTATGCAATGTGGCATGCATAACTACAGTGTATGGCATGGGTGTTTCGTTCGTGTAGTAATACTGTAGATTTGGTAATATTCACGAGGTTTTAATTTTTGCGAATTTCGGAAGGAGGACAAATTCGCGAATTCAAGAATCGCGCAAAAATTATTATTATAATAGCGCTACTAAAGAAAAATGAAAATTAGCGAATTCTAAACTTCGCGAAAAATCTCTAAATCAGAAATTCGCGAAAATATAAAGACGCGAAAATTACCAGATCTACAGTATATTAATAGCATTATTAATTATTATCCCGCTGATAATAACATATGTAGAGGATGATGATCAGTTATCACCAGATTTCATTTTTGAAGAACGTTTTTCCGGCAATGTGTAGTTGCAATGTCCAGGTTCAAAATATTTTGTATATGTGATAAATGAAAATACATCGGGACAGGGATTAACTACTGTAACAGTATCAGCTTTAATTATTTGGTGTTTTTTCTTATCATGCCCAATTTTCTTTTTGTGATATTTAGTTGCTTGTTTGAAGGTTTGACAATGTCTATAAAACGTCGTGATATTTTACGCCATGTGATGTGGGTGATGGAGTGTATAGCAGAGGAATTCAGGCAGCAAACCAGCAAGGTCTGTAAACATGGTCAAACATTCACACCACCACAACAGTTACTATTCACGACACAGCGAAAGTTTCGGCTGGTTTTTTTTTTAATTGTGAACTGACTTTTTTTTTATTAGTACTAGTAAACATTGAAAAATACACGTTACATAACATATTTATCAGTTTTGTACATACTATATGAAACATAGACAAAGGGCACCATTATTAGATTCCACATGAGTGGGTCCGGCGTATATGTGTACAGTGAAGAGACGGGGTTCGAACCCATGGCTTTTTACTTTTGAATCAGACTGGGAGCTCCGGCTACTTCAACCGGACAATCCAGCAAACACAAAACATTTGTATAGCATTTGTACAACATCGACTTTGGTCCAACATTGTACAAATGTTATAAAATTGTTTTATGTTTACTGAGAAATTACCAGTGGACATCAATACAGCTTCTACGACAAATAGTCGTATATCTGTCGCGATATACAGTAAACAGTATCTGTTCCTCTATCATTCGTTTTTAAAACGGCGTCGTGTGGTGTTGTAAGACCTCACACCACCACTAACTGTTGCGAGAATGGCAATTTCACAAATCTGTACACTGCATGTGATGAGGAGACTTGTGTGATTGTATTTATATATAGTGGTGTTTTCTTATTTCAGCTTGGCCATCGTGTGGATAAGTTTGTTTTTATTGTTGATATGGAAGGATATGGTTTCAGTAAGATGTTAGCTCCAGGTAATCTATTCTCTTAATTTTATACTATTTTTATCCATTAAAGACATTTCAAAACAGATACCGGAACAATTTTGTATCTCAAGAAACAGTCAATTGCATGAATGTGTTGATACCCCCAGTTATGTAGCTTGCTCTTATTAGCTGTAAGTATATCATCTTATTAGCTGACGATTATGTTAATATTTCAGCTGTCATAAGAATACACTGGAAATAAGTACATGAATCGATATAAATCGATACAAGAAAAGAGAAAGAGATAAATTCATTAAATACATAATAATTCAAATCAAGAATGTCTTGTGACCTAAAATGTGGCAATCGTTACGTGAGTTATGTTTACCAAATTGTAGTCAGCCCATGTTTTATAACTACGTAAAAAAACATATTTTTAAATCTTGCAAATACTTTTTCATTGGGTCTGCATCTCGTTTTAAATTAATATTTACAGAACCATTTGATTATTTCAACGTATCATCACAGGTGCCGACACAATACTTGAAATATTCGACCTGGTGGAACGAAACTATCCAGAGGTGGTGAAGTCTGTTTTCATTGTAAACGGTATGGTTTGCAGACTTATAAGTCATTTTATGCAGGAAAAATAATAAAACAGAGAAACACTGAATGGTATCAAATATAGTGTTTTGCTCACTAATGCTCAATATCTTAGCATATTATTTTTTTTATCTAATTATTATGAAAAAAACATAATCATATGGTATCTTACTACAACGAATACTGATAATATAGTACATATCTATACTTTCTAAATTCAATGCCTGCTATTTCAAATATCTAACAACAAATAGTGTTTTCGATAAAACCGCAGATTTAGAACCGTAGATTTCAGCTTTGTCTTTCATTTGTAACCATGGAAACTGATACTGTTACAGGAACATCAGCTCTACCCATCTTATATAATCTGTCTAAGCCATTTCTGCACGACTCTACCAAACAGAAAATAAAAATACTAGGCAGTAAGTATATCATAAGACGTATGTATGTATACTTGCGTGCGTGTGCGCATGTATGTAGGCTATGTATGCATACATGTATGTGTACATGTGTCTGGATGCCCAGATACCATATTTGATTCACCTCCCACCAAGGTGAATAAATGATTTGATACTATCAAATACACAAATGTAATATATCAAATGAAAGCTCAGATTAACCCTCTAACCGCCGCATATATTGGGAATTTTAGCACATTAAGTACCACATTTTAAGTATGTTAAACGTAAAATGTGACAGCAACCAGCAAGATTTGAAAAGAGTTGACCTCCATTTTGTGAAATCTGAATAACTTTCACCCACTTGAAGTTGTGGTTCGCGTCAGCGAGACACAACTTCGAGTGGGTGAAAATTCAAATTGAATAGTTTGGCGGTTAAAGGGTTAAAGCGCTGATTTTTTTATGAAAATTATGGAAAAAAGGTGTTTTTTTTCAATTTAAAACCATCATAAATGTCTTAATAGCTCTTTCCGATTCATTTGAATACCTATGTTAATTTGGGGGTCTACGGCTATTAGAAATATTTCTACTCTTACAGTGCGGGGATCGACTCTAGTTGTCGCGCTGTAATGGTTAAGCTCATCATTATTTCTGCACAATATAAACGCGAAGGCTCTTTGGGGGGGGGGGGGGGGTAGGGATTCTGCAACACAACTATTGCCATTAGCGTGATCAATGCACATACAGCTGTATATACATCGACACATTAGCATCATCCAGTTACTTGATTGATATTGATTCTAAAGAATACACGACCATTTCTTCTTGGTATAATATTTTCCGATTTATCTTCATAGCCTATAGTCCATCCGCTCCTTCAATCTCGCTCTCATCACCACGGTAACACCAACGTTAGCACTCGATACTAAAAGCATAATTAGGGTTGAATAATCTGTTAATGATTGGCGAAAATGGTAAAGTTGTAGTCAAAGCAGTCACAGTCACGCCTAGGTGATATTTACAGTGGAACGAGCGCAGTCTGTCAATGTCAGTGTCGAACCATTATAGCTAGTATATACATGATATATAAGTAGGGGAGACCGGGGCTAGTTCGAACAAAATTTAAAAAAAAAGAAACAATTTTTTATATGATGAAGTAAGGAAACTGATATTATTGTCCAGAAGTATTCAACTATAGGCCTAGATGCTAGATTTGGCATACATAATTCTCAAATTGAAAACATGTTAATCTTCGATTTTTCAATTGGGGTTTGTTCGAACATGGCATGGTATGTGTTTCTGAACAGTGTAGGATGTACCAGATATTTTGTGGGGCTAATCTGAACAGTCGAACTAAGCCCGTCTCCTTTGTTCTGTGTTCGAACAAACCCCACATGGTGGGATTTTGTAGAAATCTATATTTAGAACTAACATCATAGAAGGCAACCTAACATGTATAAAGGATTATTAACTTACAGCTATAGGAGTATGATATGTCAGGTTCAATGGCAAATATTCAACAAAATAACATTTTGTGCGACAGCAAAAACTTTGACCCTTCAAAATGGGAAAAATCTTTTTAGTTTTTCATTATTTGCTTCGCAAAAATTCCTTCAAACATGAAGTCAAGGGTATTGATACAGTCATTCACTGGGAGGTAGCACAGAACGAAAATACATTTACCGTCCAAATGATGGGCACGGTTCTGATTAACCCTTTTGCGAACTAGCCCCGGTGTCCCCTGCTAGCGTTGACAGCTGCCAGCATACGTGCAGAATATACGCGGTGATGACCAAATGCTGGGTTAAGGTTTAGCCAGCGCTGAATGTGGCCCAGCGTCACAAGTGGCGATACAACATTAACCCAGCATTGGGTCCAAGCCTTGTACTAGCTCTACTATTATTATCACCTTTATTGCTGTTGCTTGTCCATCGTCTGCTACCGTAGCTCAACATAGCTAACATTAGCCAGGTATTGCGTCGGGTCATAATATGGCCTGTGACGGGTCATCTTTAACACTTGCCTTTTCGCACATTGAAATTGTGGATACGAAAGTTGTAATATTGTTAGATTTAAACTAACATTTTAGATTACTATTTTAAAAAATTGTAATTCTTAAGTAATACATGTATTTATAAACTACTCTGAACATACGTTTTTGACATTGCTGCTATACACGGTAGTATATTATTTTGATAACAATTTCTATGATGTTTTACGAAAATATAAAAAGCATCAAATAGTATAGATCTTGGGGTAATGAGACATGAACCACAGGCGAGTCAAGCTGTGCTTGCTCTCTGTGCAATATAATTATGTTTACGTACAGAAGGTATGCGACTATGCTTTTAAATTAATTAAATAATTAGAAAACAAGTGTTTCAAAGCCTTTTTACATTTTTCATCCAAGTCCCGAGCGTATGTGACATGATGCATGTGGTAAAGGTAGGCCTATGTGCAGTGGGAGGTTAATGTAAAGTAAAATGTCAGGTTCCACAAGGACAACATTACTATTAGTCTGGAAAAAAATGTGAGTTACTTGTGCCTAAATAAAAATGCCATGCCCCAGCATTAAACCAGCCATGATAACATCTATGCGATCGTGATGTTTATTAGGAAACTGGAAAGAGCATCTCCAGTCTTGTATTCCTGTTGATCAGCTGCCTGTTAAGTGGGGAGGTGAGATGACTGAAGATGGTGACCCCGCGTGTCCTACCAAGGTAAACAAAAACAGTCAACCTAATCACATATATAATATAATATAATATAATATAATATAATATAATATAATATAATATAATATAATATAATATAATATAATATAATATAATATAATATAATATAATATAATATAATATAATATAATATAATATAATATAATATAATATAATATAATATTTACTATATAATTATAATAGAATAATACTTATGATGTGACGGGTAAGATTATTGTTCGGTTACGTGTCCAAATTGCAAAGCCTCCTCAAATATGCCAGATAAAGCTTTGAATTTCTTGATTTTTCTGTGCCACATTTTAACCTCCACAAGTAATACGATATACCCTGGCTTAAAACGGTTTATTGGATGGGATTAAGCCTATGCTTTTGTGACATTTGAGATTATATCTGCGAAATATTCCTGTAAGTTGTACGTTATAAAGGGTTGTGATGTATTACCAAGTAAACACAAAACATCTGTATAACATTTATGCAACACCGGCCCAATATCTTCAACGTTGGTCCAGCATTGTACAAATGTCATACAAATGTTTTATGGTTGCTGGGTGTGCATGATTCACACAGAGTAATGTCTACTAATCCTAATTATACAGTGTTGACAAACCGGTATATTGTCACATTATGTAATTATATACCCAAGAAATAAACGACGGGAATCATCCTGTCATATTTTCTATTTTGTAACTTATCACAGTTTATCTAGACAGAGGTTACTCTGTTCATATGTTTTTAACATTACATACCTATTGCAGACATAATCGAGCAGTCAAAGTTTCCGAGAAAACACGAAACATAATTTATGCATTAATTTTATGCCATCAGGTGCCACCAGGTGGAGACGTAGATCCATGTTATTACGTTCAGAACGACTCCAGTCGACAAGATATGGAGAAAATACTGCGCAAATCGGTTTCGCGAGGTACCCATTTCAGTCTAGATTATCCAGTCAAGAAAGGCCAACTGCTCAAGTGAGGTTTATTTACACATTCTTAGCATTCTTAAAATTTTGTTCGGTTTTGTAATTACCTATTGCCACAAATTATACCTATGCTCAGAAAAATACTCCAGTCATATATGGCCAGAAATTCTACAAATCGCCTCAACGATTTGACAATAGATGAAAACAATCAAACAAACAGATAACAATATTTTTCATGGGACAAAATCAATCTTCTGTTTATCAGTATGCCTGTTTTAGATGGATATTTTGGACAAAGAAGTATGACATTAAGTTTAGTATAGTACATCATGATGAATCAGGGGAGAAAGCTGATATAATCTCCGCCAGACGAGTCACGTGTAACGTGGTACCTGAAGATGGCTGCTGTCAGTCTACAAAAGACGGAACATGTACGTTATACTATAGGCTATATCAGTAAAAGTTGTACTATTATAACTCTACTTTAAAAGTTATTCACCCTTTCACTGACAGGGTCGTTTATTTTACAAGCACAAGATTTCAAGTTTATAACGTTCTCAATTTCATAATATGTTAGGCTAGTATTTGTACATTGACATATTTTATCCGCTACAAGCCGCGAATTGCTGTCGCAATTCTCGACTGGTAGTGGATGAAGATGATTTGATGTGGTTTAAAAATCAAAGCAAATTGTCATGTATTGGTAAACCAGTTTCATGGACATTCTCGTTCTAAAACCCTTGGTTGTAGGACAATTAAGTCTGTATTCAGGGATGTAAAATGATGCTTTAATGCATCGTGAGGGCTTAAAGGGTTATTGCATTGAAAAACATTAATGGGCCACATGTAGGTTATGCGATATGGGTGCTTAAATGTTTTTATTAAAATAGATATCGCGTAGAAAATCACGCAATACATAGTTTTGTGGAATATGGGAGTGGGTTCGTTCAGTATCACGGAGCTCGAATCTATTGTGCCACATTTGAAAATATTCTAAATGTCAATGTTTTTTTTAAACAGATGTGGTGAGATTTGACAACAGCTACAGCTGGACACATAGTAAATCACTGAATTATCTGATTGAAGTGATCACACCAGACAGTGGGATTGAGGAGGGCGCAGACACTGATAATGTGACCGATCAGCTGGCACATATGACAACACTATGTCAGTACACTAATTAGTAGGGGGTATATGGAGAACAATTACCCTGATCAAATCACAAGGCTCTGACACAGAGACCTTCATTTTTAAACCGACTCAATCAGGCTAAAATCCGTGATTTTATTTTGGCTTCTTAATATTATCATATGATGTAAACATGTCCATGGACTAGAACTGCAATTTAAAAAAAAAGTTTTGTGCTGCGCATTTATCAGTCAGGCTAGATAATGAGAAGAAATTCCTTATTTCTTATTTCGGACATACATGTTCAAAATAAGAAATACAGGAATTTCGTCAAAATAAGTCAAAATCAAATTACCGATTTTTTGACGATTTTAGCCTGATTACGTCGCTTTAAATAAATTAGGTCTAATACAATCACTCGATTTCGCCAAATGAAAAATGCCTACTTTTAATAAGCACTCGAAAAAATCATCTCAGTTTCATGACACCCGAGTTGTCGTTTTTACACAATTTGCTGTGTATATAAAATGGCGATAAGTGTGGCCGGGTCTGCGGCGAAACAAATCTGGCAGACTGGTCATGTCGGGTAAAGGACCATGTCAAAACATATGCAATATCACGGCGTTTGATTCTGTTGCGATTTATTGGCAATTTGTCGGATTGCAGTTCAAGTGAACTGTCACATCTCGCGGCTCACATGCACGTATAATGGTGTTCATAATTTATATTGATTGTAGGCTTACCTCTCAATTAAGTTTATGGGGGATTTCAGTTATTATTTCAGTGTAATACGTAATAGACATGCGGTCAAATCTGTGATGATTTATCTGCTCTATTCGAGTTAATGTATCTATCCTCACAATAATTTCGTTGGCATGACATGACTGTTTCGATAAAAATGCCAAACAATACCAATAAATAAATTCATCAACATTTTGTATACCGGTACCCTGGAAACCATTTGTGAAACTAGATTGGCCAATATTTTTTTTTATTCTTGACTGCAGAAAGAGATAAAACGCTATGAGTAAAATAGATTAATTATGATTTAGGCCTACACGTTTCTTACTTTTCGCTTCAATACGGAAATATATGGCCGTGGTTGAAAGAATGCTGATATTATTCAAAGGAAGAAAACTTTTATCATGTATGTCCTCTAACATCTAATCTGTAAAACTGAAGATTAACGCAGAAAAACGCGTCCGGCGTCCATGGGAAGTTTTGTGATCCATTGGTAACTTTACACGTAATGATGTCATACATAAGATAATCGACCGTTGCACAGATACATTAATTTAATTTGGTCGATACAATGCACACACACGGGTGATGAAGTGAACTGGGATCATCTCCATGCGTCTCTTAGCAGTCAATCAGCAATCTGTGGATCGCAGGAAAAGCGTGGCAGCATCGGTCAAGGCTAACAAGAGAAAGAGTTTTTAGACTCGTTGGCAAATGGAAATGTACATTAGAAGACAAAATATGCTGCATTATTTTTCTCGACAAAAGTGTTAACATTCTATGTTGAATAGATTTGAGAATAGATAACTAATAAAAAATATTTAACTGCAAATGCAAATAAACATATTTAGCTCATCAATTTAGAAAGTGGCTGAGACTATATCTGGGCCCACTAGATTTGTGAATAATTACTAGAACGCTGATTAGATTTTAATTACTTTGTATTGTCGCTAGGGCTTAACTTTAATATTAATAGCTATGTGCGAATAACAAAGCGATACTGTACATATATTTTAAGAATCCCGGTAAGCGAAAATCCATGATGTCTCAATGTTGGATAATCATTCACCCACACGAGGGTCCAACATTAATCCAGCGTTCCTTACTTGTTTCCATGTTAATTAGATTCAACGTTTTTAATCCTCAACATGCGTGTATACAGGTCTATATTATGTGACACTTTTTTGTATAAATCTAATGCATTTTTGTACATTGTACATTTTGTACTTATTATTGACAAATTTTCAAATTATTTGAAAATACAGCTCGCTTTATGGATTAAATTAGTTAATTTATGCAAACTTATTGTATTTTGGTTAATAAGCATGTTAATTTAAAATGAACTATAAATTGCTGGCGAAACCTTATCATGACGGAGGTCTCTGGGCGAACTATGTTCCAGAAAGTAATCTTAACATCAAATATATCATGAGAGCATGAGAATAATTATTTCAAATAAATATTTTATTCGATTGCTTAATATCTTTTGCATTGATAAACTTTGTATACGTATGTGCCCGTGCTCGTTAGCACAACCCCACATTGTGTGACTCGTCCAAATACCGAATCCTCACAAGATCATTATTATTATGTTATGTTTATTCTGCAGAGATACAAGTATTTATGAATTATATAGAAGAGTCAAACACTATGCTGAGTGGAAAATGGCCAATTCATGATTTATAATAAAATGATATAATTTATTAAATTTATTTATTATTATATAATAAATAGCTGAAAATTTAGTTAACTTGTATTTACAACAAAATGAATATCAAAACACTTGCATCTAAATGGATTATGATTTCCAACTAGCAATGATTTAAATAAATGATTGAAGACCAAAAGATTAATCATACAGTGTACGTATACCTGCAAGTTATCTACAGTAGGCAAATAATTAAATGCACATATTGCTGAACATAGTTACATCACTAAACTTCAACTGGATATTAAGACAATCTCCCATTGTTATTTAAGAAAAAATCGATAAATAATTACTGGATAGTATTTACAACAAATAATATCAGGTGTAGGGTCAAAATCTTCAAACAGAAAACTCCAACATACTGCAATTTATGATTGATAAATAATATTTCTATATTATCGCGTCAGACACAGTTTGTTGTATGGTTTATTCCATTTACTGTCCTGTGAAGATCAACTCTGATATATGTTTGCAATTAGTTTATAAATTCAATTGTTATTAATTATCCCTGGTGCTAAATAGATTCATGTATTTTCTATCATCATGGATAATTATCTGATGATACGTATATTATAATTATATCTATTGTCTATATCATGTCTATACTAATTACTAGTATTTGATATGACTTTCACAAGATTCCAATTTGATAAATTAGTATCGATGTGGAAGAATAATATTATTTAATGACGCCGATCAATACAAAAAACCACTATCTATCTGAATAATAGTGGTTCAATAACAGCTTGTCATGACAAATTTGCAGAATAATAATTACCATGAGCATTTTTGTGTTAATCAAACTTGACTGTTTAGATTGTGTATACACTGTTTGTACATGTATAATGTTATGTGTGATAAAGCTCTTTTAATAGTAATTGGATTTTGGTTTCACAATTATTTGTATTTTGTTTCATGTGCGCAATCTTAAATCAAAGATAATCTACATAGATTATCTAGATCATCTGTGATCGCACTATTCCAAATTATTGATCAAAATGAATTTGTCGGAAAATATTGAAAATAATAACTGCAATGAATAAATTTACGACCCTCAGAAACTTTACTTGGGACACATATTAATTTTAAGCTATAAACTATAAAATAACTCGATGACCAACGTATTAGTAATAATTCCAAAGCTTTGGAATTTTTGTTTAATGTGCTGGGCTCATACGTTAAAACAAGGACTAAGTTTTTTATGTGGAATATAAGAGTAGCAGCTGATATGTCGCTAAGTATTTTCACGACATCAAATCTACTGTCAAACATAGAAAATAGCCGGACTTCATTATAATAACCATTAATTAATAAACCTTTAATCATGAAGTAAATAATATAAATAATAATTTGATCACAATAATTATTTACATGATACATGTGCTCGCTAGATATTTTTCAAAATTGTTGGGTTTAATTAACTGACGACCAAACTAGTTGAAATGGTGTAGGCCTACTACAAAAGTAAATTTAGCTAAAATTATTTAATTTCACAATTTCCAAAATGTGACAATAATTATACTGTTGAGTACACAGATTACACATTTCAACAAGTCATTTCTATATAAATTACATTATATGTATCTCATTACGGTAAAGGTACATGCTTTGCACCAGTCAAAGCTCTAAATAGACATATTTTGTGTATTTTTTGCAATTATTTATGAATATTGGACAAACCACACACTAAAATTAAGCTTCTTTGCTGTTTTTCACATTGAAAGTTGGGTTACTTGGATGTTCTTCATTGTAAACGTTATGTTATTTAGATGTTTTCATTGGGAACGTTATGTTACTTGGATGTTTTTCACTGTGAATTTTATCTTACTTGGAGGTCTTTCACTATGAACGTTATGTTACTTGGATGTCTGTTTATTATGAACATTATCTTACTTGGAGGTCTTTTACTGTAAACGTTATGTTACTTGAATGTTTATCATTGTGAACGTTATGTTACTTGGATGTTTCTCACTGTGAACGTTATGTTACTTGGATGTTTCTCACTGTGAACGTTATGTTACTTGGATGTTTCTCACTGTGAACGTTATGTTAATTGGATGTTTCTCACTGTGAACGTCATGTTACTTGGATGTTTCTCACTGTGAACGTTATGTTACTTGAATGTTTCTCACTGTGAACGTTATGTTACTTGGATGTTTCTCACTGTGAACTTTATGTTACTTGGATGTTTCTCACTGTGAGCGTTATGTTACTTACATGTTTCTCACTGTGAACGTTATGTTACTTGGATGTTTTTCACTGTGAACGTTATGTTACTTGGATGTTTCTCACTGTGAACGTTATGTTACTTGGATGTTTCTCACTGTGAACGTTATGTTACTTGGATGTTTCTCACTGTGAACATTATGTTACTCGGATGTTTTTTTATCATGGACATTGTCTTACTTGTATGTCTTTCATTGTGAACGTTATGTTAATTGGATAATTTACTTAGAGTTTTTGAGCTCGATTAATTATTTGATGTAATTCCATGGTTAATGAAGAAAAAAATGATGTAAAGTGATCGTTTTGCTGATTAGTTGTTTTTGTTGATTAGTTGTTACTTGTGATGGGACATACCAACACTGTTGATGTGACAAAAAAAAACTACTTCATCAAAATAAAGTAGTTTGTATTTATTTAATGAGATTGTTGAGTGAGATATTCCAGCTGAAATGAAGGGAATATGTAAATTAAAAAGCACGTTAACCTTAAATACACAATCGTTCATTTGAAGTTGTGGAAGTTGTGGAACTTCAAGTGACTGACAATTCAAATTGAATAGTTCAGTGATCTAGGGGCTAACGTGATTACGTACAGATATACGTCCAAGACAGCTTGAAACGTCACCTTAGCATCTTGTTTCTCCTAAGTACACACAAAACAGAAAAATACTGAGCAAAATAAAGGTAAACATTTGAAAATTTATGTTCTAATGGGTTATTTTAATTTTATGTGTAAGTGACCCAAAAGTTATCTGTGAGTTACTGTTATTAAAACAACAAATGTTCTCTTTATTTTCCATTGCAAGATTGCACAAATAAATGTTTTTTAAACATCATAAAATATATGAATTATAGCGAATTTATCACAAACATATTGTTTGGTCATTCTGCAAACATATTAAAGGTCAAAATAATAATTGAGACTATTTTATTTTTAGGTTCACTTGGTATGTTGTTTGTACACATTATCGTTTAACATGTCGCCACGAAGACACTAGCCTATTTTTATATAATGTATGGTTGTTTTAAAAAAATCAGTTAACAATAAAGAATATACCTTGTGATGCCATATCGTAATTTGAGTCGTACTTCATCAAGTCGGTGGGTGTATTTTGTTGGTGTGCGTTGGGGCTCTTTTTATTCGTGGCGAATTCATGCCGCTGGCAGTCACTGATACTGTTCAAAGCAGATCAGCTGGCAGTTCGAAATACAATAAATTGGTCTCTGTTATTTAATATTATTTCGTACTGTATACTTTCGTACTGTATACAATAAAACACACCACTAAATTATTCTCTTTGTCCGACCACTTCATTTTAAGCCGGGAATGGAGAGTTATTGTTGACCAAGTACGACCAATTATCATGGTTGGCCTAGGGTATTATAATCAATCAGATATGACCCAGCTGTTGATTATGAGAGATCTTATTATGGTCGAATGTGTTTTAAATCTGAAAACCCTCAGGATTTTTACATTTTTAGTTGTGAGGCATCGGCTTCGGCCTCAACCCCTTTTGTACAGCTAAGAATGTAGAGCTCCTCGGTCTTTATCGTAAATATGTATATCTGTAGGATCCTGACATCGCTCAGTTAATGTGGCGCTTATCCCCAGATTCCTGGACGCGGGCGGACGGGGATGACCGCCTCGTTTTCATACCGTGGTGACGTGCGCACACAGAGCAGTGTGTGCGGCCTCGGTATTATTCCCGCACTTCAAGCGTAATACTCAGCGACTGCGGACGTGCCGTAGCTCGCTCTCGCTAAGTCCATAGAGACGTGCCGTGCGCGGATGTTTGTGCTTTTCTGCTATCACAAATGTTAATCAAATGTTAATCAAATAAACATGACAAGAGAGAAGAGAGTTTCCTGGTTTGTTTGATACCGTCGACCAGACGGATGAGGAGGATATTTCAGTTTTAATGGTGAGATTGGGCGGAGTCCCTCGTCGGCCGTTGTGACCCCATAACGGAATTCCCGGCGTAGGCCTATCACGACATTTTGGTAGCTACGACGTCCCATCTCGCCATATTGGTGACCCCTGACGACTGATCGTTTACGCAACAGTGTTTTCACCTAGACGCCAGTTGAAAACCGCTGTTTTCAAGGATAGTTTCATTAATTTTAGGGGGATTTTTTGAAAACAATCAATAGCATTTTTTTCACAAGGTACGTGAAAGCTGTAGGTCAAAATATATATATGCCAGTTTAAATTAGTCAGAAAGAGTTATCAGACGAGAAGCACGTTTCTTTACTTTCTAAACTTTTGGTCGAAATCCCACGTGTTTGGCGCCTTTTCAAGATGGCGGCCTTGCCGGTTTCTCTAGAAGAATCCAGAAAATTATTCTCATAGACATAGACTATCATTTTTTATCGTAAGAGTTTGTTTAATGCCTTCATCCTACTAATGCCACTGTAGGCGAGTAGGAAGTGGGTATTTTCTGTAACTCATTTTTATCGTTGATTACCATAATTGGGTAACTCGATCTTAAAGTCCATAGACGAAATCTCGTCATTTTTTCCCGATTTTTTCTACAAATCGACAGAAATTTTTACTATCGCTTCGACTCGGGTAACCTTTATTAGGTTTAGGGCCAAAATAAATTGTTTCCCTAAATGAATGTCAATAAACGGTCTTATTTGGTCTGTTTAAAAATATTCCCAGGACCGTAGGTCAATATTTTGTACTATTATCATATGTTATTTCAGAGAATGCTGAATATTGTATTTGTATTTGGTAAATGTGCGCCATCTTGGCCGCTGGTTTCCCTAACTTAGCTCAAAGCCCGCCGTGGGCACCCACGTGTTCCCCCCTAACCGGCATGCATCGGGACAGTGAACCTGTGTCGCCGCATCACATTAGCATAAAGTAAGCCGCCATTTTGATTTGGTGGAGATTATTTGTCACGTGTTCCAAATTTTACACGGACGAATTGTAATAAATTTTTTTTTAAATTGTTTATAAATTTTCTTTTTCAACACGATTGAGGGAGAAAATGTGTAAATAAGTCGTTTCGAAAACGAAATTCTGCCACTAATTGTGCGAGATTTTTTGTTCACTTTGAAACGCCTTTTGGTGTTTGTAATCGTGCTAGGCTATTCAGCGCCTTATTTGGGCACGCAGTAGCTGATGAATATGCTAATGTCAGGCGAGACGGGGATGCTGACTGTATACTATGTACGTACCTCTCAAAGCTTACCGTCACAGACTATAAGCCACATGCTGCCTGCCGCACAGGCTGTGAGCACCGACAATACACCACACACACACCCACCACAGACGACATAACAACAACCGCACCAAACACAGCCGGTTTATACGTCAACCAATGAATCGATGCGAGCGATTGATTCGGACGTTCATGAGAATGATTCGGTGATGAACGTACCATTATAAAAAAAAAACGTGGAATGTTCATCACAGATATCATTTTTCAGCGAAATGATATACTTTATCATTTATCAGCATAGACTACTGTCAGTCACGTTTTCGATATTATTCTTAAATCATAAATGTCACTGTTTTTCTTCGCAGTCACATTTAGTCTATCAGTTTGAGAACGAAATTTTCTCACGATAGTTATTTCCGAAGTTTAAATTTTTTATAAATACAGAAATATTCGATTTGAGAGTTGCGCTATTGCGAAACATTGCAAATATTTGAATGTGTTTTTCGACTTGTGTGAATTTTTTTTTTTTTCACCCAGGTCGATTTACAAAATACTATTATCATAGCTTAGCATAGCTTATCACAGTTGTATCTGGCATATTGTTTTTATGTACCACTGCGACCTACGGTTTTCACGGTACCATTTTGCATGTGTGTGACTCAGTGAAAACGTTTTATGTCTCATCTAGACCTCCAGTTTTCACTTTAATCAATACATACCTTTTGTGAATTTGTGAACAGCACTTAGGTGAAACTTCAACGACGCATATTTCTGCAACTAATCTGCAAACCCCGTTTTTCGCACCATTTTCACGGCATTGCACAACCTGTCCGCGCACGGCGCGTCAAAAATAGTTGGCATGTGGTAATACGACATGCCATTTTAAACACATTTGGGATAGACACAGAGCCAATAGGCCAGCTATCCCAGATGCTTCATTAATTAAATAATTTTACAAACACTACTTCATAATGTCAAAGCAGTACGACAGCGAAGGCTTCATGTCAACGCCTCTAGAAGGTGCGGGTGCTAGACCCAAAGATAGCTATCATCCCGACAGTGAAGACAATGAGGTTCGCTTCCGAGAAGCGGACGAGGAATATCAACGCCTCAAAGCCGATTTCGCTCGAATTGCTCGGGATAGACGTCTGAATTCCCACTCGAGGAGTGACTCATCAAGGAGTTCTTCACCGCTTGGTAGACAGCCGCAGAAACGTGCTACGAACTTGCCCAAGTTTAGAATCGCAACTTTCTACGCCTCTGATGTGGAGCTCTGGTTTAATCAAATCGAGACGCAATTCGCCCTCCACCAGATCGATGATGATGACGAGAGGTACAGCCTCACCTGCGTTGCACTTTCTGGCGAGATTGCATCAGACGTGAGAGACGTGCTGCTGCAGCCTTTCAGGTCAAACAAATATGACAGCCTGAAAGCAATACTAATTGAGAGGCGAGGATTGACAACACCTGAAAGGGTCAATAAAGTTATCTCTGGCGAGAAGATTGGAAGTGATATTCCCTCGCGTTTCCTGAGGCGTCTGCAGAAGACTGCAGGTTTCGGCACCAAAGCTGTTGTTGGAAAGGCTGTAATTCGGCAAGCGTTCATACGACAGATGCCTGCTTCCATCAGAGCCCATTTGGCGACTCAACCCGACAGTGCCTCCCTCGAAAGTTTGGCCTTTTTGGCTGACAGGGCACTGGCTGCAGAACAAGACGTTGAAGAGAGTAAGCCGGGGGTCGCAGAGATCAAAGTCGACGAGACCAGCAAATTAGTTGGTTTGTTAGAAGATCTATCCAAACGCATCAAGAGATTAGAAACAGTAACAACATCTGAGAGGAAACGAAATAAAGGACGTGGACGAGCAAATAACTACGCTCACACGCCTGCATTTGCCCCTAATGTACAGGCCTCAGGTTTCATTAGTAACCAACATAGTCAATATAGAGACGTTAAAGATAATGCTCGACCTTTCGCTCCGCCGACGAATTTGCAAACAAATGCTCGACCTTCCGTTCAGCCGCCGAACACACAGAGAAATGACGCTGCTAAGACTTTGAATTCGGCTGATGCACCTGTCTGCTATTTTCACCAGACTTTCGGTGACAAGGCACGCACGTGCAGAAGCCCCTGCGCTTTTTCTTCAAACTGCTAAGCCAGAGCAAGATTGCGACTCATTGCATCTGGCGGTATAACTGACACGACATGACTCCGCGGACGCTAGTTCTCCACAGTTATCTCACTCTAAGTTATTATATGTCGCAGATAAAGGACATAAATGCAGATATTTAATCGACACGGGCGCAGCTGTCAGTGTTCTGCCGAAATCTTGCGCTAACGGGATTTCGGGCGCTGACAGTCTCCCCCTGGTGGCAGCTAATAACAGCACTATAAAGACTTACGGCAATTGTAAACGCGTCGTCGATTCCGGCTTAAGCGCGAATATCCGTGGACGTTCATAGTGGCAGATGTACAGCAACCCATAATCGGGGCTGATTTTTTAATCCACTACAATTTGCTCGTAGACTTGAGAAGCAGATGTCTTCGAGACATGCGTACAGGCTTAGCCATTGCCGCTTCATTATCTTCGATTAAACCTCTGTCATTGAACAGAGTTGATACAGTTCAAAATGAATATACTAAACTCCTCGGCCAGTTCCCGGAACTGACACGCCCTACGACAAAGGGTGAGCCCATCAAACACGGCATAACTCACAAGATTGTGACTAAAGGTCATCCGGTTTTTGCTCGACCACGACGTTTGGCTCCCGATAAGCTGGTCACCGCCAAACGTGAGTTTGACGATATGATTAAATTAGGGGTCATTGAACCCAGCGACAGCGAGTGGTCCTCAGCGCTTCACATGGTGCCAAAGAAAAACGGCGATTGGAGACCATGCGGGGACTACCGTAGTTTGAATGCACAAACCGTACCGGACCGTTATCCGATTCCGCATATTCAAGATTTTACGCAGCGGTTAGCCGGATCGAAATTTTTTTCGAAGATAGACTTAGTCAGGGCTTATTACCAAATTCTGGTGGAACCGTCCGACGTACACAAGACTGCTGTTACCACACCTTTTGGCTTGTTTAATATCACTAGAACCCCATTTGGTCTGAGAAATTCCGGTCAATCGTTTCAGCGATTTATAGACCACGTGACACGCGGACTTGATTTCGTTTTTGTTTATTTGGATGACCTACTAGTAACCAGCCCAGATCATAAAACGCATAAGAAACATCTACGAATTCTTTTTGCTCGACTATTGGAGTACGGAATCATCATTAGTCCTGAAAAGTGTCAGTTCGGAACATCTGAATTAAGTTTCTTAGGTCATCACGTTTGCGCCGAAGGCATTTCGCCGTTGACGCGATCGTTAATTTCAATAAACCCGAAAAGCAACGAGCAATGGTGAATTATTACCACCGTTTCATACCGCATTGCGCCGCGAAGCTGACGCCACTCAATAATCTACTGACTTCTGCCAACGAAGGCCATACCAGATTGTCACCGAAATCAAAATTCGATTTGAAGTGGAATAAAGAAGCAGACGTGTGACGCTAGTGATGTCGCCGTCGGTGGCGTTTTGCAGCAATTTTTAAACGGTATGTGGCAGCAGCTTTCGTTTTTCAGCAAGAAGCTGAACCCAGCAGAGACACGCTATAGCGCGCTGGATCGTGAACTTTTGGCAGTATACGCTACAATTAAACATTTCAGACACAATTTAGAAGGACGAAATTTTTTCGTAAATACTGATCACAAACCGTTAACATTCGTAATGTCATCCGTGACTGAGCGCGCATCCCTACGACAAACACGTCATTTAGCGTTCATCGCTGAATTCACCACCGATATTAGATATGTAAAAGGTGAGACAAATTTCGTCGCTGATGCGCTGTCATGACCATTAGTGTCAGCGATGCACGATGGCCCAGTAATAGACTATAAAGAGTTAAGTCTCGATCAAGCTAATGACGCGGAATTCACACGTTTGAGACATTCGACTACATCCACTATGAATTTCAAACTATTGAAATCGTTTGATAATCAATTGATCTGGTGTGATGTGTCCACGGGACACAACCGGCCGTACCTTACCGCGAAATTTCGCCGAAAAGTTTTTTCAAACTTGCACGGTTTAGGCCATCCATCGCATAGAGCCACCAGACCTTTGATTAATACCCGATTTGTATGGCACGGCATGAATATAGATATTGCTAGATGGTGTCGTACCTGTAAGGGTTGCCAGACCGCAAAAGTTTCAAGTCATAACACTCCTGTTTTCGGAAAGTTCACTGAACCTACCGAGCGATTCGATCATGTCCACGTGGACATAGTCGGACCTTTACCTTATGCCGATGGTTTCAGATATCTACTGACTTGCGTCGACCGTTTTACACGTTGGCCCGAAGCTATACCTATGGTAGATATTAGAACCGAAACGGTCGCCGATGCCTTCTTCAGCGGGTGGATAGCACGTTATGGTACCCCTGCCACTATCACCACTGATAGGGGCGCTCAATTCGAGTCCAAATTGTGGGATAGTTTATGTAACCAATTCGGGATTATTCGGAATCGTACCACGAGTTATCTCCCTCAGTCGAATGGCATGGTCGAGCGTTTCCACCGTCAATTGAAAGCCGCCATTATGGCGCACAAGTCACCGAATCCGTGGACTATCACGTTACCTGCCGTACTGTTAGGAGTTCGTTCAGCCGTGAAAGAGAGACTGGGCAGGTCAGCTGCTGAGATGATTTACGGGACAACCCTTAGACTCCCAGGAGAGTTTACTAAACAGTACAACGTCGACGCTAACACTGATTTGGAGAATTATTCAGACAAGCTACGCGTGGCCATGTCGCGTCTCCGTCTATGTCCGCCACGTGACACACAACAACACAACATTTTCCAATTCAAGGAAATCGCTACATGTACTCATGTATTCTTGCGCCGAATCGCAATTGCACCGCCTCTGACCGCCCCTTACGACGGACCATACAAGGTCGTCGCGAGGAGTGGCAGAGTAATGAAAATCCTAGTTAAAGGCAAGGTTGAGACGGTCTCCTTAGATCGCGTTAAACCCGCTCACATGGAGTGCGAGCCAACAACAGGTACGACAACACAGTGTAAACCGCCAAGCAAACAACGGAAGTCGACGGCTACCAGGACATCTAGTAAGAATCCACAGGGTCCACCTTGACCTGGTAGTGCGGACACTCCGACGTCCAACGGGACGAGAGTCAACACAAAAAAGTCGACGGCAGTCAGAAGCAATCAAAAAGCGGCCACAGTCCCAAAGCAAATAGATGTTAAAGTCAACTTGTCTAACAGAGACAATACTTACGTAGCGCCGCATTCGCGAGCCCCTGTCGCGTCCCACGCTAACGGGAACGGCGGTGGTTTACGAACGTATTCCCGCATACCTTTACATCTACGGGGTAAAACCCCGGGTGCTGCTGACGCCGTATTCGACTCGACAAAAAGCAAACATGCGAATATCGCTAATCGCGAAAAAATTTCAACCGACCAAACAGTGCGAAAAACTAGAGTCGGACGAATAATCCAGACTCCTGCTCGATTCGTCAGATGGTTCACGCCATAGTCGCGCCTAATGACGTCTATGGCGGGCCCAACCATTTTGTTAAATTGTAAATGAATATGCCAGGCCTGGCAGAATTGTGTACAGATATATAAATGTAAAGACATTTTCTTTTAGCAAGTTCATTGCTAAAGCTTTAATAGCAATTCTGTTAATTAAATGAATGGGTTGATCGCAGCTTGCAGCACATGAATAATATATAAAGGACAGTTGGTGTTAAGAGGATCGGACAATTCACGTATAATGCTGCGCTTTCAACCGCCCACAATGTAACCACACTCGCTATACTTTTTTTTAAGAAAACTATGCTTAGTATAAGAGGTTACATATTTGACAACCCCGCTACTTGCACGAAGCAGTCTCCTACACGTCAGTTTGGACCTACGTTGTCACTCAGCCGGGGGTAATGTAGGATCCTGACATCGCTCAGTTAATGTGGCGCTTATCCCCAGATTCCTGGACGCGGGCGGACGGGGATGACCGCCTCGTTTTCATACCGTGGTGACGTGCGCACACAGAGCAGTTTGTGCGTCCTCGGTATTATTCCCGCACTTCAAGCGTAATACTCAGCGACTGCGGACGTGCTGTAGCTCGCTCTCGCTAAGTCCATAGAGACGTGCCGTGCGCGGATGGTTTTGCTTTGCTGTTATCGCATGTTAATCAAATAAACATGACAAGAGAGAAGAGAGTTTCCTGGTTTGTTTGATACCGTCGACCAGACGGATGAGGAGGATATTTGAGTTTTGATGGTGAGATTGGGCGGAGTCCCTCGTCGGGCGTTGTGACCCCATAACGGAATTCCCGGCGTAGGCCTATCACGACATTTTGGTAACTACGACGTCCCATCTCGCCATATATCTGCATGGGCTTCTATATTCATGTACGTAATAAATAATAACAAGCAATAAAACACAATATGCATTGTCGATGTCCTAAACGAAGAAATGGTTAATATTGCAAATACAATATAGGCCTATATGTTAGAGTATTAAAAATCGAAATAAACATATTTCAGCTTGGTTAGTTTAGCCATAGATGAGCGCGTGCAGTGGCATCATACACACACAACTCAATAAGTTATTGATAATATGAAATCGTTTATTACATACACATTATGTACGCTTAATAGCATGCAGGTCCATGAAAAAAATTGATAAATTATTGTAATCTGGTACATGCATTATAAACCCAAGTGAAACCACTTGATGCTGGTTGCATATTAATGTAAAACCTCACGAGCTGTTGACCCGTTGTTGGTCAGAAGCCGGGTCAGCGTCACATGCGGTGGCACAACGATCGGCCAGCAATGATCCAACATATCGTAATTACAAGTTTGCATGAGTTTGCTTCCGACGTTATACCGATCATTTGTATTATTTAGTCCACTTTGGCAATCTCTTCAGGTATTTTTTCTCGTGGCTAAGCGGATATCAAATTACTTAACTGGCCATCTAACATTATACCATACAAAATATTAATTCATGCATGTCAGCCCACATCCTTGCAATTGAAGATCTAGATAGATATCAGTAATTAGACTAATCATCTAAATGCCGGTTCAACGTTGGTCCACCGTCTACGACGTTGGACCAATGTTAAACCGGCATTGTTCAACGTATTGTGTCTGCTGGGGAGTAAAGGGTTCATCAATATTAAACTATCGATCTCATTTGGGTTATAATCGCTATTTAAGTATCCATCTCGCAGTTGATACATATATGGTAATATATTTTCTGTAATACACACCATTAAAATTCAACCAAATTCTGCCCCAATGCTGGGCCGATGTCTGAAGTTCAGCTGGTTATAATCTGGTAATCATGGTAATGTCGTAATAATGCTAATGCCATTTTGTGTTCTTAATTTGCTGTTTTCGTACATCACCTCTAGTTAAGTCCATGTGTTGACTATTCAATTGAAACGCTCGTATATAGCAGGATTGTCTTTGGAGTAAACTATTAAACAGTAAACATGACCTCTAGCATCTCTCTGGACACTCTGACTGAAAAACAGAAAAATTCTCTCAGCAAGGTAAGGAATAATCATGTGTTCAAATTTACTGGATGTATTCCGATAATTATAATTATTTATCCGAGGGGCGTAGCACAGATGGTAGAGCGCAGCGCTTTGCTATAGCAGCTGCCACTTGTCGCGTTGGTTCAATTCCCATTTGGTGCAGAAAGTTTTCCACAGAATAGCGTTCTCTGTGTGCCCCTAGTGGGGTTGAAATGGCACATGAATTACCAGGTTCAGTTACCAGGGGTTTATTATGATGTAAGGCGCCATGAACAGCAATAGTATGGACATGTGCGTCATACATAGCCTATATATAACCCTTACAGCGCGGGTAGCCTACTCCACGGGGATCGATTCTGATGTCTAAAATCAATCCCCGCACTGTAAAATTATAATATTTATAATGACCATACACGCATAACATATGTATTCAAGTGAAGCGGAAAGAGCTAACTAAAAAAATTTTGATAATTTCAAATTGAAAAAACCCTTTGGTCTCTATGATTTATACGAAAGTATTTCAGCACTTTAAACAACTGAGGATAAACACATTATAATTTTCTGATTATGTCTGTGGTTTTACCAGACATGCTTCCAGACATGAGGAAATAACTCTCAGGGTCTTATGTTACCTATGTTCATCTCATTATAATTATGTATTATAATTATTAGAGGCCACCACACAGTTAAACGGTAAAATAAGTGACTCAAAAAGATCAATCATTTTAATGTATCAATCGTATTCAAAACTAACACCCTTGTCACTGGGTGTCCCCAACACAGACCAGGAAATTGTTGAAATTTTCAGGTGCTGTGAGAGTTAACTGGCAGTTATACTCGACGCGCCAAACTGCATACAGTAGCGATTATCGGCAGGAAATTTCAATATGGGCAGTGTCTGTGAGTGAGCGAACGGTGCTGCTGTAGGACTGAACCCGTTGTATTATTCTTTATATAGACGGCAGAAAATATATTAGTATATAGGGAAAATAATGACATGTGAAAATAATGACATGTGAACAGCCATTAGAACCTGTAAAACAATGATAGCGTTTATATACATGGCTGGTTGACAAACATAGATAGTAGCAGGCAGCTGTGGGCCCTTAGCTGACCTGTTTTTGGGAGGTTCGCAAGGCCCGCAGCAGTGTCATTATTTTCTGCCCCCATAAATCCATCTTACCACCGTCAGTCCCACGTGCTCACCTATTACTTGCCTGAGAAAATGCCTAAATCACATTATTGTTAGTACTAGTCTAATTATAGACCCAGTAGTAGTGGTAGTAATGGAGATAATCTTAATGGTACATGTAGAATTGTTTTAAGTGTTAAATAACATTAGTTTTTTTTCTATAGTTTAGAGAATCAACAAAAGACATTGTTAATCCTGAACAAGATGATCATTTTCTACTTCGCTGGTTAATAGGTATGTATGTAATGTATTGTGTCACACACATTTTACAGCGAATTTAAATCGCTTTTGAACATACATTTTGCAAAAAAAGACAATAATTCTAAAAGATACTGCTATTTTTTATAGGCTATTTGCTCCGTGTACGTTCCTTTTCTGTGTTGGACACACTTTTTAGTTTAAGAAGCTCGAGTATTTACATGTCGATATAAACATATATCGTCGGCCACAGGCAAAACAATTGAAAAATTGAGTTTTTATGAAAAACACATCCAAAATAAACCTTTTTAGCATTATGTAGCATGGCTAAGCCCTGTGTGTGATATATCATACCTAACGCAGATGAGTGAGACAATCCTAACTACAATTTTCTATGATATAAACATGTCAAACCATCCTATCTTGATAGGATTATTTTCCATCTTGCTATTGTGCCTCGATTAAATGCAAAACAATCCTAAGAAGCAGTTAGGCTATTATAGTCTGATTCTTGATATCAGGTCTATTTTTCAAAACAAATATAGCGCCTTATAGCACTCATGAACATTTTCGTCAGTCACAGGCGAAAATCTAAAATGATAGTTTTGAGTAAGTGCTAAGTGCTAAGCAATGCTGATAAATCGATACTTCATGAACATAATAAAATTGACACAGAACAAGTTTAACGTGTTATTTCATACACCTGCCATTTCGTCGGTCACAGGCGAAACAATCTTAACTCTAAAATGGTAGTTTTGAGTAAATTGTTTTTGAAGTTTTAAACAATGCTGATAAATCGATACTCCAACATAAAAAGAATAATTTGGCACATCACAAGTTTTCATCTTTCTCTAGCGTGCTATGTTGAAATTTTAGTATTTTGTACACGTTGGCGGTCTGCAGTGGAGATAGGATTGTTTAGGAGGATCAATTTTGTCGAAAATGGCCCAATTAAGATGTGTAGAACAATCCGATGTCATTGAGGGTGATATGCCCTTCTTTGCCACAGGATACGAAGACGGATAAAATCAAAGTGAATAGTAATGGAAGTTACAGTAGAATACTCCAATTTGGTAATACATTTCCATGGTTTCCTGGTAACATAAGAAAACAAGTCATGTCGAATTTACGAGCAGCGTCTGTGTAAAATCAGACGGCCACCATTCAGATATTATAAACACCATAACCTGATAATGTGTGTTTCAAAATTGGTAAAGCATGAGCACTTTCAAAACTTCTATATAGGGGCTAAGGGGCATAAATAATAAGATGCCTGTGTTCTAGGTGGTGTATAAGGGTATGTGATGTAAGTTGGGGCGAGGCCAGCCGCCATGTATAGCACGATATGTCAATAGCAGGATCTTGTGCTTTATGCGGAACTCGACCGGTAGCAAATGAAGTTTGGGGAGAATTGGTGAGATATGGTCCCTTCTGCCGGCTTTAGCTATAACTCTGGCTGCTGCATTTTGCACCCTCTGCAAACTCTTTATGAGTATAGCTGGGAGTCCACATAGCAGATAGTTGCAGTTGTCAAGTCGGGAAATGTCTAGGGCCTGGACAATGATGTCCATTACTCTTCGAATGCTGCTGATGTAATGTTGTGCAGGTGGAAGAATGAAGAGCGGCAAACACTTTTCACCTGCGCTTTCATAGTCAAATGTTCAAATAGTCAAATGTTATAACTATAATGAGGGATTCTATAATTTTAGGCACCGGTTATGATATCTTTGAAATATGATATTCTCTAAATATTGTCAAAAATTTAAACATATATCAACTTAGCTATGTTTATTGACATAGCGTTGTCAGCAGAGCTTCATTTCAATTTTAAATGTTTATTTTTATCAATTTAAAGTTTTATTGCGGTTATGGAGAGACTAATTTATTGCTATGGAGTGTCCAATTTATGTTACGGAGTAATTTTCATATTGAACTTTCTTAGTGACCCTTTTACAAAAGTAAAATATATTTAACAGGTAGTTTAACATGGCTATTATGATGTTGATCACTTAATTTAGAAAGATTCACTTTATGACAACAAAATAATTAAAATAATATTACTCTCCGTAACGATTAGTTTCGTTATGGAGAGTAATAATAACGAATATTGTCTCTCCATCACGACAATTATTTCTGTTATGGTGTGACAATAAACAAATACTAAATATCGACGCTAACACCATTTAAAGGACAAAAATAACAGTTACTATTTCAAAAAGTATTGTTGGTTGAAATATTAAATTCATAAAAGGTTTAACTATTTTTAAATGAGTGAAAGGTTATTTTGTGACTACTATTTCACTCCATAAACTTTCAGTTTTTTTTATGGAGTGACAGAAATTAAATACTCATATGGAGAGAGTTTTGTTTCATTAAATCGTGGATAGCATCTATGCATTATGCTTGAAAGTTTATTGAAAGTATTTATGTGGGAAAAATAGCGTTATCGAGTGACGTTGACTTGAAATACACACCAACAGACTTGCACAAACCTTACATTATTTCTAAACGAACACACATTTATCATACTTTTTCTTTGCAATTCACCCGACGTAGGTCTCGTGCAACTATTTTGCACCAGCCAAGTGATATTCTGATCAGAAAAAGTATATTTTTTTATAAACGAATTGAAATTATAACCGTTACGGAGAGTCAATGCAGCGTGGGACAGTCATAAATTGCATAAAAAGTGTTAAATAGAAAAATATTTTATTTTAACTTGTATATCATCTTACATAAAGATAGTGTTTTACACTAACAGATAGCAGAAACAAATATAATATATAACACAGGAAGTCTAGATTAAATCACTTGTTTATGTTGGGACAGGCATTTTTGTGTAAAATTGGCTAAATATACCTAATATCTATTTCAAAAAAACACCTTTATAATAGACATTTCCTAATTTTAAAATTTCTATATTGTAACATGAAAGTCATTCCTTGCATTTAGGTAATTAAATCGAAATAAAATTAAATCAAAATAATCAAAAATTAAATAAATAAAAATTAAATCAAAATAGTCAATACTAGGCTAAATTATTATTAGAAGGTGCGGACAGTGCTGGTGCTTGAAGTTATAGAATCCCTCTAATATGTTCCTTTTTATCCACCGCCCACGAAGTAGGGGCGGGGGATATTGTCATCACCATGTCTGGTCGTGCGGCCGTGCGTCCCTATTTTGTTTCCAGACGATATATCGAACCGCTAGCCGGATTGCTCTCATATTGCATACACACATTCCTTAGAGGCTGTAGATGTGTCTTTTGAGGGTTATGACCTTTGACCTATTTCTTAACCTTTGACTTTGAGGACATTATTGAATTTAATTAATGACGGGTGATGTCGTTAGCGCTCTTGTAGTCAGGGGCGTATCCAGAGGGGTGCTCAGGGTGCTCGAGCACCCCCCTTAATTTCCAGAGTGGTGATTTTCAACTCAATAATTTCCTACAAAATTAATCCACCAGTGTCCGGCAGGTTGATGGCAGCCCCTACACAACTACATATATACCCCTTCCCATAAAGGCTGGTGTCTGGGATGCATCATTGGCGCCATCAGAGACTCAGAATAGACAATGAACTGTTACAGGGTGGGCAAGTGATTGCCACATCGCCCCATGTGGAAAAGAAACAGAATAAAATATATCAACTTTGTGTCAGTCTTGACCAATAATTGAAACGTTGAGCCGGCCTTGAAACAACGTTATGCAAAAATAAATATGCTAAGATTGATGGTAATCATAGACTACCTTAAATCAACGTTGTTCTATAGAACATATGCTAAAGTTGATAATAATTATCATAGACTACCCTATGATAATTATAACACACCACAAGCACAATCCACAGTAGGCTATGGGGATCGCTTAAAATGGACAACGACTTAGAACTGGGCGTGTTGCTCTCCCAAACACTTGACGTAGCATGAAATAAAAAGAATAAGGACCACGAGATAAAGATTATTCCCCGATTACCATGTGTTTTTCACCTGCGTCATGGCGAATATTTTTATCAATATATATATCATCATCTCTGAGACTCGGGGGCGGGGGCCCCAGGGTAGTGGTTAGCACCGCTGCCTTTCACGCCAGAGTTCGGGGTTCGGTTCCCGGTCTCGGCGGTTTGAAAGAAACAAAAATGTTTCTTCCCCATCCACGTGTGAAAGTCAGTATTGTGGGGGCCTCCGTGACCGAGAGGTAGCGTGCTCGGCCTCAGACCGCCAGGGCTCGAATTTAGCATCCTGTGTCTGGAGGGCAGTGTCATCTTAAGTATCTCACCATCTTCAGGAGGTTCTCCTGGCCCAGTTTAGCCTATATGTGCACAAAGGTGGCCTAAAGCCCGATTCATTTCATTTATTTCTCTGAGACTCGGTCTTGAGAATAAGTGGATAAAAACAGTGTCGCTTTTTCAATTTCCAAAATTTTATTGTTGTATTGTGTTCGTGCATAGACTTTTGTTTTAAGGGATATTTTAAATTTCGTATTTTCTCAGTGCAATATAGACCTATAGACCTCCAGTATAACAACTGATACGAAATAATTCAGATACAGCTGGGACTCAATAATTTCTTTTTTACTAGAGACGAAATCAAGGATTGAAAATGAATGCGCAGTAAAGTTGTTTTAACAATGTGGAAGAACAACCAATACTAACAAGAGTATCTGATATAGGCCTAACTGATGATAACTGATAATATTTGCATTAAAAACATTCTGCCATAGGGGAGGGTGGCAAATTAATAAAGGTGAAATAAAAATAAATGTGTCAGGAATTTTAAGTGATCATTAGTAAACGTTGTAGGCATTTTAATGGTCCACAACTTTTTTCAATGACATGTTATCACTTCTAATATATGATTGTAGCATACTTACATAATTATTATCACAATGAGGGTGACCAAACGTTTGTTTAAAATTAATGTTGGTCCACCGTCTGCGACGCTTGCCCAACATTAACACAACATTGGGTCGACAGCTGTTTATGTTTATCTATAGCTCATTTAATATGTCTCGCGCTCGATATTAAATAAGCTAATGTTGCTCATGTTTATGTTTTTTTCCATTGTGTGGTTGTGTTTGCTTAAATAGCCTGTCATTAAAAAACTGACATTCCAACCAGTATCTGATATTTTCATTTTACAGCAAAGATAACACGAAATCGCACTATTTGATGTTTACTTTTTCAAGATTTTGCGGAGATCATGCCCCCCTCTATAAGTCCCTGCTGTTGAATGGTTTCTTGGAAAATTATTTCTGGATACGCCAATATTGCTTGCTTCTGCAGATATCCATAATCAGTTTTTGTAATTATCTGAATATCGGCCATCGTTAATTTACGCAACTTCGTAGGCCTACATGCTTTCACATTGACACCCTGCTTGTAAATTTGACATGACTTGTTTTCTTATGTTCGCAGGAAACCATGGAAACGTTTTACCAATTTGGAGTATTCTACCGTAACTTCCATTACTATTCACTTTTAATTTTATCTGTCTTCGTATCATGTGACAAAGAAGGGCATATCACACTCAATGACATAGGATTGTTCTACACATCTTAATTGAGCCATTTTCGACAAAATTGATCATTTTGAACAATCCTATCTCCACTGCAGACCGCCAAAGTGTACCAAATACTAAAATTATTTCGACATAGCACGCTAGAAAAATCTGAAAACTTGTTCTGTGCCATTTTTTTTTTATGTTGAAGTATTGATTTATCAGCATTGTATAAAACTTCAAAAGCAATTTACTCAAAACTACCATTTTGCAGTTAGGATTGTTTCGCCTGTGACCGACGATATGCTCTGCTCCGCATATATATAAAATAATTTACAACTAACGTCAATGTTGTTTTTTTTAGCCAGAAACTTCGATCAAAAGAAATCGAGACAAATGCTAAATAAGGTAATGTAAAATATGACTACTTCCCAGTGTCCCTAGTAGATGACCATTGGTCGACATTGTCCTCTCATATTATGCACGCATAATCTTGGTTTCATTAAGCGTTTGACCCTTCTGCAAATAATTTAGCTGAATGGATTTTTTTCATAGGATAGGCACTTCATAAAAAACATCCCAGGGTGATTTGTGGTTTATATCAATACAAGTATTTTTTTAAATGTACAAATGTCAGAAAATTTCAAAGGTGAAAGGATTAATGTTTTTTTCATTTGTCTCTAACTCGGGCAGTCCTAGACCGATTTTAATAAACTTTGTACCAAAATGGCCAGGTCAATATTTTTTTATAATTATATAATGGCATCTCCGCTCTGAAAGAACCACATTCCGCCTATTCGGTGACATTTTCACGTGTTTACGTTATTTCAGTTGCATGCCTGTTTTGTTGTTGTTTCAGCATATGACATTCAGACAGGAATGGGGAGTAGACAAGTTGCTGTCAGAATACAAGGTGCCAGAAGTGCTTAAACTGTATTATCCCGGTGGTGTATGTGGTTATGATAATGAAGGATGTCCTGTCTGGGTAGGCCCTGTAGGAGGATTTGATTGGAAAGGTGCGCGAATAAATATTATTCTGCCGCGCAAAGCCAAAAATTTAGCCTCTAGCTTTTGGCTTTGTAGAGCAGTATTGCCATTAACAATAATCTGCGGACATGATAAAATAGCATTAATCTATGAACTTCATGGTATTATGCATTATGTGTTAAAAATTAAAGAAGATATTTTTGTGAAAAAAATAATTTATTTCTAATAAATAATTGTCTTGCGATTTTCACAGGATTTCATTTTCTCAATTTTACATAAAATCACCTCTATATCTACGGTATTGAGAGACGGTGCTTGAGTATTTGAGAATTGATCTACAAGCAAAAAAAATGTTGATCCAACAACAAATAAAACAGCTGAATTTGTTGGGTAACGGTCTTTTTGCCGTCACTTATTGCTATGCCCGTTGTTTTCTATGCACGATGTTTCCGGGCAAACGTAATAAGAAGGGAAGTATGAGAAAAATCACAATTATTGGCAATCACTGCCGTTATCGCTTCTGGGGGACGTAAATAATATGTGTTGTCATGATAACCTGCACACTAAAACATCAGAAAAATACAACGACACACAGGAAAAAAATAATGTGGCCATCAATTGGAGCCCTGCCTAGCAAACACGAAGCGTTGGCCCAATGTTGACCCGAAGTTGACCCATCGTCTACGACGCTGGCACAATATCAGCCCAACATTGGGCCAGCGTATCGTCTCTGCTTGGTGGTGTAGCCCGATGATTTAGCTGATGTGTTTTCACCAGTTTGCTCTGACAATTGCTTGTTACTTCAAGTTGAGTATTAGTAAAATATGATATTTTTGCATATAAAATATGCACGTGCAAGTTCAATGTTGCTATTTAATGCAGACTTGGGTTTAAATTCATTTAGATTGGGTGACCATTTCTTTCTTCAAAAACATCGAAATCGGGAAAGATTGATATAAAATGTAATCCCCATGCTGGTAGTAACAATGCATAATTATATGCTGCATTCGATAGTTACCGTGTATTGCCAATTCTCAGAGAGGAGATGAGGACATAACATTCCCATGTGAAAATAGTAAAAAAGCCAAATGTTTAAGCACCCTTTTTATTTTTTTATATTGATAGAGTATGTCATAGAGTATAGGTCTATATAGATACTTTCATTTAAAGAATGCTGGGAAGCATGTAAGTCTATGGGAGCGATATTATGTGTGGTGAGACGTTAACTTATGGCGTCGTAATTCGAAATGCCATTATTTTGCAAAGTTTTGAGCACAATGTGGTGAGCAAATTAATTACACTTATTTAGTAAAGTTTTGAGCACAATGTGGTGAAAGAAATAATGACGCTCCATATTAAGTGGGAAAACGTACCATTTAGGATGTCCACTGATGAAGAAGTGTATTTACTGTATAGTAAAAGCTGGCGGATATGGTGACTTTTAATTTTAAATTATTTAACATTACACATATTAAATATAAAGCATATAATATCAATATAAATAGGCCTACTGTAAAATACTTAAAACTCTCAATCTCTGGCTTCTTTATAGGATTAACAATGTCCCTGAAGCGACGTGATATTTTACGGCATGTGGTATGGACTACAGAATGTATGGTGGAGGACTTCAAACGCCAGACCACCAAGGTTCGATCTCATATATTGATATTAGGGGATATAGCACCGGTGTATCGTACGACCCAGTAAACACAAAACATCTGTATAGCATTTGTACAATGTTGAGCCAACGTCGAAGACGTTGGGCCGACGTTGTACAAATGCTATACAAATGTTTTGAGTTTGCCGGGTTCGAATGGCGATTGATGGTAGTAACGGTTCTTTTAGCCTAGATCTAGTTGATCGTGTCAGAAAATACAAGCGTTAATTGTTCCTTTTATCGTGCGGCATAGGAAATGCAACTCGTATCCAATAAATAAGAAGCAAACCTTTTTCATTGGACGAGTCTTCTACTTTACCATACCACATATTTTGCATATCTTATTGTACAATACCTCGTGAATTAGGTGGTTCCTTATAATATTGATGAGTAAAGATTTACAACGGCACGCATGCGCAACATTGTCAATGTACACAGGAGTAGGGTCTGCCGTGATGTAAATATTTTGATTCAGTGAAGCATAACGAACCACCAACTTTAACTTCTTCAAGTGACTGAGCTGTATCTAGGCCTGTATAATTATGCCGTTATACAAGCTAATGTAGGCATTAAAATAGTCCATTCTTTCCTCAAATACAACGTATGCTTCAATTATCTAACGTACATGTAGGCTCAATATGTTTGAAACACACGTTTAGGGAATGCTCTAACCGCTCCCCAGTAAGTCCATGGTATGGCCACAACTATGACCACAACTGCACATCTTGTCGTGTGTAGTAAAAGTTTGTAGTTGTGGTTTTGTAATACTGCAATTGATATGTGGACGTGTGTAATTGTGGTGCTGTGAACTTTTCTAATTAATGTAAACTTCTGTAGTTGCGGTGATATGAACTTGTGTATACCTGTGGTGTTCTAAGTTGTGGTTGCGGTGGTGTGAACTTGTGTAGTTGTGGCGTTGTGAACATGTGCAATAATGTGGCGTTGTGAACTTGTGTAGTTGTGGTGGTGTGAACTTGTCTATTTGAGGCGTTGTGAACTTGTGTAGTTGTGGCGATGTGAACTTGTGTAGAAAACTGTTGTGGCGATGTGAACTTGTGTAGTTGTGGCGATGTGAACTTGTGTAGTTGTGGCATTGTGAACTTGTGTAGTTGTGAACTTGAGTAGTCGTAGTTTTGTGAACTTGTGTAGTTGTGGCGGTGTGAACTTGTGTTCACTTGAAAATGTTAAGCTTCGCGCTGTTGTGCCCCTGTCGTGTCTTACCCTGCAGCTTACCATGCGAATAATCAGAGAAGTGTACTGAGTACACTTCTCTGGAATAAGTCAGCTACTAGTTTAACAGATTTTAACAAGTACCGGTAGCAGACCTTTTGCTTCCAGTCAACAGATTTACGTTTTTTTGTGATACAATGGTACATTATTGTGTGAGTTGTACACAATAATTGCCAGACAATTGTGCTGTGTCGTGGATAGTATTGTTGTGGTGGTGTGACGCCAGCTTCAGACTTTGTGTCATGTTTTATAATAATTATTGTGATAGTTGATCTAGTCACCAGGTGACCATAGTATATTTTGCTGTGCTCTTCACCAGGTGGATTCAGATTCCCAAGTACATTTGCACACATAAGCACTGATAAACGGACAAATACATTGGCTATATCTACTCAACATTTTCAATACCCATACCCATCATTTGGAATTCTTTTATTTCATTTTACTTGTCATCTTCGCAACAACAGAATGATTTCCATCGCAAAAGCTATATTTTTTATAATGCGATACCTAAATGATTTCCAGTAGGTAGCTCATGTGATTGTTTTTAATGTCAAAATGATTGACTGAAAACAAGCTGACTATCGCATCGTAAATTGTATAACTCTCATACTGCAAATCGTTATCTAGAAACTGTTTTATACACATACAAATGTACATGATGATACCTCGTGAGATTACTCAGATTATCGACTGTCAGCGCATGCGGCGTCCACAGTGCATACACGGGTTCAACCCTTAAAGCGCTGAATTAATTAAAAAAAAAACATCGCAACCAAATGGTTTTTTCAACTTGAAATCATCATAAAATGTCTTAGTTAGCTCTTTCTGATTCATTTGAATACCTATATGTTAGGGGTCTAAGGCCATTAGAAATATTTCTACTCTTACAGTGCGGGGACCGACTTTAGTCGTCAGATTCTGACGATTAAAGTCGGTCCCCGCGCTGTAAGGGTTAAGCCTATTCAATACAATGAACATGTTTTTATCCTCCCCAGCTCGCGCATTGGGTGGTTCTAAATTTCCCCAAAAAAAACAAATTTATTACAGGAGAGACTAGTGAATGGAACCAGGCTCTGTTGTTTTCTGTCTGTTTTTTTTCCATCGCCCTCATTAAATTTTTCTTCAGAAATAGTTCAAAAGTTGTTTTTTTGGTCGCCAGAAACAGGTTTAACTTTTTTCTTTTAATATTTTTTATCTGCCCTCCATTTCATTAGATTTTTTAATTTAAAACAACATTGTGATAAGCAATGTTGCCTAATGTAAAATTAAACTTTGAAAAACAAATATTTTGTCCATCAGAGTTAAAATAATATTATTCTTTATCAGACATATTTTTCATTGGTCATTATACTTTGCACAAAGATATGGTAGGATAATAATAATATGATTATCCTACCATATTATATGTACCTTATTATATATTTACATATATTATTTGCTTTCGGTTTTTGTGTATAGAAATATTAATGTTAGTTTCTGTTGTTTTTCACGATTATAATTTGACTGAATCTGTTACAGCTTGGTCATCGTGTTGACAAGTTTGTCTTTGTCATGGATATGGAGGGATATGGTTTCAGTAAGATGCTATCTCCAGGTGAAACGTTTGTATATCTAAATCAAATATTATTAGCATCTATTTATATACACATATATTAAATACATGTGCATAATTATATTAACAATAATTTGTATATATATCGACAGGAGCCGATACGGTATTTGAAATATTCGATATGGTGGAACGAAACTATCCCGAGGTGCTGAAGTCAATAATTATTGTTAATGGTAAGAATCTAACTTTTCGTATTGAAACAGTGCTTGATCAAAATATAAAGAACCGTGTTATAGGCCTCATTGTAGCAAAAATAATTAAACATCGTTGAGCTATTCATTTTTATTATTTTTACAAGTGTACAAGTGTGATATGTTTTAAAATGTTTTATTCACGAAATGAATGCAATCGTAATAATTGAAATATGAATAAAATGTGCATTCCTCTGCTAAGTGTTAACAATTACATTTATATAAATAATTGCAGCTACATCAGCTCTGCCAATCATATATAATATGACCAAGCCTTTCCTACACGATGCTACAAAAAAGAAAATATGTATTCTAGGCAGTAAGTAAACTTTTTATAGCAAATACCAACTTCATATCACGAACAATTCGTTCTGTTAATTTACCAGTTGTTTATCAGACAACAAGGCTTCTCTTGAATGTTAGGATAACCTTTAATACAGCACGGTTATTGGCATTTCTAATCATGGACGAGGTGTGGGTTTGTAATTCGTATAGCACAATTCAGTGAACGCGTCCAAAACAATTACCGCATTGAAATCTACTCGGTTCTGTCACTATATATCTATCCATGCAGCTCTTCTCTCGACATTTATCGCCATATCCTGGATTGATTCTCTGTTATTACCTAATTATATCAAACAATGGAGTAGCTGAACCAACCAGGCTGCATATAATATATTGAGTTGCCCCGGCATTATCTCACAAAACACGTCCCTGTTTTTTCTATCATCAATGATACTATTAATTTTACTCATGTTTATATAAAGAGGATGACACTTAATCAACACTGATGAGGCGTGGGTTTTTTCGTGTGCACACATGTAAACAGGTGTGGGAGAAATTTCAGAAGGTCGTATTACGATTCGTGACTTCGACTAAAAAAATGTGTCTATCTCTTCCTCATAACGATGTCAGTTCCCGGTAAAGACGATATGGTTCTCTAAGGTTTCTTTTATATCGGTTTAATTTTCTAGTTTTTCAGACGATCTGAAATCAAATTTCTTAGACCCAAATAATTTCCACAAACTTACCACGATACACAGTTACATATCCGAGGATATGTCAGTATAATATATCAGTACAATAACGGGTAACTCTTTAGCCATCCTAATAATTTTTCTTGCACATTGGGATTTTATTGTAAAGAAGTTTGAATGCTGCAATTCCAATTCCGGGGTGTATGAAAACTAACGCCACAATTCCCACCCTAACGAGTATAAAATTAGGGTTTTTAAATTCAAATCATCCAAACTGTCTTAGTTAGCTCTTTCCGATTCATTCAAATACCTATGTTATGGGTCTACGGCAATTATAAATATGTTTACTCTTACAGTGCGGGGATCGACTTTAGACGTCAGAATCTGACGTCTACAGACGTCAAGCTAAAACATAGATAGATACAATTATTTGGTCTGGTTGGAAAACTTTTGAAAGATTAACATCGAGCCGTTTTGGTCTGTTTTACAGGAAACTGGAAAGAGCATCTCCAGTCTTGTATTCCTGTTGATCAGCTGCCTGTTAAGTGGGGAGGTGAGATGACTGAAGATGGTGATCCCGCGTGTCCTACCAAGGTAAACAAAAACAACATGTAAACCAATCCGTGGCCACACAAAGATAAGTTTGTGAATAAAACAGCCTAAATGTTACCCGTCGATCCATCCCTATCTGTTTCAATGCTTGTGATGAGCAGTGATGTCTATAATATGATTGATGACTCAGCATAATAATTTGAAAACGATCTCTCTTTTTGATATTAGAGACCAAAGCTACGTTTCATGTGTTTGTTTGTCAAACGTATGTCATCCGCATCCATTGTAACTTCCGCATAATTATAATGACGAATAAAAATCACCTTTGTTTTTTATTACATAAATTATTATATAAATTGATACGTACTCCCAGCAAACACAAAAACATAATTTTGTATTTATAACATTTTTACAACGTCGGCCCAACATCTTCGACGTTGCTTCAACATTGTAAACATATTACACACATGTTTTGTGTTTGCTGGGATGTGCTTATGAATGTGTAATGTGTTTATGAATGGGAAAGTGCAGATAACTCAACTTGATGGCCCAACTCTCCCATTACATAAAGTGGGTACTGTTTTGTGTGGTGTAAGCCTCCTCTACAGCAATTCAATACAATCATTTCCAGATTGTTCGGCAACATGAAACAGTAGAATAATATGATAAGTAGGAAAAACTGACGTTGTCAACATGTAATAAGAGGACAACTCTCTTAAGGATCTCCTACTCGACATTTTTTTCGTATGTAACAACTAGAAAAATATAAACTATGAACATTAGCTGCCGGAAAATTTTGAACATTCAGGCGCATTGTATTTTGACATCATGTATTCTATCATAAATAAAAATATACCTTTTGAACGGCAAAACAAACAAATCTAATTTTCACCGACTTGAAATTGTTTCGCTACCGCGACCCTAAAATACAAGTGTAATAACAGATTTTAAAATTATTTATTTCATTTGAGAGCACTGTTTTAATTATGGCCGATTAAACATAATAGCATTGCATATGTTAACCCGTTTGTGACGAGGCCCGGAGATCTCCGTAATTTAGGGAGACCATTCAGATACGAGGCCCGGAGATCTCCGGATTTGATTGCATGAGATAACTATGACGTCATAAAATAATCTCGTTTCAGAAAGAGCTCAGTAGCATAATAATCTCGTGTTCAACGGGTTAACAAATAGTATTATTAACGACAAATATTGTGTTCGTTAGTAATCTTACTCATTAATTATTAATTGTCGTGCTTAGGTGCCACCTGGTGGAGAAGTAGATCCGTGTTATTACGTCGAGAAGGACTCGAACCAACAAGACATGGAGAAAATGCTGCACATATCCCTGTCACGGGCATGTTCTTTTCATCTGGAATATCCTGTGAAGAAAGGTCAACTTCTAAAGTAAGATTTTACATTCTGGCTGATATCAGGGACTATGTTCAGCTCCCAATGCAAGCCACGTGATATAATACAAAGTACATCAAAATCAAACTTGAAATATTTTTATTTCTGCCGTGCTAAACCAAAAGGCAGTATCTGCTCACTTCACAAGTGAGCAGATACTGCATTTTGACTCTGCAGAACAGATTGCTCTCACTATATATTTACGGAAATATAAATATGACAGTGGACGGCAATGCATAACTATATTTACGTTGTAGTTGTTATAGTCACAAAGAAGTACACTTATACATTTTATTAATATTCTGAATTTGTTCATTCCATTTTATTCATTATGTACATTTGAGGAAGGTTTCAGAAATTTGCATGCAGGTTTTCTGATAATACATTTCAAATACGAGCATGTAGTTTATTATTAGAAGAGTATCTAAAAAATGTGAATGAAATGATGCTTACTATAGTGTTGAATAGGTCTGTACTATGTGTGAGGAGCGCACAGCGCGGGGCCATGCGCGAAATTGATGTCAAAAAACTGGTCTCAACTTTAACTCGACGAGGCCGCCATAAACGGGCGATGGCCTGGTCACATTGAGAAGGAAGAAACAATGCTGTTTCTCTGAAAACCCCACACGGGAACAGCGGGGTCCGAAACCGAGACGCATGCATGACTGACGAGGCAGTCAGGCGCTCTAGTCATTGCGCCACGTGCCTTCTCTTTTGTACTTCTCTTTTGTTAGGGCACTACTGCTTTATATACTAGGTTTTTCTGCTCACAGGAGTATTAATTAATGTTAGTTGTTGTCAAAAATTATTCAAACGTGCAAATCGTGTTTCAGCATCGGTCTTTTGAAAGGCGTGGATTTGTCTGGATCCGTGAAGCATCTCATAATGACAATGTCGGGTGTTTGTAATGAGCCAGTATGCCTACCCAGCAGACACAAGACGTTGAAGCAATGTTGGTTTAACGCTGGTCCACCGTAGACGGTGGACCAACGTTAAACCAACATTGATTCAACGTCTTGTGTCAGCTGGGTAGGATGTTAAATATTGTCATATCAGAAGTATTTGACTGGTTCAAATTAGAAGGGAGTTATAGCTGCTGCGCCACTGGGAAAATAACCATTGACAACGGTAGTTTTGAAAATAAATGGAAACGCATTAACCTTAAAAATAAAATATATGACCATCTGTAAATTAACTCTTCTTTGCCCAAATTACCCACAAAAACGTACTCCTGCAACCCTATTTTTTTTAAATCATGTTGTAATATTTGAAGTAGACCCTCATAAGCATGATAAGCAACCATTAGATACAACATAATACAACTTAGCTATATATAACTCTCATGACTTTAACGTGGCATAAATAATAGCTAGGATTCTCATCAATGCGAAAAGAAGTAAAGGAAGGTAGTTTTCGCATAAATGCGAAATTGGTGAGTATCAGCAGTGCATACAAATGTCGCTTGAACTTGAGTCTACACCGCGGATTGACAAACAAATAATATTTTCGTGGGTTGCCCGGGTTCAAAGGACGCTTTTTCATCACGCACCTCATATATATAAACCAGTGTCTCACTATGCAATTTCTGTTCGTTTTAGGCATAATTTTTCGGCCTACTAGTAAGCACTTCCCAGCAGACACAACACGTTGAATCAATGCTGGTTTACCGTTGGTCCAACGTCGTAGACGGTGGACCAACGGTAAACCAAAATTGATTTAACGTCTTGTGTCTGCTGGGTTTGTTCGTGTTGTGTTGCTGTGACTTGGCGACTCATGTGTTTGAAAGGGCAATCAGTTCTATTTATATTCTGTTTTAGATGGATATTCTGGACAAGGAAGCATGACATTAAGTTTAGCGTAGTGCACCGAGATGAATCAGGAAAGAAAACTGACGCCGTGTCTGTTAGACGAGTCACCTGTAACGTGGTACCTGAAGATGGCTGCTGTCAATCTACAAAAGACGGAACATGTACGTTAAATACTCAAATTATATTATTAACAACTACAGTGAAATGACTATTGTCATAGATATATCAACTTACATCTAATATTGACCACATCACTGTCGTATGTTCATCTGTGTCGTGCGAAGCCAAAAGACAGTGTCTGCTTACTTTACAAGTATTGCCTTTTGGCATTGCAGAGCAGAGCTCGACATTGTGATATTCTGGAACTAGGTGATGATATTGAGCATTTAATACTGGTAATGATGTAGATATCACAAATTGATTCAATATGCTTCTAAGATGGAGACAAAGAATTTTTTCGTCAATATTTCTCTTGAATTAGTATGAAGATATAGCAATTATAAATATGGCATACTGATGCTCGTATACGATAGACGGATTTCCATGTAGATGTATGCTACGTGTTTCTAATATAGAAGAATGAAATAATGTTTATACTACTGAAATAAGTGCTTCTATTCAGTATTGAGCAGCATTATAATATAGAAATATGAAATTATTTGCATATGTAAATGTATTGCATAGCATTGCTCATTATATTAATTATGTCGGTATAATAACATAGTGATTGTAGTGAAATATAGAGATGCATGTATAGCATATAGTATAATAATGTTTATAATATATATAATGGAATGCTCATAATCAGTGTGGATATATCACATATTACTATTAATAGATTTACTAAATAGGATAATGCGTATGATCAAGAATTAATCATTCTTGGTATGATATATAGCATAGTGCTGCTGGAATGACATTGATATTATACAACATGGTGTTTTAAAGTAGATGGGTCATTATGATTCGCTGAGTAAACAGTTAGGGCGCCCAATACAACGTCCACTGGAGTGGGGTCTGTAAATATTTAGTGAAGCAAAATGACCCACCTACTGTAAAATAATTCATGGATATAGGGCATAGATCTCCTATGACAAATTATGCTGCTATATCACTGTAATTCCAATTTGCTGATAATGCTTGTAGATTGTAAATTGTGCCCCTAATTGTGTGATATGGTATACATGATACTGTTTCAAACATAGATAAAATAACGTGATGTAAGATTTTAATTAAATTTCATTAATTTATTTGAAACAGATGTGGTGAGATTTGACAACAGCTACAGCTGGACACATAGCAAATCACTGAATTATCTGATTGAAGTGATCACACCAGACAGTGGGATTGAGGAGGGCGCAGACACTGATAATGTGACCGATCAGCTGGCACATATGACACTGGAGTGACAATGTGGTGGTAGTGTGATATGGTAGCAGTAGCTACATGTCCTACTGGTAAAGGGGATAAACACTCACTATCAAGCTTGTGCGCAATCAGACTGATAATCTAGACTCACGTGACTGGTGGGCATACCGATAACACACCAGATAGACGCTCCTATATCATTATGATGTGATGTGACCCATCCTTAAACCCTTTTACCACTGGTCCAGAATATTTTATTTTCTTATCCCATCAAATACCAGCTTTGGAACGTGTTAAAGATAAAACGTGACACCCATTAACAAGGTTTTAAAATCGTTGGCCTCTATTCTGTCAAATATGAATAATTTATACTCACTTGTAGTTGTGGATCGCGTCAGCGAGACACAACTGCAAGTGTGTGAAAATTCCAATAAAATAATTTGGCGGTCAAGTTGTTAATTAGTCGCAAAACAGAGTGACATTCCCTTACACGTGACATAATATTATGATGGATCTCCCATGTCCATTAGCGTATTTGTGGGACAAAGACGAAGCGGATGATAACCTCCAGAAGTCCCACAAATACGTTAATGGACATGGCCTCAAGGTCAGTGTGATAATATCAAGGCGAATCATCGTCAATGTTAAGATGTCTCTCAAGACATCATATCAGCCCCATGGCGGATTAAACAGTAGACAATATCATCATTATCATATCGTCCTGCAGCAAACAAAGGTCATATCTGCTACTGCTACTTGTTAAAGTGGCAGATTTGACATTTCGTTCCCAACATGATGATTAAGCTAATCAGACAGTATCACTCGTCCCGTCTCTCTCATCACAGGAAGACAACTCCTCACCCTTTGGCGCCAACCACGACAATATTCGTCGTCAATCGTTTTTATTTGCATTATCAAATAACTGCGCTTGTGTGAAACGTGCGCTAAAATAACAATAATTGCAAACGTTTGGTTTAAGAAAAATCATTATTGTGACTAATTTTTATCCACTTGAAGGTTGTGCTTCGCGGTAGCCAGACACTGTATTAAATTCCGATTACTAATCGGACTTTTTACCCACTTATGTGTGTCTGAAATATATCTATACAAACAAATTAAAGAGAAAGATATCTGATACTGAAATATAATAATATCAGTTTTTTCTTGCAAACTGTGTATATTGCTTTCGAGGTAAGCTGTTCGTTATTTTGAAGAACAACAGCGTCAAAGCGTGAACTGATTTTAATGTATTTAAAATACTGAGATGCAGGGTTTGATTATTACCTCTTTGTTATCCAGTGCGATCATGAGCATGTATTACCAGTGCTACTGTAAATAGGACATTTTTGTCTGTAATTATTATGTATAATATTTTTTGGTAAATAATGTGTTTGATACATTTAGAATAATCAAGGTGTCGTGTATTACTGTACTGTACACATTAACAGTCGCACTTTCTATTACGCCACATAATCAGATAGTATGTCGTTTCGTTGTTACTAAATCCGAGTAAATACAGTATTTACCATATAAATTATATTGATACATGGTTTGATGTTTATTATATAAATAAAAAATTGTATAATTGTTGTTCAGTTGTTGGAAACTCCAAGGTGTGTATAAAAACTTTGAGGTGTCATCATCCTTGTCAAATGCGAGGCACTAACCTTGGCTAAACTGATAGAATATATCTGTAGAAAGAGGAGTAGACACTGGGAATAGAAGATTATGATTGGCTCTCGGGTAAGGTGTTCATACAGTCGTTACCACGTCAGGTGTCAAGGCATGTGGCTGACGTCCCAACACGTGACTGACACGTGAGGATGAGATATTATGTTCTGCAAAGCCAAAAGGCAGTATCTGCTTACTTCAAAAGTAAACAGATACTGCCTTTCGGTTTTTAGGGCAGTATTATTGTCGTATTGGATTGAAATTTTTAATAAGGTTGTTTAAATTGTGTATATTTTAGTACTCTATTTACATTAAATTGTTTGTAGCGTTGGTTTTACTCTGCCGCGCAAAGCCAACAGTAACTGCTTACAGTACAAGTAATCAGTTACAGAACAATATTTGTATTGTATTGTATATGCCTACAACTACCTTACAACGCTCTATATTTTGAATAAATATCAAAATAACCTTTTGAAGTCGTAACCAGTTAACTGCCCAGTATTTCTTCACATTTATATTCGGTTTGTACTGTTTGTACCCTAAAGTGAATGAAAATTACCTTTTTCAAATACACGAGTGTGGGCCTACTATATCGAACAAAATCCCAGCACCTCTTCATTTCGATTGGCTGTACAAATAATATAATAATAGTCAATATCGTATATGGCATCAGTTACCTTAAACATGGGTTTTATCTATTTATCGATAACACGTCTTTCAATTATTTTCGTTCCCGAACATCTTACGCTAACTACTACAACTTTTTAACAATAAGCGTCATTTCGGAAGCTGGCTCTGTTTTTATCTTCTTCGGTCATTTCCACAATCTGCGCTAACACATGACTGACATGACAATGCCATTCGTGCGGAATCACTGCTTACATGTCTATCACATCCTCTGTAATTAGATAATTGGACGGCTTGGATCTGACTGATAGGTTTGTGCCAGCAGTCTGAAGGTCATACGTGTGTAATCTGACCGTGCCGGAAAACAGGCCACGTTCAACCAACAAAGGTTCAATGTTGGATCAACATTAAGCATGTTAAACTGATATCGCATTGGTTGACCGTTTTATGTTGATCGAGCAGCTGGATCTCGTGTTTATTGGGAACCATGTATATTCTGCCATGCAAAACAGAAAGGCAGTTATGTTGAACAGTGAAAATGCGTTAGTAATGTCGTCTTCACCTCTTAACCACTAGGCACGCAGTAGCGAGACACAACTCCAAGTGGGTAAAAAAGTAGATCATTTAATTTGGCGATTTAGCCCTTAGAGCGCGGGGATCAACTTTAGTCATCAGAAACTGATGTCTGTCGACGTCAGATTCTGACAACCAAAATCGATCCCCGTACTGTAAGAGTAGAAATATTTATAATGGCCGTAGACCCATAACATAGGTATTCAAAGGAATCCATAAGAGCTAACTAAGACATTTATGATGATTTCAAACCCTTTGGCCTCCAAGGTTTTCATAAAAAAATTCAGCGCTTCAAGGGATAAATGAGTGACCATGTCAACGTGTAATGCAGAACTTCACAAGTTTAGCATGCAAATACAATTACAGTCGGATTCACATTAACCGTGGTGAATGAATTTCACCGATTTCTCAGTCAATTCTCAACCATTTTTTGTGAAATTTTACACACTCTATTTCCCATTCATGTCGTGACTATCCTGACAGTTTCGCGAAGTTGTGGTAAGTATTTAAGAAGTCAGACCATTTGACACTTTTGAAACTTTCAGGGTAGTCACGATACAAATACAAAAATATAGGTTGGGTTAAAGGGGCAGGCATAAACATCGACGCCCGCTAGGACAACACAATCGTCAACTGTTTGTGTTCTCAATATTGATAATTTCATGTCTCGAGGTTGAAAACACGTGTACAATTCTCTTGAGATTTCAGCGGCTCACCTCGTACACGGAACATAATTATAGGGACTCAACGTGCAGAACTGTATGACCACTCGTTATTGACACCTTGCTATTGGTTTCCCGACATTTAATGAAAACATTCACAGATCAAATAACTGTCGTTTTCTTATAGTATGCACGACAGTGTAAAATGATCCATAGGTTCGGGGCTCTGGATGTCTTTGACTTTGCCTTTGAATATTGACTTCGCAGTTCTCCTCAGTGGAGTATCAGGCGAAGGGATAATCTAATCGCTCAGTTGGCACTTGAAAGCTGCTTTTATTCTGGATTCAATAGCAGCTGGTGGAAGGCGATTCCAATCAGGTATAGTTTTGTACAAAAAGGAATTTTGTCCCAGCGTGGTGTTAGCTCTAATGTGTTTAAATGATTTTTTATGTCCACCACGAGTTCTTTCGTCTGCTGGGGTTAAGAGGTCACTGACAGATACAGCGAATAATCCATTCAAAATGTTGTACAGGCTTGTCAGCCTGAAGTTCTTTCTTCTTGTTTGTAAGTCAGTCCAGCCTAGATCTTGGATAAGAGCTGTCACACTTGATTTACGCTGGTAGTTGTTTGTTACGAAACGTGCAACAGCTCTTTGAATTTTGTTGTTTTTATCGACATCACCTTGCTTGTATGGATCCCATACAGGAAAGAAGTATTCCAAAAGTGACCGAACCATTGAAAAGTATGCAATCTCTTTTAATTTTGAGGGACATCCCTTTACAACTCTCCTCAAGAAACCCAGTGTGGAATTCTCCTTACTCGCAATTTTGGATATGTGATCCCCCCATTCCAGGTTCTCACTGATGCTGACTTTTAAGTAAGGTCTACTTGATACTTTCTCGAGAGTGACCCCCTTGAGCTTTAGCCCGGGGTCTTTCCACTCGAAGGACAGAACACTTGGATGGGTTGAATTTCATCCCCCAAGTGTCTGCCCAGTGCTCCAACTTAGTTAGGTCCTCCTGCAGTTTTTTTTTATCAGCCTTAGTTCTAATGGGCCGGTAAAAGAGGCAGTCGTCAGCAAAGAGTCGAACATCAGATGAGACCGAAGATGGGAGGTCATTAATGTAGCATAGAAATAAGATCGGACCAAGTACTGTACCCTGTGGCACACCAGATCCTACATGAGCAATGTCCGAAAAGCTACCATCTACTACTACTTTTTGCGTTCGAGTGGTGAGAAAATTTTGAATCCAAAGTAATGTGGATCCCCTAATTCCGTAGTGATCAAGTTTGTGGAGTAAACGTTGGTGGGGAACTACATCGAAAGCCTTACTAAAGTCTAATACAATTAAATCTGTCTGAATTTTATCCTCATAATTTTAAACCAGGTCTTCGGTGGTCAATAGTAATTGACTTTCGCATGAATGCTCTGCACGGTAACTGTGTTGCACAGGTGTTAAAATTTCGTTTTTTGTGAAGTGGGTCATTATACTCTTGCAAATAATGTGTTCGAGCAATTTGGCACAAACACATGTCAGGGAGATCGGCCTGTAGTTAGAAGCAGTATGCCGATCTCCTTTTTTGAAAACAGGGGCTACATTAGCCCCGACCCATTCATCAGGCAATTTCCCGGTCTGAATAGAGTGCTCGAAAATATCTTTCAAAAAAGGAGATATCTCCTAGGCAGCATTTTTGAGGAGTAAATTTGTTAGGTTATCAGGTCCTGGTGCTTTATCGGCGTTCAATTCACTCAATAATTTAGTTATAAATGCCAAATTCAGTAGGCCTAATTTCAATTTTATTCATGTCAGTTGTTGGTGGTCCTTCTAATTTAGGCATATTAACTCATAGCAGTCTGGCCGTTTTGACATAGGACGTCTGTGTGGTCTGGCCATTTTTGTGATTTTGGGACATAATGTCTTACTTTTAATATAAATTTAGAATTATGGCATATGTATTTCCCATACACCATAGGAACACACATACAATATATATCCAGAATACACTTCATTTAAACGGCCAATGTGATGTTGCCATGGCAACCGACAGCCATTTGAAAATGCTAATTAGGTAGTCAAATTTTCGGAAATTTTGTTTAAAAATGGTATTTTTGTAATTCACGGAGATTCAGGAGTACAACATTACATCAATTCACATAAAATATATTAAAATACATCACAAATGGTTCGAAGAAGCATTCAATAGGTCTTTATAAACAAAATAATAGGGTGAATAAGTTATTACCATGGGATTTAGCAATCTTTCTAAAAAAAATTGAGATGCATACTGGATTTCAAATTCTGAGATGCACCAAGTTTGACATTCCCAACTCATCTGGGAATAACAAAAGCCTCGTATTCATCTGAGCCTGGAGCTCGATTTTTATTTCGGAAACAGTTGTGATGCAAATAAGTCAACTCTTTATGTTCCAGGCTACCCATACTTGGTTCATAGTTGCGCAAGTGATGTCATTTGGTGAATGGCTAAGCATCATTGCCAGGTCCGAGCTGGGCTCGGACCTAGACTGCAGCGTCATAAATGCCAGGTCCGAGCTGGGCTCGGACCTAGACTGCTATGAGTTAATGGTGTCCTCATCAGTAAATACTGAGCAAAACTGTTGGTTGAGGATTTCGGCCTTGCGTCTGTTGTCTGAATGCAGTTTGCCATCATGCAATAAAGGAGAGACACCACACCTATCCTGGCGCTGTGATTTTATATAGCGCCAGAAAGGCTTTGAATTTTGAGTTTTCAGAGATGTTAGAAGTTTGTCATTACTAAAGGACCAACGGGCACGTCTAAGATTGCGCTGTGTCTCCCGTTTCTGTAATTTGTATTTTGCCCAAAGGCCAGGTCGTTTTGAAGTTTTCGCTCTGTCATAAAGTCTTGCCTTTTTCCGAATAGCCTTGCGGAACGATTTATCAAGCCAGGGTTCTGGCGTTTAGATGTCAATTTTGTTGGAAAAAAATTATTCAGGCAGTCAATCAAGATAGACTTTAACCTCAACCATTTTTCATTAACAGAATTATTGGGGCTGTCTTTGGAAAAGAAGGCCCAATGTCTCCTAATTTCTTTCCTGATGTTTTCCCAACTTGCTTTTTTAAACTGACGCACTGGGCGAGGATTTGAACATCGATATGGGGAATTGATGTCGGCCTCGGTCAGCACTGCACAATGGTCCGAAATTCCGGGTACGCTGCGAGATGATTTAATTAAGCCAGGCTTGTTTGTTATGCGAAGGTCTAAAATGTGTTTTAACTCTGGTGGGTTCTTTTTGTACTTGGGTCAAGGCATGATCATCCAGGCAACACAAAAGATGTTCGCACTGCCCCTTGTTGGTTGCTGAGGGCAAAACTAGACTATTTTCCCAGTCTATGTCCGGAAGGTTAAAGTCTCCACCAAGGATGATGGTTTGATTTGAATTTTTTGGAAGAAGATCTAAAGATCTGCTGAATTCTTCCATTTTTTTTAATTTTAGAGCCAGGAGGTCGATAAAAGGATCCGAGAATTAGAGATTTTGATTTTTTTTCAAAGTGGACTTTCGCCCATAAAAGTTCCGTATCGGTTACTGTATCGGGGATGAGAGATACGTCATAATTTTCTTTGACAGCGATAAACACTCCTCCTCCCTGGGTTGATGTAATTCTGTCCCTCCGGAGGATGTTATAACCAGGAGGAAAAATTTTGTTTGTAGAAACACTTTTGTCAAGCCAGGATTCCGTGCCAAAAATACAGTCGGGTTGGAAATAGTCGACAGATGATTGGAAAGCTTCGACTTTGCCCCGTAGACTTTGCCAATTTAGAATAAGGGTTCTCCAATTTTTAATTTTCTTTGAATGTCTACGGTCGATAATTGGGCTACTGTGCAGCACTGGTTCGAAGTCAGTAATTGGCGATTTAATTTCTATGCTTTCGGAAAGATCTAATGAATGAAAAGAGTTTGCTGTTTCTATTTGAAAACTATGGAAGAGATTTCGTTCATAATTTGGGTTGTCACAATTACAGCAAATCCAGGATACATTAGTGGTCGAGAAGGCTCTAAAGATGTGCGAACCCATGTCCACACAATTTTTGTGGAACCACAGGTCACAGGTGTCACAGCAAATTCCACATTGGTCCCATGTGACAGGTATGTCGCAGTAGCCACAGAGGAAAATAGATGAATTTCAATTTCCAGGACTTGAAGGACCTGGATTTAATTCTACTTGGCCGGATAGTAAAATGAGGAGAACACAAACACCGAAATCCAATTTAGGGGGGCTAGAATGACGATTGCCAAACGCGAGGTTTGATTTCTTACCCAGGCAGTTCCTCGTATTTAGAAGGAGGTGAACTTGAGTGGCCGGTTTATCAAAAATAAGTCCCGGTGTCATCAAAATGTCATGTTCACCACAGTTAAAGAGAATTTTGTGGAAGCCGTTTTCTCTTCCTTCTGCCTCGTCTCCACTTCGGGAGAGAACTGAACTGGTCATGATAGCGACCAAGAAACATTTGAAAATGGCAAAGTAAAAAGCATGATCAGACGTGAAAGGCTGGGAGCCCATGCCAGAGCCGCGGTGTTTGTTGTTTTTTGCACAGGCTTTGTTTATTTCATGGGCGCGGCCATTTTGGCCGGAAGCTCTGGTCACGTGATCTTTGCGTGATCTCGACGGTGTCATTTTCGATTTCGGATTTTTGTCTTGATTATCGCTCACTGTCAGTGTTGTGAACCTCGAATAACATTGAAAAAATGTTAATTTGAATCTAAAAAGAACTTGTATTGTCCGCTCAGGTGTTACTAATCTGATGGTATTAATTGCGGAATGTCGGTTTATCAATTTACCGACACAATTTAGAATTTTGTTGAGCGAATTTCGCAGCGTCCAGTCGGTTTCGCTCATGCGCACTCGCACCGTCTGTGACCGACCTTCCGACATCACGTCCGGCATCTCCCCAATAATGTGGACAGGCTAACCCTACAAGCCCCGAGGTCCGACAGTACATGACGTAATGTTCATTGAATTCATTGAATAAACACGCTATAATACATCGCAATAAGGACACTGGGGGCTTTCACTTGATCTATCATTCGTGTACTTGGGTATTATGTTTATAAAAAAGGTGATTTTATTTACTTTGAGGTGGGAATTGCGGTAGCGATTCACATCTCAAGGTGAATAAAAAATGAAAAAAATGAATAAAAAATGTGCACAAATACTCGCACGTGGATGCTAGGAGGGTTGGGAAACTATTCGGATTTCTTCGACTGCTCATAATATGCAGGCAAACTGATGTAATTTAACGAAGTACTATACGTGCATGCGGATTCGTGCCAGGATTATACGAATGGATGAGGGGTAAAGTGATCCACAAGTTCAATATTCGATTTTTTATGAATGCGTTATTATGAGAAGTTGAATATAGAGGAAATATCATACTCAAATATCTAACCCAACAATTTTAAATTTCGCGTTATTTTAATCAACAATTTCTATTCAAATTAAGAAAAAATATGTTGAGTTTTAAAAACTAATTAAAAATATTGTTCACATTATTATTTTAATTTTAAGAAGTTAATTTTGGTTAAAAAAAAATATTTTAGAATTATTTAAAAATAAAAATAATTGAAATATTTCGCAATCTATTTTGAAAATTAAAAAAATAATTTGCAATTAAAAATAATTATCGGCTCCTCTATTTAACACGTGATTTGGATTTTTCCTATTCGGACCAACATTTGACGTCATATGTGGTATTCCCGGTGCAGCATCGCATACAAAGACGACATCTTTCGCTGCATGGTGCGATCCACCCACACCAGGATAATATGGAAATACGCTTATGTCACCCTCGTATCTAATAGAGCCTTCATTGCCTACCAGGTGGTGTTTTATCACATAGGGCCTATATTAGTCATGTTTTCTCTTCAAGTGGCAGAATATTGATTGTGAATAAGAAGACAAATGCATGTGCATGTTTGTTTCGTTAGTTATGAGGTTATAATACTATAAATGATACTGCAAAAATAACGTGCCCAAGAAATTCATGAATACAATATTTTGCCTTACAAATGTCTTAAGTGTCACCTAAGAAAGACTGCTTAAATTTATCAGATTTGGGAAATAATTCGTTGAAGAAATCACAGCAGCTATTAAACATATTATGTACAAAAGAAATATCGGAAAATTATCGTGCGTTGTATTGATTTTACTCATAAAAACTTGAAACATCATAGCAGGAGAATATTAATGGAAAAACGTTATCAAACTTCTCACAATGGTCGTGAACATAGTGTGGACTGGCTGTGAACTTGGTGTAGTTGTGAACTTGGTGTTGTTGTGAACTTGGTGTTGTTATGAATTGATGTGATCGTGAACCTAGCCTAGTGTGGTCGCAAACTATATACTAGCAAATATCTGTACACAAATATTTGCATATATGTACATGATTTCAAGCACGTCGGTGTAACAAAATATTTATATCATTTTTTCCTGGTGTGAAAGTCCTTTGCATCAAGCTGGCCCTTTGATTCTCTTGATAGCCGTGGTTGCCCAGGGGCCAAGAAATAACATTGTATGAAGGGTGCATGAGGACTAACCGGTAACATGCCATTAAAAGGCCTTCTCGCGGCGCATACTGTAATTTTCATTTGACCGAGATAATGTTAAATGTTCGGTGGTGCGTGATACTCAGCCGGTTGTTGACAGGTAGCTTTTACACTCGCCCGACCAGATTATATAGGTATTTATTTGTATATGAGTCAGACAGAGGCACAGGTCGATAGACAGATACAAGTTGTACGCGGATCCCGACACACCAGGACGGGCGTACCATGGACGAGTTAAACGTAAAGCAGAGATCCGCTCTTCAGGAGGTAAGTGGACTCCCCACTGACGTTTATTACTGGCTGTCCTCATAGGTTGTTAACCCATGAGGGGAGCAGGTACGCACGCACACATATATACCTCTATACTTAGCTTTAACAGGTTCAACATGTTTACGTACTCTCTGCTGCAGAGCAAAGGCAAACAGCTGTAACTGCTCACTTGAAAAAGTGAGCAGTTACTGCTGTTTGTCTTTGCACTGCCTGCATAGCAAAGTCAAACAGCTGTAACTGTTGACTTGAAAAGTGAGCAGTTACTGCTGTTTGTTTTTGCAATGCCTGCACAGCAAAGACAAACAGCTGTAACTGCTCACTTGAAAAGTGAGCAGTTACTGCTGTTTGCCTTTGCACTGCAGATTGAAGTTACCGCCAGATCAATATTGTTACTGTTTATGCATATCAAGTTGCCACTAGTGTCTACAAACCTATATAAAAATTATTATTTTCACTTCATGATTGTAGATAGATATACGCAGATATTGATTTTTGATAGGCATGTTGTTATATTGAGGGGTGTTATCCTTTTGTTATTGTACGATACACATGTGCGATGAATTAATAATAGACAAACATTTTCACATAATATCACTATAATCGTTTCTCCCTTTCTGGATTATACTGTATATTTGGGGTAATATGATAAATATGTCAAAACATGACACAAAACACGATTAGCTACACACTTATAGCTAATTTGTGTTGAGGTTGTAGCTAATGGTAGTTTATATCATGTTATATCAATAACTAGCCTTGTATAGTGGGCACCCATCAAAAACGATCATAGGACACGTGATTACATAAGTGTGGAATGTACATTGCTCACAGATTCGGGATGATCTTGTGTCTATTTGATGTATATACAATGTGGCTGCCCGAAATATTTGATACCAGTATTCCGTAAAAATATTTAAAAATGGGCTCGAACCCAGCAAAGACGACACGATCAACCAATTCTGATTTGATGATGGACCACCGTCTACGATGAGCATCAAACCTGAATTAGATCAGGCGCCCGTGTTTGCTGGCCTTTCACGTGTCTTTATTTTATCGTCAATCCGATATATCTCTCCTCCTATTTGAAAGCTAGATGTCAATGGGATTTTATCTCTCCTCCTATTTGAGAGCTAGATGTCAATCCGATTTATCTCTCCTCCTATTTCAGAGCTAGATGTCAATGCCATTTATCTCTCCTCCTATTTGAGAGCTAGTTGTCAATGTGATTTATCTCTCCCACTATTTAAGACCTAGTTGTCAATCCGATTTATCTCTCCTCCTATTTGAAAGCTAGATGTCAATGGGATTTTATCTCTCCTCCTATTTGAGAGGTAGATGTCAATGCCATTTATCTCTCCTCTTATTTGAGAGCTAGTCGTCAATGTGATTTATCTCTCCCACTATTTGAGACCTAGTTGTCAATCCGATTTATCTCTCCTCCTATTTAAGAGCTAGATATCAATGGGATTTATCTCTCCTCCTATTTGAGAAATAGCTGTCAATGGGATTTATCTCTCCTCATATTTGATAGCTAGATGTCAATGGGATTTTATCTCTCCTCCTATTTGAAAGCTAGATGTCAATGTGATTTATCTCTCCTCCTATTTGAAAGTTAGATGACAATGTCATTTATGTCTCCTCCTATCTGAGAGCTAGCTGTCAATGGGATTTTATCTCTCCTCCTATTTGAAAGTTAGATGTCAATGTCATTTATCTCTCCTCCTATTGAGAGCTAGTTGTCAATCCGATTTATCTCTCCTCCTATTTGTGAGTTAGGTGTCAATGGGATTTTATCCTCATATTTGAAAGCTAGATGTCAATGCGATATATCTCTCCACATATTTGAGAGCTAGATGTCAATGCGATTTATTTCTCCTCCTATTTGAGAGCTAGATGTCAATGTGATTTATCTCTCCTCTTATTTGAGACCTAGATGAAGAGATTGTTTCGAGGAAAAAACATTCGGCTGAGTCGTCAATGAGTCTCAAGCCGGGCGAGATACCAATTCAAATAGTTAGCCAAACTCGTCTGACAATCGGTAAGAACGTATTCCTCACGCGGAAAAGGTTCCTCGTTCTGTACAACTAGCACGCGAATTCTTACCCTCTGCAGATTTCACTTATTTTATAACAATTCTGCGTTTATCCGTAATTGTTCATCAACGTGATTGATCGGTGATAAAGTAGTTGAAGTAGTTAAACTTCGTAATATGGTCCACATGCCACATGTACCAGACTACATGGTACGGGTCTAGATCTATACAAATTGTTTCTAAAGTTTAAAGGTCTAAATGACACCATATATTTTTACAACATTAGGCCTACTTAGAGCGATAACGATGCTTTTCTCCCCGGCGTGTGTTTAACAATGAGTGGTTCGTCTATATTCGCCACCAGACTGGCAGATCACTGTCCATAATAAAACTGGAATATCTACATTTTACCAAGCATACTAGAACTCAAAGTGGTTATCCTAGATTTTATATTGAAAAACGTTCCAGCCATGTGCTCGACAAACAAAGGAAATGTCAGGTCTATGCATCTTCCTCTGCAAGGCTGGCTATTCCTGAGGTCGTAGACCGACCTTGCTGAAACAGGGTTGAATCCGCCTATTGGAGTGGGGACTCTTTAAAAATATTTTTTCTGTTTGACCCAAGTTTGACCTCTGGCATGAGTGTTGTTTTAATGTGGGGCCTTTGTCTACGACACCGGCCCTTCATTAAACAACACATGTCTGCTGGCCGAGTAGCTCACCGGAAACGTCTCAGACACAGACCACCACATCTCACCGAAACGTGCGTGAGGGTTGAATTAATGGTGAGCCAACGTCGCAGACAGCGGGCCAACATTAAAAAGACATTTTTTGAAAAACTAATGAATATTCAATATCTAAATCTTCCTCCCTACCCCAATAGGTGGATGGTATGGCTAATTCAGCAAGGCTTGGCCTGACGGCCTCGCTGTGTCAAGACTTGCTGCCAGGAGGATGGGTCTATGCTGGTTTAAAGAATTGGTTCCAATACTGACACTTTTGATGGATTAGACGACACCATTATACCTGAACGTAAAGTTCTGGATCTTACTTCAAATAAACATGGATCGACGCTTATTGATGTTTTAATATCTTCTAGTACAAGTGTTTTAAATGGGAGATTCCCCGACAGTATCGATAAATATACATGTATCAGAAATGGTAAATCAGTTGTTGACAATTTTATATGCCCACAAACATGTTTCAAACATTGTAAAAGATTTGATATAGAACGCATCAGTTCTCTTATCACTCTTTTTAATTTACAACATCTTGTCTCTGAAAGGTCGAAAATTCCGGATCACTCAATTTTAATTATGCGAGCCGCAATTTCACCTTTTGAAACATCGAACATAAACCAAAGTAGTAGTACACTTGAAAATAACTCAGTAAGACCACCACGTTATTGTTTTAATAGTAAACCGGATGCCTTTATGAATAACAATGTTTGGAAAGCAGCTATGGCCAATATCATAAATAAAATAGAAACAGCGCAGTATAATCAACTAGAAATTGACCGTAGGTACAATGACATGTGTTATATTATTTGCAAGGAGATGGATAAATACTTAGAGATAAAATATTGTTCAAAAACCCAACGACGACATTTTAAAATAAGTAAACCCTACTGGAATAACGAACTCACCCAGCTGTGGAAAGTAAGAGTAGAAAAAGAAAATTTATTTCTGAAATGGACTGGTTCATCTGACGCGAAAAGATATTGCCATCAAGAATTTAAGTTGGCCCGCCGAAATTTTGATAAAAAATCAAGGTATTCAGAACGATTATTTCTTAAGGAGCAACAAAAAAGTATAGACAAATCTGCAAAATCCGGAGATTTTTGGTAAAAATTACCTCGAAATTTAAAAAAATCTAAAACAATACCAATGAAAATAAAAATCCTGATGGCAGTACCTCATATAATATACAAGATGTTTTAAATAAATGGAAACATGATTTCTCTGTTATGCATAACTATGACGCCGAGGCGGATGATGTTTCACAAGAATTGTTAAATCAAAAAGCCATGAAAGAGACTGAAATAATTCAGAATGGATATGAATGTAATACTTTTCTTAACTCATGTTTGTCATACGATGAATTAGAAAAAGTTATATCGAGATTAAAAAATAATAAAGCAATAGGATGTGATGGTATACCGAACGAAGTGCTGTGCAATTATGATGTTACCATCACACTCTTCAGATTTTTCTCAATTGTTTTTGAAAGTGGTATTATACCAGCAGAGTGGAAAAAATGTTTTATATCACCTATCCCAAAGTGCTCAAAAAAAGATCCTTTTTTGCCTTTAAATTACAGAGGTATTAGCCTTTTATCTTGTGTTGGTAAATTATATTCATCTATACTGAGTAATAGAATAGTGTCGTATAGTAATATATGTAATATACTCGTTGATGAACAAAATGGATTCCGTTAAAACAGATCCTGTTCAGACCATATATTTACTTTGTCAAGTGTTATTCAAAATCGATTACATGAAAATAAAGCCACATTTACAGCCTTTCTAGATATGGAGAAAGCTTTCGATCGTGTGAATAGAGATCTTTTACTTTTACGTTTACTAGAATATGGTATTGACGGGAAATTGTACAATTCAATAAAAAATATGTATGATGATAATAAATCAAGTATTTTATTAAATGATTTATCCACCGATTGGTTTATTGTAACGTCTGGTGTAAGACAGGGGGATACACTGTCTCCTATATTATTTTCATTATTTATCAATGAACTGGCTGTAGGTGGAATTAGGAATTGACATAGGTGGAATTCTACTTTATGCAGATGATATTGTGCTTATGAGTGAATCAAAGGAAAATTTGCAGAAAATATTGGATTATTGTCATAAATGGTGTAAAAAATGGATGTTGAAGATTAACGAAGATAAATCTAATGTCGTTCATTTCAGGAAAACTAGAAAACCTTGTACTTTATTTCAATTTCAATGTGGTAATTGCTATCTAAAAACTGCTCCTCATTATACATACATGTACCTAGGTATCCCGTTTGACGAACATCTTACATTTGTACATTGTATAAAAAATAGAACATGCGCTGCATCAAGAGCATTTGGTAAGTTGATTTCAACATTAAAAGATGTAGGATATAACACATATTGTCAATTATATGATTCACTTGTAGAACCGGTGCAAGATTATGCATCAGAAATTTGGGGCTTTAAAAATTCAGAAATGTGTAATAAAGTGCATGAAAATGCTATGAGATTTTATTTAGGGGTACATAAATTCACACCTTTGCCTGCTTTGTATGGTGAGATGGGCTGGATTGCTGTCAAATATAGACATTATTTAAGTACTTTCAGATTCTGGAATAGAATTATGAAATTACCTGATACCAGTATAACCAGACATGTTTTTCAACGAGACATTGATCTATCAATGACAAATAAAAACAATTGGTGCAGTAACTTTAAACAATTGCTAGTACGATTATCCCTTTGTGATGAAAGTTTATGGAAAACTTTTTAAACTGATGGAAACAACCTGGTTGATTGATATGCACAACAAACCCAAATTACGTAGATATATCACATTTAAAACCACACTAATTGTTTCGAGCCACGTTAAACAATATATTTCAAAACCAAGAAGAAGTTTATTAATTCAATTGATCACAGACATTTTACCTATAGCTTTAGAAGCTGGACGTTATAAAAGAATACGAGATCCTGTAACAAAAACATTTAGAAGTTTACGCGTTGAAAACGTTCATGTAATATGTGTGACCTTTCTGAAACAGAAGACGAAATTCACTTTTTATTTATATGTTCCCTATATTATGACACTTTTAGAACTACGCTTTTTCAAACTGTGACTGAAAACAATCACAATTTTTTAGAACTGAATAATGCTGACAAATTTTTATTTTTAGTTATACATTTTTGGAAACCTCTGTCAAAATTTGTGGAGGCTGCATGGAAAGAGAGAAAATTGAAATTATTCCGATTATGAATTACTCGTGTTGTTTTGAGATAGATATCATGCATTTATGACAATAGTGTTTATAATTATTGTAATTATTGTAATTATTAAAATTGACAAATAATCGTTGAGATATGTGAACAGATTTATTAGGTCATCTACACTGAGCTGGTGGTCTTCAGATGGTCCCACCTCAGTGTGGATGATTATGTAAAACTGAGCCGCTTTTCCCGTCAGGCAGGGGTGTTTGGTCGGGGCTGGTTCGGTGGTGGATCAACGTCGTAGACGTTGGGCCAGCATTGAGTCGGCGTCGACCGGACATCTCGTGCTTGTCGGGCCACACTGTCACCAACACCCGCAGATGTATTTTTGTATTTAGAGTGACTTGTAAGCCATTTTTGGCTGAACATTGTACTATGTATGTCACTGAAATAAATAAAGATATTATTAAAGCTGGACAATTTTGTGCCATGTTCACAACATTCACCAATATTTTATTCAATAAATTTCATTCAAATTAGTAAAACGCTCGGGATCACTTGTCGTCCCCTCTTTCGCATTTCTCTGACACTGACATCAATCGCTATGCCACACCAAAATATAGGACTTGGTAGTGTGTGCACTTTTCCGAGGCTTATCTCTTGGCCCGTATTCTCGTACAAGTTACGATATATCGTAGGCTTCTGATTGGTCGAGATGGCCATCTCGACCAATCAGAAGTTTACGATATATCGTAACTTGTACGAGAATACGGACCCTGTGCACGACACATACTTGGACAAAACACCACAGCATGAGGACAAATGCCGGCAACAATGGTACATATATAACTTGCTATATTGCAAATGTTGTGAATGTAACTATTACATATAATAATCTATATGTCCTAAAATGTCTTCCTCACATTTTGTTTACATCGGTGTCACACATGTAAAGAAAAAAAGGTGCCATCAATCAACAAGTTTTCGAAATCGTTGATCTCCATTTTGTCAAAGCCGAATGAGTTTCACTCACTAGAAGTTGTAAATCGCGTCAGCGACACAAAACTTCAAGTGGGAGAAAATTCCAACTGAATAATCTGGAGGTTAAAGTGTTAAATGGTTACATCAGCATCCCTGCAAACAAGATACGTTCAATCAATGTTGGTACAGTGTTGGATCATTGTATTTGACACTGGCCCAACACTGTACCGACATTGGCTGAACGCCTCGTGTTTTACGGGTGGTCACACTATCCTGTGAAGTGACTAAAGACTGCCGGACTGACCCAGATATTTGACATGTGATTGGTCGAGACGGCCATTTAGACCACTCACATACCTCAGATCTGAGTGAGCCACTCTGATGATACCGGCCCTGGTCTCTGGTCCCGGGTGACTCCTACCACTTTTCACAGGTCAGCATTAAATGACCCCTACAAGTCATTGAGGGAAACATCACTGAGAAGCGAGGGGTCATCATAGCTTGATAACACGAGGAGCAATGTTACACGTGAGTGAAGGAAACAAAGATATGGTTCCCTTGAAATTGTAGATAAGATCCTATGTCGCGATAGCATAAAACCAAACATGAATTTTAACCTCCAAATATGAGTAAGGTGTTCGTCAGTCCCCTATTTACCATTTGTCCTATCATTTGGATCAACTGATGTTAAAATTTTATTTTGATTACCTGTGAGTGGAACACAGGCTATATGATTAATTTTAATAACGTTTGGTTGTAAATTCGCAGGAAAACGTATACGGTGATTTAGAGAATTTTATCGTTTTGCGATCTATTTATTATTCATCGTCATTTTAAGCTGTCAGATTCAACTGAATCGAAAATATGCGAGACTAACCATGCTAACGTTTGTCAATTAGAGATAGATTGGGTCCATGTTATGGGAGTAAATATGTAGGGAAACTGTGACACTACACTTACTGGTGTGAATGAATGAATGGTTGATTTTAGACGTCAGACGTCAGACGTCGATCCCCGCTCTGTAAGGGTTAAACATAATATTTTTCTCCTTTGACGCGGCCAATATTATTAAATGGATTCAGACAATTTCATTTGAAAGAAATGTGCCAAGCGGAATTACAGCACTTAAACATGTTAAAAGTGTATAATATATTATCTTAACTATGGCTCTAAATGTCGAATTATATTTCAGCTGTATATGAAACATAATTTCTCAAAGTTGGGCGCTTAAAATGTTTAGAGCTGATTTTGAGGAATGGGTGGTCTCGTCACCTGGTACAATAACTTATGATGATAAAATATGATAAATGATCACAAGAGAGAAAGAATCTGACAACTGAAGACATAATATTCTGACGTATAAAGACGTTCCCCACACAGAAAGAATGAAAACATTTATAATAGTCGTAGAGCCATAACAGGTATTCAAATGGAGCGGAAAGAGCTAACTAGGACATTTATGATTCAAGGTAAATGAAAATAACCTGATTTTATTAAATCAACAATGTATTACATTTACAAAACATGCCATGGAATCTTATAAAAGCGATATAGGTGCTAAAAGGTTTGAACCAGTATAAGGTCAGCTTAATGCTGCTGCACTAATAATGTATTACACAGATATCATAAGGCGGCCTTGTCTGAAGATATCATCTCTATAATCATGATTATTATTTAAGTCAATTATAGGGAACTATCTGTCGTGATTTTTCTCTAATTATTAACCCTCACACTTCACCAGAGTGGATCTATTATATTTTGCGGAAGTTCCGGATTACGATGAAGATGCGGGATCCGGATTACGGTCCGGATAGCACCGTTTGTATGCACTTTTGCCAAGGAGCAATCCACTTATTTCGTAAGATGCTTGGCTTTTATATCCATCGGAGATCGCGGGTTCGCCCCTCGCTCTGGCATTCAGGATACAAAGCAAACGTTTCTTCTCCGCTCACTCGTGAAGATTCAATAGTGTGGGGACCCTAGTGAACAAGAGGTAGCGTGCTCGGCCTCAGACAGCCAGGGAATTTCGTGTCCTGTGTCTGGAGGGCAGTGTCATCTCATTCATTTCACCATCCTCAGAAGGATCTCTTGGCACAGTTCAACCTATATGTACACAAAGGCGGCCTAAAACACTATTCATTCGTTTGTTCGTTTGCTCGTTCATTCATTCATTCATTCATTCATTCATTCATTCATTCATTCATTCATTCATTCATTCATTCATTCATTCATTCAGTTTAATAATATACTATAAGTATAATATATAGGTGAATTATTACGAGCTAGTCAAGTGTGCTGTTGCATGTGTGATCTTGTAAGTAGACCTTGTATATAACCATATACCTTTTGATCGGGATCCTTCGTCAGAGAAAACAGCCTGCTCCATTTTTATTAGGAAATACAGTCATGTACAGTCATGTACATTAACCCTTGAAGCGCTGAATTTTTTTGTATTCAATATGAAAGCATACCAAATGTCTTAGTCAGGTCTTTCTGATTCATTTGAATACCTATGTTATGGGTCTACGACCATTATAAATATGTTTACTCTTACAGTGTGGGGATCGACTTTAGTCGTCAGAATCACCGATTTTTTGATGATTTTAGCGTGGGTGTGTCCCTTGAAGCACCTATGGATACTTTACTGGGGGTACAGTAATCTGCTAGAGATATAAACACGCCAAACGCTCCGTTAGGCCTCTGTCGTGAAGAGAAACGGTAGTTAAAATGACATTAAATTTGTTGATGACAAAATCATTTCTATTATAAATTAAAGATGGCCGGCTTGGTCGGGATTTGGCACTCGTCTTAAACAAACAAAAACTTTAGTCAGGTTAACCCTTACAGCGCGGGAATCGACTTTAGTCGTCAGAATCTGACGTCTGTAGACGTCAGATTCTGACGACTAAAGTCGATCCCCACACTGTAAGAGTAACAAATATTTATAATGATCGTAGACCTATAACAAAGGTATTCAAATGAATCAGAAAGAGTTAACTAAGACATTTATGATGATTACAAATTGAAAATATCACTTTGGTCTTCATGTTTTATACACACATTGTCAGCGCCTTAACCCTTTAACCGCCGGTGCCGCATATATTCGGGTTTTCATTTTTATTAGCACATTAAGTGCGACATTTCAAATATGTTAAAGATGAAATGTGACATCAACCAGCTGGATTTGAAAAGAGTTGACTTCCATTTTGTCAAATCTGAGTAATTTTCACTCACTTGAAGTTGTGGATCGCGTCAGCGAGACACAACTTTAAGTGGGTGAAAATTCAGATTGAATAATTTGGCGGTTAAAGGGTTAAGAGTTAAATAACACATTGCTGTTATCATGGTTACGCTGCCATCATAAGACAGCAAACACGAAACATTGATACAACGATGGCTTAATGTTGAGACAGCGAAGTAGGCGGTGGTCTAGGCGAACATTGGGCCAATGTCCCGTGCTCGCAAGGAACACAGGTGGAATTTATACAAATCTTAGAATTAGTAGCTATATCCCTTATACTATACTAGATATTAAAGGTGGACAATTAAAATAATATATGTGAAAATATAGCGAAATAAATAGTCATCCATCAACATGGTCAACCCAGCCAACACGAGCTGTTGACTCACATGCCCATGTAATGGTGGGTCGACGTCACAGACCAAGGGTCAATGCAGGTTTCATATTCTAAATCACGCGTGTGTATTTTAAGGTAGACCATGAGAAAGTGGTATTAAAAAAAAATCAGTTTATTACAACATCCTTTCGCTATGATCAATGGCATAATCTTAAGTTGAATCGTTGCTTATGATGTACCCTTGCCTGATACTCCAATGAGGAGGACTGCGAAGTCATATATTTAAAGTTAAAGTTACCTATTATATTATCAACCTGTTAGGCCTATATACCATTATTATCCAATCTGCAAAGGCAGCCTCAAGGTCAAATAGTTGAGATAGATGTAGTAGAGAATATCGTGTTCAGACAGAGTCGTTAGAGTTAGTGAACCGAACCGACAATGTATATTGCTAGACATTAAACTATCGGGTGAAATAATTACGCACACGCATACACACACACGCACACACATTATATACATGAATAATGTTAACTATGTATTTATATACTTAAGTATTTATAGACACCTAATGTTACTTGATTAAACTTTACAGTCAGAATTCCATGAATTGGGCAAGACTACTTTTACCGCAGCTCTTAATTGATATCGGCCTTTTTTGTGCTGGCTATCAATGTAATTACTGCTGTTGACATTCTATTCTGACATCAGCTTTTTTCTGGCAAACATCTTCAAATATATATCATATATCATAATTATAACGTGTGAGATCGTTGATGTTGCACATCAAATAGGCGACAGACTCATCACGTTGTACAGATAATCATCCTGGCAACATACATACGAAAAAACACAAATGTTAGAGGAGTTGCACTCTATCACTGGACAATAATTCATTTAGTCTATAAAGATTAATTCACTTTTATGTTTTCATGGTCCAAATAGCTTCAGTTTTCTCATTTGGTTTCTCAAAGTAATAGTGATAACAGCTGCAGTTTATCAGGTTTGTCTTTGTTCTGGCCTCTTGACTTTGAACACGAACACCATTATGACAATTATAAATCATAGAATGAGCTGTAACATTCCGAAATTAAGTGGTTGGCACGTATTAATTTGGCATGGCTAGCGAACCTTTTCAATACCCAGATACCGTAACGGATTATAAACTGCTGCTAAACGGTACTTAATAGTGTTATGTATTTTTTCTTTGAATCAATGTAATGTTTTTTTTATATGCTACATTGTACTTTAGTGAATACTAAGCTGGAACCAGTGTCATGCACTACATATTATTTTTTTTATCCTAATAAAAACGTATTAGGTTGAATTTAGCGGGAGATTTGTTTGAGTTCCACTGCGCCAGGTGTCTGGAAACAACATGTCCCACATAATCTATTTTTAGTATGTCCATTATTGTAATGTCTGGCGATGAAAAGGACCATAATATTACGTCGCGATTGGTGTCGATATCAAACGTGGCGATATAAAGCACAACAAATGCATGGAGAGACTCGGGGAAGCATCGAGATTATATTAAACAGTTAAATAACACCTGACGATGTATTTTGAAAGACGATGATCAGCAAATACGCTCTTTAAAGTGTTAAATTAAATGATTTAAATTTTCACCCACGTGAAAATTACCCATATTTGTTTAATTTGAGATCAAACATTTGCAATTGTTGATGTTTAAACAATTGTTGATGTTTAAACATTCATTTCATTTCCAATATCAGTGATTTCATCAGAAAATAAAACAAATAAAAAACGACGAAAGTCGTGCTTATCGGTTTACCCCTTTAACCGCCAAATTATTCAATTTGAATTTTCACCCACTTAAAGTTGTGTCTCGCTGACGCGATCCACAACTTCAAGTGAGTGAAAATTATTCGGATTGGACAAAATGGAGGACAAATCTTTTCAAATCTTGCTGTAGTGCAAGAGCATTAGGGTTGAACCTGGAATAAAATTGCAGAAAGCTGATTTTTTCAGAAATGATACATGGACATCTCCACAGACGAATTCCGAAGAGGCCCCCAAAATCCCCCTTGTGCATTTTTTTAAATTCAAGGTGGCCGCCACCATGTAACGCCATTTTCGAAAAAACAGGGGTATACCATAATTCCTCACTTTTGCAGTTAGAAAAAAATATTTAGGTGTCTCTACTTATGTTTGAGGACACAAAGAGTTCATCCAGATGATCCGAAATGATATCAGTACTTTTCTCAATACCAAAAATCCAAGATGGCTGCCATATTGATATACTGAGTATGCTGAGCGATCTCTTAAAAAACGAAAATATGAGGTAACTATCTCGTTGTTGAGCCTAAAATGTATTTTTTGTCTAAACACATGGAGTCTAGCACTTATTTAGATCACCAATATTTTTCCAAAAAAAACAGGAGTATACCCCAATTTCTCACTTTTGCAGTTAAAAAAAAATATTTTGGTGCCTCTACACATGTCTTAAGGCACAAAAAACTCATCAACAGGATCAGAAATGATATAATTCCTTTTCTTATCTCCACAAATCCAAGATGGCGACCATTACGTCAAGCCTCCCCCCCCTCATAAAATCACTTACATGCCATAATCATCATGTTGTTGAAACTTTTTTTTCAGAGCCATGGAATCTAGAATATATTTCCATCACCAATTTTTTTAAAAGAATGTGCTTATCAACACAAAATCCAACATGGCTGCCATATTGGTTAGCTCTTTTAGCGCAGGTGCCACGATTAAGCGATGTCCAACTGCTTTTTCATATGGGAATATAGATATAGATTTATCAAACTTACAAAATATCATATGTCAGAAATCATTGATTAAAAATTCTAACATGTCTCATTTTTAAATATAAGGGTATTTTTCATTCATTTGAAGCTTGAGATAGTGTAAGAAATTCCAGTTTCAAACCCAGCGACTAATTCCAATGTGGGTATTTCATATAGTAGGCCTATATAAAATGTTTTTCGATTTTGGTTAAGTATTAGTTGTGATTATTCTAGGCTATGAACATCAGCTAATTTTGTGTGAATGTACATAATAACAGAGCTAAGTACAATATTACACCAGCTTGAACAACACGTGTCCTACGAGACTGTTGGTTATTTACATGTACTACTGAATAAAAAAATGTTTTAAATCACATCATTTTACTGGCAGAGTTTGGCCGTAATTTGGTCAATTTCCTGAAAATGGTAATAAATACCTTGGATTATAAATTAGAATATTCAGATATTTTATTTGAATATTAGTGTATTACGTAATAAATATATGACATTGTATGATATTGCAATGTGATATTACATTGAAATGAAAAAATATGACATCAATGTCAATCATCAATATGACATTAGAGGATGTGACAGTTTTATGTCAGGATATATGAATATGATATCAGGATGTGACACTTAGTATCATGATGTGTAATATATTGTCCAAGCATTGGTGTTGAATATAGCAAAATCACGTTATGATGGTTAAATACAGCTTTATAAAGGCAGTAAGTGGCTAAACATCACGTTGCTGTATAAAAATAAAAAGATATGGCATCATATTATCACGAAATGCATTACAATTTCGTGATTTATTATTTTAACATCACATGAAATGACACATTGAGGTCACAATATAGCATTGTTATGTGATGATATGTCATTATAATGACAAACATGCTATTTAATATCGAATATTGTATAATAGACTTGTCGGATTATGACATTAAAATGAGAAAAACATAAAACAACAGTTCGAAGTCAGGATCTGGCATATTTATGCCAGGATATTGGATTGTATTTTATCAGAATATGACACTTTAACGTCATGAGATGGTATTATAATGTCCAAATTTTGTCCTTTTTTATCACACAATAAGATTTGAATGTCAAGATATTCCATTTTTTATGATAGGATATGACATTATCAAATCAAGATTTGGCGGGCTTGGCGGCATTCTAATGTGACATTATAATGACTGAATATGACAGAATATGACTGAATATTTTAATGTGACCATAGAATATCAGGATATGTCACTTTAAAGTCTGGATATGGCATTTTAATTTCAGGATATTATATTGTAATGTTAAGGTATAACATTTCAATAACATTATATTGTGAGACGCACGTTACCATATGGTAATACAAAATCGACATAGAACATTCCAATATCAGGATGGCACATGTCAGTTCAACATATATATCGCAATATAATTTAGTAAGTAAAGGCCTCTACATTGCTTAAATACCGGTACTCCGAAACTGCCAACAACAAAAGCACTTCGGAAGATTCAATAAAATGGGAAGTAAGATAGGCTTAAGACACATGCTCTTTCAACAGCATGTGGCCTTGCCCTCTATTACTTTCATTTCCTCTTACACTACAATGTCATATTGTGATGTTAATATGCTATATCATGATATTATAATAATATCGTGACAATACACTAAAATATCCTGTCACTTTAATACCATACCGTGATGCTCAACCACGCATTTATAAAGCTGTATCCAGACATCATAACGTCATTTTACTATAATAAAGAGCAATATTTGGACATTACAAAACCATATCATGACGTTAATGTGTCTTGTCTTCATATTATCGTGACATAAAAAGATCATATTCTGACGATAAACTGTGACATCAATTAATTTAATGTCATATTCCGATATTCTGATGTAAAATCATCTTATTACAACACCAAACAATGCCATAATTTCATTTCGAAATATATATATCCTAATATTCAAAATGTAATATCTTGATATTTAAATGATATATTTCATGATATTAAACATATTGACATTCGCAGATCATGGACAAAAGTAAGTGTGTAAAAGAGCATTGTTACAGGACGATTATCAAAGATGTCATGTACATGTAACGTGTGAGGCGCAAGTCCTTATCTTGTAATTGATTTTTGCTAGAAAGCCTCCCTTCAACGTCACCTACTGCCCCAGCCAACACGGGGCATTAATCCAATCCTGTTTAATTTTTGGGCAAACGTCGAAGACAGTCAGCCAATAATAAAACAGCATTGGATGAATGCCTCGTGTTTAAACTCCATTATGATACAGAGCATATTTTGCTGTATAGGATGGTGTGGAATCTATAGTCTGGGAACGGATTTTATCTCATGGTCGTTTGTCACCAACGCAAACTGAAAGAGCAGTCTCTTCAGAAAGAGTTCTAGAAAGAGTGAGTTGCGGGTGCAGAGTGGCTTGTTCAAAGGGGGGGGGGGATCTCACAAATGTAGACTATATATTACAACGATGTGCTCTTTTTGTATTGGCCAAACATGTAGAAACTGTGACAGCTCGGATGATTGAAACGCAATAATTTCATTATTTACCGGAGATTAATTTGTTAACTTGACAAATCTCAAGCTACATTTGTAGTGGGAAAGCAGTTCGAAAACACTCCAAAGCTTCACCCACCATGTTAGAATTAGCTACCATGTGAGATTCATGTCGATAAACTCAATATAATAAAATATGGTCATCTAAATAAGTTCTAGACTCCATGGGTTCGGCTAAAAAAAATACATTTTAATTTCAACAACGAGATAGTTATTGCATATTTTCGAGTTTTTTAAAAGATCGCTTTTCAAAATATTATGGCGGCCATCTTGAATTTGTAGTATTAGGAAAAGTACTGATATTAAAACACAGGTAGAGACACCAAGATCCTTGTTTAACTTCAAAAGTGAGGAATTGCGGTATACCCTTTAAAAAAAAAAATGGTGTTACCTGGTGTTATTTTGAATTAACCACTATGTGGAATTTATGTTGATAAATTCAATATAATAAAATACTGGTGATCTAAATAAGTGCTAGATTCCATGGGTTTTGCCAAAAAATACATTTTAGATTCAACAACGAGATAGATATCTCATATTTTCGTGTTTTTTAAGAGATCGCTTAACATAATCAGAACAATATGGCGGCCATCTTGGATTTTTGGTATTGAGAAAAGTGCTGATATCATTTCTGATCATCTTTATCAACTCTTTGTGCCTTAAAACATAAGTAGAGACACCAACATATTTTTTTCTAACTACAAAGTTGAGGAATTAGGGTATACCCCTGTTTTTCGAAAATGGCGTTACATGGTGGCGGCCATCTTGAATTAAAAAAAATGCACAAAGGGGATTTTTGGGGCCTCTTCGGAATTCGTCTGGGGGGATGTCCAGGTATCATTCCTGAAAAAATCAGCTTTCTGCAATTTTATTCCAGGTTCCTGTGTTTTTTTCACTAATGTTCTTACACTACTGGTTGATGTCACATTTTATCTTTACCACATTTAAAATGTGTTACTTGATGTGCTAATAAAAAATGAAAACCCGAATATATGCGGCACCGGCGGTTAAAGGGTTAAGGATTAATACTGTTTAGTCATAAACTCGAAATTAGGTGCATCAACAGTTAGTGAACTGCCCATGTTTTTGCCTAAAGTCAAATACGGGACCTATAGAGCATGTAAAGGATGACGACTCAGATGTTACGATACTCTTCTCCAGGCATAGGGTCTGAAATTCGAATTATCGCTGTTTGAGGCAGAGCACGCTACCTCAGGTACACGGAAAGCTCCTCACAGTATTACGAGTAGGCGGGGTGTTTCTTTCGGGGTGAAATATTGACAGCAGGGGACGAACTCTCGAGGTTTTGCGTGACAATAAAAAACTAGGTGCTATGACATTCAGTGGGAATCGTTAAGTACAGATCCATGCAGGCACAAGACGTTGAATCAATGTTGGTTTAACGTTGGTCCACCGTCTACGACGCTGGTCCAACGCTAAACCAACATTGATTCAACGTCTTGTGTATGTTGTGGACACTGTTGATTATAAAGCAAAAAAATCAGCTGTATACTGGCTATCAGAGCATTGCATATATGTGTACCATATGTAAGTGGATTTTGAAAGTGATGTCAGAAGTTGTTGAGATAAAGACAATGGATTAGATAAGACCTTATAGACATACCGTAGATAACAAGACATTCCGCAATAAGACAGAGTGACAATGATCCTTACATTGTCTTACATGGGCGTGCAATGAATGATCGAACATTGCTGAAAGTCTCTTTTTGCACATCGTGGTAAAATCGCGAATGCATCTTCATAGCCACAGTTTTGAATATCCTGTTCTACTGGGAGTGTAATGTTGCTTGCCATAACCTGATAACCTAACCGAATGAGCCATCGGGCCAGTCCATTATGGCTGTGGACAAAATATTGTTTTAATGGATTTGGATCATTGATTGCAAATGCAGTGAGTGTAGCCTATACCTGGGTTGAGGGCATGTAAATTTAATAGATGGCATACGGGTTCAAAGGGAGTAAATCATTATTGCACCACAGACCAGTGATCACAGCAATATAAATTAGATCGATTATTTGTTGCAGGAGCTTATCAATTAAAAATAAGATTACCTACAAAATGTTCACATAACATAACATTTTTTATTTTTAAATTTGACCAAATTGATTAGTTCAATTTGCGGTCATATGAGCATTGCTTATGTTAGGTGTAACGTACTCTTACAATATCTAATCTGGTATTTTGGCACTCATACACGCAGTGAAACGGGTGGACTGACACCGGCGGATGGACGGGCAAGCTGAAAGACATACACATGACAGTATAGGCTACAGCCAAATAAAATAATGTAATCCTAATACATTGCAAAGACCTTGAGTGCATAATTTTAAATGGCAAATCAACACAATTTATTATTAGAAATATTACGCATTCTCACGCTAAAGTTTTGTGCTCATCTGAGGTCGGTCCGCTAAGGATATTTATAGGCTCTCTAGAAGTTGCATGTATTGATTGATTGATTGATATCCCCCAGGCTACATACAGGCGTACGGCCTATGTGATCATCATCACGTCCATATAAACTATCTTGATTGCTGGACCCGTTATATTAGACCAAGTATGGTATTCAACCTCGTGAATGACGGCGGTGATTGGCTGAACTCTCCGGCCCGGAGTTGCGACGACATGCTAGCATCAAACCAACATTGGTTGTGCACATGAAACACTTCCCATAGGTTAGGTAAAACATAAATGCACATTATCTGGGTCAAGGCTATCTGCTTGTGCAAAATTTTGAAGTTGATCCATCAATGGCAAAATTGTCTCTTATAATCTGCGACGCTAGGCCAGGCTGAGCCACTATTTCATTGGTCGGGGCTAGAATACCATACGTGGTCCGGCCCGTTGAGTTGCGATGCCAGGCCACCATTTCTCGTGTTCACCGGAAGCACTTTTGGCAAGTTAATTAAAATTAAAATATAATGCTTTTGGTTCTGTTCTTGTATTAGGCCTATAATAGATGTACGAACCCCCAGTAAAAACACATAACAATAGATCTGACTAACGGGACTTCTAACTAAAGGGTTTTTTGACTAACGGGCCTTCTGACTGGAAAAAAAGGGTGGAACCCCCACAAAGTGGGCGACTGAAATAATTAACAATCATAGAATAATACAATATTAGAAAGCGGTATGTAAAGCCCGTACATACACGAATAGATTCAAACGCTAAACTTATTATTGTTCAGTGCACACTATTAATCAACAAAGTTTTAAATCATAATAACTAGAATTTGACACAAAACTTTCAGTATAGCGAAATCAGGTAGTTTGATATAGGCCTAAGTAAAATAAATTAAATGAGTGTATATAGGCCTTGTTGTGATTGGTGCTTAAAAGTCTCAATTGAATGTAAATATATTATGTAGGCCCTATTACTCGCATGGACAATTTACATAATCTGAAGACCATAATACTGTTAAGCTGTATCTACATCTGGTACGTTGTGGCATTCACCAAAACTCGCACTTACTGTACAAAACACGCGAGCGTATACCAGCATTTTCAATTCCCAATTCTAAGAACGTTTGTCGACCAAGTCCAAAGAGTCGCTAATCGCGACTTTACTCGTTTTCAATCCGACGTTTACCAGTGTTCATTCATAAACGTTGTAAAAATGTCATCATTAAAAATAATACGACGATGTCGCTAATTACTGTGAACAGCTAGAAGACCCTCAACTTCGCGGTGTGAATCCACGGGCTTTTTCTGTTTGAAAAACATAGGAGGTGCTACATAAAAGTCCCAGATTAAAAAAAGTTAATGATAGATGTAGTGTAAGCAGCAGACCAATAATAAAAAATGGTTCGGAATGTTACATAGGTCTATTTATAACATATTTGATCGCATGCACTTGACACGTACGCATGCATTAGGCTACGAATGGTGCTCTCGTCTTCAGTGAGACCAATCACATATTTCATAAAATGTTTTGGATATTTATGTTTATCCCTATACATCAAAAGAAAACAAACAAACTAGATAGATGGATATGCATGTCAAGTGAAACATCTTTGAGTACTTGGAAGCATCACACATGCTCATAGCTCACTAATATACATATAATAAGATACTATCTCCTTTTGGATATACAAATCATATTGGATATGAAAGGCTGTATCTGCCACTTTACAAAGTGGCAGATACAGCCTTTTATATCCAATATAATTTGATTATATTTTGGTGATACGCATAGCAAAACTAGACTGGTGGAGAGAAAAAAAGCAACAGTCGCAAAGTGAAATGTGCAGTTTATAGTCACATTATCCTCCAATAAAATTTGAATCAGCTATCAATGTCATGCAGTAAAAACGTGACGATACCCGATACATATGTATGAGCGGGGAGGGGGTGGGGTGGTGATGGTCAAAATCAATAGGTAATCCCGTACATATTTTAGAGCTTATGCGATAACCTCTACAATTTCACGTAATTATTATACTTATTATCACTTATTATATCTACTGCGAATGGAAGCACATAATAAAAAAATTGTTTTCTTAATCAAACGCACGATGATAACGTAATTAGTACACCGCGTCAATACGCATAAATATCCTAGCACAGTCATGTCTGTCCCAACTGTCCCAACAATAAGCCAGCATTGGGTCAACGTCTCGTGTTTGCTGGGATGTACAAAATGTTTGCTGATCAATATTTACCTATCCACAGATCACTTGACATTATCTAATCATGTGATTGTTCTCTTATCATCTACTAATGGCTTTGTTGTTTACAGTTTCGTAAGAATGTCAGCGATGTTCTTCATCCCAAACACGACGATCACTTCCTGCTCCGGTGGCTCAAAGGTAAGCCATTCCCATCACTTACTACACGTACACCTGATGCTGTTTTAATGTTGGCCCACCGTCTGCGACGGTGGACAAACAGTAAAACAGCATAGGGCCAGCGTTTCGGTTTACATCATTCATTTAAATACTGGTAGTATATTATTAACACTAACGTCAGTTGAATATTGCAGAGTTGGTTACATAACTTGAAGCGTCCGAAAAATGACGCTTTTCTTTGAACACACTCGTTCTTCTGCCAAAGGTGGTATTTTATTCACGAAGCTACACACACACCCAGTACGGTCACGTATAACTAGTATATAGTCAGGCATCCCTACTACATGTTTCAATACCCAAGGGGAGTAGTATATACATTTTTCATAGGAAACACCCTCGCAATGCCAACGTTGTACAAATGTTATACAATGTTTTGTGTTTGCTGGATTGTCTGACTCAGTTGTACGAAAAAAGTGATCACCATAGAAATGAAGGTGACTTGTACATATATTCCCTTTTTCGCAACAGTGAACGGATCTAGCACACAAAGGGTGATGCTGCGTAGTTTCCCTTCCTGCTCTTTCTACTGCGTAGTTTCTCTTCATACTCTGTATCCCTCCCTCATCAACTAAAGTCGGTGGCCTTCGTGTTAAACTCGGTCACATTCCGATGTGGTTGACTGGTTGAAGCCAATAAGCTAAATGGCCGAATACTTTGCTTTTTTTCAATCAGCCTAAACTTATGGTGATGAATGAGAATATACGATTATGAGCACTAATTAATAATCATGATAATGTATTCATAACATAACACCATAATTATTTAAATTGATAAGTCATTAAACCAGAAATATGGTGGCATAAATCGACCCCCTTTCATTTACGTAGACAATATTATTTCAACTTGGAGACCAGACGGTGATCGTGCTCGATCAATGTAGATCCACCGTCTGCAACATTTGCCTAACATTGGGTCAGCATCTTGTATTTTGCCAGGACGTCTCTATTTGAAGCGGCTGGGTTGTTTACGCGGAATGCCTATCACATGGGAGATTGCGTGTTTGTCCCTGCTTTAAAGGGACATGCCCAGGTCTAAAATCATAAAAAAATCGATGATTTTATTTTAGCTCAATAATATGACCATATGATGTAAACATGTCCATAGACTAGAACTGCAATTTTTTTTTTAATTTTTGTGCTGCGCACTTACCATTTAAGTTAGATATAGAGACGAAATTCCCGTATTTCCTATTTTTGACATGGTTGTCAATAATTAGAAATCAGGAATTTCGTCTCTATATCTAGCCTAACTGGTGAATGCGCAGCACAAAAATTAAAAAAACTTTGCAGTTCTAGTCTACATTAGCACATTAGTCTACATTCTAGCAGTTCTATGTTTACATCATATGGATATATTATTGAGCTAAAATAAAATCACAGATTTTTTGATAATTTTAGACCTGGGCATGTCCCTTTAAAGAAACAAAATATTTTTTCCCTGCCCACTCGCAAATATTCAGTGTTGTGGGGAGCTTCTGTGACCGATTTGTAGCGTGCTCGAGCTCGGACTACCAAAGCTCGGATTTAGAATCCTGTGTCTGGAGGGCAGTACGTGTGTCATTTCATTCATCTCAATATCCTCAGGAGTTCTCCTGCTAAGTTCAGCCTATACTTGCTTATCCCTTACAACGCTGAATTATTTTTGTAACAAACATGGAGACCAAAGGGTTTTTTCAATTCAAAATCATCATATTCGTCTTAGTTAACTGTTTCCGCTTCATTTGAATACCTATGTTATGGATCCACAGCCATTATAAATTGTTTATAAATTGTTTTATTCTTACAGTGCGGGAATCGATTTAGCCGTCAGAATGTGACGTCTACAGACGTCAGATTCTGACGTCTAAAGTCGACCCCCGTGCTGTAAGGGTTGCGTTCTCCCATGCCACCATTCATTCCATTTGAAGCAATATTGTGAATGAAAAAACATCCGTAGTCGAGAAGAAGACATACACCTTACAGACGACTTCACACAATTCGCCATAACAACACGTAATCTAGCCCTGAGTACATGGCCATATTATGATTTGTATGTTGTCAACAAACCACTCATATTATACGTGGCCTGGTATGTCATCCAAGGTCAACTAACCGTTTACTGACATAGTTACTGTATCGAATACCTGATAGAAAATGAATTTACGTGTGGTGGTACAAGCTTCAGAGCTGTTCATGTAGCGCCTTTTTGTGGCAATAAAAGTATGAATTAAATCTGGAACAAAATTCCGGAAAGCTGATTCCTTCACCACATAGTAACATAAGGTATCTACAAATACACGTACATCTCATAAGTTAAAAAGGAGGATCCCTAAAATTAGGATTTACATTTTTCGCGAAATTTTTCAGATTTCGATTTTCGGCTCATGGGCTGTCACACTACAGCGTATGAGCCAGCGTATGCCGACGTGTTAACAAATTGTCTAAAACGTCGGCATACGTTAAACTTTTTATTTTGAAGAGACGTGTGTGCAACGTGCAGTAACGTGTTCCAACGTATGACAAACGAGTGGCAAGCGTTCTGAACGTATTTATTGCGTTTGTGTAGCGTCAGTGTTGCGTATGAGTAACGTGCTAGACGCACTTCTAACGTATGATAATAAATAAATCTGTGTGTAGTAGTTGTTGTGATTGATCATCATGTTGGATACAATAATAATAATAATAATGGTTCTTATATAGTTCTTATATAGCGTACATACAATGCTCTGTGTGCTTCACACATATTACCCCTGGTCACTGGATCTGTTCATTCATGTACAATTTCAACTCCCTTTTTGGAGCATACATCACTTGCAGACATTTCGGCGCTAGGAACTAATAGCACACATTGCTATCTCTGTCCTACCAGGTACTCATTTACACCTGAGTCAAGTGAATTATGTGAGGGTAAAGTACATTGCCCAAGGACATAGCTTTGAAATAATGCCCCAATATTGAGAGGGGAGAAACATGATATTTCTCTGAAAATCCTGCACCTGCACAATAGTTTTAATATGGTACTTGCTAAAACAGTTGATTCCAATAAACATCACTATTTTGACACAAAGTTAGGTCAACCTTCCTTGCCTAATTTATAGGGCGGGGGCCCTGGTGCAGTGGTGAAAGCTGCCTGCTTGAAGTCAGAATATCGAATCCTGTGTCTGGGGGACAGTGGCATCTCATTCATCTCAGCATCCTCAGGAGGTTTCCTGGCCCAGTTGATCTATATGTGCACAAAGGGGGCCTAAAACCCCATTAATTTCATTTACTTGGCTAATCTAACAGTTTAATGCATTAATTGCCTTATCGGCTGATTCATTAGATGTCTTAGATTATCGCTGAGATACTTTGCCTAAAATAATTAGATAATAAAAATAAATGCTTTCTTGTCTTTTCGCTATATTTTCATTGTAGAAAGGAATATAATCCTTGATTGTGGGGATGAAACATACATTTGCAACGTGTTTTATGTACCCATGTTTATCAGTGATGACATAAAATATATGACGTCCAATGAATAACCCTGATAATGAAGCACATTTAAGACTCACCCCCTTTCCAGATTTGAAGTTTCAATATTTAATCATGAATAATTGAATACATTCTGGCTTCTGGGGGTTGCTTTTCAAGGGTTGGGATAGGTGAAAGGATCTATAAAATGTTGGTCTATCGTCTACGACATCAATCCAACATTGGTTCAACGTCTCGAGTTTGTCTCGAGACAGCATTATGTCAACACATTATGATTGCTGAGAATTTGTATCTGTCGCATCATAATAATGTCTTCACTTCAATGCAACTCTTCAACTAAAACCACGTTTCACTCAAAATAATGTGATACCCACTATGAGGGACAACTTGGGTATCTTGTCATTACACGTCGCCATACTTTACTTTCATTGAATTTAGAAGGGAACGTGTATGGACGTATGCGTTGCGTACGTGCGACGTGTGCAACGATCGCGTAACGTACTTGTTGCGTACGTCTAGCGTGTGAGTAACGTTTATTTATACGCAACTCATACGTCAGATAGTTTTGAACATGCTCAAAATTTTTAGACGGCCGGGCGTATGACAACGTGTGATAGCGTGTAGCAACGTGTTCATAACGTGCTTCTAACGTATGCCTAACGTTCCCGACGTATGCCAGCGTTATGACAAATTTTCTTCATACGTTGGCATACGCTGGCTCGTACGCTGTAGTGTGACAGCCCCTGTCACACGATAGGGATCAACCATGAATTAAACAGTTTAGTACCTCATTTTCTGGTGTGGGAGTCTAAAAAATCATTTTCTCAAATTTGTCACGACGATTACTGACACCAGTACGACTGTGCACGCCATACGGATGCTATGATACTATAATCTGTTCACATTTCACTGGAATTACAGCAACACCTACAGCACATTTCTGTGCACGCCATTTTACACAGTGCCGCTGCACGGCCCATTAATTTAGAAACACACCTGAGCGTCACTTTAGAGGCATGGATTTATAACAAAAACATGGAAAGAGGGGAAGGGGTGTTCAAAGTCAACAACACACAACATATTTTAGCAACTATTTATGTTGAGGCATATAGATACTGTAAGTTTTCTGAAATATTCTATCAGTCAAGTTTACCGCATTTTTACACCTCCCGTGAACTAGGACTGTTCTCTCATGTGTGGTGATGGTGTGGAGATGAATTTTTCGTATTGTATTGTGAACGGTGAAATATTGTTAACCCTTATACTGCTGATCACGACTATTATGCTTTATTAGTCGAGAAAATCACTGTTATTGGGAATGAAATGTGTGTCTAAACATCAACATTTGTAACTTCAGTGCCCAGATTAAACAAATATGAGTAATTTTCAGCCACTTGAAGTTGATATGATATTATTGTATATTGTAGCCAGAAGTTATGATCCACAGAAGGCAGAGGAAATGCTGAGAAAGGTACAGCTTACCATATTATCTGATAGTTTAATTGTTATAAAGTAATTTTAGTATGTACGAAAGGGAATTATTGTTGTACCACACATAATTATATTATTATACTTACTCAAAGCCGGGAAACAAATACGATAATTAGTATACTTAATTCTTAATTAAAAAAGGAAAATACCGATAATTATAATATATCAAAACGTCAAAAGACAAAAGACAAAATATGACACATACATGGCACATGTGACACTCTGGATGCTGGGGGGATATTAAAATATGATGTAAATATGTTGTAAATATTCATTTCGATTCCTCGTAGAATTATTTCGAAAAAATACTGCATTGTCCATGGAAACATTTAGTACCCTGAAATTATTTTCAAAAATGAGTACACATTATCTTCTGATTGTTCTGGCAATGTTGGAATCCACTTCACGTGACTGCCCAAAAAGGCCTACAGTAAGTAGCAAACCTGGTCAAGGTGAGTAATGCACACAATATCAATGATAAGATGTCAAGAGCGAAATTACAGTTTTAATTGATACAGTGGTGTGCTGGTGGTTAAAGCTACCGCCTGTCACCCGAGATTATTTCCATCCCCGGTATTCATTTTTAAAAGGAAAACACGTGTTTCTTCTCGTTCACCCGTATAGATTCAATACTGTGAAGAGAATCAGTACATAAATGTATCGTGCTCGGCCTCAGACACTCAGAAATCAAATTTAGAATTTTAAATTAACAAATACACTGTATTAGTTACAACGAGTGATAGTTAGGGACACTATCCCAGCAAACATGAGACATCGATCCAATGTTGCTCCACTGTCTGCGACTTTGGCCCAACATTGGTCCGACATTGGGTCGATATAATTATCATGTTTGCTCTGATACTGGTGTGTCCTTGATATTATTATCTGTGTATACACGGTGTCTCTGACCTTGATAATATAAATTGCAGGGTGAGAAAATTAGAGTTGAACATGTTGAATGAACTGAATTGTAATAGATTATTATAAAATTATATTAAACTGTGAAATAAAAAAAATGCTATTAAACTGTACAATAGAAAAATAAAGTCTAGCCTTGGCAGACAGTATCAGGCTTGTAAAATGATGTCAATTCTATGAAACGCAGTGATTTCACCGAAAACCCTTTTGAATGGATACTCGGCGAAAACTATGTTATTATAGATTGCAGGTCAAGGCTATTGAGTTTCATAGAATTGAGATGGCCAGCGATAATGTAAAATTCAAACAACAGAAAACGTTTACGTTTCTAGTATACAGTTACACTACTTTTGCTTGTCTTTACCTGTTTACATGTACATGAACACTGCCCAATACGTCACGTGGCAGGCCACGAGTGGCATATAAATAGTAGAGGGTATCGTCCAGACAGTGGGCAGAGGTGACAGACAGACAGACAAATAATCAGCTTGCAATGTTGTTTTCAACTGTGTCAGTGGGTGGAGTGTCAAGACTGCTGGGCGCGGGCGGCCGCTGCCGCCCAGGCGTGGGCACACCTTTCGCTGAATGTTTTTTTGCATGCAGTCTGTCTGTCCACTCAATAGCTCTATAGCTGTCACTGTAGCCTAATGTAGCGTTATGACCATAAGCATGTTCTAATACGGAGATCAAAAGAAGTGACAGACAAAGTACTTTTACTTATATGGTCCTGTTGTCGAAGTCTACCTAACATGACGGGTGATGATTAGTTTATTCGCCTGATTGTATACGTGTGGAACGTTTGATCATTAATTAGGACCGGCCATAGGCCGGTATCCTATTAGTTTATTTTGCCTGAGTTTGTGTCCTATTTAGGGGAAAGAGGGGTGCTGTGTGTGGAAAATGACATTTCTGTACACCAGTCCTTATGACCATCTGCAATATAGGCCTAACGATGAGCTAAATACAATTTACTAAGAGGTGCAGGTGCAGGTTTTTGTTATAGTCTGATATCAAGTCTGAAGACCTATCATCGGACTTCACATTTTACCCCCTAGTCACTGGACCTGTTCATTCGTGTGCCATTTCAACTCCCCGGGGAGCGTACAGTCCTGCAGCCGTTTCGGCGCATTGAACTTATCGTACACATTGCCATCTCTGTCCTACCAGGTACTCATTTTCACCTGAGTCAAGTGAAGCATTTGAGGGTGAAGTGTCTTGCCCAAAGACACACCATCTTAACAATGTCCCAAGATTGACAGGGGAGAAGCATGATATTTCTCTGAAAATCCTGCACCAAGCGGGACTCGAAGCCGCACGACAGGCAGCGACATCGGCAGAGCGCCACGCTCTGACCACTGTGCCATGTCCTTTTCTAGTTGTTGGGGATACTTTTCAAGCTGATTGCTATTAGTCTCTATTCAGAATTGTTGAGTTTTGCTTGTTGTGCGTAATTATTGTAAAGATGTTTTGAAGATCATCAAAGAGCAATAAAATGCAATACCTGGTATAGTGAATGCCAGCGAAAAGTTCAAGTAATCACGATTATTTTAATATAGTAATGGGTGCTATGTTCTTTTATTTAAATTATGTATGTCAATATGTCTTTCTTTATAAAGCTCAATCCAATTACCGTTGCATTTAAAATTAAATGGAACATAATCATATATGGTTAGATATATGCCGCTGCCAAATGAATAAATACATGTGCAAATAAATGAATGAATAAATGAATTAATTAATGAATGAATGAATGAATGAAAGAATAAATGAATGCGTGAATGAATGAAAGGTGTTTTAGACCTGGCGGTCCGAGGTAAAAAAACGCTACCTCATATTTAGCGGAAATTTGCGGAAAGAGGGGTGCCGTGTGTGGGGAACGGTTGACATTTCTGAGGAACAGTCCTTAGGAAGATGTCAATTATAACGTTTGATGTCGCTAAATCAAGTAGTTGCGTGTTTAAAAAGTGCTAAGAAATAATATATATTCACGATTATATTCGTGATTTGGGCTTAAAGGGATAAGATTTGAATCAGGTTGGCCCAACGGCACGGATGGTGGATCATCATCACTCCAGTCGTGTTATCTGGGTAGTGTTTTTTTCTGGCGACGATAGTAGCAGAGCCTCACCCACATAGCAGTCAAAGCAAACACGGGACAATCAATCACATTCCACATATTTATATAGTTGAAGGAAAGGGGTATTTTCTGGGAATGAGAAATATATTTTGGGAGACGAATAGGGGATAGCTATGTATGCCTACCCTTATCGTGCACACAATTTGTTTTCTTTAAATCTTTATAGCAGTATCAGCCAGGTAAAAAATGCTTTTCTCTGGTACAATATAAACCTTGGTATGAGATAAACGGGTTTGCATTCCCCTCGTTGTTTTTTAAAATATATGACAATCCAGCAGAGTCTAAAATATTTTTAGTATGACTCATTTAGACTGAAAATCCAAAGGTCTACTATTAGACGAAATTTGTTTATACTTTATACTTTATAACACAATTTACGTTTGTCTCCAGTTAAATTTTTTGCCAACAAATTCACCATTCTTGATTTCATAATATTAGACAATGGTCCACCCAGTTCATCATATACCATACAACTAGGTGTTGATGGTTTCACTCGTAAAATATATTTATAATCCTTTAAATGCGGTTTCTCAAGTTTATCAATATTGTTATTCCTCCATATTTCACAACCATATAGATTTACAGGAACAACTAATTGGTCAAACAGTTTTAACTAAATATCGACAGAGAGATTAAAAATTCTCATTTTATGAATTAAAACATACATCACTTTTAAACCTTATTCATATTGATAATCAATAGAAGCGGGAAACTTTCCATTGGAAGAAAATATTATCCCAAGGTACTTAAAAAAGCGTTATGAATTTTTAATTGATTATCACTGTAATAAAATTTAGGTAAAATACCATAATTGCGTTTCCGGAAAATGATAACTTTTGTTTTCATATTTTTATCAGTTAATTGCCACATATTACAATATTTTTCAATTGCATTAATACCATCTTGTAGCTCATATGGAGTATTGGCAAATTCTACCATAGCATCAGCGTACAATAAAATTAATAAACGGAGCCAACCATTTATATTGTCTACGAATTTAAGATAATTCACACCAGAGTCAAGTACAAATTTTTCAATATAATTAATAAAATGAAAATAGAAACGGTGAAAATGTTTTACCTTGTCTAATACCCTCGTGTGGTGTAAGATATGGGAAATTTTCACCATTTAGAAATACACATGACCTGATTCCTGAATACATATTCTTCATTATATTAAAAAACTTCCCTTCTATGCCACTTTTCAAGAGTTTTAGTAGCAAACCATCTCCCCAGACAGAATCGAAGGCTTTGGCATAATCTATAAAGCAGCAAGAAAGTTTCAAATTCTTTGACAAAAATAGGTTACAAATTAACCGTAAAGCATATGTGTGATCCAACGTACTACAGCCCCTAAGGAAACCCACTTGATTTCCATTCAATAAAATTATATTATTTCATCAGAAAATTCTGCAATCGCATATCAATAATAGAAGTGAATAATTTTCCAAACAACTAGCAAGTGTTATACCTCTATAGTTCGTAGGATCATCAAGTCGTCCTTTTTTAAAGAAAAATCGGTAATATATGGCCTATTACCATGATTCTGGTACTACACCAGTATCTAAAATCACGTCAAAACGTCAAAAAGTTTACTATACAGCGGGAGCATTACATCACATGATAATTTGATATATTCGTTATAGATTTAATCAATGCCACAAACTTTTCCAGTCTTTAACCCTTTAATTTCTTTAAGTATTTCTTCATCAGTGGTATCATCATTCTAGGATCTTACGAAATCATCAATTACTTCATCATGTATTTTTTCTGCGTCGGTATTCAATATGTTAGATTCGTCGACATTGTAACTGTTTTAATAACCACTAGTGACTGGCAGTGATCATGGAATTTACTAATAACAGATAATTTTTTAAAATAAAATTTTCAAAAATTCCTTGGGATCATCCGTTCTTAAGTGCCTAATTTTATTGTAGTCCATGGAATAAGTCAATGTAGTGTGCACTTTGTGAAACATAATGAAGTTTGGCACAGATGACCTTTAATATGTCTTTTTCGCTTTCTGATATAGGGCAGTGGAATTTGACCTCGTTTTGACCTTGTAATTTGCATATTTTCAAAATGGCCGCCATCTGATAGTGGTAGGTCTAATGGGAGTGGAAATGTCAAAATCGGGATAGAGACCTGCAAATAGGATCAAAATGAAGGTAATAATATGCTGATTACAAATTTCAAACAAATATTATTGTTATACATCATTTTCTGAACTAATTTGCATATTTCCAAAATGGCCGCCAATCGCCATGGTGAAAGCAGTAAAAGTGGCAAAATCGAGATAGAGACACACACATAGACCCAAATTAAAGGTAATAATAAGCTGATTTCAAATTTAAAACAAACATCATCGGTTTACATAATTGTCTAAACATAATTTTGCAGGTAATACGTTAAAATTGAGACCGCGACATGTAAATAGCCTAAGATGAAATGAAACAGCCGCCATTTGTGCAAGGTCAAATAATGAATTGATATAATTTGAGCAGTATATAATGATTCATGAGTTGGTTGTCTACCAAAAGGTTTTCGGGGATGCCTGACATATAGTGGTGTAGTCAGAAAGTATTTTTGGACATTGCATTCTGGATAAAATCTAAGATGGCCGCCATTTGTGCAGGGTCAAACAATAACTTGATATTATTTCCAACAGAACATAAGCTTATTCATGATTTTGGTGGCTATCATGGGTTTTTCATGTACGCCCGAGATAGTAGTGTGGTCAGAAAGTACATTAGTCATTGCATTGTGGATAAAATCAAATATGTCCGCTACTTGTGCAAGGTCAAACAATAAATTTATATCATATTCGACAGAATAAAAACGAATTCAAGATCTTGGTATCTACCATAGGCTTTTCGGGTAAGCCCAACATAGTGGTGTAATTAGAAAGTACGTTAGACAAAGTTGGTAAAATCTAAAATGGCTGCCTTTTCTGCAAGGTTAAAAAAATAAAAACAATTCCAAAGTATTTTAAGCACCAAAGATGGTCACAGTGATTGCAGCCAATATCTGTAATTATGCCCACCAAAAATGTTATTTTTAACTAAAAGTAATACCAAATTTTAGAACAATGCTAGCACGATCCAACCACTTTTTGTAACAAGCAAGTGTCACAATACATTTGTTGCCATCTAGACGAAATATCTACTTTGAAATGTATATAGATAGAGTAGGACAATAATCATGATAATAGCCCCATTGTCCTTTAACTCCTCTCCATCGCACTTTAACCCCTTTTTGTCGTCCTTTAGTGCATTTTCGACGCCCTTTAGCACCTCTTTGTTGCTATTTAACGCCGCTCTGTCGTTCTTTAACGTTTCTCCATCACCCTTTAATGCCTTCCTATTGCTTATTAATGCATCTGCATCTACTTTAACGCCTAAATATTGACCGTTAACGCATGTCCGTTGCACTTGAATGCCTCTCCGTCGCCCTTTAGTGCCACTTCATCACCCTTTAATACATGTTTGTCACCCTTTAACGCATTCCCATTACTCCGTAAGGTTCCCTTTAAAGCCTCACAGTCATCATTTAACAACTACCCATTGCCCTTTGATGCCTCCCTGTCACTTTTTAATGCAGCACCCATCCCACGTTATGGACTCTTCATCACCATTTAACGACCTTCAACGCATCCCCATCGCCTTTTGATGCCTTCACATGGTCATTTAATGCCTCATTGTCGCCCTTCAACGCTTCCTCGTCACCTTGTTACGCCTGCCTATCACCCTTTAATGCATCCCCGTCACCTTTTAAAATAAACGGTTCCACATTAACACCTTTCCGTCACCCTTTAGCATCATCACGTTTTAATGTATTTTAGTCGCCCCTTAGGGCTTCGTCGCCGCAATTTAAAGTCTTTACGTCGCCCTTTGACATCTCTCCGCCACCCCTCAGCACATTTTTGTCGCCCTTCAATACTTCCCCATTGCCCATCAACAGATCAACGCCTCTCTATCGACATTCAACGCGTCTCAGTCGCCCTTTGACCCCTCTCTGTCGACCTTTAATGCATCTTCAACACCATTTAACGCCTGGTCGTCGCCCCTCAACTCATAGCAGGCTAAGTCCTGGGACCTAACATTTATGATGCTGTAGAGCGTAGCTCAGACCTGGCAATAATGCTTAGCCATTTGCCAGGCGACCTCACTTGCCTAACTATAAATATGGCATGGGGAACATAAAGCACATGAGGGTAATTTATCCTCGTTACAACCGTTTCTGAACTAAAAAATAGAACACAAGGCTCGGATGAATATGAGGCTCGGGGTATTTCTCAGGATGAGGTTGGGAGCTCAACCATTAAATCTTGTATACTCATCAGGACATTTAGAAAGGTTACTAAATCCCATGGTGATAATTTATTTACCCTATTAATGAGTGTGTATATGCCTACGGAGTGCTTCTACGAACTGTCTGTGGTGTATTTTGATATATTCTGTGTGAATTGACATAATTTTGTACTATTAAATTCTGTTGATATCAAAAATACAATTATTTTAATAAAAAATACGAAAATTTTATATATGCAAAATTGCTCCTGGTTACCATAGTAGCATATCACCCCCTTTAACGTCTGCCTGTAGCCCTTTACTGCATTTTCATCACCTTTTGACATATCGTCGCAATTCAAGGATTTTCAGTCTCACTTTAACGCCTCTCTGTCGCCCTTTAAAGCCTTTCATTACCCATCAGCGCCTGTTCGTTGCCCCTTAACGCCTTTCTGTCACCCTTTAACGCCTCTCCGTCGCCCTTTGACGCTTCTTCGTTGCTGTTTGATGCCTGTTTTATGCCTCCTTGTCGCTATTTAATGCATCTGTGTTGCCTTTAAATGCCTCTTCATCATAATGCAAGGATTTTCAGTTGATCGTTAATGTGTTCTATCACCCTTTAACTCGTCGTCATCGCCCTTTAGCGCCTCCACATTGCCCTTTAACACCAATCTGTCACCTTTTAGCGCCTTTTCTTAAACCGTCAATGCCTTTACATCGCCCTTTAATGCCTCTCCGTCGCTATTTAATGTTATTTATCCCAAATAGCTGTGTTTAAATCTCATAAGAATTTTTACAACAATCTATTTGTATTGTTATGTTTTATTTTATGATATGTTTTGGCAATATAACCAGATAATGCATTACATTTTAGACATTTTGAGTACAAATATGACCATATGAGATACCAATGGGGTAATGACAGCCCTTGAACTATGGGTTTAGGCAATGTTATCTTTCTTTGTTACCTTTTAAAGAAAATAATGAATATTTTATTATTCAAGCAAAATAAAATACATTTATTGTTAGACCTTGGACAAATGGTGGCAATTTAGTGGTGGCAATGGTGGTAATATATATAGTATTTTCTGGTCACACCACTATGTCGGACATGCCTGAAGACCCTATGGCAGACGTCAAAATCATAAATCTGCTTCTATTCTGTCTAAAAATTGTATCAATTAATTGTTTGCTATTGCACAAATGAGTGCCATCTTGGATTTTGCTGCCATTTAAGAAATATTAAATGTCCAACACATTTTTCCGCTAACCCAATGTTCTAAGAATTTCTGCACCAAATCTTATGTTTCTATGACAAATTTACATATGGTTTTTGTTATTAATCACGTACGCTTACGCTGTGTGGATTAAAAGTTGCACCCAAACCATGGTGCCCATCTTGTATTTATGCAAATTAAAGGTACATTTTTTTCAAGGATTTCACTCTGGTAACTAAGCTAAATTTGTTCTACAGATCCACATGCTACGAAACCATAAAAATAAAAAATACACTTCTCACAAAAAAATGGTTGGCTAAAGAATTTATAAGGGTGGCAACTGGACATTTTATAAAGCCAGGTTTGATCGCATACGGAATATTGGCGTCTGCCTTCAGCTTCTGCTCCCATACAGGCTGCCATTATAGTTTCTGGCATCACTTCCTTGTTGTCTTGACGATATATATTTTTTAGTGTCATCCATAAATGGATATTATTTGTGGTGGTATATTTCAAGCAGGTTTTCAATATTTGTTAAACATGTTCCATGTACATATATGGTGATTGGTCATGGTGTCAAGTTTATTAGCAGATTGTGTAGGGTGTTCCTGGCGTGATATCTCAAACTATTTTATCTATCTAGATCTCTCAGTCCAGGTAACATACCATTCCCTGGTAATAATTAAATTATCTCATACTTTTAGTCATATATATCTTATTGTAAGCTTAAACTAATAACGTTAGACCAACCTGAATACATTGCAAATTTAAACTATGCTAACGTTAAAACATATAGGTTTACTATAGGCCATAGACTAAGCCCCAACTGTCTAGTACTAATACTAGTAGACCTAGTCCATTGTCGACTAAACTCACCAGAACACTTCTCTCTATACTGTAATTATGTAGGCCTAAATAGTAACAGAAACAGATATGTAAACTGATTAAACAGGCGCACTTAATATACCATTTCGGAAATGTGAAAAAATAGGCTGATAAATGTATATACAACAATAATACTTTTTGAAATTTGAAATCGGCTGATTATTACCTTTAATGTGAGCCTATTTGTAAGTCTCATTCTCGATTTTGACATTTGTACTGTTTTTACCTGGATCTTGGCGGCCATTTTGGAAATATGCGAATTAGGATTGGGAAATGAGATATAGCAGTAATATTTGTTATTATTTTGTTATTATTTTGTAATCAGCTTGGTCTTACCATCAATTTGAGCCTATTTGTAGGTTGATATCTCGATTTTGAAATTTCACTCTCGTTACACATCAGTTGTCGGTCATTTTGGAAATATGCAAATTAGAAGGTCTAAACGAGGTCAAAAGTGACTGCCCTATATCAGAAATCAAAAAGGGTATTTCAGAGGTTATCTGTGACAAATTTCATGATTTCTCTACAAAGTGCACATGGGGTTCTATATTGAAGACTTATTCCATAGATTATGGCTCTGTTTTTCTAACAGTATTTTAAAAATCCTTACTAGATTCGATTAAAAAAAATTCGTGTCTTGAGTCTTATATATACATCATTACGCTTTTTTACATGTGTGATACAAATCTCTCTTACTTTGACATTCACTACTAAACCATGGTTTATCATTTTTGTTATAAGCAAGCTCATAAATACCCCCTCCGTTTTAATCCAAAGTGAAAATAATCTCATGTAGATTTGTAATCGAACATCGTTTTCGCAAGTCACTTGGTATACACAAAAAATCAGATTAACAAAATATTGGATTTCAGAATTGTGTTTTTCATGATCAGTTTAATTTGATTTTTTAATAAACATGAAATATAAATTCACGCAGGTAGGCCTAATAATTGAATTGTGTGTCCTGGATTACAGTGAACATAACTAATCCACTGTGATGACCCCTCAGCCTAGCATTATCACCCTCATACATCAGCACCGGTTCTGACATATAACAGTGGAACGTTTTTTGAAAAAGCTTTGTTCAGTGGATTTATTGTAGAAAACGGGACATATCATGCTTATACCAGTAAACAGACAATCCTGAGTAGATATGCATGCCTACGTTTTACTTAATTTTAAATTTGTGGCCGCGGGATCGCTACTTAAATCAGGATAAAATGGATTTGCATTTTCAAGGTACAATCATTCTAATGAAAGATCAAGTCAGTGTTACCTACAGGTTGTACCGGTATGATGATAGACACATATGCCCCCCTTTCCGCCCCAGCCCTCCCCCATTACACTATAGTGTAGAGGGGAGGGGTAGGTGTGGAAAGGGGGTGCCTATGATATACACGATATAGGTGTGTTTGAGAAAGACACAGGGAAACGACACACAACTTTCTTTATGATAGTAACTTTTAAAATAAAAATGTTCAAAATAAATGCCAAATTGGCATCCCCAACTAACCAGTCCGCAGTTTTCTCCTTTACATATATCGTCATTTTCTTGACATTTCGCACAAAAGATAAAATTATATTGAATTTCTTTTAAATTTTGGAATGTATTTCCATTTATATAATGCAACATCAATTTTTCCTTCTTTTATATCCATGGGTAGATCGCGTTTTCTATCTGAGACACGGTCGTGATCTATAGGCGTGATAATTAAAACTAATCCTGCGTGTGCACATATACATGGGTGCGATTCAGTCGGCAATATTTCTTATTTTAATTATCTGATTGGATTATCTGATTTAGTAAGTCATGCTATCCCCATACACTCTGCAGATCGTGTGCCTCGTCTCAATAAACTATAATTTAATCAGGATTTAATTGCATATATGTGCTGCGCGCATCTAAAACCCTTTTCCCATGTTAATCAACGCAAGACCTCCACACATCATTATAGTGAAACGATTTCAGACCATCTTGCACTCTCACCATTTCTACTGTATACACTCTTTGCACGATTCTGCGCGTAGAAAACCTACAATACAAGATCCGGCTTGTCTTGAGCATCTTCATAATAGCTCTAGTGAAACTACGTATATTTCTGTGAATATTTGTATTATTATCGTGTAAATTTAACATTTCAAATCACCCGCTCAGAGCGTCTGCATTGCATACTTGTATACATTCTCATTCATTAATCAGATCCACTATCCTTCCACTAGCGCCAGCTAGTGGTGCTTGTGTTGCCCTGAGCAGTGGCTGAATTGTGACAATATGAAGATTTATTTTTAGATATAGATGCTTGGCGGAAGTATTCAGTTTTTTCAGCATGAGCGAATTGGTTCGGTACACAGCAAACAGGAGACGTTGACCCATGCTGTTGTAATGTTGGGCCAACATCGCTGAAGATGGGCAAACATCACATTAATATTGTGTGTATGTCCCATGATAACCACTACCCTAGGGCGGGGGGCCTAGGGTATTGGTTAGCACCGCTGCCTTTCACGCCAGAGTTCGGATTTCGGTTCCCGGTCTCGGCGGTTTCAAAGAAACAAAAATGTTTCTTCCCCATCCAGGTGTGAAAGTCAGTATTGTGGGGAGCCTACGTGACCGAGAGGTAGCGTGCTCGGCCTCAGACCGCCAGAATCCTGTGTCTGGAGGACAGTGTCATCTCAATCATCTCACCATCTTCAGGAGGTTCTCCTGGCCCAGTTTAGCCTATATGTGCACAAAGGTGGCCTAAAGCCCGATTCATTTCATTTTGTATGTCCCATGTTTGCTGGGTCCCGCAAAATATTGATCCTTCCCAGCAGGCACAGTTAGTTGAATCAATGCTGGTTAACCGCTGGTCCACCGTCTACGACGTTGGACCAACGCAAAACCGACATTGATTCAATGTCTTGTACCTGTTGGGTTATTACGTAATGAGCCCCTATTCCCAGCAAACTCAACTCGTTAAAACAATATTGGTTCAACGATAGTTTAGCGTTGAAGAAGGTGGGCCAATATTTGATCATATGGAATTCTTGGTTGCCGAGAAGAAAAATAAAGTGGATGTTTGGTTTAAAATGTGGAATGATGTATAAGTCGTAGGTTTTGTTTCACATTTATTGTTACTATTATCTTGATTATCCGTTGATAAGAATAATTATTGTCATAAGGAAATGCAAGGTTGTGCATTTTATCGTTGTGCTAATCCCGGTGTTGGCCTGATGTTGGCTCACCGCCACCACTCGGTCAGTACTGCCCAGCAAACAAGAGACATTGAACCAATGCTGTTTTAATGTTGGGCCACCGTCTGCGACGCTGGCCCAACATTAAGACAGCTTCGGTTCAATGTCTCTTGTTTGCTGGGTGGCTACCCGGCCAACACGATGCATCGAGGCGCTGTTGTGTTGGTGTTGGGCCACCGTCTACAACGCTTGCCCTGGGGCGGTGGTGGTTTGGTGCATCGTGTTCGTTTGGATAGGAACCTAGTTATTCTACTGTCTGCGGGCACGCGACAAATGGACCGATGTTGCTTCAAGGTTGAGCCGCCGACGATGGCGGGGGACCGGCCTCGGAACAACATTGGCTCGGAGTCTGGTGTGCGCAGATGTGTCTGTTGTTCCCTGTGGCTTTTTATTTATGTTAATATATCCGTAATCAGCATGTCATCCGTCATCACCATAATGGACTGTATCTGGTTTCGTGGAAAAAAATATGTTGAAAAAAAAATAAAAATTTGATCAGCATTGGGTCAAAGTCATTGTTTCTATGCTGATTCTACATTAACCGTCCAATCGCTAAGCACGTCAGTAATCGTTTGAAATATATTTCAGTAGGCAAAAATATCACTGTTATTGGAATTTAGTGTGTGCTTAAACATCAAGTTATGAAAATCTTATTACTTTCATCCACTGGAAGCTGTGGTATGTGCAGCGAGACACAAGTTCAATTGAGGCAACATTTGTTTATCTATATAGGGACAATGCATTGAATTTATGCATTTATATAACTGTATATAATATCGTAAGCTATGGAGAAAATAAAACATGATATATGTATACGCGCACTAATAAATGAAATCTACAATTTTGGGCGAGACATACACAGTTAACCCTTTGACTTCCAGGCCGGGGTGCATGTCAGGATCCACATATACTGGTGTAGGAGCTCTATTTTTCGTCATTTGAAGCTGGAATTGCTAACGCAATTTCCAGCTTCAAATGACGAAAAATACATAAATGTAGTATATATTTGACGAAAATTTGTGTCATTTTATGGTTACGTTCATTGACGAATGACGACGGAAATTTCCGTCATGTATGGTAGTGAAAAGGTTAACAACAAAATCTATGTTCCATTTGGGTTATGACCGTTGATGTACAGTCGACACATGTGTCTTTGTATACATTTTTACCCACTGTTTTCTCTATATCTAGCCTAACTGGTGAATGCGCAGCACAGAAATTATAAAAATTTGCAGTTCTAGTCTATGTACATGTTTACATCATATGGTCATATTAAGAACCCGAAATAAAATCACCGATTTTTTATGATTTTAGCATGGGCCAGTCCCTTTAAATGGAACTGTCTCTCCCGTTAAACCAAGCCTGCATGACAGTTTCTGCTCATCCCTTAGCTTGTTTTGCTATTTCTCTACAGTTATTGGGGCGTGTAATATACCAGGTTAAGGTGGTGTTATACTATAATTCTGAGCTGCTATTAGATACGGATGAGTGAACAACCGACATATAATACGCAACGGCTAGTTAAGCAACAGTACTATGCCTCTTTTTGTATTCATTTTTTTGCAATGCATGCCGCCTCGACGCTATCAGGACCGGTCGCTGCTGTTTTGTGGATTTTGCATTCAAGTAAAATCACTCCTCTGTGATATCAAAAAGCGTAAATATAATAATAATATAGATAGTCACTTCACACAACAGCTTGAAAATTTGAATATTATTCATGTTAGGCTAATCCTGTATTCAGACACCAGATGCTATAGGATTATTAGTCAAATTGTCGGATTCTCGTGCAAAAGTTTTATAAACCACTGCGGCTATGGATACTAAGCAATGAGGTAATTATCTGATTTCCAGCAAATACAAAGCTCAAACACAAAACATTTGTATAATATTTATACAATGTTGGCCCAACGTCGACGTTGTATAAATATTATACAAATGTTTTGTGTTTGCTGGGTTTAACCTTTTCACTACCATACATGACGGAAATTTCCGTCGTCATTCGTCAATGAACGTAACCATAAAATGACACAAATTTTCGTCAAATATATACTACATTTATGTATTTTTCGTCATTTGAAGCTGGAAATTGCGTTAGCAATTCCAGCTTCAAATGACGAAAAATAGAACTCCTACACCAGTATATCTGGATCCTGGCATGCACTCCGGCCTGGAAGTCAAAGGGTTAATACTCAGTGATATATCTATATAATTGTTGTGACCGAATCATCTTCATACACATACTATAGTGGGACACTTCCAGCAATTACGAGACACAGATACATTGCTTGCTGGATGTTTATACAAGATGGACAATTGTTATTACCTTCAATGGCATAGCCCAAGAGCTAACAATGTTCACCTTGAATTGATTTTGCAAATTCATAATAATTATTGCCGCAAAAGAAGATTATCATGATTATGTCTTCGTCTGTTTTGTCTGTTTGTCAGTCCACATGATTACATACTAAGTAAGGCAACTATCACCAAAGGTGTGTGTTGGGACAATGTTCATGTTTTTTTTAATTTTCACTCGTTATCACAGCGACATGACATGTGTTAATTGGCAATTTAGCGCTATGTGACGTGAAGTAAACGTGCGTTATTAATTATTGATGTCAAGAGCTACACTCTGGCCCGCAAAATCACGGCAATCGCTGTTTCCATGCTAAAGGAATTTAAGCCTCTCCTCCATGATTGTCTTCCAGACGGACACCCCCTCCCCCCGGCAGATCTATCTCGCATATCTTTTTGTTACAGTGTGTTTTTGCAATTTTCTGGCTCAAGCCTTTCTGAACCCTATTATTTCATTCTACACATCACGATATATTGACCCCAATGTAGCTGCAATTTTGGACCAGTGTCGTAGACAGTGGTCCAACATCACGCCTACATTGGGATCGATATCTCGTGTTTGCTGGTCGTTGCCTCTGGAATGACCGGGATTGTCTGGATCGAAAATGTCCCTAAACTGTCCATGTTCCAACCGATTCCTGGCTGGATTCTCGGAAATTTGAAAACAGATGTCAATGAGGACCCTAATCTCCTGAATACCCAACAAACACGAAGCGTGACCCGATTTTGTTTCATTTGTATGTTGTTTATGGGGAATTATTCACTTGTATCATTAACACGTGATTAGACAATTTCTCTGATGAAATACATTTATTGAGTAAAAACCAAGTGGGTTTCTGTACATTGGATCACAGATTTGTGTCACGGTTAATTTGTGATATATTTTTGTATGCAAAATGACTACATTGCTGATTAATGGACCACACCAACGCATTTGATTCTGTCTGGAGATACGGTCTGTGGGTAAAACTACTGACGAATGGTATAGAAGGGAACTTTTTGGATTATTATAACGAAGAATATTAGATTCACGAATTAAGGCATGCGTATTTTTAAATGGAACTAAAAAATCTATTTACTCGAATCTCTACTGGACTTTTGTATGAATTATCTTAAATTTGAAGAAAATTTAAATGGATGGCTGCGTCTGTTTATTTTACTCCGTGTATGCTGGTAATATGGTAGTAGACCTATTATTGGCCAGCACTCCATAAGAGCTTCAAGAAGCGAAGCTATTAATGCAATTTGAAATATTGTAAACTTTGGAAGCTATTTGTTGGGATATTTTTAAAACAAAGAGTTTTTTCCAGAAGACTTATTTCAGGTAAGTAGGGCATCATGGTGGCATCATTACAGATGATATCATTTCTAATGTTGTATCGTTCCCCTTATCTGCCCGAACTAATTGTATTCTCCAGAGGGTCATAGCCGGGTCTTGTTTCGTGCCGGTACCGTAGGTCCAAGACGATACAAGTCTCATGACCCGAGGGTGAATATAGGGCTGATGTAAAGGACGATAAAACTTTAGCCACGATATTGTATTTTAATCTGGTGAGTGGCACAGTGACTGCGGGGGGGAGGGAAGGGAGGGGAGCACTAATTGATCTAATATGGTGTGAGTTACGTCAAGAAAAACGGGTGCATGCGCGAGACATTGACCCAGTATTGCTTACGTCCTACATGATGTCATATTTTGAAAGTTCACTTGAGATTCGGGCTGATAACTGTCTAATTTAAATTCAGCGAGTATCTACACAAATTATCATTTCAATGGGAAAACACCATCGAATTGTATTGCTTATCAAGTGGCACAATAGTGTGTCACCATTATGGACAGAAGACGTTGTATCAGCGTTTAGTCAACGCCTTTCACACAACTGTTTGAAACATTGAAAAGTGTGTTAAAAGGTTGTTCCACTAAATTAAACATTCACCCACTTGAAGTTGTGTCTGGCTACTGGTACCCAAAACCTCAGGTAGATAAAAATTTCTCATATTTGTTCAATTTGTACAAAACATTTTCAAATCTTGATGTTGATGTTTAAAAGCACCCGCTCAGTTTCCAATATCAGTGATTTGATCGGTCAATAAAATGGACTAAAACGACTACAGTCATGATTAATGGTTTAATGGAATCCGTGCAGACATCATGGTCCTGTTATTTCACTGTGGGATTGCTTTACACGTAGGCTATGTCATATCACACGTGATATGTGAGATGTCTAAAACGTTACGTTAACTTTTCACGACTGTCCGTGAACTTGCTTTAAAAAGATAAATTCTGAGAAATCGTGACCATAGCTGTACCCAGACTAAAATTAACACTCCGGTTTTACGATAGGTGCGTTTTTATACATGAACCAATATTTTGCGTAATGCTGGGCCAACGCAGCCGGCACCGGTTCAACGTCTAGTGTCCGTTGGGCTGGCCCAGGTATAATCGTATTCTACTCAATTATTATAAACCGCCGTGAATTCGTGATGGAGCGCAATACTGCCATGCAAAGCTAATAGGCAGTATCTCCTCACTTTTAAAGTAAGCAGTTACTGCCTTTTGGCTTTGCAGATCAAAATACTGATGTTTTGGAATGTGATTATCCGCCACGTGTCACGTGACCACCGAAATGCGTGAAATGTCGAACAGAATAACACAAAATAGAACAAAATATTAAAAATATAAAAATGAACAGTTTTCTGATGCGATACCATGCGATACCATGCTGACAATACAAATTTCCAATTCACATATTATTGAAGAATAAATAAATAAATAGTGTACAGAAGAAGGGTGCAGTGGTTAAAGCTGCTCCTTGGAAAGTCGGAAATTGCAGGTTCGAACCCCACTCTGGCCTTCAAGCTTATAAGAAACAAAATGTGTTTCCCCGCTCACTCGTAAAGCTTCAATATATTGTGTGGAGCTTCCGTGCCCGAGAGGTAGCGTGCTCGGCCTCAGACCCCCATGGCTCGAATTTCGAATCCTAAGTCTGGAGGGTAGTGTCATTTCATTCATCTCACCATCGTCAAGAGGTTCTCCGGGCCCAGTTTAGCCTACATGTGCACAAAGGTGGCCTAAAACCCCATTCATTTCATTCAATTTGTCAGAAGAAATCAGGTCAATTATGTCAATTTCAAAAACCTATGCAAAATGTGTCCTTTGGTACATATAATTATATCGGCAAAGCAGACTGAATGAACCGTGCATGTATAGGGCTGTTACGTCATATCAACATAAAAAATATCAAAAGCGATAAAACGATAACATACTCTCTCTGACACGTTGTCGTATCAACTAGTAATTATCTAAAATATCACGCTTTATGGCCAGGAGGAACAGTATATAGTCCCAGAGCTAGGGGGGTTTTATTTGTGTTGAAAGGTCCATACGATCCAAGAGTTCGACCTATAGTGAAATTTTCTTAGGAATCCGAATCTGCGCGTCTTACAAAAATCATCCTGTCCAAAAGTACCGTAAAAACCCTTTAAACACTAGTACCGTCAAAATCGCAAACCGCAATTTGAAATATTGCGTATGAAGTGATTGTTTGCTAAAATTGTGGTAATTTTCTATTTAAATAATTTTTTAATTATTTATTATCCTCACATATGACACAGGCTTTCACATGGATGTAAAATATTTTGTGTCTGATCAATGACAAATACACAATATAGCTTTAAGTTGGTATTTTAACACGTAATTTTACTCATTTTTCATACTTTTTCACTAAATAGACAAAATACTTTTCTCTCAGCCGATTTTTGTATAGTATAAATGTTTAGTTTTGATTCAAACATGTTCTAGAACTATTGTTGACTTAAAATTAACCCATTTGGAATAAAAATAATGAGTTATGTGAACATATTACTCGCTTTTTTCGTTAGACGTAAAATTAGCTCGCTTTTCTTCAGGCTCGGGAAAACTGACCATATCTCACATTTTTGCCCACTGAGTAGTCAAATTTTAGGCTATATCAATATATTTGATATCAATAGAAAGCTACTGGCACAGGCCGTCACATGGATGTAAAATATGTTGTGTCTGATTATCGACAAATGCACAAGAAAGCTTTAAGTTGGTATTTTAACATTTAATTTCACCTTTTTTCATACTTTTTCAGTAAATAATCAAAATACTTTTCTCTCAAGTAATTTTTGTGTATAATAAATATTTAGTTTTGATTCAAACATGTTCTAGAACTATTGTTGACTTAAAATAAACCCATTTGGAATAAAAAATAGTGAGTTATGTAAACATATTACATGCTTTTTTGTTTACTCGTAAAATATGCGCGCTTTTCTATGGGCTCAGGAAAATTGTATGTATCTCACAGTTTTGCCCAATGAGTAGACAAATTTTGAGCTACATCAATATATTTGATATCAATAGAAAGCTACTGGCACAGGCCACGGATGTAAAATATGTTGTGTCTAATCTTCTACAAATGCACAAGAGAGCTTGAGGTTGGTAATTTAACACTTAATTTTACCTATTTTTCATACTTTTTCGGTACATAGTCAAAATACTTTTCTCTCAACTGGTTTTTATGTATAATAAAGATTCAGTTTTGATACAAACATGTTCTAGAATTATTGTTCACTTAAAATAAACCCATTTGAAATAAAAAATGATGAGCTATTTGAACATATTACACACTTTTTTGGGTTGGATGTAAAATTTGGGCACTTCCCCCCCCCCCGGGGAAATTGACAGTGTTTCACATTTTTGCCCAATGAGTACTGGTTACCCAAATTTAAAAAAATCTACAAACATCTTTAATATCAGGTAAAAGTAACCATCAAGGGCTTTAACGTGGATACATAATATTTTATTTATGTTAAATACGAAATGTACAACAATTAAGCGCTAACTTTGTATTTTATCCCTCCATTTGAACAATTTCCAACGTTTTCTTGGTCAATACCAGCAAGACTTCTCGCTCATGTTAACTTTATATGGTATAAATGTTTGTTATTACTTTTACATTCTATGGAGCCATTTTTCAAAAGTTATCTTGACGACTGAAGAAGTGATCACAGCCATTTTAAACGTTTTCTCAGCCACTACAAAAGTGATCTTGGCCATCGCAGAAGTGATAACAACCACCTTAAAAGTTACCTCAACCACTACAAAAGCCATCTTGGCCACTGAAGAAGTAAATACAGCGAATTTAACAGTTTTTTCATTCACTACAAATGTGATCTTGGCCACTGATGAAGTGATCACAGCAACTTAAAAAGTTATCTCGCCAATGCAAAAGTTATCTTGGCGAGTGAAGATGTGATCACAGCCACGTTAGAAGTTATCTCAGCCACTACAAAAGTGATCTTGGCCACTTACAAACTGGTGTCAGCCAATTTAAAGGTTATCTAAGCCACTACAAAGTGATCTGGGCCACTGAAGAAGTGATAACAGCCACTTTTAAAAATATCTAAACGACTACAAAAGTGATCTGGGCCACTGAAGAAGTGGTTACAATAACTTTGAAAGTTATCTCTGCCACTATAAAAATGATTTTGGCCACTGACGAAGTGCTTATAACGACTTTGAAAGTGATCTCAGCCACTACAAAAGTGATCTTGGACACTGAAGAAGTGATCTCAGTCACAGTAAAAATTATCTCAGCCACTACAAAAGTGATCTTGACCACTAACAATCTTACGTCAGCCCGTAAAAGTGATCTTGGCCACAAAAAATGATCTAAGTCACTGAAGAAGTGATAGACAATAGACAATAGACAATAGTTTATTAAACTCGGGCCATACATGGCTTGGAGTATGCAATAGTAGTACATACATGTAACAATAGTCAATATTAAAGGTAATAATACATGGTAATAAAATAAAATATTTAAATACATAAGAAACATAATGCAGAAAATAATGTGAGGTAGTGAGGTACAATGATTGAATGTAACATAATGATTTTTTTTAAATACCATATATATGTCTATATACGTGTATATATGTATAAATATATATATATATATACATATATATATAATATAGGTTTGATCAAAAATACATTATTTAATAAAAGAACAGCATGAAATATTAAGTGATATACAGTGATATACAATAACATTAGTTTTAATCTTCCCGTGGCAGCACCGTGTCCTAGACATTGGTACTGTGCATATTGCTGCAGACCCATGTTTCAGACACGACGCTACCACATGAGAAAAGTTTAAAGTATATAAATATGTAACGGTATAGTAAACATGGAAAAAGGTGAAAAGGGTGACCAATGAAAATAGTGGACATACAATATAGTCAAGAGAGTAGTCCTATATTTGAAGAATAATTTTAAGAGTTTAGATATATATATTAAAAAACTTGAATGCGGCTTTCAGATATTTAGCTAATTCATTAGAAATGTTAGAGGATGTGTCCGACATGATATTTTTAAATTTTACATAGTTAGGATGATTTTGACAGTAGGGCGGTAAGAAAGTTTGCCGTATATCAATAAGGGTATGACATTCGAGTACAAAGTGGAATTCATCACACATTTTATCAGAATTACAAAATTCACATGTTCTGTCTTCTTTATTGATGCCATAGTATCTTCCCCTTTCAATTGGTAGTCTATGGTTTGATGTTCTAAATCGACAAATAATTTTTCGGTTACAAAGGTGACAAGGAGCATAAATATTTTTCGAGCTCAAATTTCAGTTTGAAAATTCTATATGAACGGCATTTATTCGAAAGATTAAGATCTGCCGTCCACTGTTGGATGTATTGATCTTGTAGTCAGTCTCTGTTTAATTTGGTTCGGAAATGTATTGATATTTGGTACTTCTTGTAGAGTCCAAATGTAAGAAAAACCTGTTTCATCTAAAATAATTTTAATGTATTGAAGCCATTTAGACGTAAAAATATTATTAACATTATAAATTTGCAGTAAATTGTATAGAGTTGTGGAAAATCTGTTCACATCACTCGTTATTAGCTTGCACCAAAAATACAGCGACTCTAAAAGTTAAAAGTGATCTTGGCCACAAAAAATGATCTTGGCCACTGAAGAAGTAATCATAGCCACTTTAAACGTTATCTCAGCCACTACAAAAGTGATCTTGGCTACTGAAGAAGTGATCACAGCCACTTTAAAGGTTATCTCAGCCATTGCAAAGGTGATCTTGGTCAGTAACAAACTGTTGTCAGCCACTGACAAAATTATCTAAGCCACTACAAAGTGATGTTGGCCACTGAAGAAATGATCACTTAAAAAGTTATCACAACCACTACAAAGTTGCTGTGATCACTTCTTTAGTGGACAAGATCAGTTTGTTTGTGACCAAGATCAGCTTTGTGGTGGATGGGATGATTTTTAAAGTGGCTGTGATGGTTTCTTAAGTGGTCAAGATCACTTTTGTAGTGACCTAGATCCTTTTTTTAGGGACTGACATAAGATTATTAGTGGCCAATATCACTTTTGTATCGGCTGAGATGACTTTTAAAATGAATGTGATCACTTCTACGGTGGACAAGATCAGTTTTTTTGTGGCCATGATCACTTTTACGGACTGACATAAGATTGTTAGTGGTCAAGATCACTTTTGTAGTGGCAGAGATAACTTTTAAAGTGACTGAGATCATTTCTTCAGTGGCCAAGATCCCTGTTGTAGTGGCTGAGATCACTTTTAAAGTCGCTGTGAGCCAAGATCATTTTTATAGTGGCAGAGATAACTTTCAAAGTTATTGTAACCACTTCTTCACAGATCAAGATCACTTTTGTAGTCGATTAGATATTTTTAAAAGTGGCTGTGATCACTTCTTCAGTGGCCCAGATGACTTTGTACTGGCTTAGATAACCTTAAATTGGCTGACACCAGTTTGTTAGTGGCCAAGATCACCTTTGTAGTGGCTGAGATAACTTCTAAAGTGGCTGTGATCACTTCTTCACTCGCCAAGATAACTGTTGCATTGGCGAAATGACTTTTTAAGTTGCTGTGATCATTTCATCAGTGACCAAGATCACTTTTGTAGGGGCTGAGATAACTTTTAAAGTCGCTGTGATAACTTCTTTAGTGGTCAAGATCACATTTGTAGTGGCTGAGATGACGTTTAAATTTGTGATGATCACTTCTTCAGTGGCTAAGATAACTTTTGTAGTGGCTGAGATAACTTTAAAAATGGCTGTGATCACTTCTTCAGTCGTCAAAATAATTTTTTGAAAAATGGCTCCCGAGAATGTAAAAGTAATAACAAACATTTATACCATATAAAGTTAACATGAGCGATAGGGCTTGCTGGTATTCACTAAGAAAACGGTGGAAATTGTTCAAATGGAGGGATAAAATACAAAGTTAGCGCTTAATTGTTGTACATTTTTGAAATAAAATATTATGTATCCACGTTAAAGCCATTGATAGTTACTTTTAACTGATATCAAAGATGTTGGTACATTTTTTTATTTTGGGTACCGGGTACTCATTGGACAAAAATGTGAAACACTGTCCATTTCCCCGGGCTGGAAGAAAAGTGCCCAAATTTTACATCCAACACAAAAAGTGTGTAATATGTTCAAATAGCTCATTATTTTTTATATTCCAAATGGGTTTATTTTGAGTCAACAATAATTCTAGAACATCTTTGAATGAAAACTAAATATTTATTATACACAAAAATCAGTTGAGAGAAAAGTATATTGACTATGTACTGAAAAAGTATGAAAAATAGGTAAAATTAAGGGTTAAAGTACCAACTTCAAGCTCTCTTGTGCATTTGTCGAAGATTAGACACAAAATATTATACATCCGTGGCTTGTGCCAGTAGCTTTCTATTGATATCAAATATATTAATATAGCTCAAAATTTGACTACTCATTGGGCAAAACTGTGAGATATATACAATTTTCCTGAGCCCAAAGAAAAGCGCGCACATTTTACGTCTAACCAAAAAAGTATATATTATGTTCACATAACTCACTATTTTTATTCCAAATGGGTTTATTTTAAGTCAACAATAGTTCTAGAACATGTTTGAATCAAAACTAAATATTTATTATACACAAAAGTTGAGAAAAAAGTATTTTGACTATTTACTGAAAAAGTATGAAAAAAAGGTCAAATTAAGGGTTGGAATACCAACTTAAAGCTTTCTTGTGCATTTGTCAATAATCAGACACAACATGTTTTACATCCATGTGAAGGCATGTGCCAGTAGCTTTCTATTGATATCAAACATATTGATATAGCTCAAAATTTGACAATCAGTGGGCAAAAATGTGAGATATGGTAAATTTTCCCGAGCCTGAGGAAAAGCGAGCTAATTTTACGTCTAACGAAAAAAACGAGTAATATGTTCACATAACTCATTATTTTTATTCCAAATGGGTTAATTTTAAGTCAACAATAGTTCTAGAACATGTTTGAATCAAAACTAAACATTTATACTATACAAAGAGAGAAAAGTATTTTGTCTATTTAGTGAAAAAGTATGAAAAATGAGTAAAATTACGTGTTAAAATACCAACTTAAAGCTATATTGTGTATTTGTCATTGATCAGACACAAAATATTTTACATCCATGTGAAAGCCTGTGTCATATGTGAGGATAAAAAATAATTAAAAAAATATTTAAATAGAAAATTACCACAATTTTAGCAAACAATCACTTCATACGCAATATTTCAAATTGCGGTTTGCGATTTTGACGGTTCTAGTGTTTAAAGGGTTTTTACGGTACTTTTGGACAGGATGATTTTTGTAAGACGCGCAGATTCGGATTTCTGAGAAAATTTCACTATAGGTGGAACTCTTGGATCGTATGGACCTTTCAACACAAATAAAACCCCCCTAGCTCTGGGACTAATAATGTAGATACTGTACAATAACAGTTTTAAAGATACAAATAGTACTTATAGTAAAAGTCACTTGGCACGACATATATCACTGCAATATTAAACAGACAGCTGATGTAGATATAAATAAGGATGCTATTACCGATAAGTATCATTCTATCTTGCCCAATCGTCTGTTTTCCACGGATTCTTATAAAATCTATGGACGGATTTGTTCAAGGTGCTGGTGAAATAAAACATTATGGGTCAGGTATAGTATTCCACCCTCTACAAACAGGGTGACTCAGCCTGTCACGTGACGGGATTACATAATCACCGCCGTCATTCGGCTGTTTGAGAAATCTTGATAATATGGAGAAACATTTTCAGAGCCCACGCTTCTCTTCTACCTTTATGATTATAGTGTCACAAATTCAGATTTCGCGCGCTGTGAAACTGTTTAGCCCCCTAACCCCTAGAGCAATGATGTCGACTGCAGTAGACATTCTGTATTTTTGTCATGGGAGAAAAATTCACATTGTTGCCATGGTAGCGTAGGCCCTATATTGTATGGTATTCGCCATTTTTACAGATCTCGAATAATCGACCTAAGTATGGAAATCTAACCCCTGTTTAAATAGGGTCCTAACAATTATTGAATGACAGGCAGCGATTACCTGATCCCACCAAATGACAGACTGGGCCACTATTTAATTATTCATGTGTAGAATACTATGTATACTTTGTCCGAAAAGTTTAGAAAAGTATAAATTATTGGCAAAAACATATCTTTAAATGGGAGGAATGAATAGCTGTATGGTTTGATTCACAGAATGTTGCGTGGCGTAAAACCTGGAAAGCAGACACAGTCCTGACAGAATGGAGAATGCCAGAGGTGTTGGAGCGCTACATGCCAGGGGGACAGCCCGGATACGACAAGGACGGCTATCCCGTCTGGATATTCCCCGTGGCTGGCATGGATCTCAAAGGTCAGCCACAACTCACGAACACGATAATAATTACTGTAGATCTGGTAATGTTTGCAAGGTTTTAATTTTCTCGAATTTCGCGGGGAGGGCAAATTAGCGAATTTAAGAATCTTGCGTAAATTATTATTATAATTTCGCTACTAGTGAAAAGTGGAAATTGTCGAATTCTACGCTTCGTGAAAAGTTCAGAAATATAAAATTTGCTAAAATTTAAACACGCAAAAATTACCAAGGGGGGCGTATTCTCGAAGAGCTACGAGCTTCATAATAGGCCAAATGTACGAAATTTTGTAGAATTTTAATTAAACTTCGTAGCTTTTCAAAAAAAATTAAGTCCTATACTCGAAAATTTTACGAATAAATAATTTCGTAGCTGCTAATAAATAAATTAATTAATTATATTAGTCATATGCTCCGCTACGGCTTGAAGCGATTGATATATTGTCGGAAGGCCCGGGCAGGCTACATATGGGCTAGCTAAACCAAGCAACCGAACAAACGAACAACGCCTTCAAACCAATGACGATGAAAAATCATGATTAGAAAAAAATAAGATGTCGGAAAGGATATATTCTACAAAGATCAAAATAAAACAAAACATGAGTACATTGGGCCACTAGTCATAAAATTAGTGACGTTTAAAACAGTCAACTGGGGAAGTTGAAAGACTATAATTCTACGAAGTTCAGGGTAAAATGGGGTAATATGAGCATAGTAGGTAATATGAGCACTGGCTGTAATATTCTCAAAAACAAGGGTAATGTAGTTTGTAATATAGTCATGATTCGGACATGAATTCGTTCAATTTTTAGTTTTTTGAAAAAATACTCGAATTATGACAAAATGAAGTTTTTGGGCTGTTTTATTAAAAAATACAAAATTTACATTTCATTTTCTGGTACGTCAACAAATCACCAGGTATCATGAAAGTAATGTGGGTGAGTGCTAACCATAGCGGTTCTTAGCAAGAGAAAGGCCGATAATAAAGTAGTTTAACATGGTCTGGACCCCATTAGGCTTGCTCCCTCCCCCCTTCTACTTGGGTAATATGAGCATCCTGTTTCTATTATGAGCATGGGGCTCATAATACCCCCATTAAAAGATAGTTAAGGAAAAAATAGTATGCTCATATAAATACCCTAAACGTATTATACAATGAAATGAGAGGAAACCATTACAACCACTTGTATTTGATAAAAAAAATAATCTCTGCTTTAATGGCATTTGGGTCATATCAAGGTACATTGTGTGCCACTTCTATTTGGTGAAATACTCATAAAATTAACATTTTGACAAATGTCCCTTCATGACAAAGTGCTCATATTACCCTATTGTTAAACGATAATTAATTACGCATGCTCATATTCCACACAACACATGCTGTCATATTTGCCACACGCATGGGTAATATGAGCATGTTTTTTTTAATTATGGTTTTTGAATTAATTATTTAGTTATATGTAAATTAAGTTATTTAACATTATGAATTACTGCATAATTGTACACACATCGGTTCAAAGCAAATTTGATTTTTTTTACCCAATTTATTTGCCCGAAATAGCTAATTAAAGTTAAGGTGCTCATAATACTCCTCTTTACCCTATGTGAACAATTTATTAGCTACGCATTCTTTTTCGAGAATACAAAGAAACGAAATTTCGACCAGAATAAATTTCGTGAGAAAACTTCGTAAATTACGAATCAAACTAGAGGGATCCGAAACATATCATAGAGAGGAATCATAGATCCACAGTATGATATGCTGACCCAATCCCAACAAACACAAAATATTTGTATACCTTTACAATGGTGGGCCAAGATGGAAGACGTTGGACCGACGTTGTACAAATGTTACACGAATGTTTTGTGTTTGCTGGGATGCTGGGTTAATGTTGGGCCAGCCTCGCAGACGGTGGACCAACATTAAAACAACATTTGTGCCGTGTGGTGTCTGCAGAGCTGACACACCCTTCCAGCCAAACGCCCAAATACGAGGCATCGAGCCAATGTAGGTTCAATGCTGGGCCAGCGTCGCAGACGGTGGCCCAACATTAAACCTACATTTGGTCAATGCCTCGTGTTTGCTGGTACAAGATGTCTACCAGATACTGTCTTATCAGCCAAGTTATCTTGCTGATTTATGTCACGTCTTATCTTTAAAATGTTTGAAACTTGTATTTAATTTGCTAACAAAAAATACAAAACGAATATAATCGTGACCGCCAAATGTAATCCAGCATCAGAATTGGATTATTTAATTATTTAATAATCTTTTTGTGTATGTGCAAGTAGTTATTGTGATCATTATTATTGATATTTTTTTTTTTGCATATATTTCTTACTGTTAAAAAAATCGCAATCTAATGCCACATAGGAAGTAAGATGGACTTATGTTTATTAACAATAATTTGTATTTAAAATTCTATTTCAAAAAAATAATATTAAATTTATTATAGATTATATAATTATACAGAATATTATATATTATAATAATTTTGATCGTGTTACATAATTTGCAGGTTTGAGCTATTCGGTAAAGAGGGATGAGATAATTCGACATCATATTTGGATCATGGAGAAGATGACGTCAGTATTTGAAGAGCAGACTGTTAGAGTAGGTATTCACCCGTTTTGAACTAAAGAAAACATCTTCTCATATCTTGAATTTCGTGTGTATGAAGCCGCAGAATGATCTCTCCAGTTTTTTCTCAATTTAACCGCTGTAAGTGTCGGCTCATTGTACTCGTTGTATGAGCGAAGAATAAACAACTATGGGAGGAAATGTCTCGTTGTATCCTTAATAACAGCATCTGCCGTTGTTATATGTGACCAATGTGACAAATGCAGTTACATCGCGCATTTGTCAGAAAATGAAAAAAATGCAATAATGCAAAAGAGCACAAATAGACCATTTCATGAGGTTAACAAACATTCTCAAACATTTAAAATACGATTCTCACAAAATAACAGAAAGCTCTTAATCATGCTAATATTAACATTATATTATAGCTATTGTTCTATGGCATTTTTCAGCTGGGCAGACGTATAGACAAGATGGTATTTATTACAAACATGGAAAATTATGGTTTATCCCAGATGTTCGCTCCAGGTAATGTGAAGTAGGAGCTCGGCAAACAAAATACACCGACCCAGTGTTGGATTAATGTAGGGCCATTGTCTCAGACGCTGGTCCAACGTGAAACTAGCATTGGGTCAACATCTATTCTTTTTTAGAATAAATTTTATTTAGAATATATCAATTATAAAACTATATATTTTTTTCAATCAGCCACATGTATCGTTTTTCCAACCTAGTGTTATATAAGTGAACCTAAAACGTGCGCTATTTCAAATTAATGAAATTGTGTTTTTTTTTGTAATTGGAGTATTCGTCGGTAAACACGCGCAGCCAATCACGTGCCATAAAATCATCAGAAATCATGTAGTGTGGTAAAATGTTTTAATATCATATATCATGTATATCCGTCCGATAGTTCAGGATTCTCTAAATGTTTATAATTATATGTCACGTTTGTATTGCATAAACATTGACCACTATTATTAGCTTGTAGTGATGCCAGCTCAAATGAATCAACGATATCACAACGTATCAAATCTTGACGTGTTATAATTAGTTTGGACGTATACGTCCAAACTATTGTTCTGTAACAGTTAAACATGTAATTTTTTATGACCTAAAATTGGAAAGTTATTTCTCTGTTTATATCCGAATGGCTTCAAATTTCACACTAAACATTCTTTATTGAGTTTTTACGCTCTATTAGCGATCAACTAGCGCGCAATTACCGTCAGGTGTTAAATGTCATGAAAATCCCATTGACATTACATAAGCGAATTAAAAATTACAATACCTAAAAAAAGGAACATCGGATGCTAGAAAAGAGCGAAATTTGAGCCCTCTGGGTTATAATCAAAATGTATATATAGGGCATCATCTGGGTGTAATTACGTGATCATGAAGATGTTATAAAATTCCCTATTGTCACCAGCTTACTTAATATCTTGAAAAATAATATGGGTGAAATTACATTTGAAATTTTTAAACTGTCATATCTCTGAAACGGTGCGTCTAAGCCTAAATACCCAGAGGTTAATTAATTAACCATTCATACAAATGCAAAAAGGCCGATACAATTCAAGCTTTCATGGTGTGGGCGCAGATACAATTGTTGTTTTATGGATGTTGTTATCGTAGATGTTATTGTAGTTGTACATGCATTTGCTATCGTATTGTTACTGTAGTTGTTATTTTAGTTATTATTGCTTGTGTTTCAGGATCGGATATTATGATGGAAATATTTGCCATGGTGGAAGCCAATTATCCAGAGATTCATAAAACCAATTTCGTCATCAACGGTAAACAGCTAGATTTGCCATGTTATCAGGATGTTACTCATTAGACTGTGGGAGCCCTGTTGTAGTGGTTACGTCAAATGCCTGTGACGTCGGAGCTTGTGGGTTCGTACCCCACTCTGGTATACAGGTTTCAAAGAAACCTGTTTTTCCCTATCCACTTATAAACAATCAGCATTTTTGTAGGGAGCCTTTGTCACCGAGAGGTAGTATGTTCGGCCTAAGGCTTCCAGGGCTCAAATTTTGAATCACGTGTGGATCACAGTGCCATCTGATTCATTTCACCAAAATCAGAAGATTCTCCTCGTACAGTTCAGTCTATATGCGCATGGGGTGCTCTAAAACTTCATTCATTCATTCGTTCATTCATTCATTCATTCATTCATTCATTCATTCATTCATTAATTCATTCATTCATTCATTCATTCATTCATTCATTCATTCATTCATTCATTCATTCATTCATTCATTTTTTCATTCATTTATTCATTCATTCTGTCATTCATTCATTCATTCTTTTATTCATTCATTCATTCATTCATTCATTCATTCATTCATTCATTCATTCATTCATTCATTCATTCATTCATTCATTCATTCATTCATTTATTCATTCATTCATTCATTCATTCATTCATTCATTCATTCATTCATTCATTTATTTATTCATTCGTTTATTCATTCATTCTGTCATTCATTCATTCTGTCATTCATTCATTCATTTATTCATTCGTTTATTCATTCATTCATTCATTCATTCATTCATTCATTCATTCATTCATTCATTCATTCATTCATTCATTCATTCATTCATTCATTCTCTCATTCATTCATTATTGCGTCTGTAACCTGACCTGACAGGAGAGTAAACCCTTTTAGGGATATAATGCTGAAAGTATTCATTCTGTGAGGGTCACCCTGCTAGTCTATCTTGTTAGGGTCACCTACATGTAGACTCATTCAGCAATGTTTCTGATCCGTATAGACACGGTAACCTTCGTTTATTGCCTGGATAATAATGCCGCTGTCTAGAACCAGGTCAGTGGGAAATCACCTACCACCAAAGCAATGGTGGGAGGCTCCGAATTTTTCCGATACTGGTAGAACGGGTCGTGAGTGGGTCTGCCATTCTGCCGGGAATGCTGCCATAGTCTCTGAACTGAATTAGATACCGATGTCGAGTTTAGGACCACCCTGCTGTCAGAGTCCTTCCTGCTAGGACCACCATATTGGGAGACTCCACTATAACCATAACAATTTACAGGAGAGTCTATCCTGTTAGGACCACCCTGTTAGTAGAGTCTATCCTGTTAGAATCACTCGGCTGTCATAATCGTTCCTGCTAGGACCAGCCTCTTGGGAGAATTCACTCTCCTAGACCACTAGTCCCAGAGCTAGGGGGGTTTTATTTGTGTTGAAAGGTCCATACGATCCAAGAGTTCGACCTATAGTGAAATTTTCTTAGGAATCCGAATCTGCGCGTCTTACAAAAATCATCCTGTCCAAAAGTACCGTAAAAACCCTTTAAACACTAGTACCGTCAAAATCGCAAACCGCAATTTGAAATATTGCGTATGAAGTGATTGTTTGCTAAAATTGTGGTAATTTTCTATTTAAATAATTTTTTAATTATTTATTATCCTCACATATGACACAGGCTTTCACATGGATGTAAAATATTTTGTGTCTGATCAATGACAAATACACAATATAGCTTTAAGTTGGTATTTTAACACGTAATTTTACTCATTTTTCATACTTTTTCACTAAATAGACAAAATACTTTTCTCTCAGCCGATTTTTGTATAGTATAAATGTTTAGTTTTGATTCAAACATGTTCTAGAACTATTGTTGACTTAAAATTAACCCATTTGGAATAAAAATAATGAGTTATGTGAACATATTACTCGCTTTTTTCGTTAGACGTAAAATTAGCTCGCTTTTCTTCAGGCTCGGGAAAACTGACCATATCTCACATTTTTGCCCACTGAGTAGTCAAATTTTAGGCTATATCAATATATTTGATATCAATAGAAAGCTACTGGCACAGGCCGTCACATGGATGTAAAATATGTTGTGTCTGATTATCGACAAATGCACAAGAAAGCTTTAAGTTGGTATTTTAACATTTAATTTTACCTTTTTTCATACTTTTTCAGTAAATAATCAAAATACTTTTCTCTCAAGTAATTTTTGTGTATAATAAATATTTAGCTTTGATTCAAACATGTTCTAGAACTATTGTTGACTTAAAATAAACCCATTTGGAATAAAAAATAGTGAGTTATGTAAACATATTACATGCTTTTTTGTTTACTCGTAAAATTTGCGCGCTTTTCTATGGGCTCAGGAAAATTGTATGTATCTCACAGTTTTGCCCAATGAGTAGACAAATTTTGAGCTACATCAATATATTTGATATCAATAGAAAGCTACTGGCACAGGCCACGGATGTAAAATATGTTGTGTCTAATCTTCTACAAATGCACAAGAGAGCTTGAGGTTGGTAATTTAACACTTAATTTTACCTATTTTTCATACTTTTTCGGTACATAGTCAAAATACTTTTCTCTCAACTGGTTTTTATGTATAATAAAGATTCAGTTTTGATACAAACATGTTCTAGAATTATTGTTCACTTAAAATAAACCCATTTGAAATAAAAAATGATGAGCTATTTGAACATATTACACACTTTTTTGGGTTGGATGTAAAATTTGGGCACTTCCCCCCCCCCCGGGGAAATTGACAGTGTTTCACATTTTTGCCCAATGAGTACTGGTTACCCAAATTTAAAAAAATCTACAAACATCTTTAATATCAGGTAAAAGTAACCATCAAGGGCTTTAACGTGGATACATAATATTTTATTTATGTTAAATACGAAATGTACAACAATTAAGCGCTAACTTTGTATTTTATCCCTCCATTTGAACAATTTCCAACGTTTTCTTGGTCAATACCAGCAAGACTTCTCGCTCATGTTAACTTTATATGGTATAAATGTTTGTTATTACTTTTACATTCTATGGAGCCATTTTTCAAAAGTTATCTTGACGACTGAAGAAGTGATCACAGCCATTTTAAACGTTTTCTCAGCCACTACAAAAGTGATCTTGGCCATCGCAGAAGTGATAACAACCACCTTAAAAGTTACCTCAACCACTACAAAAGCCATCTTGGCCACTGAAGAAGTAAATACAGCGAATTTAACAGTTTTTTCATTCACTACAAATGTGATCTTGGCCACTGATGAAGTGATCACAGCAACTTAAAAAGTTATCTCGCCAATGCAAAAGTTATCTTGGCGAGTGAAGATGTGATCACAGCCACGTTAGAAGTTATCTCAGCCACTACAAAAGTGATCTTGGCCACTTACAAACTGGTGTCAGCCAATTTAAAGGTTATCTAAGCCACTACAAAGTGATCTGGGCCACTGAAGAAGTGATAACAGCCACTTTTAAAAATATCTAAACGACTACAAAAGTGATCTGGGCCACTGAAGAAGTGGTTACAATAACTTTGAAAGTTATCTCTGCCACTATAAAAATGATTTTGGCCACTGACGAAGTGCTTATAACGACTTTGAAAGTGATCTCAGCCACTACAAAAGTGATCTTGGACACTGAAGAAGTGATCTCAGTCACAGTAAAAATTATCTCAGCCACTACAAAAGTGATCTTGACCACTAACAATCTTACGTCAGCCCGTAAAAGTGATCTTGGCCACAAAAAATGATCTAAGTCACTGAAGAAGTGATAGACAATAGACAATAGACAATAGTTTATTAAACTCGGGCCATACATGGCTTGGAGTATGCAATAGTAGTACATACATGTAACAATAGTCAATATTAAAGGTAATAATACATGGTAATAAAATAAAATATTTAAATACATAAGAAACATAATGCAGAAAATAATGTGAGGTAGTGAGGTACAATGATTGAATGTAACATAATGATTTTTTTTAAATACCATATATATGTCTATATACGTGTATATATGTATAAATATATATATATATATACATATATATATAATATAGGTTTGATCAAAAATACATTATTTAATAAAAGAACAGCATGAAATATTAAGTGATATACAGTGATATACAATAACATTAGTTTTAATCTTCCCGTGGCAGCACCGTGTCCTAGACATTGGTACTGTGCATATTGCTGCAGACCCATGTTTCAGACACGACGCTACCACATGAGAAAAGTTTAAAGTATATAAATATGTAACGGTATAGTAAACATGGAAAAAGGTGAAAAGGGTGACCAATGAAAATAGTGGACATACAATATAGTCAAGAGAGTAGTCCTATATTTGAAGAATAATTTTAAGAGTTTAGATATATATATTAAAAAACTTGAATGCGGCTTTCAGATATTTAGCTAATTCATTAGAAATGTTAGAGGATGTGTCCGACATGATATTTTTAAATTTTACATAGTTAGGATGATTTTGACAGTAGGGCGGTAAGAAAGTTTGCCGTATATCAATAAGGGTATGACATTCGAGTACAAAGTGGAATTCATCACACATTTTATCAGAATTACAAAATTCACATGTTCTGTCTTCTTTATTGATGCCATAGTATCTTCCCCTTTCAATTGGTAGTCTATGGTTTGATGTTCTAAATCGACAAATAATTTTTCGGTTACAAAGGTGACAAGGAGCATAAATATTTTTCGAGCTCAAATTTCAGTTTGAAAATTCTATATGAACGGCATTTATTCGAAAGATTAAGATCTGCCGTCCACTGTTGGATGTATTGATCTTGTAGTCAGTCTCTGTTTAATTTGGTTCGGAAATGTATTGATATTTGGTACTTCTTGTAGAGTCCAAATGTAAGAAAAACCTGTTTCATCTAAAATAATTTTAATGTATTGAAGCCATTTAGACGTAAAAATATTATTAACATTATAAATTTGCAGTAAATTGTATAGAGTTGTGGAAAATCTGTTCACATCACTCGTTATTAGCTTGCACCAAAAATACAGCGACTCTAAAAGTTAAAAGTGATCTTGGCCACAAAAAATGATCTTGGCCACTGAAGAAGTAATCATAGCCACTTTAAACGTTATCTCAGCCACTACAAAAGTGATCTTGGCTACTGAAGAAGTGATCACAGCCACTTTAAAGGTTATCTCAGCCATTGCAAAGGTGATCTTGGTCAGTAACAAACTGTTGTCAGCCACTGACAAAATTATCTAAGCCACTACAAAGTGATGTTGGCCACTGAAGAAATGATCACTTAAAAAGTTATCACAACCACTACAAAGTTGCTGTGATCACTTCTTTAGTGGACAAGATCAGTTTGTTTGTGACCAAGATCAGCTTTGTGGTGGATGGGATGATTTTTAAAGTGGCTGTGATGGTTTCTTAAGTGGTCAAGATCACTTTTGTAGTGACCTAGATCCTTTTTTTAGGGACTGACATAAGATTATTAGTGGCCAATATCACTTTTGTATCGGCTGAGATGACTTTTAAAATGAATGTGATCACTTCTACGATGGACAAGATCAGTTTTTTTGTGGCCATGATCACTTTTACGGACTGACATAAGATTGTTAGTGGTCAAGATCACTTTTGTAGTGGCAGAGATAACTTTTAAAGTGACTGAGATCATTTCTTCAGTGGCCAAGATCCCTGTTGTAGTGGCTGAGATCACTTTTAAAGTCGCTGTGAGCCAAGATCATTTTTATAGTGGCAGAGATAACTTTCAAAGTTATTGTAACCACTTCTTCACAGATCAAGATCACTTTTGTAGTCGATTAGATATTTTTAAAAGTGGCTGTGATCACTTCTTCAGTGGCCCAGATGACTTTGTACTGGCTTAGATAACCTTAAATTGGCTGACACCAGTTTGTTAGTGGCCAAGATCACCTTTGTAGTGGCTGAGATAACTTCTAAAGTGGCTGTGATCACTTCTTCACTCGCCAAGATAACTGTTGCATTGGCGAAATGACTTTTTAAGTTGCTGTGATCATTTCATCAGTGACCAAGATCACTTTTGTAGGGGCTGAGATAACTTTTAAAGTCGCTGTGATAACTTCTTTAGTGGTCAAGATCACATTTGTAGTGGCTGAGATGACGTTTAAATTTGTGATGATCACTTCTTCAGTGGCTAAGATAACTTTTGTAGTGGCTGAGATAACTTTAAAAATGGCTGTGATCACTTCTTCAGTCGTCAAAATAATTTTTTGAAAAATGGCTCCCGAGAATGTAAAAGTAATAACAAACATTTATACCATATAAAGTTAACATGAGCGATAGGGCTTGCTGGTATTCACTAAGAAAACGGTGGAAATTGTTCAAATGGAGGGATAAAATACAAAGTTAGCGCTTAATTGTTGTACATTTTTGAAATAAAATATTATGTATCCACGTTAAAGCCCTTGATAGTTACTTTTAACTGATATCAAAGATGTTGGTACATTTTTTTATTTTGGGTACCGGGTACTCATTGGACAAAAATGTGAAACACTGTCCATTTCCCCGGGCTGGAAGAAAAGTGCCCAAATTTTACATCCAACACAAAAAGTGTGTAATATGTTCAAATAGCTCATTATTTTTTATATTCCAAATGGGTTTATTTTGAGTCAACAATAATTCTAGAACATCTTTGAATCAAAACTAAATATTTATTATACACAAAAATCAGTTGAGAGAAAAGTATATTGACTATGTACTGAAAAAGTATGAAAAATAGGTAAAATTAAGGGTTAAAGTACCAACTTCAAGCTCTCTTGTGCATTTGTCGAAGATTAGACACAAAATATTATACATCCGTGGCTTGTGCCAGTAGCTTTCTATTGATATCAAATATATTAATATAGCTCAAAATTTGACTACTCATTGGGCAAAACTGTGAGATATATACAATTTTCCTGAGCCCAAAGAAAAGCGCGCACATTTTACGTCTAACCAAAAAAGTATATATTATGTTCACATAACTCACTATTTTTATTCCAAATGGGTTTATTTTAAGTCAACAATAGTTCTAGAACATGTTTGAATCAAAACTAAATATTTATTATACACAAAAGTTGAGAAAAAAGTATTTTGACTATTTACTGAAAAAGTATGAAAAAAAGGTCAAATTAAGGGTTGGAATACCAACTTAAAGCTTTCTTGTGCATTTGTCAATAATCAGACACAACATGTTTTACATCCATGTGAAGGCATGTGCCAGTAGCTTTCTATTGATATCAAACATATTGATATAGCTCAAAATTTGACAATCAGTGGGCAAAAATGTGAGATATGGTAAATTTTCCCGAGCCTGAGGAAAAGCGAGCTAATTTTACGTCTAACGAAAAAAACGAGTAATATGTTCACATAACTCATTATTTTTATTCCAAATGGGTTAATTTTAAGTCAACAATAGTTCTAGAACATGTTTGAATCAAAACTAAACATTTATACTATACAAAGAGAGAAAAGTATTTTGTCTATTTAGTGAAAAAGTATGAAAAATGAGTAAAATTACGTGTTAAAATACCAACTTAAAGCTATATTGTGTATTTGTCATTGATCAGACACAAAATATTTTACATCCATGTGAAAGCCTGTGTCATATGTGAGGATAAAAAATAATTAAAAAAATATTTAAATAGAAAATTACCACAATTTTAGCAAACAATCACTTCATACGCAATATTTCAAATTGCGGTTTGCGATTTTGACGGTTCTAGTGTTTAAAGGGTTTTTACGGTACTTTTGGACAGGATGATTTTTGTAAGACGCGCAGATTCGGATTTCTGAGAAAATTTCACTATAGGTGGAACTCTTGGATCGTATGGACCTTTCAACACAAATAAAACCCCCCTAGCTCTGGGACTACACCCTGCTGGGAGAGTCCACTCTGCTAGGACTACCCTGTTGGGATGGTCCATTATATTAGGATCCAACCATATTGACGGTGAATATTTCTGTTCGAGAAGTGACAACTATGAATCAGTAAGACCCGCTTTCTCCATATATCAAATCTTTAAATTATGGAGACTTTATCAGTGTTTATGTCTCTGATTATCATTTCAAATCGTTATTCCCACGTTTGTAATACTATTTCAAATAATAATAAAAAGTCAAAACACATTTTAATACTTTTATACTTTTTTAATTTTACAGAAATTCTGAACCATAGTAATTCTTCTTTAACACTTAAATATTTAATTGTCCTTATAGCTTCACCGGTGGTACCATTTCTGTTCAACGCTGCCAAGCCATTCCTACATGAAGATACTCGACGGAAAATGAAGATATTAGGGAGTAAGTACAACATTGAATGGAAACACCATATTACATAGCACCCTTGTCATTAAAAAGTCGTATCTGCGACCTTTAAATTAGCAGAAACGATTATTGCTCTGGGTGACAACATGATCAATTTTAAACAGCTTCACAAATCCAATGATATTGAGCGAGAGGAGCTGGTTTAAGTCCTTATCACACAACTTCATACGCGCATATCATTATAAAGTTTAAGAAAAAGAGTTACGTACTTTTGAAAAAAATGTCGCTCTTCACAGCAGCCTCGGAGATTACAGAGATATCATTTTCATACCATTTTTAATCAATTTTGCCAAATGGCAAGAAAGAAAGAAGACAAGACTGCCTTCCCCTATTCAAAATCGGGACAAGTCGGGCCTTTATCATGTCGAAGCAGTCGGAACGTGACGAAACTTTGAACATTTAACCTTTTCACTACCATACATGACTGATATGCCGTCGTCATTCGTCAATGAACGTAACCATAAAATGACACAAATTTTCGTCAAATATATACTACATTTATGTATTTTTCGTCATTTGAAGCTGGAAATTGCGTTAGCAATTCCAGCTTCAAATGACGAAAAATAGAACTCCTACACCAGTATATCTGGATCCTGGCATGCACTCCGGCCTGGAAGTCAAAGGGTTAAACTACACGTAATCTATACTGTATATTTGCGTGTCACGCAAGCATGATTCATTTGTAGACATTTGTGTTGGCAACATAATCAACATATTGATTTATGCTTACAGAAGGATGGAAAGCGAAACTGTTAGAAGTGATAGAAGCTGACCAATTACCTGAGCATTACGGGGGTACTCTAACTGACCTATCCGGTGATCCACGCTGTCCTCAACTGGTAAGTGAGAGCATCACGGGGGTGGTAAGAAGTGCTTACCTAAGAATCATGGGTGATGATAAGTGTTTATATCAGCACCATGTGGGTGATGGTATGACTAGTAGTGTTTACCTGAGCATTATGGGTGATGTTAAATCTTTACATGAGTTTAACGGGGATGGTAACTGTTCACGTGAGCATCGCAGGGGATGGTAAATGTTTACATGAGCATCGCAGGGATAGTAAATGTTTACATGAGCATCGCAGGGGATGGTAAATTAACTAAGCATCGCAGGGATGGTAAATGTTTACATGAGCATCGCAAGAGATGGTAAATGTTTACATGAGCATCGCAGCAGATGGTAAATTAACTAAGCATCGCAGGGGATGAAAAATGTTTACATGAGCATCGCAGGGGATGGAAAATGTTTACATGAGCATCGCAGGGGGTGGTGTATGTTTATCTGAGCATCACAGGGGATGGTATGTGTTTATCTGAGCATCACAAGGGGTGGTATGTGTTTATCCGAGCATCGCAAGGCATGAAAAATGCTTACACGAGCAGCGAAGGTGATGACAAATGTTTACATGAGCATAACAGGGGATGGTAAATTAACTAAGCATCGCAGGGGATGGTAAATGTTTACATGAGCATTGCAGTGGATGGTAAATGTTCACATGAGCATCGCAGCAGATGGTAAATTAACTAAGCATCGCAGGGGATGAAAAATGTTTACATGAGCATCGCAGGGGATGAAAAATGTTTACATGAGCATCGCAGCAGATGGTAAATTAACTAAGCATCGCAGGGGATGAAAAATGTTTACATGAGCATCGCAGGGGATGGTAAATTAACTAAGCATCGCAGGGGATGAAAAATGTTTACATGAGCATCGCAGGGGATGAAAAATGTTTACATGAGCATCGCAGCAGATGGTAAATTAACTAAGCATCGCAGGGGATGAAAAATGTTTACATGAGCATCGCAGGGGATGGAAAATGTTTACATGAGCATCGCAGCAGATGGTAAATTAACTAAGCATCACAGGGGATGAAAAATGTTTACATGAGCATCGCAGGGGATGAAAAATGTTTACATGAGCATCGCAGCAGATGGTAAATTAACTAAGCATCGCAGGGGATGAAAAATGTTTACATGAGCATCGCAGGGGATGGAAAATGTTTACATGAGCATCGCAGGGGATGGTAAATTAACTAAGCATCGCAGGGGATGAAAAATGTTTACATGAGCATCGCAGGGGATGAAAAATGTTTACATGAGCATCGCAGCAGATGGTAAATTAACTAAGCATCGCAGGGGATGAAAAATGTTTACATGAGCATCGCAGGGGATGGAAAATGTTTACATGAGCATCGCAGGGGATGGTAAATGTTTACATGAGCATCGCAGCAGATGGTAAATTAACTAAGCATCGCAGGGGATGAAAAATGTTTACATGAGCATCGCAGGGGATGGAAAATGTTTACATGAGCATCGCAGGGGATGGTAAATTAACTAAGCATCGCAGGGGATAAAAAATGTTTACATGAGCATCGCAGGGGATGGTAAATGTTTACATGAGCATCGCAGCAGATGGTAAATTAACTAAGCATCGCAGGGGATGAAAAATGTTTACATGAGCATCGCAGGGGATGGAAAATGTTTACATGAGCATCGCAGCAGATGGTAAATTAACTAAGCATCGCAGGGGATGAAAAATGTTTACATGAGCATCGCAGGGGATGGTAAATGTTTACATGAGCATCGCAGCAGATGGTAAATTAACTAAGCATCGCAGGGGATGAAAAATGTTTACATGAGCATCGCAGGGGGTGGTGTATGTTTATCTGAGCATCACAGGGGATGGTATGTGTTTATCTGAGCATCACAAGGGGTGGTATGTGTTTATCCGAGCATCGCAAGGGATGAAAAATGCTTACACGAGCAGCGAAGGTGATGACAAATGTTTACATGAGCATCACAGGGGATGTTATGTGTTTATCAGATCATCACAGGGGATGGTATGTGTTTATCTGAGCATCACCGGGGATGGTATGTGTTTATCAGATCATCACAGGGGATGGTAAATGTATATCTGAGCATCACAGGGGATGGCATGTGTTTATCTGAGCATCACAGGGGATGGTATGTGTTTATCTGAGCATCACAGGGTATGGTATGTGTTTATCTGAGCATCACCGGGGATGGTATGTGTTTATCAGATCATCACAGGGGATGGTATGTGTTTATCTGAGCATCACAAGGGATGGTATGTGTTTATCTAAGCATCACAGGGGATGTTATGTGTTTATCTGAGCATCACAGGGGATGGTATGTGTTTATCTGAGCATCACAGGGGATGGTATGTGTTTATCTGAGCATCACAGGGGATGGTAAATGTATATATAAGCATCACAGGGGATGTTATGTGTTTATCTGAGCATCACAGGGGATGGTATGTGTTTATCAGATCATCACAGGGGGTGGTAAATGTATATCTGAGCATCACAGGGGATGGCATGTGTTTATCTGAGCATCACAGGGGATGTTATGTGTTTATCTAAGCATCACAGGGGGTGGTAAATGTATATCTGAGCATCACAGGGGATGGTATGTGTTTATCTGAGCATCACAGGGGGTGGTAAATGTATATCTGAGCATCGCAGGGGATGTTATGTGTTTATCTGAGCATCACAGGGGATGGTATGTGTTTATCTAAGCATCACAGGGGATGGTATGTGTTTATCTGAGCATCACCGGGGATGTTATGTGTTTATCTGAGCATCACAGGGGATGGTATGTGTTTATCTAAGCATCACAGGGGATGGTATGTGTTTATCTGAGCATCACCGGGGATGTTATGTGTTTATCTGAGCATCACAGGGGGTGGTAAATGTATATCTGAGCATCACAGGGGATGGTATGTGTTTATCTGAGCATCACAGGGGGTGGTGTATGTTTATCTGAGCATCACAGGGGATGGTATGTGTTTATCTGAGCATCACAGGGGATGGTATGTGTTTATCTGAGCATCACAGGGGGTGGCATGTGTTTATCAGATCATCACAGGGGATGGTGTATGTTTATCTGAGCATCACAGGGGGTGGTATGTGTTTATCTGAGCATCACAGGGGATGGTAAATGTATATCTAAGCATCACAGGGGATGGTATGTGTTTATCTGAGCATCACAGGGGATGGCATGTGTTGATCAGATCATCACAGGGGATGGTATGTGTTTATCTGAGCATCACAGGGGGTGGTGTATGTTTATCTGAGCATCACAGGGGATGGTATGTGCTTATCTGAGTATCACAGGGGATGGCATGTGTTTATCAGATCATCACAGGGGATGGCATGTGTTTATCTGAGCATCACAGGGTATGGTATGTGTTTATCTGAGCATCACCGGGGATGGTATGTGTTTATCAGATCATCACAGGGGATGGTATGTGTTTATCTGAGCATCACTGGGGGTGGTATGTGTTTATCTGAACATCGCAGGGGATGGTATATGTTTATCTGAGCATCACCGGGGATGTTATGTGTTTATCGGATCATCACAGGGGATGGTATGTGTTTATCTGAGCATCACAGGGGATGGTAAATGTATATCTAAGCATCACAGGGGATGGTATGCGCTTATCTGAGCATCACAGGGGGTGGTAAATGTATATAACTGAGCATCACAGGGGATGTTATGTGTTTATCTGAGCATCGCAGGGGGTGGTAAATGTATATCTAAGCATCACAGGGGATGGTATGTGTTTATCTGAGCATCATAGGGGGTGGTAAATGTATATCTGAGCATCACAGGGGATGTTATGTGTTTATCTGAGCATCACAGGGGGTGGTAAATGTATATCTGAGCATCACAGGGGATGGTATGTGTTTATCTGAGCATCACAGGGGGTGGTGTATGTTTATCTGAGCATCACAGGGGATGGTATGTGTTTATCTGAGCATCACAGGGGATGGTATGTGTTTATCTGAGCATCACAGGGGGTGGCATGTGTTGATCAGATCATCACAGGGGATGGTGTATGTTTATCTGAGCATCACAGGGGGTGGTATGTGTTTATCTGAGCATCACAGGGGATGGTAAATGTATATATAAGCATCACAGGGGATGGTATGTGTTTATCTGAGCATCACAGGGGTTGGCATGTGTTTATCAGATCATCACAGGGGATGGCATGTGTTTATCTGAGAATCACATGGGATGGTATGTGTTTATCTGAGCATCACTGGGGGTGGTATGTGTTTATCTGAACATCACAGGGGATGGTATGTGTTTATCTGAGCATCACAGGGGATGGTATGTGTTTATCTGAGCATCACAGGGGATGGTATGTGTTTATCTAAGCATCACAGGGGATGGTATGTGTTTATCTGAGCATCACAGGGGATCGTATGTGTTTATCTGAGCATCACAGGGGAAGGTATGTGTTTATCTGAAAATCACATGGGATGGTATGTGTTTATCTGAGCATCACTGGGGGTGGTATGTGTTTATCTGAACATCACAGGGGATGGCAAAAGTTCATCTGAGCATCACAGGGGATGGTATGTGTTTATCTGAGCATCACAGGGGATGGTATGTGTTTATCTAAGCATCACAGGGGATGGTATGTGTTTATCTGAGCATCACAGGGGATGGTATGTGTTTATCTGAGCATCACAGGGGATGGCATGTGTTTATCTGAGCATCACAGGGGATGGTATGTGTTTATCTGAGCATCACAGGGGATGGTATGTGTTTATCTAAGCATCACAGGGGATGGTATGTGTTTATCTGAGCATCACAGGGGATGGTATGTGTTTATCTGAGCATCACAGGGGGTGGTATGTTATGTGTTTATCAGATCATCACAGGGGATGGTATGTGTTTATCTGAGCATCACAGGGGGTGGTAAATGTATATCTAAGCATCACAGGGGATGGCATGTGTTTATCTAAGCATCACAGGGGATGTTATGTGTTTATATGAGCATCACAGGGGATGGTATGTGTTTATCTGAGAATCACATGGGATGGTATGTGTTTATCTGAGCATCACTGGGGGTGGTATGTGTTTATCATCTGAACATCACAGGGGATGGTGAAAGTTCATCTGAGCATCACAGGGGATGGTATGTGTTTATCTGAGCATCACAGGGGATGTTATGTGTTTATCTGAGCATCACAGGGGATGGTATGTGTTTATCTGAGCATCACAAGGGATGGTATGTGTTTATCTAAGCATCACAGGGGATGGTATGTGTTTATCTGAGCATCACAGGGGATGGTATGTGTTTATCTGAGCATCACAGGGGATGGTATGTGTTTATCTGAGCATCACAGGGGGTGGTATGTGTTTATCTGAGCATCGCAGGGGATGGTAGATGTTCATACTCTTTGAAACTAGAAAACTGATCAATTCACGCTACCGGTACTATGATGCTGATATTATATTATCATCAAAACATGGATTTTAGCAAGCGATAATGTAATTTAAAAATGTATATGCACTTTAAGTCCACAGCGACTATTATAACCCAGACACAGCGTGCGTCTCCCAGCAAGCATGGACCGTATGTTCGCTTATGCTGTCCATAACAATAAACCTGAATCCCAATAAACACGAGATGCTGATCCAATGTTGTTATAATGTTGGTCGACTGTCTTCGATGCTGGCTCAACAGTAAAGTAAAATTTAAATGTATTTTGTATTATTATTTATCTAATGTATTTCAAGTGATGTTTATTTGTTTGTACAGATAGCTGCTGGAGGTGAGGTGCCCAAGGCACTTTACCGTCGCGGGGAGGACTTTGTGGACGCCGATAAAATTCAAAGAAAAACCGTTGCCCGTTCCAGTAAGATAGAAATCGACGTGGATGTCACAGAGCCTGGATTAGTTATCAAGTAAAGAGTTATCTCGTCAACTTTTGTATTCTGCTCTGCAAAGCCAAATGCAGTATCTGCCTAGTTGTAAAGTAAGCATATACTGCCTATTGGTTTTACGCGGCAGAATTGTTTTTTGCTATTTTTGAATTATGAAGAAAACAAATATAGGGATGAAAGTGTGCTACTTAAAACGATGGGTGCCTAATAATAATAAGTAATAAAGATGTAGGTGTTATATTTTTGTTAAAAAAATAGAATATTCAAGTCCCCGCATGTGCGATCAAAATGTGAGGCGCTACTAGGGGTGTGTGAAGGGGGATTATCCCCAGAAATAGCATGTCTGTCCTAACACTGGACCAGTGCCACAATTATCTGACAATTATTTTGATAAACGTTAATAATTTTAAAAATATATTGCTTTTAAAATGTTTTAGTTTTTTCAAATGAACAGATTTTGAAGAGAGAATTGATAAACTACACACACAGAAAAAACATTAAAAAAACATTTCCATTCGTTCCGTTATCACATCGTAATAATCGTAGTAAATCCATCATTGCTTATTTTTCAAATATTCGAAAGCTTTTCTTTACGTCTTGTGATTTTTCAGGTGGGTTTTCTGGACAAAAGATTACGATATAGAGTTCAGTCTTCACTTCATTGATCCTTACAGCAAAAGCCTGAATAACCGCAAATCCGGTCATTCTCTGCAAGAAATACTCCCATTGAAAAGGTACAACTGTCATCAGGTTCCGGAAGATGGCTTCCACACATGCGAAAAAGTCGGAAAATGTAGGTTTATATATGTGATATGTGTATCACTTAAAAGTTATGGTATTTTATGCCTACTTTAAAGTTATTATCGTTAGGCATATGCACTTTATTTTCATGAATAATGTCAGAAGACGAAACAGGAATCACCGCTTCATTGAATGTTCATATTCTGCTGAAGTGTCAGTTGGTATTTTTACCGCTTGATTGAGAGAGGGGCCTTGGTGCAGTGGTTAACCCTTAAAGCGCTGAATTAATTTGTGAAAAACATCGCAACCAAAGGGTTTTTTTCATTTTGAAATCATCATAAATGTCTTCCTTAGCTCTTTCTGATTCATTTGAATACCTATGTCATAGGTCTACGACCATTAGAGATATTTTCACTCTTACAGTGCGGGGATAGATTTTGGACGTCTGACGACTGAAGTCTATCCCCCCGCTGTAAGAGTTAAAGCTGCCTGTTTGGAAAGTCGGAGATAGCGGATTCTAACCCCGCTCTGGCATTCAAGTGTCAAAGAAACGTAAAGATTCAATGTTATGGGTAGCCTCCGTGGCCGAGAGATAGCGTGCTCAGCCTCAGACCGCCAAAGCTCGAATTCTGGGTCTCAAGGGCAGTGTCATCTCATTCATCTCTTCATCCATGAGGTTTACCTGGCCCAGTTTAGCCTACATGTGCACAAAGGTGGCCTAAAACCCCATTCATTTCATTTCATTTACGCTTCATTGAATGTTCATATTTTGAAGTGTCATTTGGTCTTGTTACCGCTTCATATCCTGCTGAGGTGTCATTTAGTATTTATTATTCATTGGAAGTTCACTTGAACGTTATTCCGTGGACTGCTGTTGTATGTTACTGTATTGAAAGGAATTTAATTTGTATCCTTTAAAATCATACATAATCCCCGCGGATTCAAGCGGTGACTGAATTTATTTATTGACTGATTGTTTGATTGATGTTGTAGATATATTGAGGTTTGACAATACGTTCAGCTGGATCCACAGTAAATCCCTGAGCTACGTGACAGAGGTGGCCAGGGCTGAAAACAGTCTGCCAAGTGAAGTGGAGCTTGTCAGCCAAAACGGAGGACTAGATGTACATGACATCTTATACTGCACTAAACTTTAGCGTCAATTAGATCCACCTTTTATACTCTACTACCATCTGAATATGTAAGGCTGTATCTATACAAGATTTCACAGGGCATCGAATTGCTAATAAGCGGCTCAAAGTGAGGACTGGATGCTATCAAATAACGTAACGGCCCAAATGGAAGGCCTAATTTATAACGAATAGTACATGACGCTAAACACACCAAACAATGTGTGTATTTATTTGTATACTACATGAGGAACTAACTGCATATCTTTAACAGGAAATATGGACTGTATCGCTATTGTGTGCATGAAACTAAACATAAAGACAGATCATCATGCTATAACACTTGTTTTTATATAAGTTGACAGAGAACTGGCGAGATAAGGAACACATGTATTTATGGGCTTACTATGACCTAATTTGGGCAGCTAAAGAGGAAGGATTCAATCATTCAACAAAAAAAAGACAGTAGCACCAGCCATGGCGTGTCGGATTTCTGTGAAGTTCCACACTCGATTTAGTACACTGGTTTTGGATATTATATAAAGCTACAATACCAGATTACAGAAGATTGCAAAGGCTATAATAACAGTAACCGCTGAGTCGAAAAGTAAGCGGTTCCCAGCAAACATGAGACGTTGACCCAACGTCGATTTACTGTTTGGCCAACGTCGTAGACGTAGGATACACCATTTTGAAAGGGGGGATTTGATTGAAAATATATTGATTCTTTATTTTCTCAGCTAATATATGGGCCGGGGCTTGACACTTTAATTTTACTACGGCACCACCCTGGTAAATTTTGTGTATCAAATAGCGATATTTTGGTAATTTTGATCGATGTTGAGGCAAATTAGTTTTGGAAAAGGAGGTTAACCTTTTACACTCTCACGATGCATTAAAGCATAATTTGACATCCCTGAAAACAAACCAAATTTTCCTAAAACAAAGAATTTTGGAAAGAAAATTTCCTGTTTTACCAATACAATAGTAATTTTCTTTAATGTAAACATAAAAGAAAAAAACTTAAACCACATCAAACCATCTTCATCCACTACAAGTCGAGAATTGCGACAGCAATTGCGGCTTGTAGTGGATGAAGATGACAATAGTAAATTCAGGCTTGAAAGGGTTGAGAACCACTACCCCACTCTGGATCCGACTGATATCATTCCGCTGGGTTAATTTTGGAGTCAACATCGCATTTTGTATTGCAATAATATACCAATAATTATCAGAATATGTGGATCACGACTGTCAGGGGCGGATCCAGGAAGAGGTGTGCTTACTTTAATTTATAATTGCCCTTTTCGAAATCTAGAAAATATAATAATGTATATAATGATTAGATTGGATGGAAATGCGATATATTTCTGTACGGACCTTTGCTTGATGTAAATAAAACTGTACGCAAACCGCTTTAAGCGTGAGTTGCAAAGTAGACTTATTTACATTATATTAAATTTGTAAATAATAATCGAAAATGTTGTCGTCTCCAAAAGTTTTCAGTGAACGAGCCTCTACATTTATTATGAATACATGTACATACCAATGACAAGAGAATGATCACCAGAACATGGTGATTCGATAATTCGTCTCCTTAGATATGAAAGGGTGTATCTGTCACTTTACAAAGTGGCCGATACACCCTTTTATATCTAAGGGCGGTATATTCTCGAGGGGTGGTGACTGTATAATATATCTGACAAAATATCATTTACTAGTTACATGTAATGTGATTTAAATGTTCAGCTTGGGCAGTTCAGCTTTTATTATCAAATTACACACTGTATACTCTGTAATTGGTGCTTTTGACGAGGATACAACTATTTATAAAAGAGTTTCAGTATAATTCGAATCTCAAAACAAATAACAATGTTCTCGTTGAGACTCGAAATGCCAACAAATTAATGAATATACCATATAGCCACAACTTGCCAAGCAGCATATTTTCACGTACAAACCTTGCCAATGATATCAAAATACTTGTTTCTTGTTATCTGCTTATACCTATATACCCATGACAGCTATAAAACATCACTGGTTCCGTATATTATTCGTGTGTATTTTAACTGCATATACTTACTATTCTACACGTCAGACGACAATCCAGCTAAACGCGGAACATCAATCCAAATGCTGGACCATCGTCTGCGACGCTGGTCCAGCATTAGCCCAACATTGGATCGATATCCCGGGCTTTCTGGGATGGTATTGTAGTCATATTATACATGATTTATAATGTAGGCCTATATGACATCGTACAAACCGCCTTGTACAGAATGTTGCATCTGCTTACTTTATAAGTAAGCAGATACTGTATTTTTGTATTTTAGTTTTGCAGAACAAATTAAGTAGAAGTATATCCAGCAAACACCGGACGTTTTTACTAATGTTGTTTTAAATCTGGACTAGCGTCGTAGACGATGGGCCATCATCAAAACAACATTGGTTAAATTTCCCGTGTTTGCTGGAATGACATTTTCGTGTAATTAAAAGGTATTTGATCAGATGTAGATATTCCTGAAAAAAAATCCATATTCCCATAGATTAGTCTTCTTATAATTGTAACGCCTAATTACCCACGTTATTTAGCTATGTGTGATTAATAAAAATCAATTCAATTCAACATGTTGAAATGGAATGTACTTATTAACGAGGTTATTGGGCTACCTTATATAATAAACTCTGCTCATTTTCAGTTGATCCGCAATATTAATTTTACATAGATAAGATTTGTTAGAAGTGATCTGGATGATTTGTGAGCTTGATAGACAAATCATCCAAATTGATAATCATGTAACTGGCCATCTAGCTCTTGGTTGCCTTTGTGAACTAGATGAATGTATCTAACTTTTGGATTTCTTTGTAAACTTGATCAGTTTGAGTATTTATCTAGCCATCTAGCTTTTATTTTTTGTTTGCAAACTTATATTACGGAAACAGATAATCTAGCTGGCCACCTAGCTTTTAGTTGACTAGCTCTTGGTTCACATTCTGAAATAGATAGATGATCATCCAACTGAACATCTAGTTTTCGTTCTCCCTTCTGAACACGATAGCTGACCAGCTAATTTTGGGTTTCCCTTCTGAACTTAGTACAGTTTATGATGGATCAGCTGGCCATCTAGCTGTTGTTTTTTGTGAGTGTGATAAACGGATCATCTAGTTAGCCATGTATCGTTTGGTTTTCCTTCTGGACTCGATACACGGACCATCCAGCTGACAATGTATCACTGTTTATGTCTTGCCACATTTAGTTTACATTATAGTGTATAGTCACCACATGCAGCAGTTTATGGTCATGGTTTGTGATTGGCCTATAAATTGCGCGCTTTTCAATGATGTTTATTACGTGCTACCTTTAGTTTCCAGTAAAGGCACTTGTTTTGTTGTGTAGCATCTACCGTATCACTACACAATTTGAGAAATTCAACAACAGGAAATCTGGCTTATATATTGGTTTCACTCTAGGGAAAATATATATTTTATTCACATAATTATCCGTCTGAAGAAAGTTTGTAGAATTATCTCACAATGATATATTTATGTCTCTATTTTCTTGTGCAATTGTCGACTATATATCTTAGTCCTTATAGCTTTCACCACATGACGAAGCCACATGTACAGGCTATTTGTATATAACGAGTCTCTGAATTACGGGTTTCAATAATTATACAGTTGTTGACGGTGCTGCCTTTGTTCAAATGTGTAGTTTAACCTTTAAAAAATGGATTAGAAAATTCATCAGTGTATATATTTTTTTACAATAATAAAAAAAACACGAAATAAGAACACGACACGAGTAATATTATTTGTGATATGATTTTATTTCTGTACATCAACATATAACACCCAGGGGCGCATTTTACTAAACGTTGATCTTAGTTTAACCCTACAGCGCGGGGATCGACATTAGACGTCAGAATCGCCACGCTCCCTTCAACAGACAGAACCCCTCCCCCCCCTGTCCCCTCATTTGTTACTGCGCCGTCACCAAGTATGCTACTGAGAAATGTAGGGAAGCAATCTATGGGCTTAAGGGGCCTACATAATATTAAATCAGATCACGGGTCATGAGTCGGAAATAATTATTTCACCATTGAATATGAAAATGTGGATATATATTTATAGTAGGCTGGACTATTGCTACTAATCTTATCATTAATTATAGTATGTAGTTATAAGTGATGTTGCAGGCATAGGCCTAGGCTATGGTGAACAGGGTAAGTTACTTTCTAAACTGCAGTTCTCTAGTCTAGGCCTACTTGGACTGAACATGTTGGTATGAGATAAAAATACAATACCATGGCTTAAGTTGTCTCTTCCCTCAAATCAGCCCTCCCTAATTGTATTCTCCCTCGGGTCATGGGTCTTGCATCGCCCTTAGACCTGCGGTCCTCGGGCGATGCAAGACCCATGACCCTCTGGTTAATACAACTAGGTCGGGCTGATATGCGGGACGATACAACTTTAGCCATTGTATAATCTATACATATTATTGCTTATATCATTAATTTTATTATATCATTTAAACGAGTAAAATTTTCTAATACGTGGAGTAGATTCTTGTAATTGTATTTTTATTGCGGGGCTGTGACTTCTAAGTTTGGTAGTGTCACAAATGGTGTCCATTAAAAACACATTTTCACTTGATATATTAGGTATTTTATAAAATCACGTCATTTTCATTCAACACCAGATTGAAATTTTGGCGGCAATTCAAATGAATAAATAAGTGACAAATCAATAAAAATGATGCAGTGTTGTTATCACAACATATTGTACCCCAAATTATCACAACAAATTATCACAACATATTGTACCCCAAATAATCTACCTCTACTATAATCGAATAAGGGTTTTAAGCTTCGTCGGGCGTTGAACGAACCCTCTGACCATATCGCTATTTCCCGCCACCCACTATATACTTCACGCAAAGCTTTGACATTCAGGGATGGTAACCGTTGTAACGGTTATAAAAACTTCCTATGATATATTTTTGTGTCATAATTTGGCTTTTATTCTATGTTCATCACGATTTTCAGGTGATGTTTGTGTCTACTATGAGTCAGCACGATACTAGCCCGATGCCGGTTTAATACAGGTCCAACGTCTCCGGCGCTGACTAGCATCGATTCAACAATGGGCAGTGAATCGTGATGCTATAGGTGTCGCGTGACTGAAATACACGTGTAGGCCTACACACGATACACCGATCCGAAACGAGCTCAATGCTGGGACAGCGTCGCAGACTATGGTCCAGTGATACACCAGCAACAAATTAAAGGCATTATTCCAGTGAGATGTAAATCTGACATTATAAGATAATATAAAAAGCATTGATCAAACAAGTAGTCTACGCATTAATTCAACGGATATGAAAGTGTATCTGCCACTTTGTAAAGTGACAGATACACCCTTGCATGCCAAAGGGGACGATATGATATGTAATTCAATCACTAAAAGGATGATCTCAGTCGTCAGTGATCCATATTCTAAAATGGGGCTATAGTCACAGTATTGATGGAAGATTAGATAAACATCACAAGCTGTCAATCCGGCTTGAACATTATGTCACTATTACATTTGCCAGGTCCCTGATCGTGCCAGATTGGCCAATGTATGGCCCAAAGCATTGCACAACCGTCAAACACTACCAAATCTGGCGTTTGCAGCTTATTGAGAGACGATTATTCTACCTGAAAGAAAGCCTTTAGTTTTGAATTTGAAGAAGCTGGTCTCATAATATCATCATCTAAAAATAAAGATGTGAGAATTTGTGTTAATTCGTGGGAAAATACATTTTGTAAATCAAATTTACCTGAACCAATTATCCCTGGCGTTCCATTAAATATGACTTCTGTGTTCACTGTTGATGTTGGTCCTAATTTTCTCTTCTTTCTGCTTGTGGTCATGGTGACTAAAGGACTACTGATTGTATCATAGAAACCACGAGGCAATTCATTTTCATAACAATGCATACATTCCTTTCTTAGTTGCAGAGCATTATTGACGTTGACAGATGAATCAGCTAGTTTTCTAGAGACTATGTTAAAAAGTGTTGTGGAATGTCCAACTGGGCTCAGTGGGTCAATACATTGCGACAGCTTTGCCTGTAGTTTTTGTCTTGAATCAGAAAGTAATGCGTGCCTTAGATTCTTGCTTATGGTGAGTTGGATTCATATCTAAATGAAACGAATCGGGCTTTAGGCCACCTTTGTGCACATATAGGCTAAACTGGGCCAGGAGAACCTCCTGAGGATGGTGAGATGATTGAGATGACACTGTCCTCCAGACACAGGATTCGAAATTCGTGCTCTGGCGGTCTGAGGCCGAGCACACTACCTCTCGGTCACGGAGGCTCCCCACAATACTGACTTTCACACGTGGATGGGGAAGAAACATTTTTGTTTCTTTCAAGCCGCCGAAACCGGGAACAAGAACCCCGAACTCTGGCGTGAAAGGCAGCGGTGCTAACCACTACCCTAGAGCCCCCGCCCTGGATTCATATCTAGTAAATCGTCTCTCATAAGTGTTATTTATGGATTGGCTGATTATTTTGTATTATAGATTAGTCCATACCTCACGAAGGTCGATTCTATAAACATTGCAGACCATGTGGAATTTGAGACACCTGATACATGTTGAATTGTGTGCTGACCCTGCAGGAACAATGAATGAACATATTCTGGAAGGGATTCCATTGACCTAATGGAATAGAGCTCCTATCTGGCATAGTTAAATGAGATGACGCAAAGAAATATGGAAGCATCTGACTCACTGCCCGTAAATGAAGTGGCCAGTGTGATTTTCTATCAGAACGAACGAAGGTCATTAAGATTAGAGTGAGACGCACAAAACAATCTATCCATAACTTTTGTCCGACATCTTTGTCGGCATTACGTCCAGCTCATGATATGTATTCACGCCAGGCATGTGAGGTCTTCATAACTCCCTAGTAAGAAGCCTGAATGATCTGTCATTTTGCAGGTATTTTTGCCAGATAATTTTTTTCTACGACACCAAATGCATGTTTGAGGATTTCAGTGACACTAGAGTCAGTTTTTCTATCAGTTCACCTACAAAGCCACACTAGCTCATCATTGTCTGTAATCCACCTGGGCACGGATAGATATTACTGAATACATCTGGGGTAGCCCATATATTATCAACTATAACCTTGTAGATTTGCTGATCTGCTGTTATAATTTCAAATTGCTGTCCACAGTCTGAATTTAACCGTTGAGATTCAATCATAACTGTTTTAACTGTTGACGGACCAGCAGGTTTTAAATCCAGTAATGTGCAATATTTTGCCTGGGTGTCTGATCTATTCCCAGTATGCTTTTGTTCACAGGATATGTTTTTCAGATAACCACCATACTCACAAACATTGTCATATTTTAAACTGAATTTAGACACTGAACATCCAGCTCTCTCGCTCTGAGTGAGCTAACCTCTTGATTGTGTAAAAGTATATATCGTCTCGACATATCTAACTCGGGATGATCAAGCATATCAAGCTTTTTGGGGCCGTGATGAGGTTGGACAGGTTTGGATATATCAATTGGTTTACTCATTTCACTTTTGCTGATGCTAGGAATGTATTCTTTAACTTCTGATTCACGGGTGCTATTAGACGATCGGCATAGTATAAGTCATTTGATGAGTAGATTTCAACCCATTCATTGGAACAGCAGATGATTTAAATCGTAGCACCCCATTATAGGAACACGTTACTAAAAAATCATAATGGGTGGTAATGAGAGACTTCGTCCTGACGACCACCTCCAGTGCACATTTTAAAGATGTAAATTTGCTTGTTATATCACTGGTTTAATTTCCAATCAAGTAAGCAGGCAAACTACTGTTTAGCGTGGAGGAGATGTGAAATAGCAAACAAAGATAAAAGTGTTTCACTACAATGGCTACGAGCATCAGTTTATTAAATCGTATAACTGTATTTCGAGGTATCTTGTTTAATGACTTTAGATTCACAAGCAATTTGTTTAGGCTAGCTACTGATTTTATATTTGAATAATCAACTTAATTTTCATTATCTACTAAGTTTACAAGCTGGGATTCTCGCGATCTGAATACCAACATATTAGCCAAACCTTTACATGTTAAAAGTAGTATTGAGATACCATAGTAATAGCATATTTCTTCAACCGATCTACGTCTTTGGAGCTGTGCATATAATGCTGTATAAGCGTACTGGACTGATTTGGGAGACATAAATGCAGGTTTACAATCATTATGGTAACACGCGTATAGCGTATACGGCATGACTGCTTCTCGAATACGTATTTCTACTTCTTGCGACCATGCATCATGTCGTTAAATGCAGGTTCTTAATATAGAACTAATTAATTAATTTATGTTGTTTCTTATGTAAGGCATGAAATTATGCCGTGTTAAATAATGATATGATAATTATATAGTAATGTATCAACTATGCTATACCATCACAGCCAAGATCATTTATTCGAATATAAGTGCATGCTCTTGTTTTCGATAAGTAAGTGCATCTTCAAATATAAGTGCATGTACGTTTATGCGCGGGGATACGGTACATTGCAGACTAGAACTATTCAGTCTATTTACTAACACAATATATTATACTAGATTGGACCCGTGCTCCGCACGGGCAAAGCTAGTTAAGTAAGCTTCCCTGGTATACATAATATATATATTTAATATATAAATATTTATGATTCAGTGGGCCAGCAGGCTTTCCCAACTTTAACTCGACATTGGATTGAAAAGTCTGGTCCGACTTTTAAAGGACCATGCAAACAGTACAGGTATACCACAGCTGCCATCAATCTGTGCGGTGATTCTCCAATGCTGGGTTAACATGGTTAAGTTAATATATAAAGCTAGCGCCGGAAACTATCGGTCAGCGGCCCTGACGGCGGGCCAGCATTAATCCAGAATTGGGCCAGTGCACATTCATTACGAATCACTGGCGCGGTGTTGGGTAATTGTCTGCGACGCTGGCCTAACATTGAGCCGACATTGTATCGTATGTAGGCCCCTACACAGTGTAGGACCCTCTTGTAGTCACCGCAGCACGTAGCCAGCATGAGGTATTGCCCAGAGTTTAATAGCGAGCGCCGACGACGCTGGCCCAACAATTATCAGCCATTGGATCGATCTCACCGAGTTCTCTGTGAACAAACCCTGCCGCCAGCTTAAAGCACTGCCCATTGTTGAATCGATGCTGACCAGCGCCGGAAACGTTAGCCCAGCATTAAGTCGACATTGGATTAGTGTCATGCTGACTTGTAGTGGACACAGACATCAGCTAGAAATTGTGATGAACATCGAATATAAGCGAAATTACGCACGAAAAAAAGTCGTAATATTTTTTTATTATTATTACAACCATGTCAGAATGTCAATTATTTGCGTGAGGTATATAGTGGGTGGCGGGAAATAACGATTTGGTCAAGGGGTTCGTTCAACGGCCCACGAAGCCTGAAAACTCTTATTCTATTATAGTATAGATCACAGGCAGCGAAACTAGCCTTCATCCATATGAAAGGTAGGCTACTGCAAAAGAGAAGAAGATGGTATTAATTTAGTAAAATAAAAACAACTTCTAATATTACAATCAGTTGTGCAAATTGCATGCTCAAGTTGTGCAAATTGCATGCTCATTCAGTCGGGTTACGCTATTATAAAATAATAACGGAGTGGGCGTAGTCTGGAGTAATGTAAAATATATACTCAGGCCATAATAACCAGCGTGTTGTGCATTTTTAAATAAATTATAATAACCCTGAGCTAAACAATAAATAAACAATAAGCGTGACCATATTACCATATCATAATTATTATGAATAATTGATCAGGGTGTGATGGCGAGCTATGGAGAGCTGGGTGAGATGAACAGCTACTGAGAGCTGGGTGTGATCGAGAGCTACTGGGAGCTGGGTGTGATGGAAAGTTCGGTGTGTTGGAAAGCTGGCTGTGATTGTGAGATACTGAGAGCTGGTTGTGATGAAGAGCTGGGTGTGATGGGAGAGTTACTGCGAGCTGGGTGTGTTGGGGAGCTACTGCGGGCTGGGTGTGATGGAGAGCTACTGAGAGCTGGGTGTGATGGGAGAGTTACTGAGAGCTGGGTGTGATGGGAGAGTTACTGAGAGCTGGGTGTGATGGAGAGCTGGGTGTGATGGCTACTGAGGGCTGGTTGTGATTGAGAGCTACTGAGAGCTGGGTGTGATTCATATATGATTGTAATGGAGAGCTTGACATGGTGTGCTTGAGAGGTACTAAGGGCTGGATGTGATGGAGAGCTGAGTGTGATAGAGAGTTACTGAGAGCTGGGTGTTATGGAGAGCTGGGTGTGATGAAGAGCTACCGAGGTCTGGGTGTGAATAAGAGCTACTAAGAGCTGGGTGTGATTCAAAGATGATAGCTTGGTGTGATTGAGAGGTAGTGATAGCTGAGTGTGATGGAGAGCTGGTGAGAGTTAGGTGTGATGGAAAAGTACTGACGGATGGGTGTGAGGGAGAGCTACTGAGAGTTGGATGTGATGGTGAGATACCGAGAGGTGGGTGTGATGGAGAGCTACTGGGAGCTGGTTGTGATGAGAGCTACTGAGAGCTGGGTGTGATGAAAAGCTACTGGGAGCTTGGTGTGATAGAGAGCTGGGTGTGATTGAGAGGTACTGAGAGCTGGGTGTGATGGAGAGCTGGGTGTGATTGAGATATACTGAGAACTGGGTGTGATAATGAGCTTTGTAATTGTGTGATGGTGAACTACTGAGAGCTGCGTATGATCGAGAGCTGGGTGTGATGGAGAGCTGGGTGTAATGGGAGAGTGACTGAAAGTTCTGTGTGATGGAAAGCTGGAATTTGATGGAGATCTACTGAGAGCTGGGTGTGACGAAGAGCTACTGAGAGCTGGGTGTGATGAAGAGCTTCTGAGAGCTGGGTGTGATGAAGAGCTCCTCGGAGCTGGGTGTAATGGAAAGCTGGTTGTAATTTAAAGAGACAGACACAGCTGGGTGTGATGACCAGCTACTGTGAACTGGTGCGATGGAGAGATACTGGGAGCTGGGTGTGATGGAGAGCTGGGTGTCGTTACTCGCGCCGCCTACCGAAAACCTCGGATACTATGAAATTGAAACGAATATTTCAAGGACCTATGGAAACTTTCAGCAGGCGTAAACTTGTGATCTTTTTGAACTATCACATTTAAAAAATGGAGGTCTCTGTGTCAGAGCGTTGCGATGTCATCAGGGTACATACTTCTGCCAATCCGTGTTCTTATCTACTTGTACTAGTGTCAGAGATTAAGGCAAGGTTTATCATTAAATGTTAATTACTTAACAGATTGATGGTTTTATTGTGATCAGATTATTGATTGGTTTGAAATCAAATTTTACGTGGAATGCAAAACCTAACTGCCAAATAAATTTAGAAAAAATGAAATCTGATGCAATCAATGTATCATTTATTTATTTTGTCTATGCATTTCTTCAAAAGGTGTAGATTATAATTATCAATGTACATTATCAATTTTGGAAAACAATCTCCATGAATTCTTAAAATTATCCAATTATCATCGTTTTACTCAAAACTGCATTTATTTAGATAGTGGTTTTGCGCTTCCACCATCATACCGAGCTATCATATTAACATGGTAAGGTAATACAATTTGAGTTATGTATTATGTATCAGGTGCAGATCTGTAAACTGATAAATACTTAATATTTTAGACAAATTTAGCCCTTATTACTTTTCGTAATCACATAACTGACTTAAATACAAAATATTCAGACGTACCTTAATATTTTTGTTCAAGAACTTTATTACAAGTAAGCTTGTGGTATTAGGTAGGCCTACTGGGTACCTGTATGTGGGTGGTATATAATATAGACTACACCCGATCAAGCCTTCACAAGATAAAGCGACACCTGGTGAGTACACATTAAAATACAAATAAAATGTGTTTTCTTCGTAAACATCAACAATTATTGTATGAGGCAATTCAGTAGAATCACACCACGTGTTATTTTATATCTGACAATCAAAATACATGAATATGTCAGATATTTGGCGATTTTCATGAACATGTGAACAGAATGAATGCAATTTCCTAATGGTTGATTTTGATGAGTTTCTTTGGGACCAGAATTGATCACCATTAATTGTTCTGAAACGGAATTAGTACAGCGGCATAGCAAAATAATTGTGCGTTTGGTGAAGAAAGCACCAAATTTAGCAAACTTATAAAATCTTTCATCAAGATAAGATTTGGAGCCATTCAAAATTCACACCGGGTTGCCACCATATTGAATTTCAATATGGCTGCCTCAGAAAACTATAATAAAGATGATGTCTTCTCAAATATAATAAATGATATCTTATTTTCGCTCCTATGTACAAATAATTTAATTTGAGGTCACGCAGAAAGAGAATAGTTTTACTTTGACATTTCTGAACAAAAAATCTAATATATGTAAATAGTATAAATCAGTTGTATATTTATACATATTTTAGGGAAGGAGAGGGTCCACGATCACCCAAAATATATATTTTCTTAACTTATATCCTTCAAAACCCTTAGGGTCCCTGGTAAACGCATTTTGGTGTTCCCATTGCGAAATATTGTCCCATAGGGTCTGTTTTCAAGGTCAAAGTTAAATTTCAAGATCAAGAAAGCAAAATATCATTTTTAACACAATTAATACAGCTAGGAACATGTGTAATAACTCGTGTTCGTGTGATTTTGACTGGGCAATCCATTTCTTGCATTGTTTTCATGACTGTACGTCATCTTCAAGGTCAAAAGTCCATTTCAAGGTCAAGTAAGCGAACATACCATTTTTCAACAAGTAAAGCTACTAGGAACTTGTGTAATAACTTATTTTGATAAAATTGTGGGTAATCACAATCTGAAATTACTTTGATTATTCAAGGTCATCGTCAATGTCAAAAGGTCAATTTCTAGTTCAAGTGAAAGAAAATATTTTTTTTAACAAATAAAGCTAGGAGCATGTGTAATACTTATTTTTCGTGTGATTTTGATTGAAAAAATCCAATTATTGGTCATTCAAGGTCATCTTCAAGGTCAATTTTAATTCAAGGTCATCAAAAGGTCAATTCCGAGATCAAAAAGTCAAAATATGATTTTGACCAAACAAAAAAACAAAACAATTCTAGTATCTCTTTTTGATGTAATTTTGAATGAATAATCCATTTCTGCTATTATTTCGATGATCAAAGGTCATTTTGAAAGCCAGTTATTCGGGGAAGTGGAGGTCTCAGCAGCACGTAGGTTAAGGGGTCTCAGCAGCAAGTGGAGGTGGGGGTCTCAGCAACACGAAGGGGCCTCAGCAGCATAGGTGGGGGGGGGGGTTCAGCAGCAGGGTGAGGTGGGGGTCTCAGCAGCACGTGAGGGGTCTCAGCAGCACGGGGATGTGGGGTATAAGCAGCACGAAGAGTTCTCAACAGCACGTGAAGGTGGGGGTTTCAGCAGCACGAAGGGATCTCAGCTGTAGCTAGGGGAAGTTGGGGTATCAGCAGCACCTAAGGGATCTCAGCAGTATTCATGACTTTGAGTGCTGTTGAACTGTGAAAGTGGGGGTCTTAGCAGCATGTAGGGGGTCTTAGCAGCACGGATAGGTGGTGTTCTCAGCAGCATCAGAGGGGTCTCAGCAGCACAGGGCGATGGGGGTATCAGCAGCACGTAAGGGGTCTCAGCAGCATGCAGGGCTTCGAACCTTGCTCACTAACACGAAGCACGACAATAGAGATGTCATCCACTTATTACCCCCATTACTAGGCCAACTAGGGCGCTACTTAATTTGGACGGAATTATTTTATATCAGCCGTATTTTAGTGCACACGACGTGTACACATTCTAGCAGCCATCTTGTGGGGCGGTTAGACGTTGTGCATGATGTGTGTCTGGCAATCACTTTGTGCATAGGCGACGGATATGTTTGAAGATGTTTGAAGATGTGTATTTTTGTTATGCTGGAGAAGTGATAATAATAGTAATAACATCAATGTCCAATTACTTAGGCCTCCTGCTGCTGTTGACTATGATGGGCTGTTAGACATTGATGGCGGGCCGATCAAACAACACAACGCCCTCCTAAATCATGTTATTGTTATATTATTTATTCAGGTGTATGCCACATAAGCATAAAGTGATTTACCTCGCTTTATGTAAAGTCTGGGAAACCCGAATTCTAGATTAAGTTCAAAATATGTTAAATGCAGCACATACAACAGTGTAAAAGATTAATAGAATCAGCACGATACCGAGATTACAATCAAACCAAGCCATCACAGACCAGCATTATGAGCTAAAACTAATTGTTTTTTTTCAAACCATATCTAGGCACAGTTGTCAGAAATAACACATGGAATTACACAGAAAAGGATGAGTGTGGCGTCCCGGCGTGATTGTCAATGTAAACCTACTTCACCCATCAGATTTATAGTAAGCCGCTTACTGCCGTGTAAAGAAAAATGCCGTAGCTACATTATGGGTGAAACTGAGAAAATAAACGTCTCTTTTTAGCTATATATTCTGTCACAAAGTTCAGACACTGTTAATTTTGTTTTAAACCAATTGGAAGGAAACGAATGGTTAAACAGCGTTAAATATGTATTCGGAATATGACCACAGTATGTCGATTCGATGATGCTCATATAAGCTATTGCCAGTTCCGTGCGGCCATCTTCCATTGCCCAAATGTATATTAAACTTTATAATACATTGCACTAGCAGTGTTGGAACGAACTAGAATTAGAAGTAGAACTAGCATATTCTATTTAAAATCAAGAATTTATTATTTCAGGTATGCAAAATTATTGAAGTATATGTCACAGTGACCTTTTTTGTGAATGTTTTACTTGTCGACCACTGCTTAATAGTTAAGTCGGAAATCGCGAGTTCGAACCCCACTCTGGCCTTCAAGTTTCAAAGAAACAAAATGGTTCTTCTCCGCTCACTCGTAATGATTAAATATTGTGGGGAGCCTACGTGATTGAGAGGTAACGTGCTCGGCCTAAGACTGCCAGGACTCGAGCTTCGAATTCTGTGTCTAGAGGACAGTGTCATCTAATTCATTTCACCATCCTCAGGAGGTTTTCTTGGCCCAGTTTAGCCTATATGTGTACAAAGGTGGCCTAAAACCCAATTCATTTCATTTTTGCTCAATAATTAATAATTAAAATTAAGACTGAAATGTACACTATTTCACGACTGCTTGGAGTTTCAGTAGATGTCCACCCAGTAGTAACATGAATAATTTAAAACAAAAATAATACGAAGTTCTCGTGCAGAGATCTGTGACACTGGGCCAACATTAAAACGCCACCGGGTCACCGTCTTGTGTTTGCATGGCTGTACACGAACTAGTTCAATAAGCCCGTATGGAAACCGACTCAATGCGTGGCTTCATCTAGTGTTTTGCTGCGTTCAACCTAATCTGATTGATGCTAGATGATTGCTTCCAAGTGAACAATACCCACACTACTGAGTACATATATGTCTGCTTAACTCTGTGCTCGGGAAGGGT